>CM022302.1:62399891-62999891 GCA_011799875.1 Thinopyrum elongatum | reverse complement strand
TGATGTAACTCTTTTTTGCGGTGTGTTTGTTGGGATCCGATGAACTTTGAGTTTATGATCAGATCTATCTTTTTATCCATGAAAGTTATTTGAGTCTTCTTTGATCTCTTATATGCATGATTGCTTATAGCCTCGTATTTCTTCTCCGATATTTGGGTTTTGTTTGGCCAACTTGATCTATTTATCGTGCAATGGGAAGATGTGCTTTGTGATGGGTTCGATCTTACGGTGCTTGATCCCAGTGACAGAAAGGGAAACGGCACATATGTATCATTGCCATTAAGGATAACAAGATGGGGTCTATTTCTACATAAATAGATCTTGTCTACATCATGTCATCATTCTTATTGCATTACTCCATTTCTTCATGAACTTAATACACTAGATGCATGCTGGATAGCGGTTGATGTGTGGAGTAATAGTAGTAGATGCAGGCAGGAGTCGGTCTACTAATATTGGACGTGATGCCTATATAATGATCATTGCCTGGATATCGTCATGAGTATTTGAAGTTCTATCAATTGCCCAACAGTAATTTGTTTCCACTGTTTGCTATTTTTCTCGAGAGAAGCCACTAGTGAAAACTACGGCCCCCGGGTCTCTTCTTTAATATATTTGCCTTCAAGATCTATTTTGCTATTCGCTCTTTTATTTATTTGCAACTTTTATTTTCAGATCTATTAATCCAAAAACCCAAAAATACCTCGCTGAGTTTTATTTGCTTTTATTTGCATCTTTCAATCTACTACAATTTTATCTATCTCGTTACCCGAAAGGGATTGACAACCCCTTTAACACGTCGGGTTGCAAGTATTTGTTCTTTGTGTGCAGGAGCTGTTTACGTGGTGTTGCGTGGTTCTCTTACTGGTTCGATAACCTTGGTCTCATCACTGAGGGAAATACCTACCGTCGCTGTGCTGCATCATCCCTCCCTCTCTAGGGAAAAACCGACGTAGTTCTAGCAGACATCACCCCCTACCCCCCTGGGCACGCCCTCCACCCTTGTGGCCGCCTTGTGGCTCCTCTGACTTCATCTCCAAGTCTCCTGGGTGTCTTCTGGTCCAAGAAAAATCATTGCGAAGGTTTTATTCCGTTTGGACTCCGTTTGGTATTCCTTTCCCACAAAGCTAAAAAACAAGGAAAAAACAGAAACTGGCACTGGGCTCTAGGTTAATAGGTTAGTCCCAAAAATAATATAAAATAGCATATTAATGCATATAAAACATCCAAAATAGATAATATAATAGCATGGAACAATAAAAAATTATAGATACGTTGGAGACGTATCAGTTGGTAACACCGACCGGGACTAAAAGGCAGCCACACGTTAGCAGCTCCCAGGCGCTGGGTTTTTTTTGAAAGGGGGGTTTAGGGATTTTTGAGGGTTTAGGGGTTTCATATTGTGTTAGCTAGCTATACTACATATAGAAAGAAGTGACCTCTCTTTCTCCGTGCTTGGTCGACGCTAGCTACTACATATAGAGAGAACTCGACGCGAGCTAGTAAGCAAATGAAGGAACCAT
This sequence comes from Thinopyrum elongatum, assembly GCA_011799875.1. Taxonomy (NCBI): domain Eukaryota; kingdom Viridiplantae; phylum Streptophyta; class Magnoliopsida; order Poales; family Poaceae; genus Thinopyrum; species Thinopyrum elongatum. The sequence goes on along the minus strand of CM022302.1, from coordinate 62,998,368 downwards.
TAATTACACAAGATCGTCATGAACATATATAGAGAGAAGTGACCTCTCTTTCTCCGTGCTTGGTCGAACAACAAGTTTTCGTATATCTATCCGAAGCTACTACATATATACAATATAACATTTCTTACGATCCCTGACATCATCTACCGAAAATCCATTTGAATTTCCATATGGTATTCTCCCTTTTCATGTATGACATGGTCAAGAAAGAATCCCGCCAATTCCACTTGAATTGCTCGTATGCGATCATGTGGTAGGAGTTCTTCCCGCATCTACCACATCTAATTTAAAGAAGGGGTCAATACATATATATGAATGAAACTCAACACAATTGATGGTAATAAAATAAAATTGTGAATATTGTTTACGTACTTCAAATTGTTGGTCAGAGAAGCCCCGCTGGGATGTCGAGTGGAGAATGAACTTGCAAACATAGTATCCACATAAATTATTCCCGCCTGCCAGCCACAAGCACTTTACGAGAATAGAGTTCAATCAAACTGATAATCAAGCATGATAATGGTATTGATGAAACTAGAATTAATGAGAGATGCGCGGAACTAGCTAGTACTACTTACTTTGGGGTGTGTAAATTGCAGCTCCTTCTACAGACCCGGAACCATTCCGGTGAACTTTTTCCAAACCCTGCCCGGCAAAGAAAATGATTACTTGATATCAGGAAATGAACGAAAGTTGCCGATATGGTGCGATAATGATTGAACTTACTTCTGGAGCATTACACTCATGTCCGCATAATCCTTAGGATCTTTACGTCTCGAGTCTAAGACAGTTACTACTCCCCCGTCAAGCTTAATGGATAGCAGAACAAAGTGGAACCTGCACATGCATAACTCATCAATTACAGTACTTAACCTCGAGTAAGCGAAACCGAATATGCACAAGACAGTAACACTCACTTGAATTTGTAAGGAAAGAGTATTTCCCTTTTGTTTTGATGTCGAAGTAACGCTTTTAGCAAGTTTTCCTCAGTATCTTCAACTCTGTTTTCTACGGTCCATTCATTTACGGTATTTGGGCTAATGAACCCAATGTCATAGATTTGTCCTCTTTTGCATTCGACGATCTTCAATCTGCATAATATAGTGAGGATAATTATATATACATGCAATGAGCGAGCTGAGCTAGAGACTTAATTACAGAAGTAATACTTACAGACAATAGCAAGTCATGGGTTGTTTGTCGATGGCGTCTTGATTGAATAACTGAAATAATTCCACAAATTCAACAGGCATCAGGTCGACTCCAATGAAGTCGTGCTCATCTTTAATTCCCACCATCATACTGTCAGTCCCATCCTGCTGCAGGTTTCCAAGTACCAGTCATGCAATCTTCGCTTCATCATTGGTAGATGCGGGAGCTGATCAGGTTTGATGAGAGGCTTCCCGTGTTCGTATCTAAAGGCGCTACTACCTCAGCCATTTCAAACTGTACATCATCGCCGATGTAATCACCAACAGTGGTACCGGGTGCTAGCCCCGAATGATTAGCGATATCGCTAGACACCTTGAGCGGGGGGCACGATTGCTTCTCCTTTTCGCCGAGCTGGGGAATTGTTTTCCCACTTCGTCTTGCAGCACTGGTAGTACTTCCTGACCACCGCGCCTCATCATATGTCTTTTCAATACAGCGGTCATAGTTGGATTGCGGCGGAGGCGGTGGTGGTCGCTTAAGGGCTTCCAGAGTGCGCTTCGCTTTCACTGGATCTATTATTTCCTTCGGAGGTGGATGTTTCCGTTCAAAATGGGCCCGCACTTCGGCATCCACGATGTCCTTGTTTTCCTTGTTAGTCCTCTCATATGGTAACTTTGGAGGAGCCCTGAGGCTTGGACCATCTTTGAATTTCTTCCCGCCTTTTGTACTGCTAGCCGCCGGAGCGGCGGAGGCTCTCTTCCGCCGTTGCTGAGGCGGCGGAGTTCGCTGACGCGCTGGAGGAGTAGGCGGAGTCCGCTGACGCGCCGGAGGAGGCAAGCTTGATGTTCTTCTTTCTCCATAGACAGGTACTCCTAAGGCATTTTCCAGAAGAATCTCCCCTTCAATTGTAGGGTACTCAAGCTCTAGCCCCTCAAATCCCTCCATTATTTCATCCACCCCGACAATAGCAAAGCCATGTGGAATCGGACGGCAATGGAAAGTTCGCTCAGCTCGAGGAGGTAAGACAGAGCCGGCCGCCACCTTCAAGGTCAGGTTATGTGTAACATCCTGATTTTTTTGAGAGTTCAATTTTTTTTAAGCGAAGGATGTTGCAACATATTCATATATTACTATGTATTTTGTTTTGAAGTTTGCTCAAATTAATATCAAGTTGTTTGGAATTAATTTAGCACATGTCAGGTGGATAATATTCTCCGTAATCACCTGCGTCATTTTACCCGTCCGTAGTATTTTCTTTTTAATTCTTCTTTTCTATTTTCTTTACTGGATTTCTCGAAATATTTTATTAAGCGTTTTGGGTTTTTATTTGGCTGTTATTTTTAATCCTAAAAAAACAATATTTAGTTATATTGTTTTCCCCCTCTCTCTCTCTTTTCCTCATTGGACCTTGGTCCACTAGGCACGTTCCCTTATCTTGTCATTTTTTTCTTCTTCTGGACAACCTTGCTTTGCCATGCACGTACGTAACCACCGCAGCACAATTGATCCTGTCGTACATTTTTTCTTTTCCTCCTCTTAGCCAACGATCCAACTTGGCCCAAGGCGCATTCCAGTAAGCAACGGCAGCCGCTAGGCCCAACTAGCAGCAGCAGCCGCGAGGCCCAGCCGGCCAGCGAACAAAGCATCGTCTCCCTCCCGCACGCGTGCACGTACATGTTACAGAGAAGAAACCTCCATGGCTGCCTCTTCTTTTTCCTTCAAATCCCATCAATTCCTTCACCATTTCCATTCGTCATCAACACAAGAATTACTCCCCACTCAACGACGATCCCGTTCAGTTTAATGGCTCCACTCATGGTGCACTTAATCTGATGCAAGTAACTGATGAAGTTATTGGCCCAACAATGGTATTCACCTCCTGATCTCCCTCCTCCGGCTACCATTTGATAGACCGTTCGCGTCACAGTGAGCGCCAGGAGGTCCTCCATAAAAGCCCCATCATCCCATCCTCCAATTCCTTTCCAATCATTGGTAATCCACCCCATAATATAGCCCCATCTCTACTGTTTTTCGCCCACCATCGCCACAGGAGGTGACAGTACGGGAGAGGAGCACTACGACGAAGACGGGAACGGGGGACTCGACTACGAAGGCATGCCTCCTTCTTGATCATGCTTATCCTATGGTTAACAAAAGTGCATTGAGTTTTATTGTTACTATGTGCATGCTATTTTAAATTCTCGTAGCTAGCGTGTCGATTGACACATTACCCTGATCCGCTTGTCGCCTATTTACTTGACACCTGAGTAGAAGTATATAATTCTGGTAGAGTAGAAATGCTTAGCCATGCTTATCACCCTATAGGTGCTTTGTTGAATGACCTCTAAGTCATTGACAGTTGAAACTTAACGCTGAGCTAGGCTAGTTGGCCCTTGTTGACCCTCTCTATCCTCTTGTACTCTGGGTGAAACTTACCATCTGAATACTAGTGCGGGCGACAGCTGAATCAAGGATTGAAGGAGCAATTGGCTGCCCTTCATGAGTTGAAGGGGGCAATCAGTCGTCCGTGCCGCATAAGGCCTAATAAGCCTTGGATTTGAAGATTGTGATAACAGTACAGCCACATGCTATATGGGCACTGGCTTGGTCAAGTAAGCTAGTCAGCCTTAGGTATCGATGTCACCGTACCACAGATGGGATAGCTGCCCTGCGGGGAGTATCCTCAGCACAGATAGGGGGACCAGTTTGAGGACATACTCTCAGTTCCGTGCGCCAGACCCGGTGGGCATGTCACATCTTTGGGGGATCTAGTCCAAAGACCTCGTCACAATCTCCCTGCCGGCATACCACATGGTGTACTATACCAGCGGCCACTGGTGGCATCAAGACGGGATTGTGTCGTGTGGGTAAAGTTTACGACCTCTGCAGAGTGTAAAACTATTCGAATAGCCGTGTCCACGGTCATGGACGACACATGAATCTTTCTTGACATACATGACCTGTCTTGCTTATTCCCTCTTTGCCCCTATTCTTGAAACCTATGAAGGACGTGAGTTGATCGAGGATCCTCACTTGATGAAAGTTATTCTGGAGATAAAACATGTTTTCATCCAAAACTGCTTTTATCCAACTACTTTATTTGTCAAACAAAATTAGCTTTATGCAAATGAGCCATACAGCCTTCCTTTGAAGCCACATGTAGCTATTAGGTCCTTCCCCGTGGGAGGCATGTTGAGTACGTAATGTACTCATGGCCATACTTTTGTTGAACAATAGAGATCTATGAAGACGAGGGCGTCGACTACGATTATTATGATGATCCTGAGGAGTGAGGACACGTTGACTACATCGACTGGCTGTGGCTGAGATGGAGTCGCTACGTATTTATATATTCCACTGTGTTTCTGGTTGTAATAAATGTCATGAGACATTTCACTATGTATGCCTTGTGGCAAGAGTTATTAAACTTATGCTTATTTTAAATGTTCTGCAATGATACCATTTCGCTGTGTTGTCAAGTTGATCCTGGATTGACAAATATACACAGGAGGGTCTGAAATAATTTCCGGGTTCTCACAGAAGTGGTATCAGAGCCGACGTCGACCTAGTAACGTGGCCTTAGTTAGAAATGGAAAGCCTTAGGATTTATTTTTCAAAATATTTTTTATAAATTTTCTAGTATTTTGTTTCTATTTTCTCTTATTAAAAATTGTGTACTAATTCCCTTCTTATTCAAATATGTAGATGGTGATATCATCCTCACGTCGGATTGAGCAGTTTGGCAACCTCGGTCGTCAGTTTCGGGACATCCTCACATGCTTGGGTTTCAACAAGGATCCAGAGGTTTCCGGACACTCCTACCGCATGATCGGGGTGAGGAACGTTTTAAGGTCAACTTGGTGTTGTATCCGAGGATGGAACAGACCAGCAATTACCGATTCACATACGATGGAGAAGACTTCTTTGATGCTATCATTGGAGTTGTTCATCAGGCGATGCATCAGATAGTCGGACTTCATCAGGATGAACTGAGGCACACCCCATTCCGATACTTCACTTTCCATATCAGGGACGGAGCAGTTCAGCAGAACTTGGAGTACATGGAGGAGGATGATCCCACGATCATTCGTATGGCTTCACTTATCTTTGGACTTGAGCAAAACCTTGCTATGACTACGACTATGCTGGAGGAGAACCGTCAGCGCTTAGAGTTTTACCAAGAGCGTGTGGAGATACTTGAGGAGAAATTGGTGGAGGCGAACACTTCCTTAGCTACTGCTCATGAAGAACGGGAGGACGCTGAGGCAGTTGCAGAATAGGGTATCATCGCGACGAATGCTATGCTTGCCATGGAGAATGGTGATCAGCAGGAGATGCCACCAGAGGACCCTACACCTCCTCCACAACAGAGGCTTCATCCACGCATCAAGATTACACGAACGAAGAAGAGCGTCCTAGCGAAGAAGCGTCGCCTGACACGTCGCGCCATCGCACCTCCAGCACCACCGATTCGCGAGCAGCAGCTCGACGACACCGAGGAGGAGACTGAGCCTGAGGAGAGCGTTCCTGCTACACCAGAGGGGACTGCATCGCCACCATCCGGGCATCGCTTTGCACCAGCACCTACCCACCAGTACGATGGAGATCTCAGCGAGTAGATGGACTATAGGAACCATGAGTGATATCTATGATGATGCGAGTGAACGTTAGTTATTTTCATGTTTGCTATGTCCATGGTAGACTATACCGATATATGTGGTATAGCTACTATGTTATGCAGTACTTTCGTGATTGAGTGTTTTAATTGGAGTTTTATCTGGAGTTCAGTTGCTGGTTTTATTTTTTCATTTGTTATCATATTGGGTTTATGGGTTAGATATATCCCTCTCTTCTATTCTAACACCGGGAGGCCAACATGATGGATGCTAACCGCAGAGGTCGTTGCCATGGACGTGGACGTGGTCGTGGTCGTGGACGTGGACGCGGTCGTGGACCAGGTTTTGAGGAACATGTCTTTGAAGAAAACTTTGAGGAGGGACATGTCCATGATACCGACTCTGACTCTGGAGGAGATGATGTGCCACCACCGCCGCCGCCACACAATATGGCACAGATGATGTTGATGCAAACCCAGATACTTCAGCAGCTTGCAGCCAATGTTGCGAACCAGAATCAGGGTCAACCACCACAGTCGGGATTTGCTGAGTTCATCAGGGCAAAACCGCCAACTTTTGAGGGATCAGCAGACCCACTTGATGTTGATGATTGGTTGAAGGACATAAGGAAGACACTCAACTTGGCCAATTGCACCGCGGAAAATCGTGTCAAGTTTGCGGCACACCAGCTCAAGGGTGTGGCTGCAGATTGGTGGGAGAATTATTGTGAAGCACATGAGGATGCACAGACTATCACTTGGAATGAGTTTGCAGAAGCTTTCCGCACTGCGCATATTCCTGCGGGCATCATGGAGATGAAGAGGGATGAGTTCCGAGCTCTTACTCAAGGAAAGATGATAGTGTCTGAATATCTGAGTCATTTCACGCAGCTGGCACGTTATGGAAGGGCGGATATTCCAACTGAAGCTGACAAGACTGCCAAGTTTTTGAAGGGGCTGAACCCTGGGTTGAAGGATAGGCTGGTATATCATGATTTCCCTACCTTTCAAGCACTTGTCAACAAGGCTATACTCCAGAAGAACTGTAGGAGGGAGTTAGAGGAGCACTGCAAGCGTAGAGCACCACAGAGTCACCATGGGGCAGGTAGCTCCCGATAGAAGATTGGTCATCATCCTGGCTATCATGCACAGTATGTCAAGCCATCAAGGCCCAACAGCACCTATCAGCCCAATGCATATAAGACTCCACGAGCTGAAGTGGGAGGTAATCATGCTAATACAGCTGGAAAGGCATGCTTCATTTGTGGGCAAGAGGGTCACTTTGCTGTTGCATGTCCCAATAAGAACACCGGTCCCACTCCAGTGAAGTTCAACTTGGGTTCTGCAGCTAAGACACCTGCAGCTGGACGTGGCCGAGGCATTCTCAATACACCAGGGGGTGCACCTCATGCATCAGGACGTGGAAGGGTCAATCATGTCACCATCGAGCAGGCTCAAGAGTCACCAGATCTTGTTCTTGGTATGTTCCCGATCAACTCATATTATGGTTCAGTACTTTTTGATACTGGAGCATCTCATTCGTTCATTTCAAGGAGTTTTGCTGAAAAACATCATTTTCGAACTGAGGGTTTGAACTTGCAAATGGTTGTGCAATCACCTGGGGGTATTTTAAGGACTGGGCTGAAGTGTCCTAAAGTGGTCATAGTTATAGAAGGGGTAGAGTTCCTAGCAAATCTTATCTTGATAGACTCCAAAGGCTTGGATATCATTTTAGGAATGAATTGGTTAAGGAAACATAAGGCATTTGTAGATTGTGCTAGGACCTCTGTTACTTTAACAAGCACTGAAGGGGCCACTGTGGAATACCAAGCTAGGATTGTACCTCAACCCGAGGTTGATTGCATGCTGAACAAAGTGAAGGAGTTAACTCTGGAGGATGTTCAAGTTGTGAAGGAATATCCAGATGTCTTTCCGGATGAATTGCCTGGATTGCCACCAGACCGTGAGATTGAGTTTGTCATTGAGTTAATACCGGGCACCGCTCCTATTGCAAAGAGACCTTATAAGATGACAGCGAATGAATTAGCTGAGCTGAAGAAGCAAATTCAGGAGTTAGAAGAGAAGGGTTACATTAGGCCGAGCACATCACCATGGGGCGCACCTGTGCTATTTGTGAAAAAGAAAGATGGTAGCATGCGCATGTGTGTGGATTACCGAGCGCTGAATGCAGCAACTATTAAGAATAAGTATCCCTTGCCAAGGATTAATGACTTGTTTGAACAGTTGAAGGGAGCATGCATGTTTTCCAAAATAGATCTCCGATCAGGATACCACCAGTTGAAGATTCGCCCGCAGGATGTTCCAAAGACCGCCTTTGTTACACGATATGCTCTCTATGAGTTTTTGGTAATGTCATTTGGACTCACAAATGCACCAGCTTACTTCATGTATCTTATGAACAGCGTATTCATGGATTGCCTGGATAAGTTTGTTGTTGTGTTCATCGACGATGTTTTGATCTATTCCCGGAGTGAAGAAGAGCACGAGAAACACCTTCGAGTGGTTTTGGAGAGGCTAAGGGCTCATCAACTCTATGCCAAGTTCAGTAAGTGTGAATTCTGGTTGAAACAAGTGGACTTTCTAGGACATGTCATCTCAGCCGAAGGAGTTGCCATGGATCCAGCAAAAGTGGAAGCAATACTTAGTTGGAAGAAACCCAAGAATGTGTCAGAGATACGCAGTTTCCTTGGACTAGCCGGATATTACCGTCGATTCATAGAAGATTTTTCCTGAATAGCAAGGCCTATGACTCAGTTGTTGAAGAAGGATAAAAGTTTGAGTCGTTAGAAGCTTGTGAAGCGAGTTTCCAAGAACTCAAGAGGAGGTTGACAGCTGGTCCAGTATTGGTATTGCCAGATATTCAGCAAGATTTTGAGGTTTATTGTGATGCTTCTCAGCAAGGTTTGGGATGCGTGCTTATGCAACAAGGGAAAGTTGTAGCGTATTCATCGAGACAGTTACGCCCTCATGAGGTTAACTATCCCACACATGATTTGGAATTAGCTGCTGTAGTGCATGCCTTGAAAACTTGGAGGCACTACCTTATTGGAAATAGGTGTGAGATATACTCGGATCATAAGAGTTTGAAGTACATTTTCACACAACCGGATTTGAATCTCAGATAGAGAAGGTGGCTAGATTTGATCAAGGACTATAATTTGAACATTAACTACCATCCTGGTAAAGCCAATGTCGTAGCTGATGCACTGAGCAGGAAAGTTTATGTCAACAATGTGATGATTCAGAAGGAAGCGCCAGAACTTTATGAAGAAATTCGAAAGATGAACCTATATGTGAGCCTTGTAGAAAATGGAGAAATGTTAGAAGTTAAGTTTACTCTCCAAGATCAAGTGCGAGAAGCGCAGAAAGATGACAAGGGCATTAAAGAGATTTGAGAGAAAATCAAATTGGGCGAAGCACCCGACTATAGAGAAGATGAGAGTGGAAGCATATGGTTTCGAGACCGTTTGTTGGTGCCAGACCAAAAGGAGATCATGGACATGATCATGAAGGAAGCTCATGATTCAGCATACTCAATACACCTTGGGAGTACAAAGATGTATAATGATCTTCGGGGTAGTTTTTGGTGGTCGAGTATGAAGCGAGAAATCGCTAAGTATGTTTCACAGTGTGATGTATGTCGAAGGGTCAAGGCGGAGCATCAGAAGCCCGCAGGACTACTACAACCACTTAAGGTTCCGGTGTGGAAATGGGAAGAAATTGGAATGGACTTTATCACGGGCCTTCCAAGGACATCTTCTGGATTTGATTCTATTTGGGTCATAGTGGACAGATTGACTAAGTCAGCTCATTTCATTCCGGTAAAGACTACCTATGGTGGAGAGAAGCTCGCAGAGTTATATATGGCAAGAATCATTTGTGCACATGGAGTTCCTAAGAGGATAGTGTCAGATCGAGGTACTCAGTTTACGTCGCGGTTCTGGAAGAAAATACATGAGATTCTGGGAACTCAGTTGGATTTCAGTACAGCATATCACCCACAGACTGATGGACAGACTGAGCGGGTAAACCAAATTCTTGAAGACATGCTTCGAGCTTGTGCTTTGACTTATCAGCGTAGTTGGGATAAGAGTCTTCCTTATGCTGAGTTTTCTTATAACAATAGTTATCAAGCAAGTAAATAGATGGCTCCTTTTGAGGCCTTAAATGGACAAAAGTGTCGTACACCTCTTAACTGGCATGAAGTAGGAGAAAATCAGGTGTTTGGTCCTGACACGTTGGAAGAGGCGGACAAGCAAGTGAAAATGATTCAAGAAAGGTTGAAGGCAGCCCAGTCTAGATAGAAGACTTATTCGGATAAACGTCGCCATGACATATCATTCAAGATAGGAGATGATGTGTACTTGAAGGTATCTCCACTACGTGGAATGCGTCGTTTTGGAATCAAGGGTATGCTAGCACCTTGACACATTGGTCCGTTTGGAATTACCGCTCGACGTGGGGAGGTAGCCTATCAGTTGGCACTCCCAGAGAAGTTGTCAAATGTGCACAATGTTTTCCATGTGTCACAGTTAAAGAAATGTTTTAAGAAACCCGAGGAAGAGGTGCAAAAGACTTCACTAGACAACATTGAAGTCAAGGATGATTTGACGTATGAAGAATACCCTATTAAGATTCTTGATGAGCAGTTGCGCACAACTAGGAGAAAGGTGATCAAACTTTGCAAGGTGCAGTGGAGCAATCACACCGAGAAGGAAGCAACTTGGGAGCGAGAAGACGATCTCCAGGAGGAATTTCCAAATCTTTTCTCTTAGCTCTGAATCTCGGGGTCGAGATTAGTTTTAAGGGGGGTAGAGTTGTAACATCCTGATTTTTTTGAGAGTTCAATTTTTTTTAAGCGAAGGATGTTGCAACATATTCATATATTACTATGTATTTTGTTTTGAAGTTTTCTCAAATTAATACCAAGTTGTTTGGAATTAATTTAGCACATGTCAGGTGGATAATATTCTCCGTAATCACCTGCATCATTTTACCCGTTCGTAGTATTTTATTTTTAATTCTTCTTTTCTATTTTCTTTACTGGATTCCTTGAAATATTTTATTAAGCCTTTTGGGTTTTTATTTGCCTGTTATTTTTAATCCTAAAAAATATATTTAGTTATATTGTTTTTCCCCTCTCTCTCTCTTTTCCTCATTGGACCTTGGTCCACTAGGCACGTTCCCTTATCTTGTCATTTTTTTTCTTCTGGACAACCTTGCTTTGCTATGCACGTACGTAACCACCGCAGCACAATTGATCCTGTCGTACATTTTTTCTTTTCCTCCTCTTAGCCAACGATCCAACTTGGCCCAAGGCCCATTCCAGTCAGCAACAGCAGCCGCTAGGCCCAGCTAGCAGCAGCAGCCGCGAGGCCTAGCCGGCCAGCGAACGAAGCGTCGTCTCCCTCCCGCACGCGTGCAGGTACATGTTACAGAGAAGAAACCTCCATGGCTGCCTCTTCTTTTTCCTTCAAATCCCACCAATTCCTTCACTGTTTCCATTCGGCATCAACAAAAGAATTACTCCCCACTCAACGACGATCCCGTTCAGTTTAATGGCTCCACTCATGGTGCACTTAATCTGATGCAAGTAACTGATGAAGTTATTGGCCCAACAATGGCATTCACCTCCTGATCTCCCTCCTCCGGTTACCATTTGACAGACCGTTCGCGTCACAGTGAGCGCCAGGAGGTCGTCTATAAAAGCCCCATCATCCCATCCTCCAATTCCTTTCCAATCATTCGTAATCCACCCCGTAATACAGCCCCATCTCTACTGTTTTTCGCCCACCGTCGCCGCAGGAGGTGACGGTATGGGAGAGGAGCACTACGACGAAGACGGGAACGGGGGACTCGACAACAAAGGCATGCCTCCTTCTTGATCATGCTTATCCTATGGTTAACAAAATTGCATTGAGTTTTATTGTTACTATGTGCATGCTATTTTAAATTCTCGTAGCTAGCGTGTCGATTGACACATTACCCTGATCCGCTTGTCGCCTATTTACTTGACACCTGAGTAGAAGTATATAATTCTGGTAGAGTAGAAATGCTTAGCCATGCTTATCACCCTATAGGTGCTTTGTTGAATGACATCTAAGTCATTGACAGTTGAAACTTAATGCTGAGCTAGGCTAGTTGGCCCTTGTTGACCCTCTCTATCCTCTTCTACTCTGGGTGAAACTTACCATCTGAATACTGGTGCAGGCGACAGCTGAATCAAGGATTGAAGGAGCGATTGGCTGCCCTTCACGAGTTGAAGGGAGAATCAGTCATCCGTGCCGCATAAGGCCTAATAAGCCTTGGATTTGAAGATTGTGATAACAGTACAGCCACATGCTATATGGGCACTGGCTTGGTCAAGTAAGCTAGTCAGCCTTAAGTGTCGATGTCGCCGTACCGTAGATGGGATAACTCCCTGCGGGGAGTATCCTCGGCACTGATGGGGGGACCGGTTTGAGGACGTACTCTCAGTTCCGTGCGCCAGACCCTGTGGGCATGTCACATCTTTGGGGGATCTAGTCCAAAGACCTCGTCACAATCTCCCTGCCGGTATACCACATGGTGTACTATACCAGCAGCCACTGGTGGCATCAAGACACGATTGTGTCGTGTGGGTAAAGTGTACGACCTCTGCAGAGTGTAAAACTATTCGAATAGCCGTGTCCACGGTCATGGACGACACATGAATCTTTCTTGACATACAGGACATGTCTTGCTTATTCCCTCTTTGCCCCTATTCTTGAAACCTATGAAGGACGTGAGTTGATCGAGGATCCTCACTTGATGAAAGTTATTCTGGAGATAAAACATGTTTTCATCCAAAAATGCTTTTATCCAACTACTTTATTTGTCAAACAAAATTAGCTTTATGCAAATGAGCCATACAGCCTTCGTTTGAAGCCACATGTAGCTATTAGGTCCTTCCCCGTGGGAGGCATGTTGAGTACGTAATGTACTCATGGCAATACTTTTATTGAACAACAGAGATCTATGAAGACGAGGGCGTCGACTACGATTATTATGATGATCCTGAGGAGTGAGGACACGTTGACTACATCGACTGCCTGTGGCTGAGATGGAGTCACTACGTATTTATATATTCCGCTGTGTTTTTGGTTGTAATAAATGTCATGAGACATTTCACTATGTATGCCTTGTGGCAAGAGTTATTATACTTATGCTTATTTTAAATGTTATGCAATGATACCATTTCGTTGTGTTGTCAAGTTGATCCTGGATTGACAAATATACACAGGAGGGTCTGGAAATAATTTCCGGGTTCTCATATTATGGCATTTCGCCATTAGCACACAATGTTCATTCTCCGTGATACTATCTACGGGGTAGCGAGGAGCCGTGATATCAGGCTAAACGAGCTCCGTGGAAGCCACGCTGCTTCTCCGCTAAGATGGTGGGGTAGCTTCGGGGGCAGCGTCGAATGAAGGATTTTCGTGCCGCTGAGATGGTTGGCCGATAGCTCGCTGGCTCTCAAGTTCCTCTAGTTTCGCTAATCTTGCATTGATCTTCTGCATTTCGCTTGCTTCCTCTTTCTTCTTTCTCTCTCAGCTTCTATAACCACCGCTGTCGGGAAACCCATGCACCCACGGAACAGAGCGTGATGTGCCACGTGTTCGTCCAGGCTGTTCAGGATTCCCGAGGGCCTCTATCAGCTTGTCCTTCTCTCTGTCGGGATGGAACCTCCCTTCCTGCGCTGCCTTGATTGCTGCTTCAAGCTTCTTGATGGGTATTGCAAGTTGAGCTTTCGTCCAAACACACTTCCCTGATTCTGGGTCCAAAGTTCCCCCAACCCCGAAGAACCAAGTCCTTGACCTATCTGGCCAGTGCAATGTTGCTGGTTGGACCCCTTTAGCAAGCAGGTCTTGCTCAGCTTTGTCCCACGTAGGCCGGGCTTTGCTGTAGCCACCTGACCCCGTAACATGGTGATACTGCTTCTTTGCAGCATTTTTCTTGTTTATCAGTGACCTTTGCTTAGCCTTCTCCATTTTCTTGTAGGCCACAAATGTGGGCCAGTGATCTCTTATCTTCTCATATTGACCGGTGAATTCTGGAGTCTTGTCTTTGTCGACAAACTTTTTCTTCAAATCTTTCTTCCAATTCTTGAATAGTTCTGCCATCTTCTTAAGACCAAACGCCTTGACCTTTGGAAGAATAACTGGATTATTCGGATCCTCCTCTGGCGGTAGGCTGAAATTGGTCATCAGCGAGTTCCAAAGATCATCTTTCAGTCTATCTTGGACATAAGAAACTTTAGGGTCCTTCTTCTTATTCCATTCTTGGATGCTGATCGGGATGCTGCCCCTAACAACAACTCCGCACTGATGTACAAATGTGTCCTTGGTCCGCTTGGGAGCAATCGGTTGGCCATCTGGAGTGATTTCTTCGATCGTGAATCTTTCATGCTGGCCCAACCTTTTCTTCGGGCCTCATCTCATTACCGAAGTTTGGCTCGATCCAGAGGGCTAAAAGAAGAAAGAAGCATCAATATATGTACATACAAACCAATTAGTGCATCTAGTCAGCAGAGGCTTAATTAATATATATATATACCTCGCCGGACTTTGCAACAGTTAAGGCTCCCTTCTCCGTTGGATCACCAGAGCCGTCATGATCTCCTTCCTCCATTCGATCACCGGAGCCGTCATGATCTCCTTCCTCCTCCATTGGATCACCGGAGCCGTCATCCCCTCTTTCCTCACCATCGGTGTCATTGAGAAATGACAAGGTGATATCACCTCCGTCGCGGATTATATCCACCAACAACTCTTCTTTTTCTAAGTCTCTGTCCATAGTTTCTGCAAACATTACAACATGGCAATATACAACCATGAGAGATGGATTAGTGGCAAACATAGACTTAATCACAACAAGGAATCATATGCATAAATATGAGCAATGGATTAGTGGCAAACATCATGCAAAGTTCACAAGTTTTATAATAGTTAGTTTCAGACAATCATCGAGGACTCCCCCCCCTCATGTCTGATGAGTCGTCCTATCTTTCGAGAGAGGATACTTTGCGGACCGCCTCTCTCATGGTTGTCGAGGATTTGCGGACCCCTCCCCTTCATGTCAAAGTTATTGGGGATATGTTGAATTCCTGAGAGAGTTAGGGGTGTTCTTGCGCGGCACTACACGATATAGGTGAATGGGGATAACATCCGGGAATGTTTTCCCGAAGTCTGCATTTTCGGACAGATGAACCGGAGGGGGATGGTTCCAGGTTCGCTATGCTAGCTGCTTGTGACAGACGAACGAAGGGCATATTCAGATTCATCATATTTTTCTGATCGATTTTCATATATAATTTATTTTCATCGGAGTTACGGTTAATTTTCTACTTTATTAGATGATCGCCATTAATCTATAGTTCTAAATGGAGACACTTCATATAAGTGTTTTACATGGACAAAAAAATTCTAACTTTGTTACAAACATATGAACATATGAGTACATTTTCTATATACATCAATCCATCCATCCATACATATATACATACATACATACATGGACAAAAAAAATTCTATGAACATAAACAATTTTAAGAAAAAAAATTCTATGAACATAAAAAATTCTAACTTTGTTAATATGAACATTTTCTATATACATCAATCCATCCATCCATCTATACATATATACATATGAACATTTTCTATATACCTTTTCTATATACATCAATCCATCCATACATACATATATACATATGAACATATGAAAATTTTAAGAAAAAAATGCAGGGGCGGAGGCGGCAGCATAGGGCAAGGGCGGCGGCAGCGCAGGGGAAGGGGGGCGGAGCTCACTGGGGGTGGCGTCGGCGCAAGGAGCGGCGGCTTCGGGGCAGGGCTCGGCGGCGTCGGAGCAACGGCGACATGGTCAGGGGAGGAGCAGCCTAGCGGCGTCGGGGGCGTCGGGGAAGAAAGAGAACTGAGATTTAGAGAAAACTGCTAAGTGCTGCTTATATAGCCCCACCTTTAGTCCTGGTTGGTGGCTCCAACCGGGACTAAAGGCCCCCTTTCGTCCCGGTTGGTGCCACCAACCGGGACTAAAGGTCAATTTCAGCAGCCCAACTGGGAAGCACATACCTTTCGTCCCGGTTGGTGCCACCAACCGGGACTAAAGGGCTGGTGCTGCCGCAGCCAAATCTTTAGTCCCACCTCGCTAGTTGAGAGGTGCCTGCACTGGTTTATAAGCCCCGCTGCGACAGAGCTTTCGAGCTCCTCTCTATTGCAGGAAGTACATGCCTAACCTTTGTCACTGCCCTATTGGGCCTGCTGGGCCTGCGAGCCTGCATCCTGGCCCATGTACAGATGGGTTTCTAGTCGTATGCAGGCCATGGTGCCTAGTACGCGGCTTTTTTTTATTTTTTATGTTATTTTAGTTTACTATTAAAGTTTTTACCAAAAAATACTTTATGAAAATTCTTTTTGCTATTGAAGTTTTTAACAAAAAATACTTTGATAATTTTAGTTGCATAAATTTTATATAACTTTAAGTTAATATTATTTTGTTAATAACTAGAGGTTTATAAAAGCTTTTTAGTTGATTCTTTTTGCTTTTGAAGAATATTATATTTTTGTTTTAGTTGATCATAACAAAATATTTTAATTGATTCTTTTTAGTTCATTCTTTTTGCTATTAGAGTTTTATAAAAGCTTTTTAGTTCATTCTTTTTGCTATTAGTTCATTCTTTAAGCTAAATGACCCTGAAATTTAAAAGCACTACAAATGAACTCTGAAAAGGTTGAAAGTTGGCATGGTATCATCATTTCACCCACATAGCATGTGCTAAAAAGTTAATAGGGTTACGACAAAAACTAGATGCACTTCGTGTACAAAATGGACAATCTCTTTCGAAGTATCACGGTTTCAGGCGAAAACTCATCTGTTACAAAGGCATTTTATTTTTTTAACTTATTTCAACTCCAGACTTTTTGTGAGTTCAATATGCACCATTCAAAGACACATCATCAATTTTCAACCTTTTCTGACTTCATTTGCTATTTTTCATGCATTTACTAATTTTTTAGCTAAATGAACCTGAAATTGAAAAGCACTACAAATGAACTCTAAAAAGGTTGAAAGTTGGCATGGTACGTATCATCATTTCACCCACATAGCATGTGCTAAATAGTTGAGAGGGTTACGGCAAAAACTGGATGCACTTCGTGTACAAAATGGACAATCTCTTTCGAAGTATCAGGGTTTCGGACGAAAACTCATCTGTTACAAAAAGCATTTCATTTCTTGACATGTAACTACAATGATATTCTATAAAAGCCATCATCAGACTAGTTGTGGAGAGAAAGTCTTCACTTTTTCTTCGCGTGTGTCCCTTGCTTGTTGCGCCGTAACCATGGATAATCTTCATCGTTTAACAGGATGCTTAGGTCAGCCTTCACTTTGAAGGGAGGAATTTCATGAAACTTCTCATAATCTTCAGACATGTCTGTCTTGCCCTCCACTCCCACGATGTCTCTTTTCCATGAAAGAACTATGTGGCGCTTTGGCTCATCGTATGATGTATTCGCTTCCTTATCTTTTCTTTTTCTCGGTTTGGTAGACATGTCCTTCACATAGAAAACCTGCGCCACATCATTGGCTAGGACGAATGGTTCATCTGTGTACCCAAGATTATTGAGATCCACTGTTGTCATTCCGTACTGCGGGTCTACCTGTACCCCGCCTCCTGACAGATTGACCCATTTGCACCGAAACAAAGGGACCTTAAAATCATGTCCATAGTCAAGTTCCCATATGTCCACTATGTAACCATAATATGTGTCCTTTCCCCTCTTGGTTGCTGCATTAAAGCGGACACCACTGTTTTGGTTGGTGCTCTTTTGATCTTGGGCGATCGTGTAAAATGTATTCCAATTTATCTCGTACCCTTGGTAAGTCAATACAGTCGAAGATGGTGTCCTGGCCAACGAGTACAACTCATCTCCAACAATGTTGTTACCCATGAGATGTGTTTGCCACCAACTGCCGAAAGTCCTGATGTGTTCACATGTAATCCAGTCGTCTGACTGCTCTGGGTGTTTGGAGCGCAGAATATTCTTGTGTTCATTGACATACGGGGTCACCAAGGTAGAATTCTGTAGAACTGTGTAGTGTGCTTGAGCCCGAGAATGCCCGTCCCTACATATTATTGAATCCGCTCCTAGCGTGCCTTTTCCAGTCAGTCTCCCCTCATACCGCGATTAAGGGAGACCAATCGGCTTAAGGTCAGGAATAAAGTCAACACAAAACCCAATGACCTCCTCTGTTTGATGGCCCATGGAGATGCTTCCTTCCATCCTAGCACGGTTACGAACATATTTCTTTAAGACTCCCATGAACCTCTTAAAGGGGAACATATTGTGTAGAAATCCAGGACCTAGAATGGCAATCTCGTCGACTAGATGAACTAGGATGTGCGTCATGATATTGAAGAAGGATGGTGGGAACACCAGCTCGAAACTGACAAGACATTGCACCAAATCATTCTTTAACCTTGGTAGGATTTCTGGATTGATTACCTTCTAAGAGATTGCATTGAGGAATGCACATAGCTTCACAGTGGCTAATCGAACGCTGTCCGATAGAAGTCCCCTCAGTGCAACCGGAAGCAGTTGCATCATAATCACGTGGCAGTCATGAGACTTTAGGTTCTGGAACTTTTTCTCTGCCATATTTATTATTCCCTTTATATTCGACGAGAAGCCACACAAGACCTTCATACTGAGCAGGCATTTAAAGAAGATTTCATTCTCTTCTTTGGTAAGAGCGTAGCTGGCAGGACCTTGATACTGCTTTGGATGCATGTCGTATTTTTCATGCACACGTTGCTGATGACCCACAAGTGTAGGGGATCTATCGTAGTCCTTTCGATAAGTAAGAGTGTCGAACCCAACGAGGAGCAGAAGGAAATGACAAGCGGTTTTCAGCAAGGTATTCTCTGCAAGCACTGAAATTATCGATAACAGATAGTTTTATGATAAGATAATTCGTAACGGGTAACATGTAACAAAAGTAAACAAGGTGCAGCAAGGTGGACCAATCCTTTTTGTAGCAAAGGACAAGCCTGGACAAACTCTTATATAAAGCAACGCGCTCCCGAGGACACATGGGAATTATTGTCAAGCTAGTTTTCATCATGCTCATAGGATTCGCGTTCGTTACTTTGATAATTTGATATGTGGGTGGACCGGTGCTTGGGTGCTGCCCTTCCTTGGACAAGCCTCCCACTTATGATTAACCCCTCTCGCAAGCATCCGCAACTACGAAAGAAGAATTAAGGTAAACCTAACCATAGCATGAAACATATGGATCCAAATCAGCCCCTTACGAAGCAACGCATAAACTAGGGTTTAAGCTTCTGTCACTCTAGCAACCCATCATCTACTTATTACTTCCCAATACCTTCCCCTAGGCCCAAATCATGGTGAAGTGT
Organism: Thinopyrum elongatum; assembly: GCA_011799875.1. NCBI lineage: Eukaryota > Viridiplantae > Streptophyta > Magnoliopsida > Poales > Poaceae > Thinopyrum > Thinopyrum elongatum. Next base: position 62,979,124 of record CM022302.1, on the reverse strand, counting down.
CATTTATTCGACGTTCACATAACACCACTAGAGGAAAGACAACATACATCTCATCGAAATATCGAACGAATACCAAATTCACATGATTACTTATAACAAGACTTCCCCCATGTCCTCAGGAACAAACGTAACTACTCACAAAACATATTCATGTTCATAATCAGAGGAGTATTAATTATCATTAAGGATCTGAACAAATGATCTTCCACTGAATAAACCAACTAGCATCAACTACAAGGAGTAATCAACACTACTAGCAACCCACAGGTACCAATCTGAGGTTTTGAGACAGAGATCGGATACAAGAGATGAACTAGGGTTTGAGAGGAGATGGTGCTGGTGAAGATGTTGATGGAGATTGATCCCCTCTCGATGAGAGGATCGATGGTGATGATGATGGCGATGATTTCCCCCTCCCGAAGGGATGTTTCCCCGGCAGAACAGCTCTGCCGGAGCCCTAGATTGGTTCTGCTCATGTTCTGCCTCGAGACAGCGGCGTTTCGTCCCGAAAGCTTCCTTCTCATTTTTTCCAGGGCAAAAGACACCATATAGCAGAAGATGGGCGTCGGGGGCCTGCCAGGTGGCCCACAAGGATGGGAGTCGCGCCCTCCGCCCTTGTGGCTGGCTGGTGGCCCCCCTCTGGTGCTTTCTTCACCCAACATTTTTTATTAATTCCAAAACGACTCTCCGTGAAGTTTTAGGACTTTTGGAGATGTGCAGAATAGGTCTCTAATATTTTCTCCTTTTCCATCCCAGAATTCCAGTTGCCGGCATTCTCCCTCTTCATGTAAACCGTGTAAAATAAGAGAGAAAAGGCATAAGTATTGTGCCATAATGTGTAATAACAGCCCATAATGCAATAAATATTGATATAAAAGAATGATGCAAAATGGACGTATCAGTTGCTGGTCCTCCAGTTCCTTCGGTGTATCTTTTGTGTTCCCATACACGCCCAAGAAGCCTAGCAGGTTCACGCAAAGATTCTTCATCACGTGCATCACGTCGATTGCAGAGCGGACCTGTAGGTCTTTCCAATAGGGTAGGTCCCAAAATATAGATTTCTTCTTCCACATGGGTGCACGTCCCTCAGCGTCATTCGGGACAGATTGTCTGCCAGGACCCTTTCCATAGATTACATGTAAATCCTTGACCATATCAAGTATGGCATCACTAGTACGGAGGACGGGCTTCTTCCGGTGATCTGCCTCACCTTTGAAATGCTTGCGTTTCTTTCTTAAGAGATGGTTTGTCGGAAGAAATCGACGATGTCCCAGGTACACATTCTTCCTGCATTTGTCCAAATCTATACTTTCGGTATCATCTAAACAGTGCGTGCATGCGTGGTATCCCTTGTTTGTCTGTCCTGAAAGGTTACTAAGAGCAGGCCAATCATTGATGGTTACAAACAGCAACGCATGTAGGTCAAATTCCTGCTGTTTGTGCTCATCCCACACACGTACACCTTTTCCATTCCACAGCTATAAAAGTTCTTCAACTAATGGCCTTAGGTACACATCAATGTCATTGCCGGGTTGCTTAGGGCCATGGATGAGCACTGGCATCATAATGAACTTCCACATCATGCACAACCAAGGAGGAAGATTATAGATACATAGAGTCACGGGCCAGGTGCTATGATTGCTGCTCTGCTCCCCAAAAGGATTAATGCCATCTGCACTTAAACCAAACCATACGTTCCTTGCGTCACCTGCAAAGTCCCCCCACCTTCTCTCGATTTTTCTCCACTGCGACCCGTCAGCAGGTGCTCTCAACTTCCCGTCTTTCTTACGGTCTTCTTTGTGCCATCGCATCAACTTGGCATGCTCTTTATTTCTGAATAGACGTTTCAACCATGGTATTATAGGAGCATACCACATCACCTTGGCAGGAACCCTCTTCCTGGGGTGCTCGCCCTCAACATCACCAGGGTCATCTCGTCAGATCTTATACCTCAATGCACCGCATATCGAGCATGCGTTCAAATCCTCGTACTCACCGCGGTAGAGGATGCAGTCAGTAGGGCATGCATGTATCTTCTGCACCTCCAATCCTAGAGGGCATAGAACCTTCTTTGCTTCGTACGTACTGTCAGGCAATTTGTTATCCTTTGGAAGCTTCTTCTTCATTATTTTCAGTAGCTTCCCAAATCCGCTGTCAGATACACCATTGTCTGCCTTGCATTGCAGCAATTCCAGTGTGGTACCGAGCTTTGTGTTGTCATCTTCGCAATTTGGGTACAATCCTTTTTTATGATCCTCTAACATGCGATCGAACATCAACTTCTCCCTTTCACTTTGGCATTCTCTCTTTGCATCAACAATGACCCGGCGAAGATCATCATCGGGCACATCGTCTGGTTCCTCTTGATCTTCAGCTTCCCCCGTTGCAGTATCACCGTATTCAGGGGGATAGTTGTCATCATCCTCTTCTTCTTCGTTGTCTTCCATCATAACCCCTCTTTCTCCGTGCTTGGTCCAAACATTATAGTGTGGCATGAAACCCTTCTCAAGCAGGTACAACTGAAGGGTTTTCGAGTCAGAGTAATCCTTCGTATTCTCACAGACAGTACATGGACAATACATAAAACAATTCTGCTTGTTTCCCTCAGCCATTTCGAAAAACAATTCTGCTTGTTTGCCTCAGCCATTTCGAGAAAATTATGCATGCCATCAATGTACTCGGAGGTGCGCCGGTCATCATACATCCATTGCCGGTTCATCTGCGTGCATTATATAATTAAATGTATCAAAAACCATTACAGAACATCATGAATAGAGAAGCGACCAAATTAATACAAGTTCATCATCACATTAAAACCAAAGTACTGTAGTGATCAAATGTTATTACCGAAAAAATAAATACATAAAGTTCATACATAGTTCTCATAGAACAACATATAGCTCTCTAGAGCATCTAATTAAAACATACATTGAAACTAACATACAACTATGTAAAACATTTAAATGCAACAAAAAATGCGATCATAATCGCAACTAAGGTACAATTGATCCAACAACATAATGATACCAAGCCTCATTATCAATGGCATATTTTCTAATCTTTCTAATCTTCAAGCGCATTGCATCCATCTGAATCTTGTGATCATCGACGACATCGGCAACGTGCAACTCCAATTCCATCTTCTCCTTCTCAATTCTTTTCAATTTTTCTTCAAGTAATTGTTTTCTTTTTCAACTAAATTTAACCTCTCGACAAGAGGGTCGGTTGGAATTTCCGGTCCACATACCTCCTAGATAAAAACATCTATGTCACGTTGGTCGGCATAATTGTCATAAACACTAAATGAAACAAATAGTAATAAAAGATAATATATCACATCCGAATCATAGACAGGACAAGGGCCGACGGGGGCGGATACCAAAACCATGGCACTATATAATAACAAACAATAATAACAGTAAGAAAATTATACAAGTATCTATCTAAATCATACAAGTAAGAATATTTTTCTTTTAAAAAGAAGATAAGAACAAGAGGCTCACCACGGTGGTGCCGACGACGAGATCGGCACGGGCGATCGACGGCGGTGAGGATGGGGACGGGGACAGCACCCTACACATGTGTAGACTCTAAGAAGTTAATTTCAGCTCAAATTGGGCATCTAAATCAAAAGAACACCCACATACACTCCTCCACTAAAACCCACAAACCACTCTACTTCTAGAGCATTTGAAATGAGCTAAACTAGCAGTGAGAGATGAAACGATGAAGTTGCTAACCTTTTAGAACACTTGTGTAGTTGGTGCACTGCCAAACCTAGACAAATCTTGGGGAAAATGTAGCTTGGAGGTCAAGCTTGGATCGGAGAAAGCTTAAGTGTGGCTCGGGCATTTCATCAAACACTTCATGTGCATAGGAGGTGAGAACAGAGTAGCACAAACCTCCCACCCTTCCACGGCCAAAAAACATAAGAGATGTGGCGGGGGGGGGGGGGGCGTGTATATATATAGGCAAAACTTTAGCCCCGGTTTGTGTCTAAAACCGGGACTAAAGGCCAACCTTTAGTCCCGGTTCCAGCCACCTACCGGGACTAAAGGGGCTGCGCCAGGAGCGAGGCCCTTTAGTCCCGGTTCGTGTCTGAAACCGGAACCAAAGGTGTCAGACGAACCAGGACTGGTTCCTGCCGAGGCCCGGCCGGTGCCCTGGCCGCTTGAACCGGGACTGATGCACCCATTGGTCCCGGTTCGTAAAAGAATCGGGGCTAATGCTCCGATCTGGCTTGGGCCAAAGCCCTATTTTCTACTAGTGTTTTGTAGTCTCCTGCATTTGGTATGAGTGAGATTTATGATTTTGAGTTGCACGTGTTTCATCAAAGGCCGCGCCTCGGGCCAAGCGGCTCTACGATAGGCCATCATCAGTTGCAGCGTCAGGAGAGAAAGATGTACAATGAAATTGAGTCCATGCATGTTAGTACATTCGGTCAGAATCTTTTCTATGAGTCGTATAGCTGTGCTGAACTATGCACAAGTTAACGCTTGGTCCATACACCAGTTAATTTGATGAGCCTAGCTAAGTTTCTATCAGTTTTATAGTCGTGCTTGACGAGTAGTGATTCTAGTGTGTGTGAAGTTAGAATTGTCGAGGATAACTAAAGCATTTTTAGACGTAATCCTTACCCAAAAACATAGGTACTGTTAGGATCCCACCGGGCCTTTGATCTGCGACCTGGTCGGGGGCGCCCAACCAGCTATGGTTGACGGCCCCCTGTCGCACTGCGCCATATAAACAGGGTGGGGTCCGGTGGCACGCTTCACGAGGTTCGTCAGATTGCCAGGCTCCCCACCAACACTCCCTACCGATCTAGGGTTCACAGCAGCGACGGGAAGCTCCGCTGCCGCCACCACTGCCCACTCACCGTCACCCCTTCAACATGGCCATAAGCTCGAACTCATCGAGCCAAGGAGAAGGTAAAACTACCGTTAATCTCTAAGCCTACCTGATCCAAAGAGTCCAACAATGGTGTCAGAGCCTGCTAGGCTTAGTTTTTTCGGGTAGAAAAGAAATCAAAGAAAAAAATTCCCCTCCCAAAGAACCCTAAACAGGGCAAAGATCTCGCCAGCAAAGGGAGGCGCCGCAGGGCCGCACCGTTCCTCTCGATCTTGATGCGCATCGGCAAGCCAAGGCATCGAGAAGAAGAACACCACCCTCCACGGGGCAAAGGGCACCACCATCGAGCCGTTTGATCGCGGCGCGTTCACCCTCGAGTTGTAGGGGAACGCAGCAGAAAACAAAAAATTTCTGACCTACGCACCAGCCCAGGACCACTATGGAGACTGCATACAAGGTTTGATCATATTCGTTACCGACTCGTAGCGCAGCGGAAGTAGAGTCGATGACGATCGGTGGTGCAGATCCCCGCAGCTAGGATTTACAACCTCCCAACCGCGAGGATGTACTCCCTCATCTGCCCCACGGACAGCCCTCCGGGAGGCGGTCGAACAGTCCCCCGGACGGTGTCACGGACAGCCCTTCAGGAGGACTCACAGAACTCGGACCGTCACTTGGACAGCCCTTCGGGAGGCACTCACGAATAGCCCCTCGGGCACTAAGATCGAAACTACGACCTCTCTACAGAGTTGCACACATACGGTGTCATCTATCCGGCAGGGCTTCGCCGTCCAGAACTAGTTCCCACCGGAACCCAGACAGCCTTTCGGCTCTACGAAACTATTTCGCGGGGAGGGAGAGAGAAGCCAGATCATTTCTATGGCACTTGTATGTGAGAAGGAGTGAGTGTGGAGGGCTGCCCCTCCACCTCTATTTATAGGAAATCCCAAGGGGTAGGGTGGTTTTACAATAAAACCCAAAAGCACATGAATGAAGTCCTTCCACCAAGGGTATAAGGGTGAAACCATGGAACAAGAGGGGCTCCAAGGTGGATCCCCAAGTGTGGCCGGCCACACCCCATGAGGGCCCCCCCAAGGGGGCTCTCATCCATCCATGTCACCCCAAAAGATCTTGGGACAAAGCCCAAAATAATGGCTTTCCATAAAGTAACCCAAAAAGCACTTTCACTATTCACAACAACATTTTTTAGCGTCCGTTCGAACTGAAAATATTTATGTGGGCTTAGAACATTTCCAGTACCCACTAAAATAATTTTCAATGCGTTCTGGAACAATTCCAGTTTAGTGATTTCATCTGCGAAAAGCATCTGAAGCGGTTCCGGCAGCTCCGGAACATTTCCGGTTTTCATCCCCGGAATATTCCCAAAAGTTTCCAGAATGATTCTGGCACCCTCCAAGAATTATCAGGCATGTGCCAAAACCAATTTGACTCTATGGTATCGTCTGAAACAACTTTTTAGTTTCACCGGAACTCATCCGGTGACCTCTCTGCGGAACTTTTCCGCTGTCCGAAACTTTTTCGGTGATTTTCTCTCAGACTCCCTGTCTAGTATTCAGCAGATAGATGACCCTTAAGCATGTGACCCTATAGGTTCGGCGAAGTATAGACATGATACGGAACCCCTTCCGATCAATGATCAACATCGGAGCCGTGGACACCCATATTGACCCCTATACCCACACGAATGAATATTCGAGTGAACCTCCAGTTGCCGTGTGCTATTCCTGTTGCTTCGCGATATGTTGCAAATACCCGAGGTGAGACGTGTTGGCATTCCCGTGGATCAACATCTTGTCCACTATGCTAGTTACCTCGTTACCGGTATTGTTCTCTTTTCTCGTTACCGTGTTCCGGCATCCCCGTGATCAAATCACAAAGTGTCTGGCCAGACGATGATGGATACCGTAACACCGAGAGGGCCCAGAGATATCTATCCATCGTCGGAGGAGCAAATCCCAATCTTGAGCTATCAAGTTACTTGACATACTTTCCCATGAACCCGTAAGCCGCCGTAATAGCCATCCAGTTACGGATGACGTTTAACAAACCCCAAAGTTCATGAATCAAGCATGAAGAAACTCGATACTCTCATGGTCTGAGGAATCATGCAAACGTTAACCATCTCTGTGTTATTAACCATTAACTTGTGACGAATGTAACTCATAGCATAACATCAATCGGGTCAATTCAACACAAATGTTCTTCTAACATTGTGCCCTCAAAGCTGCTGGCATAGACATGCCCATGATTGGGAAAACATAATCATCATGCAACACTTGAGCTAGTCTTAGAGGCATGACTAGGAATACATTTTATCGTTTATTATTCCACACGTGCACATGGGTTTTCCCCAGAGCCTTTATGGATATACGGGCTCGGGAACCACAGCAGTTATAGCATGGAACATAAACATAATAATGAGCATGGAGATAAATAATAACATTTATTATTGCCTCTAAGGCATATCTCCTACAGACTCCCACTTGCACTAGAGTCAGTAATCTAGTTAATGCTAATGCACTTTACACCTGTGGCACACCGGTGTAAATATGCTTCGCTTGTGGTGTAGCCTGATGTCCAATGGATCTGACAACTTCAGATCCGTGTGTATCTTTGCATATCCTCGTGTTTTCACGCTTTCACGAAATTCATATTTTGTGTGGACTTGGCTTTGTATGTATGTGAATCACTGGTCGAACCTGGATTCCTCAGACTGAGTTATGGAGCAATTACTTGCAGTAGTGTCCCATTGACAAAAGCCATCTTGGAACCGTACTAAGTTCATGAATGAACTATATGATTCAACATATTCTTTGTCGCTTTAAAAGCGGCAACATACTTCGCCTCTGTTATAGAATTCGCCACAGTGACTTGTTTGGAACATTTTCCAACTAACTGTGCCACCACATTGTGTTTACACAAAACCCTTAATTTAAATCAAAAATCGCATGGAGCATTGATGACGACTGTATTGATGTAATTACTTACAACGAGCACTTCATAATCTCTGCTTGCGAGAAAACATGTCATCAATACTACTCTAGTACTCAATGACATCTTTCACTGTTGTCCCATGATCAATACTTTTGATCACTTTGGTATCTATACTCGCAACAACTTTGGAGTATTGGACATATCTGGTTGTTTTTACATACCATGGAATACATGATTAATCCAAACACAAAGGTGTGTGGAATCTCCATCATGTATTTTGCTCATCAGTGTTTTTGGGACACCGATTCTTGCAAGAACTCTTTCCATGTGACTTCGGCAAGAATCACTCCTTGGCGTTTTAAATGCTAAAAAGTTTTAGCATCTTGTCAATATGTATTTATTTCTCAGCCCCATTAGGTAAATCTATCTCCATAGATCATCATGCCTGATATAAAGGCTATTTAGCCCAAGCACTTCATCGAAAAACTATTTTCAAATGAAGTCCTAATTCGTGTCAAGAAATTTATTTCCAATTAACAATGTGTCAAGCACACAAGGTTTTTAGAAATATTATTATGCTCCCACTTACTTTCTTGAATTACAAGCATCTTCGTTACCCATTGATGAAGTCAAACCCCTTTGACCATTTCATCAAAACACGAAGATTCCAACTCCATTTTGCTCTCTTCTGTCCATTGCTGGAACTCTGAAGTTTGCATACTTACTAGCATCCTCTGGACTGACAAAATACCTTGGACTGTAACACATGCAAGTCCTTGGTTTCATTTCCATCAGATGGAAATCCTTTTGTCATCCTTGTTTCATATCTCATGATTTGAAATATGTATTAATTGCTAGTTCAACCCGAACCGACTTTAAGCATCGCTACGGTGAAACAACCTCATCGTAGTCAACTCCTTGAACTTGTTATTGCAACAAGCCGAGCTTTATGGATAAAACATTTTATCTGTATCAGTTTCTAGTTCCATAAATATTCATTAGACTCTAAGTCTTCCGAAAGGTGTATCAAGATTTTAATCTTGAAACATTTATATGGAAACTATCTTGGATTGTATTGGCATTTAGCCAATTTCGGAGTCAGGGCCCATCAACGCTTCCTTGTGTATCATAGGTATACTGTTGTCTAACAACAATATCTCGTTTGCGCACCTGAGAGGTTTGCACGAGCCTTGCCTACGTTGTTCAGCTATAAGTTCAACCGAAGTCCATACATTTTATTGTAGAGACTTCCGTATCAGTCGCAGTAGGAAACTCTGGAATTACTTCCAAGGTCTCTTTCCTTTGATCTGATGACGTAGATACTGTTATCTTGTCGAGTTGCATTGTTCTCCCACTCACCTTTTTGAAAGAACCATTTTCTTCAAAAAGCATACCGTTCTTTGTGGCAAACCTATTTGCCTCGGTATAGTGAGGGAGGAATACCCAATTACTTGGGATAACCTACAAAGTAGCACTTGTCTGATTTGGAATAGGTTTGTAACCTTTTACACAAGCCCCATATTCCAAATGTTAAGAAAAGACATAACATGGTTGAGCGTACCATACCATGTCGTCATTTCAACAGACCCGATGGAGCTCTTTTCAGTGTAAAAAGCCGCAGTCTCTAAAGCATCACTTTAAAAGGGATAATGGCAAAATTTTTTTTTGTCATCTTTGATCTTACCATGTCATAAATGGTTCGATTACATCTTCACGGACTTTCCACTTGTAGTGGTGTTCCGGGAGGTGCAAGTTATGAAACCGCTTTCATAACTCATCAGACATTCGCTAAGCTTGTAACTCAAATATTCCTTTCTGCAATCGAATTGTAGAAACATAATTTTCTTGTTACAATAATTTCTTCTTCATTTTGAAAACCTTTCGAATGATTTCAAAAGATCCAGACTTACGTCTCATCAAGTAAATATCCATATATCTACTTGAGTCATTTCTGAAGATAGATAAATCCACTACTAACAACATTTATCGGACTACACACATCAAATGTATGATCACCAATAAGTTTGTTATCCATTCCTTATGGCCTGTGAATGGTATTTCAGTCACTTCACTTTTCGGAGAAAAGTTGCAAGTGTCAGATGATTCAAAATCAAACGACTTCAAAATCCATCATAATGGAATTTTCCATGCGGGTTTCTCCAATGTGACCAAATGCACTGCCACACTTGTGTGGTATTATTTTAGTCTTATGACATTTAGCGTTAGTGTTATGGATGTATCATATTACCATCAATATTCATAACATACGTCCCATCTGGATGGAAGCATGGCCCTTCATGTTATTCAAAATACTGAACAACAATTGTTCTTTTATGAACAACTCTTTTGCAACAACATTGTGCAAGGGGCTAGAGTGTAAAACTCTAAAATGATTTATGAAAGTAAATCGAGAGGTAATATATTATTATCATTATTCATAACATACATCTCATTCTCAATGAAAGTATGGCCCTTATGTTATTCATAACATCGAACATAAAAAGTTCTCTTATGAACAACCTTTTTGCAAGATACCTTATGCAAAGGGCTAGAGTGTATGAAACTCTAAAATGAATTATGAAAGTAAATACATAGGGAATACACCGATGGAAGGTATAGTAACTATTACTATGTTCCCAGCGTGTATCAAAACCTCATTCCTGGCTAGTCTTTCAGGCCATAGTAGTTCTTACATCGAGTTGCAACAGAATGCAATCGAGCGGGTATCTTTGTGATTGTCTCACAATACCCAAGAATTAGTGATTAACATGTTTAACCATAATTCCCAAGAACTATATCTTTGACTAGCCTTCTATACATCAAAAACATGTATGACATTCATACATGAGCAGGATATTCCAGTCTTCTTTCTTATTGCCTTTATACTTCTAACAGTTTAACTTTTAGTATTTCTCCTACTTCCAGAAGAAGCACCCAACTTAAGAGTGGCATTAGCCCCGGACTTCCTAGGCGTGAAAGTTTCACTAACACCCTTCGGACACTTCCTTTCTCTTTAAGTTGTTGTTTTATTCACCTTTCATCATATGACAGGCGTTCTTCTGGATCCCTCTCTTATCAATCTAATGCATAGTAAACACATTTACTAATAGTTTGCAAACAAACATTGCTTTGGATATCTCATATCTTTTAGCCTTTGTCTGTCTCTGAAAATGAATTTCAGATTCCATGAATATCACATAACTATCCAAACTTTCGAAGTTTGGGTCTCATGGAAGCAAACATATTGTACTTGACTGAAACGGAATTCTAGCTTTTGGATCGAAGGATGAGAGTCACATGATCCATAGCACAAGTGAGAGAATACCGAAAGTATGCGATAGGACAAAATTCTTCTCGGCACTCTTGAGGACAATCCTCACATTACGTTACCAACCGTAAAGTTTTAACCAAATATTTAACAGCTATTCAATTTTAATAGGGAAGGTGGAAACACGAGCCATTATTCTACAACTATTATGCAAATCACACTTAGACAGTGTTCAAAATTAATTGCACTGAGAATTAAACAAGTTAATTCAACAATGCGCTCCCACTCAAATCAATATCTCTCATAATTGATTGTGAGTGATTCAAGATCCACATTTCAATTCAACGCCATTGATGTGGACATCACTGATGATGAGAATTTCAATTGGTGCGCAAACATGCCGATCACATCTCTATGTGACTCCTGTTCATCTTTCGATGGGCGTGTTCCGAGCTCAGGACGATCAAGCCAGAACGTCAAGACAACCAAGTGATCTTGCTGCGAGGTCTGACCTCACCCGCCTCACACTTCCCAAATCGTTCGTACCCATGTGGACATGGCGCACCCCGAAAAGTTAGGTGCCGTGACGGTGCTACACTTGGGATAACACTAACTACTTGATATTTTTGTGAGAGATCACCCTAATAAAAGCGACTACCGCGCAATCAAGAAGGGTGCATCATAAGGGATAAACATCTCAGGCAATTCATAACAGCATGATATGGTATAGCCCTTTCTGACGGAGAAGTCTATCATTTCTTCGTCTCCGGCATTCACGTTGGTGTTCACCTTTGCGAAGATTGCCACCACCTTGTCGATGCACCAGATAATATTGCTATCTCTATAGCTAATAGAATAATGCATTACAACAAGGTTGACACGCAGGTCATTAAAGTGCAATCATATGGCTCCAGCCATCATGCCGAATCATGACACGCATGTCATGTTAATAAATTTACATTATATAGTCATCTCATACATAATCAAATTATTATGAGCACTGCTATACCACATCACATGCACATGCAAACCCTCCTGCAAAACCAAGTTAGACGTCTCTAATCGGTTCATGCAAAAACTTGTTTTTCGTGGCTTCTAAGGTTTCGAAACAAACCGAAGCTACCAACGTCCATCATCAAGTATGATAATTCAAGTCACAAGATTAACTTTCCAGGGTGTATGAAAACCGAGATAATAAAATCTCGAGCCCCATACTAAACTTCATCATACGCATGACCCCCGTGCAGATCATATCTGCATTGCCCTTTCGTCTGCGAAATTTCATCTTTCTTTTTAACTACAGTGGAATTCAATGAACTGTTAGCACTTCGTTGATCAATCAGGATCGCGGATTGCCAGAACATTGAAACTCCACCATGCTGTTATCAAGATCAGAAATATGCAAATTCCAGGGAAGCAACAAGAATATCGGGTAACAGATTTCATCTGCTACCCGCACAAATAATTTTTAGTAATAGAACTCATCTACTACCTAATTATATTGTGCAACACCCATACATCTCCATGTATTCTGGATCGCAACCTGCATCTACGCATAGCACGGCTCTGATACCATTGTAGGGGAACGCAGCAGAAAACAAAAAATTTCCAACCTACGCACCAGCCCAGGACCACTATGTAGATTGCATAAGAGGTTTGATCATATTCGTTACCGACTTGTAGCGCAGCGGAAGTAGAGTCGATGATGATCGGCGGTGTAGATCCCCGCAGCTAGGATTTACAACCTCCCAACCGCGAGGATGTACTCCCTCATCTGCCCCACGGACAGCCCTCCGGGAGGCGGTCGAACAGTCCCCCGGACGGTGTCACGGACAGCCCTTCGGGAGGACTCACACAACTCGGACCGTCACTTGGACAGCCCTTCGGGAGGTACTGACGAATAGCCCCTCGGGCAATAAGATCGAAACTACGACCTCTCTATAGAGTTGCACACATACGGTGTCATCTATCCGGCAGGGCTTCGCCGTCCAGAACTAGTTCCCACCGGAACCCAGACAGCCTTTCGGCTCTACGAAACTATTTCGCGGGGAGGGAAAGAGAAGCCAGATCATTGCAATGGCACTTGTATGTGAGAAGGAGTGAGTGTGGAGGGCTGCCCCTCCACCTCTATTTATAGGAAATCCCAAGGGGTAGGGTGGTTTTACAATAAAACCCAAAAGCACATGAATGAAGTCCTTCCACCAAGGGTATAAGGGTGAAACCATGGAACAAGAGGGGCTCCAAGATGGAGCCCCAAGTGTGGCCGGCCACACCCCATGAGGGCCCCCCCAAGGGGGCTCTCATCCATCCATGTCACCCCAAAAGATCTTGGGACAAAGCCCAAAATAATGGCTTTCCATAAAGTAACCCAAAAAGCACTTTCACTATTCACGACGACATTTTTCAGCGTCCGTTCGAACTGAAAATATTTATGTGGGCTTAGAACATTTCCAGTACCCACTAAAATAATTTTCAATGCGTTCTGGAACAATTCCAGTTTAGTGATTTCATCTGCGAAAAGCATCTGAAGCGGTTCTGGCAGCTCCGGAACATTTCCGGTTTTCATCCCGGAAAATTCCCAAAAGTTTCCAGAATGATTCTGGCACCCTCCAAGAATTATCAGGCATGTGCCAAAACCAATTTGACTTTATGGTATCCTCTGAAACAACTTTTCAGTTTCACCGGAACTCATCCGGTGACCTCTCTGCGGAACTTTTCCGCTGTCTGAAACTTTTTCGGTGATTTTCTCTCAGACTCCCTGTCTAGTATTTAGCAGATAGATGACCCTTAAGCGTGTGACCCTATAGGTTCGGTGAAGTATAGACATGATACGGAACCCCTTCCGATCAATGATCAACATCGGAGCCGTGGACACCCAAATTGGCCCCTATACCCACACGAATGAATATTTGAGTGAACCTCCAGTTGCCGTGTGCTATTCCTGTTGCTTCGCGATATGTTACAAATACCCGAGGTGTGACATGTTGGCATTCCCGTGGATCAACATCTTGTCCACTATGCTAGTTACCTCGTTACCGGTATTGTTCTCTTTTCTCGTTACCGTGTTCCGGCATCCCCGTGATCAAATCACAAAGTGTCTGGTCAGACGATGATGGATACCGTAACACAGAGAGGGCCCAGAGATATCTATCCATCGTCGGAGGAGCAAATCCCAATCTTGAGCTATCAAGTTACTTGACATACTTTCCCATGAACCCGTAAGCCGCCGTAATAGCCATCCAGTTACGGATGACGTTTAACAAACCCCAAAGTTCATGAATTAAGCATGAAGAAACTCGATACTCTCATGGTCTGAGGAATCATGCAAACGTTAACCATCTCTGTGTTATTTACCATTAACTTGTGACGAATGTAACTCATAGCATAACATCAATCGGGTCGATTCAACATGAATGTTCTTCTAACATTGTGCCCTCAAAGCTGCTGGCATAGACATGCCCATGATTGGGAAAACATAATCATCATGCAACACTTGAGCTAGTCTTAGAGGCATGACTAGGAATACATTTTACCGTTTATTATTCCACACGTGCACATGGGTTTTCCCCAGAGCCTTTATGGATATACGGGCTCGGGAACCACAGCAGTTATAGCATGGAACATAAACATAATAATGAGCATGGAGATAAATAATAACATTTATTATTGCCTCTAGGGCATATCTCCTACACGAGGTGCTCGCGCACACCGGCAAAGGGGCCAGCGGGGGCACCGCCTTCACATCCACGCGCACGCCGGCGCAAGGGGGCAGAGAAGGCCGTCGTGCTTCTCTCTCTCTCTGCTAGGTGGCGGTGGGCTGGACAAAGGGAAGGAGAAAGGGAAGGGGGCTCGCGCGGCGTGGTGTGGTGGCCGTCGATGCCGTCGCCTGCTACCGGGGCGAAGTCTTTCTCTGTGCCGTCGGCAGGGAGGAGGCGAAGAGCGAATGGGGAAATGAACTAGGGTTTTCCCCTAGCGGCGCTGGTCGGGCGTTTTTGTTCAGGTGAAAATGGTGCTGGACCGTCGGATCGCGATGGACGGCCCTAATCGATAACCTAACGTGGAGCGGGCCTTTTGGGCCGAAAGTGGAGGCGGGCGCAGCCGCGGGCGCAGCCCACGCGCGCTGGGCTGAGGCCGGCGGACAAGGCCAAGGCCAAGCCGGCTCGCGCGGCACGGCGTGGTGAGCAGGCCGTGGGCCGCTTTCCTCCTTCTACGGGACTCGCGCGCTGGGCTGAGGCTCGGTCAGCTGCAGTTTTTTTCTTTTTATTTTGATTTTTTTCCCGTTTTTGGGCAAATTTTATATAGTTTTTTCTATTCAAATTAATCCAACGAAAATTTGTCTAGAAAATAGAAAAGTAAAAGAAATGCTTCTGAAATGTAAAAAGTTCATGAATTTTTTATTCATGTTTTTCCACTTCAAATAAATAAAAGTGCTCTTTGAAAAGTAAATAAAACAAAAGTAAAATTAAATTTTAAAGAGCAGGTTAAAGTGATTATTGAAACAATTATGATCCTGTTATTTTTATGACCAACATTGTTAATAACATGATCATGATTTGTTATTGTTATAAAAGGTGTATTTATTTCTACTTTTGCTCAACGGTGATATAGATTTAATTGCATAAACAGTTGTATGTTTAATTTTGACCAACATTGGATTAGTGCATGCAATCACTTCATTGTGGTTTCAGGAGGGTACCACTTGATGAGTTGCCTCAAGGATGTTCCAACCCTCAGAGGTGATAACTACACTGAATTGAGAAAGAAAGTTGACTTGGCTTTTGTCTGTGCTGAGGTGGACTGGGTTGTGGACACTCCACAGCCGGTCAAACCAATAGAGCCAGTCAGAGGTGCAAAAGATGATGATGCTGCTTGGGAGAAAAAGAAAAGGGATCATGCTCCAGTGGAGATGTCATATTCCCTCGAAAACCAAAAGTGGCTCAACGCCAATAAAAAGTGCATGGCTTTCATAAAGAACACAATTGAGAATGCTATTTTGGGCTCAATTGCAGAGTGTACTGCCGTAGGGGAGTATCTTGAAAAGATAAAGAGCTAGTTCACTGGTTCTTCAAAGATATATGCTACCCAGTTGCTAAAGCAGCTGGTGACAGTAAAGTACACAGGCGATGGACATGGCATAAGAGAGCACATCCTCAGGATGAGCAACATGGCAGCTAAGCTCAAACCCGTGGATAAGGATATGGAGCTCAAGCCTGCACTCCTTGTTCACCTAGTCATGGCTTCACTGCCAAAAGAGTTTGACACTTTTTTTGTCAACTACAACATGTCGCCTGGAAAATGGGACATTGAAAAGACTATAGCCATGTGTGTGCAAGAAGAGGAAAGACTTAAAACCTCATATGGTGGTTCTCTGAACTATGTGAAGGATAATAAGAAAAAGAACTACAATTAAAGTGGCAAAGGTTCTCCTTCAAAGCCACATGGAAAAGCTCCCACGCACCATCAGTATCAGCAAAAGTCTTTTCCAGTGGACAAAGACACATGTCTCCATTGTAAGCAGACTGGGCACTACAAGAAAGATTGCCCTGTTTGGCTGAAGTCAATAATGGCAAAGAGAGGTAACAACATTGTTTCCTTTGTAAATGAATCCTTGTATACACAGTTTTCGAAATCTACATGGTGGATTGACTTAGGTGCAACCGTTCATGTTGCAAATTCATTACAGGGATTCCATTCGACACGGACTGTGCAAAGAAGCGAAACATATGTTGAGGTTGCAAATGGAGTTCAAGCAGAAATTGAAGCTGTCGGCGCCATCTCCCTAGAGTTAGCTGATGGATTCATGCTTCTGCTTAGAGATGTTTTATACGTTCCTTCATGTCACAGAAACTTGATTAGTGTTTCATGTTTGGACAAAGATCATTATGAATGTTATTTTGGAAATGGCAAGTGTGCCATATGCATGGTTTAATAATGCTTATGTGGGTGATGCTTTACTTCACAATGAGCTTTATTTATTATCACTACGTGAAAAAGTGTATTCTGTGTGTAATGTGAATGAGCATGTTTCCGCATCGGATAAAGAACAAAAGAAAAGAAAGAGAACTCATGACTCATCGAAATATGACACTGTTGCTTGGGCCATATTTCGAGGGGGAGAATAGAAAGACTAGTTAAAAATGAAATTCTTCCTCCATTAGAGTTCTCAGACATAGAGCAATGCATAGATTGCATTAAAGGAAAGTATGTAAAACAAATCAAAAAGGGTGCAAACCGAAGCACAGGAACACTAGAAATCATTCACACTGACATTTGTGGACCATTTCCTGTGAAAAGTGTGGATGGCTATGACTCGTTCATAACATTCACAGATGATTACTCCCGATATGGTTATATTTATCCAATCAAAGAAAGATCTGAAGCGTTGGATAAATTTAAGATATTCAAAGCTGAAGTTGAAAATCAGCATGATAAAAGAATAAATATAGTAAGATCTGACCGTGGGGGGGAGTACTACGGTCGGCACACTCCATATGGCCAAGTCCCTGGACCTTTTGCAAAGTCCTTACAGGAGACTGGCATAGTGGCCCAGTATTCAATGCCGGGCGAGCCTCAACAAAATGGAGTAGCTGAAAGGCTTAACCGTACACTTATGGATATGGTGCGCAGCATGATGAGTTACTCCACCTTGCCATTCGGATTATGGATGGTGGCGCTTAAAACCGCCATTCACATTCTCAATAGAGTACCAAGCAAGTCGGTGCCCAAAACACCATACGAGTTGTGGATAGGAAGAATGCCCTCCGTACAACACTTAAGGATGTGGGGGAGCCCAGCTGAGGCCAAAGTGTTTAATCCAAATATTGCAAAGTTAGATCCCAAAACAGTCAGTTGCCACTTCATTGGCTATCCTGATAGATCAAAAGGTTTTCGTTTCTACTGTCCAGAGAGATACACAAAGTTTGTAGAAACAAGACATGCAGTCTTCTTAGAGGATGAAATGATGAGGGGGAGCATGGTAGCTCGGAAAATTGGTCTTGAGGAGAAGAGGGTGCATGCACCTAATCCGATGATTCAGGAGCCATTTTTCTCACTACTGTTGTACCTGCACTGACAATCCCTGAGGTTGCGGTGCAAGCACCTGTTGTAACTCCATCCATGCCAACTATGGGAGAAGATCCGCAACCTGTCCGTCAGGAGCCGACTGAAACCGTTGTTGAGCATGAAGGGGAGGTGTAGCAGCCATTTTTGGAAAATGTGCAGGAAGTTGAGGCACAAAATGTGCCAGAGAATGAGGCCCCTAGAAGGTCTAACAGAACTAAAAGATCAGCTATTTGTACTGATTATAAAGTTTATAACACAGAGATGGTTCATATGGAAGGTGATCCCACTTCATATGAAGAAGCCATGAGAAGCCCTCACTCATCAAAGTGGCTGGAGGCAATGGAAGATGAGATGAAATCGATGAGTTCCAAAGATGTTTGGGACTTAGAGAATATTCCTAAAGGAGCCAAAACAGTAGGCTGTAAATGGGTCTACAAAACTAAGTATGACTCTAAAGGGAATGTAGAAAAGTATAAAGCATGACTTGTGGCAAAAGGATTTACACAAAGACAAGGGATATATTACAATGAGACATTTTCCCCAGTCTCATGTAAGGATTCCCTTAGAATCATAATGGCATTAGTTGCACATTTTGATTTAGAGTTACATCAAATGAACGTAAAGACGGCATTTCTGAACGGGGATTTAAAGGAAAATGTTTACATGAAACAACCCAAGGGTTTTATCATGGAAGGCAAGGAAGATATGGGATGCCGCCTGAAGAAATCTATTTATGGATTAAGGCAAGCCTCTAGACAGTGGTATCTAAAGTTTAATGAGACAATTAAAAGATTTGGATTTAAAGAGAATGTTGAGGACAACTGCATTTATGCAAAATTTTAAAATGGGAAATATATTTTCCTAATCTTGTATGTGGATGATATCTTGCTTGCTCGCAGTGATGTTAGTATGCTACAAGAGACAAAGAAGTTATTGTCCTCAAATTTTGATATAATAGATCTTGGTGAAGCATCATATGTTTTGGGCATAGAAATTCACCGAGATAGGAAAAATGGAGTTTTAGGACTATCATAGAAGACATATTTAGAAAAGGTTCTTAAAAAGTATAATATGCATGCGTGTAAAGCCACACCTGCTCCTATAGTCAAGGGCGACAGTTTTGGGAAATTTCAATGTCCCAAGAACCAGTACGAGATAGATCAAATGAAAGCAGTACCATATGCTTCGGCTGTTGGAAGTTTACAGTATGCAAAAGTGTGCACTCGCACTGAGTTTGCTTTTATCACCGGGGTACTCGATAGATATCAAGACAATCCAGGCACAGAGCACAGGAAGATGGTAAAGAAAGCATTGCGTTATGCGCAAGGCATGAAGGACCTCATGTTAACATATAGGAGATCTGATTCCCTAGAGATAAAAGGGTCACTAGTAGAAAAAGGCCCATTTGTCCCGGTTCATAAGGCCCATTTGTCCCAGTTCGGGAACCGGGACTAAAGGGTCGGGACTAAAGCCCAACATCTTTAGTCCCGGTTCTTATACGAACCGGGACAGATGGGGCTCCACGTGGCCGCTGCGGCGAGCCCAGAGAGGAGGGCCTTTAGTCCCGGTTGGTAACACCAACCGGGACCAAAGATCATCCACGTGTCAGCAGCTCAAGAGCTGGGGTTTTTGTTTTTTTGAAGGGGGGGGGGGGTTTGGGGGTTTTGTAGGGTTAATTTAGGGGTTTCATATATTGTGTTAGCTAGCTAATAGAGAGAAGTGTCCTCTCTTTTCTCCGTGCTTGGTCGACGCTACATACTATACGTATAGAGAGGACTCGACACGCTAGCTAGTAAGCAAAAGAAGGAAACCATTAAGTACACAAGATCGTCATGAACATATACAGAGAGAAGTGATCGACCTCCTCCTTCTCCGAGAGATTGGTCGAACAACAAGTTTTCGTATATCTATCCGACGCTACTAGCTACATATATACAATATAAGATCCCTAACATCTGATGTCAAGTTCTACATGGTATTCTCCGGCTGGATTGATGACGTGGTCAAGAAAGAATCCAGCCAATTCCTCTTGAATTGCCTTTAAGCGATCTTGTGGTAGGAGTTCATCCCGCATCTGCCAAATCTAATTTGTAGAAGGGCGTCAATACATATATATGAATGAAACTCAACACAAATGATGGTAATAAAATAAAATTGTGAATATTATTGCTTACGCACTTCATATTGTTTTTCAGAGTAGCCCCGCTTAGAGGTCGTTGCGTTGTAGATGTACTCGCAAACGTAGTATCCACAAAAATTATTCCCGCCTTCCTGCCACAACCACTTTACGAGAAATAGAGGTCAATCAAACTGATAATCAAGCATTATAAATGGTATTGATGAAACTAGCTAGAATCAATGGGAGATGCGCGGAACTAGCTAGTAGTACTTACTTTCGGGTGTGTAAATCGCAGATCCCCCGGCAGTCCCGGAACTTCTGCGGTGAACACTTTCCAAACCCTGCGAGACAAAGAAAATAATTACTTGGTATCAGGAAATGAACAAAGTTGCCGATATGGTGCGATAATGATCGATTGAACTTACTTCTGGAGCATTTCAGTCATGGCCGCATACTCCTTGGGATCTTTTCGTCTTGAGTCTAAGACGGTTACTAGTCCCTGCTCAAGCTTAATCTCTAGGAGAATAAAGTGGAAGCTGCGCACGCATGCATAACTCATCAATTACATTACTATAACCTCAAGTAATAATGGAAACAGAATATGCAGAAGACAGTAACACTCACTTGAAGTTGTAAGGAAAGAGTATTTTATCTTTGTTTTGATTTTTAAGCAACGATTGTAGCAAGTTGGCCTCGGTTTCTTTCGGATTATATGTAACCGTCCATTCATCTATGAGATTTGTGTTAATGAACCCAATATCATAGATTTGTGCATTTCTGCATTCGACGATCTTCAATCTGCATAATATAGTGAGGATAATTATATATACATGCAATGAAAGAGCTGAGCTATATATAGAGACTTAATTACAGAAGTATAGTACTTACAGACAGTAGCAAGTGATGATTATTTTATCGAGGTCCTTTTGATTGAAAAACTGGAAGAACTCCTCAAATGGAACAGACAACAGATCAATTCCGACGAGGTCGTGCTCCTCTTTAACTCTCAGCGTCAAAATATCCTTCCCAGACTTGCAGGTGTCCATGTACCACTTATGGAATCTTCGCATCATCGTTGTTAGAGGAGGATCACCAGGTCTGACGAGAGGCTTCCCGTACTGGTATTTGTGTTCGTCCACCTCCATTGTATCAAAATGTGCATCGTCGGGCAGGTAATCACCAGGATTGGTACCGGGCAGCATCACCGGCAGATTTGCGACGATATCGCTAGACACCTTGAGCGGGGGGCACGATTGGTTTTCCTGTTCGCCGAGCTGGGGAATTTTGTTCCCACTTCTTCGTTCTTGTAACCTTTTGTCAGTTGAAGTAGTTCCCGGCCGGCGCGCTCCTTCCACTGCCTTTTTAAGAGCGCAGACATGGTTGTCATCCGGCGGAGGCGGTGGTGGTCGCTTCAGGTTCTTCACAGTGCGCTTCAATTTCACCGGATCCATCTTCTCCTCCGGACGTGGATTTTTCTTTGCAAAAAAGTCCCTCACTTGGGCTTTACAGATCTCCGCGTTTTCCTCGTCGGTCATCTCGTATGGTAACTTCTCTAGAGGTGTGAGAGTAAGACCGAATCTGTATTGCCTCCCGCCTCTGGCTGTACTGCTAGACGCCGGAGCAGTCGGAGTGGCTGCGGCTGTCTTCCTTCGTTGCTTACGAGGCGGAGAAGGAGGCGGAGTGCTACGACGCGCCGGAGCAGCCGGAGCGGCGGCGGCTGTCTTCCGCTGTTGCTGACGAGGCGGAGAATGAGGCGGGCTGCTCGGACGCGCCAGCGCAGGCGGAGAAGGAGGCGGAGTGCCCTGATCACTTGCCAGAGGAGGAGGCGGAGTGCCCTGACTCGCCGGAGGAGGAGGCGGAGGAGGAGGCGGAGTGCCCTGACTCGCCGGAGGAGGAGGCGGAGGCGTCCAGTTCGGAAGGTTGATGAGCTCCTTCCGCCATAGACATGGAGTCTTCAGAGCAAGACCCAGCTGAGTCTCCCCTTCACCGGTAGGGTGGTCAAGCTGGAGCTCCTCAAATCCCTCCGTTATTTCATCGATCATCACAACAGCATAGCCTTGTGGAATCGCAAGGCAGTGAAAAGTTGCGCTGGGTCCAGAAGGTGCAACAGAGCTGACAACTGCCTTGACTTTGAGGTGCTGCCATTGCGCCATAAGGTGGCAATCTTGAGCCTCCATGATAGCATCCACGGGGTAGCTGGGAGCCGTGAAGTCAGGCTGCTGAAGGACCTCGGTGGAAGCCACGCTGCTTCTCTGCTGAGATGGAGGTGTAGCTTCTGGGGTAGCTCCGGCAGGTCGCTGGCTCTGAACTAGTAGTGCTTGTTCCTCTAGCGCTCGTACCCTTGCATTCAGCGACTGCAGTTCCGTCTGCTCCACTTTCCTCCTCCTCTCTCGGGTTTTGTAACCGCCTGCGCTGGGAAACCCAACCCTCCACGCAACGAAGCTTGCCGTGCCTCGTGTTCGTCCTGGGTGCTCAGGATTCCCGAGGGCCTGTGTGAGCTCGTCGTTCTCTCTGTCAGGAACGAACGTCCCTTCCTGCGCTGCGGCGATATACTTCTGAAGCTTCTTGACGGGTATTTCAAGTTGCTCCTTCATCCAACGGCACTTCCCTGTTTCAGGGTCCAAGGTTCCCCCAACCCCGAAGAACCAAGTCCTTGAACGGTCTGGCCAGTTCAATGTCTCTGGTTCGACCCCTTTATCAAGCAGGTCCTTCTCAGCCTTGTCCCACAACGGCCGGGCTTTGAGGTAGCCACCTGACCCCGTGCGATGGTGATACTCCTTCTTTGCAGCATTTTTCTTGTTTGTCGCTGACATCTTCTTACTCTTCTCCGATGTCTTGTGGGCCACAAATGCGGGCCAGTGATCTCTTATCTTCTCAAATCGGCCGGTGAATTCTGGAGTCTTCCCTTTGTCGACAAACGTTGATTTCAACTCATTCTTCCACCTCCTGAATAGATCTGCCATCTTCTTCAGAGCATGAGCCTTGACCAATGGCTCTATAACTGGCTTATCCGGATCCTCCTCTGGCGGTAGGGTGAAATTTTCCTTCAGCGCGGTCCAAAGATCATCTTTCTGTCTATCGTTGACAAAAGACACTTGAGGGTCTTCGCTCTTAGGCTTATTCCATTGGTGGATGCTGATCGGGATCATGTCCCTAACAAGAACCCCGCACTGAGCAGAAAATGCTTCCTTGGTCCGGCTGGGTTCAATCGGTTGGCCATCGCCCTTGATTGCTGTGATCGTGAACCTTTCATCCTGGCGCAACCTTTTCTTCGGGCCTCGTCTCGTTACCGAAGTTTGGCTCGATCCGGAGGGCTAGAAAAGAAGAAAGAAGAGAGTTAATATGTGTACATACCAAAACAATTAATGCATCAATGAGCTAGTCAGCACAGGCTTAATTAATATATATACCTTGCCGGACTTTGCAACAGCTCCTTCCTCCGTTTGCTCATCGGAGCCATCATAATCTTGTCCTTCCACCTCCATTGTTCGATCACCGGAGCCTGCTTCACCCTCTCCTTCCAGACCATCGGTGTCGTTGAGATATGACAAGATATCACCTCCGCCGAGGATTATGTCCCCCAACAACTGTTCTGCTTCGATGTCTCGGTGCTCCATAGTTTCTGCAAATATTACAAACATGACAGATGGATATATTAGTGCAAACGTAGACCTAGCTAGCTCGACGCTTCTACGGTTTGGGGTGGCCTCGACAACTCTTCTACGAACCGCCTCTCTCATGAATGTCCGACGTCCGGACCGACAAGGGATTTAACAAAATGACGCCATTCTGGATGTGCAGAAAATGGTCCATATTTTTCCTGATCTCATCTACCCTTCTATATGTCACGTTGTCTAGTGTCAAAGAATTCAAGAAAACCATGACTTCATCATTAGCCGGAAATGATAGGCGTATAATGGTACGAAGCTCTTCAAAGTTGTTTTGGAACGGAGTTCCCGATAGAATGATTCGCTTTTTGGTACAAAGTTCAGCAAGAGCCTTCCGAATATCGCTATTTGGAAGGCCTTTGCTGAAATTCGTATCAAAAGGAGAATTATTCTATCAGGAACTCCGTTCCAAAACAACTTTGAAGAGCTTCGTAGCATCATACGCCTGTTACTTCCGACTAATGATGAAGCCATGGATTTCTTCAATACTTTGACAGACAACGTGACATATAGAAGAATATATATATAGATGAGATCAGAAAAAAAATTGGATCAACTTGTGCACATCCATAATGGGGGCATTCTTGATAAATCTATATATGTCAAAATTCAAACTTTGACATATGATCAAATGTTGCATATGTCAAAATTCAAACTTTGACATATGATCAAACTTTGACATATGATCAAATGTTGCATATGTCAAAATTCAAACTTTGACATATGATCAAACTTTGATATATGTCCACCGCAATATAAAATAATACATAGACTTGTTCGGGCGAGAGGGGGTTGATCGACGTCCCCCCTCATGTCGAAGTTACCGGAGTTATCTTCTAGTGGTTTGGGTGGCCTCGAGAGTTTGTCGAGTAGGGGCGGGAGGGGGTAGGAGATCGACAACACTTTTTTATATATGTCCACCGCGATATAAAATAATACATAGACTTGTTCGGGCGAGAGGGGGTTGATCGACGTCCCCCCTCATGTCGAAGTGAATGAACAACTCTGAATTTTTTTACATGTACTCCCGAGGGGAATTGAAGTTATCGGGGTTATGTTTATACAACAAATGGACAACTCATCTCATTTCATCTCATCTGAAAAAACATAGCACATCTAAAAAAAATACATACATACATGGAAAAAAATTGCTATGAACAAAAAAAACATCATATATGAACATTTTCTATATCCATCCATACATACATACATACATTGAAAAAAATGCTATGAACAAACACATCAGTAGTAATTATTTTTATAATGATTTGGCCTCAAAAAATTCTTTTATTAGTATTTTCAAACTCTAGAATGACCCTGTTGCACTAGAACTATTTCAAATAATTCTTTTCAAATGCCACAAATTTTTTGAGAAGTCCTCTGATGCCTATAGATCATTTTTATGCAAAAACCCACTTTGGTCATTTGAAACTTTTGAGCAGTGGCAGAGCAAGGCCAAGCTCGGGGGAGCACGTGACGAAGTTATCGGGGAGGGGGTATATCGACCCCCCCCACTCATGTCGAAGTTATCGGGGAGGGGGTATATCGACCCCCCCCCCCTCATGTCGAAGTTATCGGGGAGGGGGTATATCGACCCCCCTCCCTCATGTCGAAGTTATTGGGGAGGGGGTATATCGACCCCCCCCCTCATGTCGAAGTTATCGGGGAGGGGGTATATCGACCCCTCCCCCTCATGTCAAAGTTATCGGGGAGGGGGTATATCGGCCCCCACCCCCCTCATCATGCATATATAGCTACCACATACATATATACATTGAAAAAAATTACATTATAATACATATGACAAAAAAAATTACATCATATATATACATATGTACATCGACCCCCCACCCCCTCATCATGAACAAAACATGCTCTGAACAAAAAATAATACATTATGAACATCTACATACATATAGGCACATACATATATATACATTATATATATATATATATGAACAAAAAATTAATCTAATAAAAATGAAAAAAAAAACAGAGCGAGGACGGGGGGGGTGAGCGGGGGAGGGGGGAGGGGAGAGGCGACGGGGGGGAGGCGGGGGATGGGGGGGGAGGGCTGGGGGGGAGGCGCGGGCAGGGCGGGGGGCAGGGGGTGGGGAGGGGAGCGAGGGAGGACGGACGCGGGCGGGGGGGGGACGGCGTCGAGGGCTCGGGCAGGGGCGGCGCGGGACGACGTCGGAGGCAGGGCGACGACGGCGACGGCGACAGAGGAGCAGCGCTGGGGCGTCGGGCACGAACTGGCGATGGAAATCTGAAAATTTCCTAAGTGCTGGCTTATATAGCAAACGCTTTGGTCCCGGTTCGTGGCACCAACCGGACCAATGCCCCCCTTTAGTCCCGGTTGGTGCCACCAACCGGGACCAAAGGTCTTTTTTCCAGCAGCCCAAAGGGGGGAAGCATGGACCTTTGGTCCCGGTTGGTGGAACCAACCGGGACTAAAGGGCGTGCATTGGTCCGGTTGGTGCCACCAACCGGGACAAAAGCCTTGTGCTGCCCGCGTCGCGGCCAAAAGTTTAGTCCCACCTCGCTAGTTGAGAGAGCTCGAGAGTGGTTTATAAGCGCTGCTGCGCCCACTCTCTCGAGCTCCTCTCAACTGCAGGCTTTCGGGCCTAAACTCGCACTATGTGCCTGTGGGCCTACTGGGCCTGCTGGGCCTGAATCCTGGCCCATGGTTGGGTTTCTAGTCGTATTCAGGCGTGGTGGCCAGTAGGCGGCACTTTTTTTATTTTATTTTGTTTTCTTTGTTGCTTTATTATTTTATTTTGTTTCTACTTACAACAAAAATACTTACTGTTGCTATTTTTTATTTATTTTATTAAATTTTATTTATTTTATTTTGTTTCTACTTATTTATTAAAGTTTATTTTGTTTCTACTTATTTATTTTATTTTGTTTCTACTTATTTATTTTATTTTCTTTTTTGCTTTTTTTGTTATTTTATGAAAATTCGTTTTCTTTAATGTTTTGAAGAGAAAATACTTTGATAATTTTAGTTGCATAAATTTTATATAATTTTAGTTTCAATAATACAATAGGTTTAAAAAGTTTTTGTTGATTCCTTAGCTATTAAAGTTTCATTAAGTTTTCTAGTTCATTTTTTTCTATTAGAGTTTCATCAAAGTTTTCTAGTTCATTCTTTTAGTTTATTATTTTGCTATTAGAGGTTTCATAAAAGTTGAGAGGGTTAACGACAAAAACTGGATGCACTTCGTGTACAAAATGGACAATCTCTTTCGAAGTATCAGGGTTCGGACGAAAACTCATCTGTTACAAAGGGATTTTATTTTTGAACTTATTGAAACTCACGACTTTGTGTGCTCAAAATGAACCATTCAACAACACACATCATCAATTTCAACCCTTTCTGACTTCATCTGTTATTTTTCATGCATTTACTGATTTTTTGAGCTAAATGACCCGAAATGAAAAGCACTTCAAATGAAACTCTGAAGAGTTGAAAAATGAGATGATTCATCATTTCACCCACATAGCATGTGTAAAAAGTTGAGAGGGTTACGGCAAAAACTGGATGCACTTCATGTACAAAATGGACAATCTCTTTCGAAGTATCAGGGTTCGGACGAAAACTCATCTGTTACAAAGGGATTATTTTTTGAACTTATTGAACTCCACACTTTTTGTGTTGCTCAAAATGAACATTTAAAGCACGTCATCATTTTCAACCCTTTCTGGTTCATCTGTTATTTTTCATGCATTTACTGATTTTTTTGAGCTAAATGACCCTGAAATTGAAAAGCACTTCAAATGAACTCTGAAGAGGTTGAAAATTGGCATGATATCATCATTTCACCCACATAGCATGTGCTAAAAAGTTGAGAGGGTTACGGCAAAAACTGGATGCACTTCGTGTACAAAATGGACAATCTCTTTCGAAGTATCAGGGTTTCGGACAAAAACTCACCTGTTACAAAGGGATTTCATTTTTTTGAACTAATTTGAACTCCAGACTTTTTGTGTGCTCAAAATGAACCATTCAAAGCCACATCATCAATTTTCAACCCTTTCTGACTTCATCTGTCTTCACTTTTTCTTCGCTTGTGTCCTTTGCTTATTGCGCCGTAACCATGGATATTCTTCATTGCTTAACAGGGTGATTGGGTCAGCCTTGACTTTGAAGGGAAGAATTTCATGAAACTTTTCATAATCTTCAGACATGTCTGTCTTACCCTCCACTCCCACGATGTCTCTTTTCCCTGAAAGAACTATGTGGCGCTTTGGCTCATCGTATGATGTATTCGCTTCCTTATCTTTTCTTTTTCTCGGTTTGGTAGACATGTCCTTCACATAGAAAACCTACGCCACATCATTGGCTAGGACGAATGGTTCGTCTGTGTACCCAAGATTGTTCAGATCCACTATTGTCATTCCGTAATGTGGCTCTACCTGTACCCCGCCTCCTGAAAGATTGACCCATTTGCACTTAAACAAAGGGACCTTAAAATCATGTTCGTAGTCAAGTTCCCATATGTCCACTATGTAACCATAATATGTGTCCTTTCCCCTCTTGGTTGCTGCATCAAAGCGGACACCACTGTTTTGGTTAGTGCTCTTTTGATCTCGGGCGATCGTGTAAAATGTATTCCCATTTATCTCGTATCCTTTGTAAGTCAATACAGTCGAAGATGGTCCCCTGGACAATGAGTATAGCTCATCAGAAACAGTGTTGTCACCTCTGAGATGTGTTTCCAACCAACTGCCGAAAGTCCTGATGTGTTCACATGTAATCCAGTCGTCACACTGCTCTGGGTGTTTGGAGCGTAGAATGTTCTTGTGTTCATCGACATACGGGGTCACCAAGGTAGAGTTCTGTAGAACTGTGTAGTGTGCTTGAGACCAAGAATGCCCGTCCCTGCATATTATTGAGTCCCCTCCTAGCGTGCCTTTTCCAGGTAGTCTCCCCTCATACCGCGATTGAGGGAGACCAATCTTCTTAAGGTCAGGAATGAAGTCAACACAAAACCCAATGACATCCTCTGTTTGATGGCCCATGGAGATGCTTCCTTCTGGCCTAGCGCGGTTACGGACATCTTTCTTTAGGACTCCCATGAACCTCTCAAAGGGGAACATATTGTGTAGAAATACGGGGCCCAGAACGACAATCTCGTCGACTAGATGAACTAGGACGTGCGTCATGATATTGAAGAAGGATGGTGGGAACACCAGCTCGAAACTGACAAGACATTGCGCCACATCACTCCTTAGCCTTGGTATGATTACTGGATCGATCACCTTCTGAGAGATTGCATTGAGGAATGCACATAGCTTCACAATGGCTAATCGAACGTTTTCCGGTAGAAGCCCCCTCAATGCAACCGGAAGCAGTTGCGTCATAATCACGTGGCAGTCATGAGACTTTAGGTTCTGAAACTTTTTCTCTGCCATATTTATTATTCCCTTTATATTCGACGAGATGCCAGACGGGACCTTCATACTGAGCAGGCATTCAAAGAAGATTTCCTTCTCTTCTTTGGTAAGAGCGTAGCTGGCAGGACCTTCATACTGCTTTGGAGGCATGCCGTCTTTTTCGTGCCAACGTTGAAGGTCCTCCTGTGCTTTCGGTGTATCTTTTGTCTTTCCATACACGCCCAAGAAGCCTAGCAGGTTCACGCAAAGGTTCTTTGTCACGTGCATCACATCGATTGAAGAGCGGACCTCTAGGTCTTTCCAGTAGGGTAGGTCCCAAAATATAGATTTCTTCTTCCACATGGGAGCGCGTCCCTCAGCGTCATTCGGAACAGATAGTCCGCCTGGACCCTTTCCAAAGATTACGTGGAAATCATTGACCATAGCAAGTACGTGATCACCGGTACGCATGGCGGGCTTCTTCCGGTGATCTGCCTCGCCTTTGAAATGCTTGCCTTTCTTTCGACATTGATGGTTGGTCGGAAGAAATCGACGATGCCCCAGGTACACATTCTTCCTGCATTTGTCCAGGTATATACTTTCGGTGTCAGCTAAACAGTGCGTGCATGCGTGGTATCCCTTGTTTGTCTGTCCTGAAAGGTTACTGAGAGTAGGCCAATCATTGATGGTTACAAACAGCAACGCATGCAGGTCAAATTCCTCCTATCTGTGCTCATCCCACACACGTACACCGTTTCCATTCCACAGCTGTAAAAGTTCTTCAACTAATGGCCTTAGGTACACATCAATGTCGTTGCCGGGTTGCTTAGGGCCTTGGATGAGTACTGGCATCATAATGAACTTCCGCTTCATGCACAGCCAAGGAGGAAGGTTATAGATACATAGAGTCACGGGCCAGGTGCTGTGATTGCTGCTCTGCTCCCCGAAAGGATTAATGCCATCCGCGCTTAAACCAAACCATACGTTCCTTGGGTCACCTGCAAACTCAGTCCGGTACTTTCTCTCGATTTTTCTCCACTGCGACCCGTCAGCAGGTGCTCTCAACTTCCCGTCTTTCTTACGGTCCTCTCTGTGCCATCGCATCAACTTGGCATGCTCTTTGTTTCTGAACAGATGTTTCAACCATGGTATTATAGGAGCATACCACATCACCTTGGCAGGAACCCTCTTCCTGGGGGGCTCGCCATCAACATCACCAGGGTCATCTCGTTTGATCTTATACCGCAATGCACCGCATACCGGGCATGCGTTCAAATCCTCGTACGCACCGCGGTACAGGATGCAGTCATTAGGGCATGCATGTATCTTATGCACCTCCAATCCTAGAGGGCATACGACCTTCTTTGCTGTGTACGTACTGTCGGGCAATTCGTTATCCTTTGGAAGCTTCTTCTTCAATATTTTCAGTAGCTTCTCAAGTCCTTTGTCAGGCACAGCATTCTCTGCCTTCCACTGCAGCAATTCCAGTACGGTACCGAGCTTTGTGTTCCATCTTCGCAATTGGGGTATAACCCTTTTTGGTGATCCTCTAACAAGCGATCGAATTTCAGCTTCTCCTTTTCACTTTCGCACAGTCTCCTTGCATCAACAATCACCCGGTGGAGATAATCATCGGGCACATCGTCTGGTTCCTCTTGATCTTCAGCTTCCCCCGTTGCAGCATCATCGTATTCAGGGGGCACATAGTTGTCATCGTCCTCTTCTTCTTTGCTGTCTTCCATCATAACCCCTATTTCTCCGTGCCTGGTCCAAACATTATAGTGTGGCATGAAACCCTTATAAAGCAGGTGGGTGTGAAGGATTTTCCGGTCAGAGTAAGACTTCGTATTCCCACATATAGGGCATGGACAACACATGAAACCATTCTGCTTGTTTGCCTCAGCCACTTCGAGAAAATTATGCACGCCCTTAATATACTCGAAGGTGCGTCTGTCACCGTACATCCATTGCCGGTTCATCTGCGTGCATTATATATAATTAAGTGTGTCAAAAACCATTACAAAACATCATGAACAGATAAGTGACCAAATTAATAGAAGTTCATCATCACATTAAAACCAAAGTACATACATAGTTCTCATTGAACAACATATAGCTCTTCAGAGCATCTAATTAAACCATACATTATTGAAACTATGTAAAACATTTCAATGCAACAACAAATGCGATCATAATCGCAACCAAGGTAACAATTGATCCAACGGCATAATGATACCAAGCCTCGGTATGAATGGCATATTTTCTATACTTTCTAATCTTGAAGCGCATTGCATCCATCTTGATCTTGTGATCATCGACGACATCCGCAACATGCAACTCCAATATCATCTTCTCCTCCTCAATTTTTTTCAATTTTTCCTTCAAGTAATTGTTTTCTTCTTCAACTAAATTTAACCTCTCGACAATAGGGTCGGTTGGAATTTCCGGTTCACATACCTCCTAGATAAAAAAAATCTATGTCACGTTGGTCGGCATAATTGTCATAAACAACAAATGAACCAAATAGTTATAAAATATAATATATACCACATCCGAATCATAGACAGGACGAGGGCCGACGGGGGCGGATACCAAAACCATCGCACTATATATTAACAAACAATAATAAAAGTAAGAAAATTATACAAGTATCTATGTAAATCATACAAGTAAGAATTTTTTTCTTTTAGAAAGAAGATAAGAACAAGAGGCTCACCACGGTTATGCCGGCGACGAGATCGGCGCGGGCGATCGACGGCGGTGAAGACGGGGACGGGACGTGACGGACCGCTAAACCTAGACAAATCTTGAGGAAAATGGAGCTTGAAGGTCGAGTTTGGAGAGGAGAAAGCTTAAGTAGTGTTGCTCGGGCATTTCATCGAACACCTCATGTGCATAGGAGGTGAGCTAGAGCACCACAAACACCTCCCCTCGCCGGCCAGAAAAAACAGAGTAGTGGAGTGCTCTGCTCGCGGGCGAGGAGTATATATAGGCACAACATTGGTCCCGGTTCGTGGCTGGAACCGGGACCAAAGGCCCTTTGGTCCCGGTTCCAGCCACCAACCGGGACCAATGGATGTGGGCCAGGAGCGAGGCCCATTGGTCCCGGTTCGTGTCTGGAACCGGGACCAAAGGGTCCAGACGAACCGGGACCAGTGCCCCACGAGCCCCGGCCGGCCCCCTGGGCGCACGAACCGGGACGTATGCCCCCATGTGTCCCGGTTCCTGACTGAACCGGGGCTAATGGGCTAGGCTGGCCTGGACCAAAGCCCTGTTTTCTACTAGTGGGTATTCAGACGCAGATTTTGCGAGAGACAGAGATGATAGAAAATCCAGGTCAGGATACGTGTTCACTCTCGCTGGAGGGTCTATTTCGTGGAGAAGCTCCAAACAGTCAATAGTTGCATCGTCCACGATGTATGCAAAATTTATAGCATGTTATGAGGCCACGGGGCAGGCGATATGGTTAAAGAAATTTATACCCGACTTGAAAGTGGTAGATTGTATTGACAAATCACTAAAGATGTACTGTGACAACCAGCCCGCAGTATTCTATGCTCATGACAACAAATTGAGTAATGCTGCCAAAACAATAGAGATAAAGTATTATGTTGTGAAAGATAAAATCCAGGATCACACTATAAGTCTCGAGCATATAAGGACAAAGGATATGCTTGCGGATCCGCTTACGAAAGGCTTACCACCCAATGTGTTCAAGGAACAATTAGCTGGCATGGGTTTAAGAGAAAGCCTATGGTTCCTGAATCATGAGAGCCCCAAGAGGAACAGAATTTGTTTCAAAACAGAGAGGTATGTTGTAGCTGTATGATTCTATCGGCAATTGAGCTGTGACGATGAAACATGTTCTATGTATTGATCTGTGATGAAACGAGTAAAGTAAAAAGTATAAGATTAAAAGTAAGAGTTGAGATCAAGGGGGAGAATGTTAGGATGATCTGCACCGCGTGGGCCCAACGGCCTACCGGGCCTTAGATCTGCGCCCTGATCGGGGGCGCCCAACCACCTATGGTTGATGGGCCCTGTCGCACTGCGCCATATACATAGGGTGGGGTCCGGCGGCACGCTTCACAAGGTTCGTCGCATTGCCAGGCTCCCCACCAACACTCCCTACCGATCTAGGGTTCACAGCAGCGACGGGAAGCTCCACCGCCGCCACCACTGCCACTCACCATCACCACCGTCACCCCTTCACCATGGCCACAAGCTTGAACTCATCGAGCCATGGAGAAGCTAAAACTACCGTTAATCTCTAAGCCTACCCGATCCAAAGAGTCCATCAGGTACGTGATCTTTACAGAAAAAAAAACATAGTACTCGCACAAGACTTCACAAGGGAAGATAAGCGATCCACCATGTGCTCTCTGCCATATGGCCAACCATTGAACAGAAATCACTTGCAGTTGTTATTTTTGATCTCAGCTTCAGTGTTCTAAATGCATTTGTTTTGTAAAACTTTACGCACACCCAACCCAACAATATTATAGAAGGTGTTCTAGCCCAGACAAGAGTGTGCAATGTGAGAGATGAGGAAACGAAAGAAGGGATGCTAAAATTTATTGCCATGTTTTGATCATTATCTGGATATGGGCCAAAAATGTAGCCAAGTTGTGAGCTTAGGAGACATTAGGAACGCAATGCTCACTTGAGTAGATTGCATGCGAGTTATCGGTATATGGTGTAGTCTCGGAGTATCACCTTTCGGCATGCTATCGAGGATGTAGCATTGCTGAGTTCTCTTGCCAAAAAACATTATGATTGATCTTTGGAGACTATGAATCCGACTTCGCCATGGCTCACCACGCGGGGCAAATATGGCAAGGTGTCCAGTGTCAGTGTGCCTCGTGAGTCGGCCATCCCTCGCTGGCTCGCCTGGTTTGCACTTTGTGCCCGGCATCACCCAGCTGGTCTTCGGGTGCTTGCGGATCACAGAAGCTCGTCTTTGCCCTTGCCGCACGGGTCGCCCCCGCCTTGATCCGCTATCGCACTCTGACAGTCTAGCTAGAGTGAATAAAAGGTGTAGTTACAACTTAAGGCTACAAAGAAGTCCTAGTTATAATAGGGCTTAAGATTACCCACTTTATCGTTTTCTTCAGGCAACAAGAATTTTCATATGCAACTGTTGTCGCTGAAAAGGCCACAACACACCTGGAGCATCTGCAGCGCGGACACATGCCGCATGCGTTATGAAGTGTAGAACGACAACATTCAAGATCCCGCTAGCCCTTAGCAACCATGCCTTCAGATCAAAGGAATACATGTCAAATGTGCAATCATAGTCTGTCTGGATAGATAGAACTCGGAGTCGGTACTTTACAAAAGTAGTACTGTACTACTTCCAATTCCTTGTCGAGAAGGACAAACACAGTTGATTGATCATCCCATGGAGGAGGATTCGACCGAATGAAAACAATTCAAGGAAACGAAGAGGCCAAGCTTGCTCTGCAAACCTGGAGGCAAATCTCCCAGATGGTGCTCCCCTCCTCATCGCACCATCTCAGCGCATTCTCAGTGTGCATACCTTACAAGACAAGAAGGGGACGCATGCAGATCAACCGCTCCAGTTAGCTCCTGAACACTACGGGATTTTGGGGCTCAGTGTGTTGTGCACCAACGGACCATTTCTTCGAGATGATGGCATATCTAACCAGCACGGCCTCAGGCAAACTTGATCTCTTCCATTTCCGATACAGGTTTCCTAAAGGAAAGATAATAAACCATGCTCGCTCAGTGCACTTTATGTTTGCGGGTCGCTCAATGTACATTCAGAAAACACTATTTGTTACCAACAACAACAACAACAACAAAATAAAAACAGGGAAGACGCAGTATAGTTCTCAGCTCGAGCACAAAATCTACACTTCCACATTTGCAAAATAAAAATAAAAAAGATCAACACTTCCAGGTCTTCCAGTGAAACATCAAACAACCGATACGTATGCGGCTAAACTCAAACATGAAACGTGTGTAACCTGGGCCACCTTCATAGAATTGTTTTTCTTTAGAGAGAGGCAACCTATGTCAGTTGACATGGATGGCAAGGTGGTTGCCAGTTTCCAACACAGAGGTCTTGGCCCTACTAGGTTTCAGCTCAAACAATATCTAGTTTCACATACCTTCTTTTCGACATTAGAGGGTTATGTTCTGAACACTTCCCCTTTCATCTGACCAGATGATCATGTTGTTAACATTTAGCCTTTCATTAGGTCTGGGTTGTTGAGTCTGGTGGTGGTTCTCTACGACCTTGCTCTCCGTATCCACATGAGCTGCAGTGTATAGTAACTTGATCCACCATGAGCCTGCTAGCTTCTTTGTTTATGTACAACAAGATATTGTCAAGAGGCTCTGAACTATTACATGGTTGTGTGACTTGTCTAATATTTCTTTGAATATCCTTTGGGCTGAAGTGGCTGCTGTGAGCATTGATGCTAAAATTACAAGTCATTTGGATCAGCATCTGAAATGTTTCCCAATTGCTCCGACTCGTGCGTCTGTTCTTTCTTGAACTGAAGAATGGACTTATTTTTCTCTCCTTTATTTATATAGTGGTCTTCTTAGTACTCATTACTAGTTGCTAGGTAGCAATTCTATCACGTTGTCTCTGTTTTTATTTTAATGAAGAATTTTCTTGTATGTTTATTGAGGTCATACTTTAAAAAGATTACCCACTGGTCTTCTTAATACTAACATTTAGAAAATATGCATATGTTTCCTGTTTGTATGTTTTGTTTTAGCTTACAATGAAATGAGACAGATCATCCTCCTTACTGATTAGAAGTTGCAGCTGAACTTTTACAAGAGCTGGGAACACTAGTTTAATTGAAAGATTGCGCCATAGTCAGCTTCTCAATGGAATTTTATTTTGCAATTTATTCTTGTTCATGGTTCCATTGCATCTGGATAGGATTTGAAACATACTGTTATAATTCTGCCTTTGCATTGCATCATTTGGAGTTATGTTTATCATTGCACTTTAGGTTTTTACCATTTCAAGGCATCAGTGCTTCATGTGATGTTCAATCTTAATATAAGCTCTAGAAATAAAACTTGTACTGATAAGCAGAAGAAAGGTTATCACGGTCAGGCTCAGGCTCAGATACCAGATTGTGTTCCTCTTTAGATCATGTGACTACCAGCCCTGTTCTTTTGTTCTTTGACCGGCACAATGTGTATGAACTGGGGCCACTATGAGTCGGCTAGTTTCAATTTTGATTCATACAAGAGAAGCTCGGGCTGTTTCATGGTTGCATAAATTTATACTTTTGTGTATATCCTTTTGGGCAGAAGTGGCTAGCATGCTGATGCTAAATTATAAAACCAATTTGTCCAGCTTTTGAAATAGGTCTGTTTGACTTTGAACTGAAGAATTGGCTTGGCTTTTAATCGGGGTTTTCTTCCTTCTTTCCAGTGGTTTTCTCAATACAAAATATTTAACCAGTATACATTGTTTCCCTTTTTCCAAGTTTTGTACTAGATGAGGTTGAAAGTAGGGCAGCTTATCCTTTCTGTTGACTAGCAAGTTGGACCTGCTTTTCGGAAGAGCTTGGAGCACTGCTGATTAAATTGAAGGATTGCATTATGGTCAACTTCCAGTTGAATCTTGCAGTTTATTCTTCATGTATCCATTGCATCTGCTTGTGTATTGAAACAGGTATAGTAGTTCCATCTTTGTTGTTGCATTGTAAAGCTCAGGCAAATTGTGTTCTTCTTTAGACACTCTAAGTGTCAGACGAGTTCATTTTTTCACTATACCCGGCACAAGGCCATATCAAGCAGGACCTCACCAAGATTTTGTGTGGCAATTGAATTGTAAAAGCAAGATGAAAAGTCACTGATCATTTGTTACCGCACTATGATCTGCGTGCGTGTGAGCGAGCGATAAATTGTCGCTGGAGTAAGAGGTTTATTGGTTTCTCCAGCATTGGAAAGCTCAGGAACAATTAGTAATGGACAAATAATCTCCTGGATGGAGTAAACCTCTGGTATGGTATAGGAGTACATGACACAAATGACAACGAAACCACAAATACTACTCTGTTTCACAAAATAATCAAATAAAAACAAGTTTAACAATTTTCATGGAAACAATCAACAAAGATGAACTTACTAACAACTTAAATAATATGCCGAGTGTCAGCCAAAAACACTCAGCATAGGTGGACGGACTATCACCTTGCTGTCAACCGCGGCGAGTAGGGACACGTGTCCACCTGTTTACCAAGTGTATTTTGTTGGACACTCAAAAAAGCAGAGGTTATGCCTTACTGAGTTTTTTCCTTGTCACTTGGTTTAGGCTGGAAACTTTACCAAGTGCTTGACAAAATACATTCAGCAAAGATTTTGGACGTCAGTAAAAACATCGATTCCGCTAGTGAGGAAAGGGTCATTCTATAGTTTCCTGCATTTGGTATGAGTGTGGGATTTATGATTTTGAGTTGCATGTGTTTCATCGAAGGCCATGCCTCGGGCCACGTGGCTCCATGATAGGCCATCGTAAGTTGCAGCGTCAGGAGCGAAACATGTGCAATGAAATTTGGTTAGAGGGTTGTTTTTTGTACTTTTTTCTTTTTTTTGTATGTAAGTATTTATTTAATTAATGAAAATTACCGTAGAACTATTGTTCTACTGTCTTTGGTTCAAAAAAAAATCGGTGCATGCACGTAGTACATTCGGTCACAAACTTCTCTATGAGTCGTATAGGTGCCCTGAACTGTACACAAGTTAACGATTGGGGTCCATACAAAAATTAATTTGATGAGCCTAGCTAAGTTTCTTTCAGTTTTATAGTCGTGTCTCCTATTTTGTTCAACATAGTGGCAGATATGTTGGCAATTTTTATAGAAAGGGCTAAAGAGGACGGGCAAATAGGCGGACTTGTACCCCATCTTGTGGATTATGAGGTGTCCATACTCAGGGCGAGCCAGGGATGTTAGAATTAATGGGCTAGGCCCATAGCAATTTCTGAAATCTCAAAGCCCATGTGTAAAATGGCAAGTGGTGGTGCTAAAGTTTAGTCCCACCCCGGAAGTTGAAGAAGAGTTGGACCTCTTTATATAGTGGGTTCTGTCCACCACTCTAAGTGGTGTGTGAGAAGAAAAAGGAGAGACCACACGCGCGCGCTCGCTCGCCTCGCCGGACCGTGGCGTGGCGCGGCGCGGCACGGCACGGCACAGTGCGTACGTGCGACATGCGCGTGAATGGTCCGCCGAAATCCAATCCGTCTCCTTGCAGGGGCGCAGCTTCCTTTTGCCGTTTTATTTTTTATGTCTGAGATCTGATAGAGATAGATGAAACTAAACAAACGATACAGTAAATATTTTTGGTGTTTTTGGTTTATAGATCTGAAAATAAAAGATTGCAAAATAGTAGATCGGAAAGTAATATGATGGAAAATAGTAGATTGGAAACCTATATGATGGAAAATAGACCCGGGGGCCATAGGTTTCACTAGGGGCTTCTCTCAAGGTAGCAAATAATACGGTGTGTGAACAAATTACTGTCGAGCAATTGATAGAAAAGCGCAAAGTTATGACGATATCCAGGGCAATGATTAAGAAATATAGGCATCACGTCCATGTCAAGTAGACCGAAACGATTCTGCATCTACTACTATTACTCCACACATCGATCCACTCTTGCCTGCATCTAGAGTATTAAGTTCATGAAGAACAGAGTAACGCATTAAGTAAGATGACATGATGTAGAGGAATAAACTCAAGCAATATGATGTAAACCCCATCTTTTTATCCTTGATGGCAACAATACAATACGTGCCTTGCTACCCCTACTGTCACTGGGAAAGGACACCGCAAGATTGAACCCAAAGCTAAGCACTTCTCCCATTGCAAGAAAAACCAATCTAGTTGGCCAAACCAAACCGATAGTTCGAAGAGAATTACAAAGATATCAAATCATGCATATAAGAATTCAGAGAAGATTCAAATAATTTTCATAGATAAGCTGATCATAAATCCACAATTCATCGGATCTCGACAAACACACTGCAAAAGAATATTACATCGAATAGATCTCCAAGAACATCAAGCAGAACATGGTATTGAGAATCAAAGAGAGAGAAGAAGCCATCTAGCTACTAGCTATGGACCCGTAGGTCTGAGGTAAACCACTCACACTTCGTCGGAAGGGCAATAGAGTTGATGTAGAAGCCCTCCATGATCGAATCCCCCTCCGGCAGGGTGCCCGAAAAGGTCCCTAGATGGGATCTCACGGGTACAGAAGGTTGCGGCGGTGGAAAAGTCTTTTCGTGGACGCCTCTGGTGGTTTGGGAACATATGTGAATATATAGGCAAAAAAATTAGGTCAGGGGGGTCACGGGGGGCCCACAAGGCAGGGGGGCGCCCCCTGATACGTCTTTAACGTCTCTATAATTTTTGTTTGTTCCATGCTGTTATATTATTATTCTTGGACGTTTTACAATCATTTTATATCATTTTTTGGTACTAACCTATTGACATAGTGCCCAATGCCAGTTGCTGTTTTCTGCATGTTTTTTACATCGCAGGAAATCAATACCAAACAGAGTCCAAACGCAGCGAAACTTTTTGTGGATCTTTTTGGACCAGAAGACAGCCAGTGGGCCGGAGAAGCACCTAGGGGGTGCTCCGAGGGGAGCACAACCCATCAGGGCGCGCCTGGAGGCCTAGGCGCGCCCAGGTGGGTTGTGCCCACCTCGGGAGCCTTCCACACCACCTCTTTGCTCTATAAATACCCCAATATTCCAGAAACCCTAGGGGAGTCGACGAAAATCAATTCCAGCCGCCGCAAGTTCCAGAACCACCAGATCCAATCTAGACACCATCACGGAGGGGTTCATCATCCTCATTGGTGCCTCTCCGATGATGTGTGAGTAGTTCATTGTAGACCTTTGGGTCTGTAGTTAGTAGCTAGATGGCTTTTTCTCTCTCGTTTGATTCTCAATACAATGGTCTCTTGGAGATCCATATGATGTAACTCTTTTTTGCGGAGTGTTTGTTGGGATCCCATGAACTTTGAGTTTATGATCAGATCTATCTTTTTATCCATGAAAGTTATTTGAGTCTTTTTTGATCTCTTATATGCATGATTGCTTATAGCCTCGTATTTCTTCTCCGGTATTTGGGTTTTGTTTGGCCAACTTGATCTATTTATCTTGCAATGGGAAGAGGTGCTTTGTGATGGGTTCGATCTTACGGTGCTTGATCCCAGTGACAGAAAGGGAAACGAAATGTATGTATCGTTGCCATTAAGGATAACAAGATGGGGTCTATTTCAACATAAATAGATCTTGTCTACATCATGTCATTGTTCTTATTGCATTACTCCATTTCTCCATGAACTTAATACACTAGATGCATGCTGGATAGCGGTTGATGTGTGGAGTAATAGTAGTAGATGCAGGCAGGAGTCGGTCTACTAGTCTTGGACGTGATGCATATATAATGATCATTGCCTGGATATCGTCATGAGTATTTGAAGATCTATCAATTGCCCAACAGTAATTTGTTTCCACCGTTTGCTATTTTTCTCGAGAGAAGCCACTAGTGAAAACTACGACCCCCGGGTCTCTTCTTTAATATATTTGCCTTCAAGATCTATTTTGCTATTCACTCTTTTATTTATTTGCAACTTTTATTTTCAGATCTATTAATCCAAAAACCCAAAAATACCTCGCTGAATTTTATTTGCTTTTATTTGCATCTTTCAATCTACTACAATTTTATCTATCTCGTTACCCGAAAGGGATTGACAACCCCTTTAACACGTAGGGTTGCAAGTATTTGTTCTTTGTGTGCAGGAGCTGTTTACGTGGTGTTGCGTGGTTCTCCTACTGGTTCGATAACCTTGGTCTCATCACTAAGGGAAATACCTACCATCGCTGTGCTGCATCATCCCTCCCTCTCTGGGGAAAAACCAACGTAGTTCTAGCAGACATCAAGAGGAGTTTCTGGCGCCGTTGCCGGGGAGATGTCATCAACATCAACCAGGTTCCTAATCACAAATCTCATCTCCTTGGAATTTACATTATTTGCCATTTGCCTCTCGTTTTCCTCTCCCCCACTTCACAAAAATTTGCCATTTTATTCGCCCTCTTTTTCGTTCGCCGTTTTCTCGTCAGATCTGTTTGCGAAGTCACCATGACTCAAGAGAACACCAAGTTGTGTGATTTCTCAAATTCCAACAACAATGATTTTATTAGCACTCCGATTGCTCCTCCCGCCACTAGTGTGGAGACTTGTGATATTAATACTGCTTTGTTGAATCTTGTTATGAAAGATTAGTTTTCCGGTACTCCTAATGAGGATGCCACGTCCCATCTTAACACATTCGTGGAATTATGTGATATGCAAAAGAAAAAAGATGTGGACAATGATGTTGTGAAGTTGAAATTATTTCCATTTTCTTTACGAGACACGCAAAAATTTGGTTTTCCTCTTTGCCTCACAATAGTATCGATTCTTGGAATAAGTGCAAGGATGCTTTTATTACTAAGTTTTTTCCGCCCGCGAAAATCATTTCCCTTAGAACCCAGATCATGAATTTCAAGCAACTTGAGCATGAGCATGTTGCAAAATCTTGGGAAAGGATGAAAATGATGCTAAGGAATTGCCCAACTCATGGGTTAAATCTTTGGATGATCATACAATTTTTTTATGCAGGATTGAATTTTGTTTCTCATAATCTTTTAGATTCCGCTGCGGGGGGTACTTTTATGGAAATTACTTTGGGTAAAGCTACTAAATTGCTAGATAACATCATGGCAAATTATTCACAATGGCATACCGAAAGGGCTCCTACTAGTAAAAAAGTTAATTCGGTAGAAGAAATAAATTCTTTGAGTGAAAAAGTTGATGCTCTTATGAAGTTGGTTGCTAATAAAAATGCTCCTATTGATTTTAATGATATGCCTTTGTCTACTTTGATTGAGCAAAATAGTGATGCCACAGATGTGAACTTTATTTCACGAAATAACTTTAATAACAATGCTTATAGAGGTAATTTTAATCCTAGGCCTTTTCCTAGTAATTCCTCTAATAATTATGGTAATTCCTATGGTAATCCTTTTTATAATAATAATAGGAACACCTCTGATCATGAGAATAATATTAAAGAATTTATCAATACTCAAAAAGTTTTCAATGCTACAATCGAAGAAAAGCTGAATAAAATTGATGATATGTCTAGAAGTATTGATAGAATTTCTCATGATGTGGAAAATCTCAAGATGAAATTTTTTGTGTCTAAGGTAGAGGAATCTATTAAAGCTCTTTATGTTTCTATGGATGAAAGTAAGAAAAGAACCGCTATGCTTAGAGCTAGACGAGAATTTTTAGAAAAAGCGTTTTCTAGTGATTGCTTTCATAAAAGTGATGAAGATTTTAAAATGATTGGTGTTTCTTCTATTGATTCGTTGTTTAGTAAAATTAAGATTGACGATAAAGGGACTGGAGAAGATTCAACTTTAGCTAGAAGGCGTCCCGATAATTTGGAGGGTGAAAATCTTGTTGAAAATTTTGATAAAAGTGGGTTTGAAGAGGTCAAGACTTTAATTAGTGATGTGCCCACTATTTTGTATTACAAAGACTTTAATTATGATAGTTGCTCTTTGGTTGATTGTATTTCTTTGTTGCAATTCATGATAAATTCACCCCATGCCTATGAACAAAATAAAGCTTTTACTAAACATATTGTTGATGCTATGATGAAAGCTTTTGAAGAAAAGTTGGAATTAGAAGTTTC
This sequence comes from Thinopyrum elongatum, assembly GCA_011799875.1. Lineage (NCBI taxonomy): Eukaryota > Viridiplantae > Streptophyta > Magnoliopsida > Poales > Poaceae > Thinopyrum > Thinopyrum elongatum. Next base: position 62,936,067 of record CM022302.1, on the reverse strand, counting down.
AATTCCTAGAAAACTACATGATGAATGGGAACCTACTATCAAAGTCAAGATTAAAAATTATGAGTGTTTTGCTTTATGTGACTTGGGTGCTAGTGTTTCTACAATTCCTAAATCTTTGTGTGATGTGCTTTGTCTTACCGATATTGAAGAATGCTCTTTAAATTTGCACTTGGCGGATTCTACTATTAAAAAGCCTATGGGAAGAATTAATGATGTTCTTATTCTTGCAAATAGGAATTATGTGCCCATAGATTTTATTGTTCTTGATATTGATTGCAATCCGTCTTGCCCAATTATTCTTGGTAGACCGTTTTTACGTACTATAGGTGCCGTGATTGATATGAAAGAAGGCAATATTAAATTTCAATTTCCACTAAGGAAGGGTATAGAGCACTTCCCTAGGACAAGAATTAGGCCACCTGATGAATCAATCATGAGGGCATCTTATGGATCTCGAAACAAAGTTGACAACACGTAGATCTTTTGTGTTATGCCTAGCTAGGGGCGTAAAACGATAGCGCTCGTTGGGAGGCAACCCAACTTGTATCTTTTTGGTTTTTGCTTTTCTTGCTGTTTTAAATAAAATAACCAATTATGCCTCTGGTTAGATGTGTTTTTGTGGTTTAAATTAGTGTTTGTGCCAAGCAAAGCCTTTGGGGTGATTTGAGTGATAGTTGATTTGATCTTGCTGAAAAACAGAAACTTTTGCGCTCAAGAAAATATTTTTTATTTTTTACAGAATAGTGATTTTGAGTTGATTCTTCTTGAAGAAGATTAATAAACAAATTTCTTACGTTGTCCTAATTTTTCAGAATTTTTGGAGTTACAGAAGTTTTCGAAATATCCAGATTCCTACAGACTATTCTGTTTTTGACAGATTCTGTTTTCTTTGCGTTGTGTGCTTGTTTTGATGATTCTATGGTTTTCTTCGAAGAGTTTTTGCCATAGAAAAGCTGGAATACAGTAGATATAATGCAAAAATAAAAGATGAATGGGTTTGCAACAGTACTTAAAGTAGTGATTTGTTTTCTTATACTAACGGATCACACGAAGGTTTTGTTGAGTTTTGTGTGATTGAAGTTTTCAAGTTTTGGGTGATATTACGATGGATGAAGGAATAAGGATTCGCAAAAGGCTAAGCTTGGGGATGCCCGAGGCACCCCAAGATAATATTCAAGAAGTATCAAGCAACTAATCTTGGGGATGCCCCCGAGTGGCATCCCCTCTTTCTTCTAACGACCATCGGTATTTTACTTAGAACTATATTTTTATTCGTCACATATTATGAGTTTTGCTTGGAGCGTCTTGTATGATTTGAGTCTTTGCTTGTTTTGTTTTTTATTTTAAGTCTTGAATCCTTGCTGGACATACCTTTTTGAGAGGGCCAAAAACTATGCTACGCTTGCTCCTATGCTTCACTTAAATTTTTAGAGCCTTGGAATTGCTCTAGTGCTTCACTTATATCTTTTTTGAGCACGGCGTGCTTTGTTATTTTTGAAGAAATGCTCTCATGCTTCACTTAGATTTATTTGGGAGTTAGTGAAATTTTGAAGAAATTCTCTCTTGCTTCCCTTAGATTAATTTGAGAGAAAGAAATATTATGCTCATGTTCTTCAGTTATATTTGTTTGAGCTTATTAAAAGCAACATATGAAACTAGTCCCAAAGTGATAGATATCCAAGAAGGATATAATAAAAACTTTCATGAAGATCATTGGACAAAATAAACTTGATTCCTTGTAATAGTTTTGAGATATGACGATATAATATGTGAGCCTTATTGATGAGTAATTGTGCTTTAGTAAGAATATTGGTGTTAAGGTTTGTGATTCCCTATGCAAGTACGAAAGTCAATAGTTATGTAATGAAATTATATCTTACTTATGGTGCATTATTCGGTGTTACTTATGCTTAATGCTTGCTTACGAGATTATTCGTTTCTTGGTTGGGTGCTTCTCAATCTTTTTGCTAGCCTTCATTTGCACCAAATATGATCACTACTTGTGCATCCAAAACCCTTTAAACCAGTTTTGCCATATGAGTCCACTATACCTACCTATATGCGGTATTTCTGTGCTGTTCTAAGAAAATTTGTATGTGCCATCTATAATTTTCAAAATAAATTTCTCTTTTGTGTGCTCGTACCGCTCGCGAGGCGGTGAGGGGTGGCCGATATTTCCCATGCTAGATGTGTTATTCTCACGATGAGTGTTTATCCACTTGTCATTGCACGAGAGTACGGCAAAGGTATTAGGGATGCCCAGTCCCAAAATGAAAAATGAATTTACTTTATGTTGCCAAATAATAAATTCCTTGGAAAGTGTTGGTATGGAGGGCACCCGTGGATACGGCTAGCCATGGAAAGTGAAAGAAATGGTGGAAAAAGGAATAAACTTTATTTTCTGTTTGGGAACCGCCTATGATATATCTAGCATGGAAAGTGATGGGAGCTCTAAGTCATTTTCGTTGGTGAGAAAAGTATGCCTCTCAAAATATTTTTATCTCTCAATTTAAGCTTTGAGCTCTGGCACCTCTACAAATCCCTACTTCCCTCCGCGAAGGGCCTTTCTTTTACTTTATGCAATTTTTATTTTTAATTTGAGTCTCCATCTTCTCTTACAAAGCACCAACTAAGGGGCACTATGATCGTACTTGAGCATTGGGTGTAGCTAATATTCGAGTGTGTTTCATGAATAGATCGATGATTGAGCATGACGGGTTAGGGATAACTTGCTTTAGCGTTGATATTTTGAAAGACATGGTTGCTTGTTGATATGCTTGAGTATTTAAGTTATCATGTCAAAACTAGACTATTGCTTTGAACCATATAAAAGTCCAAATGTCCATGCTATGAACATATTAGGCATCATTCCACATAAAAAATTCTGTTTTTATCATTTACCTACTCGAGGACGAGCAGGAATTAAGCTTGGGGATGCTGATACGTCTCCAACGTATCTATAATTTTTAATTGTTCCATGCTGTTATATTATCATTCTTGGATGTTTTACAATCATTTTATATCATTTTTTGGTACTAACCTATTGACATAGTGCCCAGTGCCAGTTGCTGTTTTCTGCATGTTTTTTACATCGCAGGAAATCAATACCAAATGGAGTCCAAATGCAGCGAAACTTTTTGTGCATTTTTTTTGGACCAGAAGACATCCAGTGGGCCGGAGAAGCACCTGGGGGGTGCTCCGAGGGGAGCACAACCCACCAGGGCACGCCTGGAGGCCCAGGCACGCCCAGGTGGGTTGTGCCCACCTCGGGGGCCTCCCGCACCGCCTCTTTGCTCTATAAAAATCCCAATATTCCAGAAACCCTAGGGGAGTCGACGAAAATCAATTCCAGCCGCCGCAAGTTCCAGAACCACCAGATCCAATCTAGACACCATCACGGAGGGGTTCATCATCCTCATTGGTGCCTCTCCTATGATGCGTGAGTAGTTCATTGTAGACCTTCGGGTCTGTAGTTAGTAGCTAGATGGCTTTCTCTCTCTCGTTTGATTCTCAATACAATGGTCTCTTGGAGATCCATATGATGTAACTCTTTTCTGCGGTGTGTTTGTTGGAATCCGATGAACTTTGAGTTTATGATCAGATCTATCTTTTTATCCATGAAAGTTATTTGAGTCTTCTTTGATCTCTTATATGCATGATTGCTTATAGCCTCGTATTTCTTCTCCGCTATTTGGGTTTTGTTTGGCCAACTTGATCTATTTATCTTGCAATGGGAAGAGGTGCTTTGTGATGGGTTCGATCTTACGGTGCTTGATCCCAGTGACAGAAAGGTAAATGACACGTATGTATCGTTGCCATTAAGGATAACAAGATCGGGTCTGTTTCTACATAAATAGATCTTGTCTACATCATGTCATCGTTCTTTTTGCATTACTCCATTTCTCCATGAACTTAATACACTAGATGCATGCTGGATAGCGGTCGATGTGTGGAGTAATAGTAGTAGATACAGGCAGGAGTCGGTCTACTAATCTTGGACATGATGCCTATATAATGATCATTGCCTGGATATCGTCATGAGTATTTGAAGTTCTATCAATTGCCCAATAGTAATTGTTTTCCACTGTTTGCTATTTTTCTCGAGAGAAGCCACTAGTGAAAACTACGGCCCCCCGGGTCTCTTCTTTAATATATTTGCCTTCAAGATCTATTTTGCTATTCGCTCTTTTATTTATTTGCAACTTTTATTTTCAGATCTATTAATCCAAAAACCCAAAAATACCTCGCTGAATTTTATTTGCTTTTATTTGCATCTTTCAATCTACTACAATTTTATCTATCTCGTTACCCGAAAGGGATTGACAACCCCTTTAACAAGTCGGGTTGCAAGTATTTGTTCTTTGTGTGCAGGAGCTGTTTACATGGTGTTGCGTGGTTCTCCTACTGGTTCGATAACCTTGGTCTCATCACTGAGGGAAATACCTACCGTCGTTGTGCTGCATCATCCCTCCCTCTCTGGGGAAAAACCGACGTAGTTCTAGCAGACATCACCCCTACCCCCCTGGGCGCGCCCTCCACCCTTGTGGCCGCCTTGTGGCTCCTCTGACTTCATCTCCAAGTCTCCTGGGTGTCTTCTGGTCCAAGAAAAATCATCGCGAAGGTTTTATTCCGTTTGGACTCCGTTTGGTATTCCTTTCCCACAAAGCTAAAAAACAAGGAAAAAACAGAAACTGGCACTGGGCTCTAGGTTAATAGGTTAGTCCCACAAATAATATAAAATTGCATATTAATGCATATAAAACATCCAAAACAGATAATATAATAGCATGGAACAATAAAAAATTATAGATACGTTGGAGACGTATCAGTTGGTAACACCGACCGGGACTAAAAGGCAGCCACACGTCAGCAGCTCCCAGGCGCTAGGGTTTTTTTTGAAAGGGGGGTTTAGGGATTTTTGAGGGTTTAGGGGTTTCATATTGTGTTAACTAGCTATACTACATATAGAAAGAAGTGACCTCTCTTTCTCCGTGCTTGGTCGACGCTAGCTACTACATATAGAGAGAACTCGACGCGAGCTAGTAAGCAAATGAAGGAACAATTAATTACACAAGATCGTCATGAACATATATAGAGAGAAGTGACCTCTCTTTCTCCGTGCTGGGTCGAACAACAAGTTTTCGTATATCTATCCGAAGCTACTACATATATACAATATAACATTTCTTACGATCTCTGACATCATCTACCGAAAATCCATTTGAATTTCCATATGGTATTCTCCCTTTTCATGTATGATGTGGTCAAGAAAGAATCCCGCCAATTCCACTTGAATTGCTCGTATGCGATCATGTGGTAGGAGTTCTTCCCGCATCTACCACATCTAATTTAAAGAAGGGGGTCAATACATATATATGAATGAAACTCAACACAATTGATGGTAATAAAATAAAATTGTGAATATTGTTTACGTACTTCAAATTGTTGGTCAGAGAAGCCCCGCTGGGAGGTCGAGAGGAGAATGAACTCGCAAACATAGTATCCACATAAATTATTCCCGCCTGCCTGCCACAAGCACTTTACGAGAATAGAGTTCAATCAAACTGATAATCAAGCATGATAATGGTATTGATGAAACTAGAATTAATGAGAGATGCACGGAACTAGCTAGTACTACTTACTTTGGGGTGTGTAAATTGCAGCTCCTTCTTCAGACCCGGAACCATTCCGGTGAACTTTTTCCAAACCCTGCCCGGCAAAGAAAATGATTACTTGATATCAGGAAATGAACGAAAGTTGCCGATATGGTGCGATAATGATTGAACTTACTTCTGGAGCATTGCACTCATGTCCGCATAATCCTTAGGATCTTTACGTCTCAAGTCTAAGACAGTTACTACTCCCCCGTCAAGCTTAATGGATAGCAGAACAAAGTGGAACCTGCGCATGCATAACTCATCAATTATAGTACTTAACCTCGAGTAAGCGAAACCGAATATGCACAAGACAGTAACACTCACTTGAAGTTGTAAGGAAAGAGTATTTCCCTTTTGTTTTGATGTCGAAGTAACGCTTTTAGCAAGTTTTCCTCAGTATCTTCAACTCTGTTTTCTACGGTCCATTCATTTACGGTATTTGGGCTAATGAACTCAATGTCATAGATTTGTCCTGTTTTGCATTCGACGATCTTCAATCTGCATAATATAGTGAGGATAATTATATATACATGCAATGAGCGAGCTGAGCTAGAGACTTAATTACATAAGTAATACTTACAGACAATAACAAGTCATGAGTTGTTTGTGGATGGCGTCTTGATTGAATAACTGAAATAATTTCACAAATTCAACAGGCATCAGGTCGACTCCAATGAAGTCGTGCTCATCTTTAATTCCCACCATCATACTGTCAGTCCCATCCTGCTGCAGGTTTCCAAGTACCAGTCATGCATTCTTCGCTTCATCATTGGTAGATGCGGGAGCCGATCAGGTTTGACGAGAGGCTTCCCGTGCTCGTATCTAAATGGCGCTACTACCTCAGCCATTTCAAACTGTACATCATCGCCGACGTAATCACCAACAGTGGTGCCGGGTGCTAGCCCCGAATGATTAGCGATATCGCTAGACACCTTGAGCGGGGGGCACGATTGCTTCTCCTTTTCACCGAGCTGGGGAATTGTTTTCCCACTTCGTCTTGCAGCACTGGTAGTACTTCCTGACCACCGCGCCTCATCATATGTCTTTTCAATACAGCGGTCATAGTTGGATTGCGGCGGAGGCGGTGGTGGTCGCTTAAGGGCATCCAGAGTGCGCTTCGCTTTCACTGGATCTATTATTTCCTTCGGAGGTGGACGTTTCCGTTCAAAATGGGCCCGCACTTCGGCATCCACGATGTCCTTGTTTTCCTCGTTAGTCCTCTCATATGCTAACTTTGGAGGAGCCCTGAGGCTTGGACCATCTTTGAATTTCTTCCCGCCTTTTGTACTGCTAGCCGCCGGAGCGGTGGAGGCTCTCTTCCGCCGTTGCTGAGGCGGCGGAGTCCGCTGACGCGCCGGAGGAGGCAAGCTTGATGTTCTTCTTTCTCCATAGACAGGTACTCCTTAAGGCATTTTCTAGAAGAATCTCCCCTTCACTTGTAGGGTACTCAAGCTCTAGCCCCTCAAATCCCTCCATTATTTCATCCACCCGGACAATAGCAAAGCCATGTGGAATCGGACGGCAATGGAAAGTTCGCTCAGCTCGAGAAGGTAAGACAGAGCCGGCCGCCACCTTCAAGGTCAGGTTATGTGTAACATCTTGATTTTTTTGAGAGTTCAATTTTTTTAAGCGAAGGATGTTACAACATATTCATATATTACTATGTATTTTGTTTTGATGTTTGCTCAAATTAATACCAAGTTGTTTGGAATTAATTTAGCACATGTCAGGTGGATAATATTCTCCGTAATCACCTGCGTCATTTTACCCGTTCGTAGTATTTTCTTTTTAATTCTTCTTTTCTATTTTCTTTACTGGATTTCACGAAATATTTTATTAAGCCTTTTGGGTTTTTATTTGGCTGTTATTTTTAATCCTAAAAAATATATTTAGTTATATTATTTTTCCCCTCTCTCTCTCTTTTCCTCATTGGACCTTGGTCCACTAGGCACGTTCCCTTATCTTGTCATTTTTTTTCTTCTGGACAACCTTGCTTTGCCATGAACGTACGTAACCACCGCAGCACAATTGATCCTGTCGTACATTTTTTCTTTTCCTCCTCTAAGCCAACGATCCAACTTGGCCCAAGGCCCATTCCAGTCAGCAACGGCAGCCGCTAGGCCCAGCTAGCAGCAGCAGCCGCAAGGCCCAGCCGGCCAGCGAACGAAGCGTCGTCTCCCTCCCGCACGCGTGCACGTACATGTTACAGAGAAGAAACCTCCATGGCTGCCTCTTCTTTTTCCTTCAAATCCCATCAATTCCTTCATCGTTTCCATTCGTCATCAACACAAGAATTACTCCCCACTCAACGACGATCCCGTTCAGTTTAATGGCTCCACTCATGGTGCACTTAATCTCATGCAAGTAACTGATGAAGTTATTGGCCCAACAATGGCATTCACCTCCTGATCTCCCTCCTCCGGCTATCATTTGACAGACCGTTCACGTCACAGTGAGCGCCAGGAGGTCCTCTATAAAAGCCCCATCATCCCATCCTCCAATTCCTTTCCAATCATTCATAATCCACCCCGTAATATAGCCCCATCTCTACTATTTTTCGCCCACCGTCGCCGCAGGAGGTGACAGTACGGGAGAGGAGCACTACGACGAAGACGGGAATGGGGGACTCGACTACGAAGGCATGCCTCCTTCTTGATCATACTTATCCTATGGTTAACAAAATTGCATTGAGTTTTATTGTTACTATGTGCATGCTATTTTAAATTCTCGTAGCTAACGTGTCGATTGACACATTACCCTGATCCGCCTGTCGCCTATTTACTTGACACCTGAGTAGAAGTATATAATTCTGGTAGAGTAGAAATGCTTAGCCATGCTTATCACCCTATAGGTGCTTTGTTGAATGACCTCTATGTCATTGACAGTTGAAACTTAACGCTGAGCTAGGCCAATTGGCCCTTGTTGACCCTCTCTATCCTCTTCTACTCTGGGTGAAACTTACCATCTTAATACTAGTGCGGGCGACAGCTGAATCAAGGATTGAAGGAGCGATTGGCTGCCCTTTATGAGTTGAAGGGGGCAATCAGTCGTCCGTGCCGCATAAGGCCTAATAAGCCTTGGATTTGAAGATTGTGATAACAGTACAGCCACATGCTATATGGGCACTGGCTTGGTCAAGTAAGCTAGTCAGCGTTAGGTGTCGATGTCGCCGTACCGCAGATGGGATAGCTGCCCTACGGGGAGTATCCTCGGCACAGATGGGGGGATCGGTTTGAGGACGTACTCTCAGTTCCGTGCGCCAGACCCGGTGGGCATGTCACATCTTTGGGGGATCTAGTCCAAAGACCTCATAACAATCTCCCTGCCGGCATACCACATGGTGTACTATACCAGCGGCCACTGGTGGCATCAAGACGGGATTGTGTCGTGTGGGTAAAGTGTAAAACCTCTGCAGAGTGTAAAACTATTCGAATAGCCGTGTCCACGGTCATGGACGACACATGAATCTTTCTTGACATACAGGACCTGTCTTGCTTATTCCCTCTTTGCCCCTATTCTTGAAACCTATGAAGGACGTGAGTTGATCGAGGATCCTCACTTGATGAAAGTTATTTTGGAGATAAAACATGTTTTCATCCAAAAATGCTTTTATCCAACTACTTTATTTGTCAAACAAAATTAGCTTTATGCATATGAGCCATCCAGCCTTCCTTTGAAGCCACATGTAGCTATTAGGTCCTTCCCCGTGGGAGGCATCTTGAGTACGTAATGTACTCATGGCCATACTTTTGTTGAACAACAGAGATCTATGAAGATGAGGGTGTCGACTACGATTATTATGATGATCCTGCGGAGTGAGGACACGTTGACTACATCGACTGCCTGTGGCTGAGATGGAGTCGCTACGTATTTATATATTCCGCTGTGTTTCTGGTTGTAATAAATGTCATGAGCCATTTCACTATGTATGCCTTGTGGCAAGAGTTATTAAACTTATGCTTATTTTAAATGTTCTGTAATGATACCATTTCGCTGTGTTGTCAAGTTGATCCTGGATTGACAAATATACACAGGAGGGTCTGGAAATAATTTCCGGGTTCTCACAGAAGTGGTATCAGAGCCGACGTCGACCTAGTAACGTGGCCTTAGTTAGAAATGGAAAGCCTTAGGATTTATTTTTCAAAATATTTTTTATAAATTTTCTAGTATTTTGCTTCTATTTTCTCTTATTAAAAATTGTGTACTAATTCTCTTCTTATTCAAATATGTAGATGGTGATATCATCCTCACGTCGGATTGAGCAGTTTGGCAACCTCGGTCGTCAGTTTCGGGACATCCTCACATGCTTGGGTTTCAACAAGTATCCAGTGGTTTCCGGACACTCCTACCGCATGATCGGGGTGAGGAACGTTTTAAGGTCAACTTGGTGTTGTATCCGAGGATGGAACAGACCAGCAGTTACCGATTCACATACAATGGAGAAGACTTCTTTGATGCTGTCATTGGAGTTGTTCATCAGGCGATGCATCAGATAGTCGGACTTCATCAGGATGAACCGAGGCACACCCCATTCCGATACTTCACTTTCCATATCAGGGACGGAGTGGTTCAGCAGAACTTGGAGTACATGGAGGAGGATGATCCCACGATCATTCGTATGGCTTCACTTATCTTTGGACTTGAGCAAAACCTTGCTATGACTACGACTATGCTGGAGGAGACTATCAGCGCTTAGAGTTTTACCAAGAGCGTGTGGAGATACTTGAGGAGAGATTGGTGGAGGCGAACACTTCCTATGCTACTGCTCATGAAGCACGGGAGGCCGCTGAGGCAGTTGCAGAACAGGGTATCATCGCGAGGAATGCTATGCTTGCCATGGAGAATGGTGATTAGCAGGAGATGCCACCAGAGGACCCTACACCTCCTCCACAACAGAGGCTTCATCCACGCATCAAGATTACACGAACGAAGAAGAGCGTCCTAGCGAAGAAGCGTCGCCTGACACGTCGCGCCATCGCACCTCCAGCACCACCGACTCGCGAGCAGCAGCTCGATGACACCGAGGAGGAGACTGAGCCTGAGGAGAGTGTTCCTGCTACACCAGAGGGGACTGCATCGCCACCGTCCGGGCATCACTTTGCACCAGCACCTACCCACCAGTACGATGGAGATCTCAGCGAGTAGATGGACTATAGGAACCATGAGTGATATCTATGATGATGCGAGTGAACATTAGTTATTTTCATGTTTGCTATGTCCATGGTAGACTATACCGATATATGTGGTATAGCTACTATGTTATGCAGTACTTTCGTGATTGAGTGTTTTAATTGGAGTTTTATCTGGAGTTCAGTTGCTGGTTTTATTTTTTCATTTGTTATCATATTGGGTTTATGGGTTAGATATATCCCTCTCTTCTATTCTAACACCGGGAGGCCAACAGCATGGATGCTAACCGCAGAGGTCGTTGCCATGGACGTGGACGTGGTCGTGGTCGTGGACGTGGACGCGGTCGTGGACGTGGACGCGGTCGTGGACCAGGTTTTGAGGAACATGTCTTTGAAGAAAACTTTGAGGAGGAACATGTCCATGATACCGACTCTGACTCTGGAGGAGATGATGTGCCACCATCGCCGCCGCCACACAATATGGCACAGATGATGTTGATGCAAACCCAGATACTTCAGCAGCTTGCAGCCAATGTTGCGAACCAGAATCAGGGTCAACCACCACAGTCGGGATTTGCTGAGTTCATCAGGGCAAAACCGCCAACTTTTGAGGGATCAGCAGACCCACTTGATGCTGATGATTGGTTGAAGGACATAAGGAAGACACTCAACTTGGCCAATTGCACCGCGGAAAATCGTGTCAAGTTTGCGGCACACCAGCTCAAGGGTGTGGCTGCAGATTGGTGGGAGAATTATTGTGAAGCACATGAGGATGCACAGACTATCACTTGGAATGAGTTTGCAGAAGCTTTCCGCACTGCGCATATTCCTGCGGGCATCATGGAGATGAAGAGGGATGAGTTCCGAGCTCTTACTCAAGGAAAGATGACAGTGTTTGAATATCTGAGTCATTTCACGCAGCTGGCACGTTATGGAAGGGCAGATATTCCAACTGAAGCTGACAAGACTGCCAAGTTTTTGAAGGGGCTGAACCCTGGGTTGAAGGATAGGCTGGTATCTCATGATTTCCCTACCTTTCTAGCACTTGACAACAAGGCTATACTCCAGAAGAACTGTAGGAGGGAGTTAGAGGAGCACCGCAAGCGTAGAGCACCACAGAGTCACCATGGGGCAGGTAGCTCTCGACAGAAGATTGGTCATCATCCTGGCTATCGTGCACAGTATGTCAAGCCATCAAGGCCCAACAACACCTATCAGCCCAATGCATATAAGACTCCACGAGCTGAAGTGGGAGGTAATCATGCTAATACAGCTGGAAAGGCATGCTTCAGTTGTGGGCAAGAGGGTCACTTTGCTGTTGCATGTCCCAGTAAGAACACCGGTCCCACTCAAGTGAAGTTCAACTTGGGTTCTGCAGCTAAGACACCCGCAGCTGGACGTGGCCGAGGCATTCTCAATACACCAGGGGGTGCATCTCATGCATCAGGAGGTGGAAGGGTCAATCATGTCACCATCGAGCAGGCTCAAGAGTCACTAGATGTTGTTCTTGGTATGTTCCCGATCAACTCATATTACGGTTCAATACTTTTTGATACTGGAGCTTCTCATTCGTTCATTTCAAGGAGTTTTGCTAAAAAACATCATTTTCAAACTGAGGGTTTGAACTTGCAAATGGTTGTGCAATCACCTGGGGACACTGTTCAAGATATCTTCCGATATGCCGATAAATCGGCCGATTTATCGCTTATCGCTGTCTGACCGATCGGTCAATAAATCGACCGATAAATCGGCCGATATGGCGATAAATTGGCTGATATGCCGATAAACTGGCCGATTTACCCCTTATCTTGGGTCGACCGATAAATTCCCGATAAGCGATATCCCCAACATTGCCTGGGGGTATTTTAAGGACTGGGCTGAAGTGTCCTAAAGTGGTCATAGTTATAGAAGGGGTAGAGTTCCTAGCAAATCTTATCTTGATAGACTCCAAAGGCTTGGATATCATTTTAGGAATGAATTGGTTAAGGAAACATAAGGCATTTGTAGATTGTGCTAGGACCTCTGTTACTTTAACAAACACTGAAGGGGCCACTGTGGAATACCAAGCGATTGTACCTCAACCCGAGGTTGATTGCATGCTGAACAAAGTGAAGGAGTTAACTCTGGAGGATGTTCGAGTTGTGAAGGAATATCCAGATGTCTTTCCGGATGAATTGCCTGGATTGCCACCAGACCGTGAGATTGAGTTTGTCATTGAGTTAATACCGGGCACCGCTCCTATTGCAAAGAGACCTTATAAGATGACAGCGAATGAATTAGCTGAGCTGAAGAAGCAAATTCAGGAGTTAGAAGAGAAGGGTTACATTAGGCCGAGCACATCACCATGGGGCGCACCTGTGCTATTTGTGAAAAAGAAAGATGGAAGCATGCGCATATGTGTGGATTACCGAGCGCTGAATGCAGCAACTATTAAGAATAAGTATCCCTTGCCAAGGATTAATGACTTGTTTGAACAGTTGAAGGGAGCATGCGTGTTTTCCAAAATAGATCTCCGATCAGGATACCACAAGTTGAAGATTCGCCCGCAGGATGTTCCAAAGACCGCCTTTGTTACACGATATGCTCTCTATGAGTTTTTGGTAATGTCATTTGGACTCACAAATGCACCAGCTTACTTCATGTATCTTATGAACAGCGTATTCATGGATTGTCTGGATAAGTTTGTTGTTGTGTTCATCGACGATGTTTTGATCTATTCCCAGAGTGAAGAAGAGCACGAGAAACACCTTCGAGTGGTTTTGGAGAGGCTAAGGGCTCATCAACTCTATGCCAAGTTCAGTAAGTGTGAATTCTGGTTGAAACAAGTGGACTTTCTAGGACATGTCATCTCAGCCGAAGGAGTTGCCATGGATCCAGCAAAAGTGGAAGCAGTACTTAGTTGGAAGCAACCCAAGAATGTGTCAGAGATACGCACTTTCCTTGGACTAGCCGGATATTACCGTCGATTCATAGAAGATTTTTCCCGAATAGCAAGGCCTATGACTCAGTTGTTGAAGAAGGATAAAAGTTTGAGTGGTCAGAAGCTTGTGAAGCGAGTTTCCAAGAACTTAAGAGGAGGTTGACAACTGGTCCAGTATTGGTATTGCCAGATATTCAGCAAGATTTTGAGGTTTATTGTGATGCTTCTCAGCAAGGTTTGGGATGCATGCTTATGCAACAAGGGAAAGTTGTAGCGTATTCATCGAGACAGTTACGCCCTCATGAGGTTAACTATCCCACACATGAGATGGAATTAGCTGCTGTAGTCCATGCCTTGAAAACTTGGAGGCACTACCTTATTGGAAATAGGTGTGAGATATACTCGGATCATAAGAGTTTGAAATACATTTTCACACAACCGGATTTGAATCTCAGACAGAGAAGGTGGCTAGATTTGATCAAGGACTATAATTTGAACATTAACTACCATCCTGGTAAAGCCAATGTCGTAGCTGATGCACTGAGCAGGAAAGTTTATGTCAACAATGTGATGATTCAGAAGGAAGCGCCAGAACTTTATGAAGTAATTCGAAAGATGAACCTATATGTGAGCCTTGTAGAAAATGGAGAAATGTTAGAAGTTAAGTTTACTCTCCAAGATCAAGTGCGAGAAGCGCAGAAAGATGACAAGGGCATTAAAGAGATTCGAGAGAAAATCAAATTGGGCGAAGCACCCAACTATAGAGAAGATGAGAGTGGAAGCATATGGTTTCGAGACCGTTTGTTGGTGCCAGACCAAAAGGAGATCAAGGACACAATCATGAAGGAAGCTCATGATTCAGCATACTCAATACACCCTGGGAGTACAAAGATGTATAATGATCTTCGGGGTAGTTTTTGGTGGTCGAGTATGAAGCGAGAAATCGCTAAGTATGTTTCACAGTGTGATGTATGTCGAAGGGTCAAGGCGGAGCATCAGAAGCCCGTAGGACTACTACAACCACTTAAGGTTCCGGTGTGGAAATGGGAAGAAATTGGAATGGACTTTATCACGGGCCTTCCAAGGACATCTTCTGGATTTGATTTTATTTGGGTCATAGTGGACAGATTGACCAAGTCAGCTCATTTAATTCCGGTAAAGACTACCTATGGTGGAGAGAAGCTCGCAGAGTTATATATGGCAAGAATCATTTGTGCACATGGAGTTCCTAAGAGGATAGTGTCAGATCGAGGTACTCAGTTTACGTCGCGGTTCTAGAAGAAAATACATGAGATTCTGGGAACTCAGTTGGATTTTAGTACAGCATATCACCCACAGACTGATGGACAGACTGAGCGGGTAAACCAAATTCTTGAAGACATGCTTCGAGCTTGTGCTTTGACTTATCAGCGTAGTTGGGATAAGAGTCTCCCTTATGCTGAGTTTTCTTATAACAATAGTAATCAAGCAAGTAAAAAGATGGCTCCTTTTGAGGCCTTATATGGATAAAAGTGTCGTACACCTCTTAACTGGCATGAAGTAGGAGAAAATCAGGTGTTTGGTCCTGACACGTTGGAAGAGGCGGACAAGCAAGTGAAAATGATTCAAGAAAGGTTGAAGGCAGCCCAGTCTAGACAGAAGGCTTATTCGGATAAACGTCGCCATGACATATCATTCAAGATAGGAGATGATGTGTACTTGAAGGTATCTCCACTACGTGGAATGCGTCGTTTTGGAATCAAGGGTATGCTAGCACCTCGATACATTGGTCCGTTTGGAATTACCACTCGACGTGGGGAGGTAGCCTATCAGTTGGCACTCCCAGAGAAGTTGTCAAATGTGCACAATGTTTTCCATGTGTCACAGTTAAAGAAATGTTTTAAGAAACCTGAGGAAGAGGTGCAGAAGACTTCACTAGACAAGATTGAAGTCAAGGATGATTTGACGTATGAAGAATACCCTATTAAGATTCTTGATGAGCAGTTGCGCACAACTAGGAGAAAGGTGATCAAACTTTGAAAGGTGCAGTGGAGCAATCACACCGAGAAGGAAGCAACTTGGGAGCGAGAAGACGACCTCCGGGAGGTATTTCCAAATCTTTTCTCTTAGCTCTGAATCTCGGGGTCGAGATTCCCTTTAAGGGGGGTAGAGTTGTAACATCCCGATTTTTTTGAGAGTTCAATTTTTTTAAGCGAAGGATGTTGCAACATATTCATATATTACTATGTATTTAGATTTGAAGTTTGCTCAAATTAATACCAAGTTGTTTGGAATTAATTTAGCACATGTCAGGTGGATAATATTCTCCGTAATCACCTGCGTCATTTTACCCGTTCGTAGTATTTTATTTTTAATTCTTCTTTTCTATTTTCTTTACTGGATTTCTCGAAATATTTTATTAAGCCTTTTGGGTTTTTATTTGGCTGTTATTTTTAATCCTAAAAAAAACAATATTTAGTTATATTGTTTTTCCCCTCTCTCTCTCTTTTCCTCATTGGACCTTGGTCCACTAGGCACGTTCCCTTATCTTGTCTTTTTTTTTCTTCTGGACAACCTTGCTTTGCTATGCACGTACGTAACCACCGCAGCACAATTGATTCTGTCGTACATTTTTTCTTTTCCTCCACTTAGCCAACGATCCAGCTTGGCCCAAGGCCCATTCCAGTCAGCAACAGCAGCCGCTAGGCCCAGCTAGCAGCAGCAGCCGCGAGGCCCAGCCGGCCAGCGAACGAAGCGTCTTCTCCCTCCCGCACGCGTGCACGTACATGTTATAGAGAAGAAACCTCCATGGCTGCCTCTTCTTTTTCCTTCAAATCCCATCAATTCCTTCACTGTTTCCATTCGGCATCAACACAAGAATTACTCCCCACTCAACGACGATCCCGTTCAGTTTAATGGCTCCACTCATGGTGCACTTAATCTCATGCAAGTAACTGATGAAGTTATTGGCCCAACAATGGCATTCACCTCCTGATCTCCCTCCTCCGGTTACCATTTGACAGACAGTTCCCGTCACAGTGAGCGCCAGGAGGTCCTCTATAAAAGCCCCATCATCCCATTCTCTAATTCCTTTCCAATCATTCGTAATCCACCCCGTAATACAGCCCCATCTCTACTGTTTTTCGCCCACCGTCGCCGCAGGAGGTGACAGTACGGGAGAGGAGCACTACGACGAAGACGGGAACGGGGGACTCGACAACAAAGGCATGCCTCCTTCTTGATCATGCTTATCCTATGGTTAACAAAATTGCATTGAGTTTTATTGTTACTATGTGCATGCTATTTTAAATTCTCATAGCTAGCGTGTCGATTGACACATTACCCTGATCGGCTTGTCGCCTATTTACTTGACACCTGAGTAGAAGTATATAATTCTGGTAGAGTAGAAATGCTTAGCCATGCTTATCACCCTATAGGTGCTTTGTTGAATGACCTCTAAGTCATTGACAGTTGAACTTAACGCTGAGCTAGGCTAGTTGGCCCTTGTTGACCCTCTCTATCCTCTTCTACTCTGGGTGAAACTTACCATCTGAATACTGGTGCGGGCGACAGCTGAATCAAGGATTGAAGGAGCGATTGGCTGCCCTTCACGAGTTGAAAGGGGCAATCAGTCGTCCGTGCCGCATAAGGCCTAATAAGCCTTGGATTTGAAGATTGTGATAACAGTACAGCCACATGCTATATGGGCACTGGCTTAGTCAAGTAAGCTAGTCAGCCTTAAGTGTCGATTTCGCCGTACCGCAGATGGGATAGCTGCCCTGTGGGGAGTATCCTCGGCACTGATGGGGGGACCGGTTTGAGGACGTACTCTCAGTTCCGTGCGCCAGACCTGGTGGGCATGCCACATCTTTGGGGGATCTAGTCCAAAGACCTCGTCACAATCTCCTTGCCGGTATACCACATGGTGTACTATACCAGCGGCCACTGGTGGCATCAAGACGGGATTATGTCGTGTGGGTAAAGTGTAGGACCTCTGCAGAGTGTAAAACTATTCGAATAGCCGTGTCCACGGTCATGGACGCCACATGAATCTTTCTTGACATACAGGACATGTCTTGCTTATTCCCTCTTTGCCCCTATCCTTGAAACCTATGAAGGACGTGAGTTGATCGAGGATCCTCACTTGATGAAAGTTATTCTGGAGATAAAACATGTTTTCATCCAAAACTGCTTTTATCCAACTACTTTATTTGTCAAACAAAATTAGCTTTATGCAAATGAGCCATACAGCCTTCCTTTGAAGCCACATGTAGCTATTAGGTCCTTCCCCATGGGAGGCATGTTGAGTACGTAATGTACTCATGGCAATACTTTTGTTGAACAATAGAGATGTATGAAGACAAGGGCGTCGACTAGGATTATTATGATGATCCTGAGGAGTGAGGACACATTGACTACATCGACTGCCTGTGGCTGAAATGGTGTCGCTACGTATTTATATATTCCGCTGTGTTTTTGGTTGTAATAAATGTCATGAGACATTTCACTATGTATGCCTTGTGGCAAGAGTTATTAAACTTATGCTTATTTTAAATGTTCTGCAATGATACCATTTCGTTGTGTTGTCAAGTTGATCCTGGATTGACAAATATACACAGGAGGGTCTGGAAATAATTTCCGGGTTCTCACATTATGGCATTTCGCCATTAGCACACAATGTTCATTCTCCATGATACTATCTACGGGGTAGCGAGGAGCCGTGATATCAGGCCGAACGAGCTCCGTGGAAGCCGCGCTGCTTCTCCGCTGAGATGGTGGGGTAGCTTCGGGGGCAGCGTCAAATGAAGGATCTTCGTGCCGCTGAGATGGTTGGCCGATAGCTCGCTGACTCTCAAGTTCCTCTAGTTTCGCTAATCTTGCATTGATCCTCTGCATTTCGCTTGCTTCCTCTTTCTTCTTTCTCTCTTGGCTTCTATAACCACCGCTGTTGGGAAACCCATGCACCCACAGACACAGAGCGTGATGTGCCTCGTGTTCGTCCAGGCTGTTCAGGATTCCCGAGGGCCTCTGTCAGCTTGTCCTTCTCTCTGTCGGGATGGAACCTCCCTTCCTGCGCTGCCTTGATTGCTGCTTCAAGCTTCTTGACGGGTATTGCAAGTTGAGCTTTCGTCCAAACACACTTCCCTGATTCTGGGTCCAAAGTTCCCCCAACCCCGAAGAACCAAGTCCTTGACCTATCTGGCCAGTGCAATGTTGCTGGTTGGACCCCTTTAGCAAGCAGGTCTTGCTCAGCTTTGTCCCACGTAGGCCGGACTTTGCTGTAGCCACCTGACCCCGTAACATGGTGATACTGCTTCTTTGCAGCATTTTGCTTGTTTATCAGTGACCTTTTCTTAGCCTTCTCCATTTTCTTGTAGGCCACAAATGTGGGCCAGTGATCTCTTATCTTCTCATATTGACCGGTGAATTCTGGAGTCTTGTCTTTGTCGACAAACTCTTTCTTCAAATCTTTCTTCCAATTCTTGAATAGTTCTGCCATCTTCTTAAGACCAAACGCCTTGACCTTTGGAAGAATAACTGGATTATTCGGATCCTCCTCTGGCGGTAGGCTGAAATTGGTCATCAGCAAGTTCCAAAGATCATCTTTCAGTCTATCTTGGACATAAGAAACTTCAGGGTCCTTCTTCTTATTCCATTCTTGGATGCTGATCGGGACGCTGTCCCTAACAACAACTCCACACTGATGTACAAATGTGTCCTTGGTCTGCTTGCGAGCAATCGGTTGGCCATCTAGAGCGATTTCTTTGATCGTGAATCTTTCATCCTGGCCCAACCTTTTCTTCGGGCCTCATCTCATTACCGAAGTTTGGCTCGATCCGGAGGGCTAAAAGAAGAAAGAAGCATCAATATATGTACATACAAACCAATTAGTGCATCTAGTCAGCAGAGGCTTAATTAATACATATATATATACCTCGCCGGCCTTTGCAACAGTTAAGGCTCCCTTCTCCTTTGGATCACCAGAGTCGTCATGATCTCCTTCCTCCTCCATTCGATCACCGGAGCCGTCATGATCTCCTTCCTCCTCCATTGGATCACCGGAACCGTCATCCCCTCTTTCCTCACCATCGGTGTCGTTGAGAAATGACAAGGTGATATCACCTCCGTCGTGGATTATATCCACCAACAACTCTTCTTTTTCCAAGTCTCTGTCCATAGTTTCTGCAAACATTACAACATGGCAATATACAACCATGAGAGATGGATTAGTGGAAAACATAGACTTAATCACAACAAGGAATCATATGCATAAATATGAGCAATGGATTAGTGGCAAACATCATGCAAAGTTCACAAGTTTTATAACAGTCAGTTTCAGACAATCATCGAGGACTCCCCCCCCCCTCCTGTCTGATGAGTCGTCCTATCTTTCGAGAGAGGATACTTTGTGGACCGCCTCTCTCATGGTTGTCGAGGATTTGAGGACCCCTCCCCTTCATGTCGAAGTTATCGGGGATATGTTGAATTCCCGAGAGAGTTAGGGGTGTTCCTGCACGGCACTACACGATATAGGTGAAGGGGGATAACATCTGGGAATGTTTTCCCGAAGTCTGCATTTTCGGACAGATGAACCGGAGGGGGACGGTTCCAGGTTCGCTATGCTAGCTGCTTGTGACAGACGAACGGAGGGCATATTCAGATTCGTCATATTTTTCTGATCGATTTTCATATATAAATTATTTTCATCGGAGTTACGGTTAATTTTCTACTTTGTTAGATGATCGCCATTGATCTATAGTTCTAAATGGAGACACTTCATATAAGTGTTTTACATGGACAAAAAAATTCTTTGTTACAAACATATGAACATATGAGTACATTTTCTATATACATCAATCCATCCATCCATACATATATACATACATGGACAAAAAAATTCTATGAACATAAACAATTTTAAGAAAAAAAAATCTATGAACATAAAAAATTCTAACTTTGTTACAAACATATGAACATATGAACATTTTCTATATACATCAATCCATCCATCCATCCATACATATATACATATGAACATTTTCTATATACCTTTTCTAGATACATCAATCCATCCATACATAATATATACATATGAACATATGAAAATTTTAAGAAAAAAATGCAGGGGCGGCGGCGGCAGCGCAGGGCGGGGGCAGGGGCGGCGGCGGCAGCATAGGGCAAGGGCGGCGGCAGCGCAGGGGAAGGGGGGCGGAGCTCACTGGGGGTGGCATCGGCGCAAGGAGCGGCGGCGTCGGGGCAGGGCTCGGCGGCGTCGGAGCAACGGCGACATGATCGGGGGAGGAGCAGCCTAGCGGCGTCGGGGGCGTCGGGGAAGAAGAAGAACTGAGATTTCGAGAAAACTGCTAAGTGCTGCTTATATAGCCCCACCTTTAGTCCTGGTTGGTGGCTCCAACCGGGACTAAAGTCCCCCTTTCGTCCCGGTTGGTGCCACCAACCGGGACTAAAGGTCAACTTCAGCAGCCCAACTGGGAAGCACATACCTTTAATCCCGGTTGGTGTCACTAACCGGGACGAAAGGGGGCCTTTAGTCCCGGTTGGAGCCACCAACCGGGACTAAAGGCCCCCTTTCGCACCGGTTGGTGCCACCAACCGGGACTAAAGGGCTGGTGCTGCCGCAGCCAAATCTTTAGTCCCACCTAGCTAGTTGAGAGGTGCCTGCACTGGTTTATAAGCCCCGCTGCGACAGAGCTTTCGAGCTCCTCTCTATTGCAGGCAGTACATGCCTAACCTTTGTCACTGCCCTGTTGGGCCTGCTGGGCCCGCGAGCCTGCATCCTGGCCCATGTAGAGATGGGTTTCTAGTCGTATGCAGGCCGTGGTGCCTAGTAGGCGGCATTTTTTTATTTTTATGTTATTTTAGTTTGCTATTAAAGTTTTTAACAAAAAATACTTTATGAAAATTCTTTTTGCTATTAAAGTTTTTAACAAAAAATACTTTGATAATTTTAGTTGCATAAATTTTATATAACTTTAAATTAATATTATTTTGTTAATAACTAGAGGTTTATAAAAGCTTTTTAGTTGATTCTTTTTGCTTTTGAAGAATATTATAGTTTTGTTTTAGTTGATCATAACAAAATATTTTAATTGATTCTTTTTAGTTCATTCTTTTTGCTATTAGAGTTTTATAAAAGCTTTTTAGTTCATTCTTTTTGCTATTAGTTCATTCTTAAGCTAAATGACCCTGAAATTCAAAAGCACTACAAATGAACTCTGAAAAGGTTGAAAGTTGGCATGGTATCATCATTTCACCCACATAGCATGTGCTAACAAGTTAAGAGGGTTACGGCAAAAACTGGATGCACTTCGTGTACAAAATGGACAATCTCTTTCGAAGTATCACGGTTTCGGACGAAAACTCATCTGTTACAAAGGCATTTTATTTTTTAACTTATTTCAACTCCAGACTTTTTGTGAGTTCAATATGCACCATTCCAAGACACATCATCAATTTTCAACCCTTTCTGACTTCATTTGCTATTTTTCATGCATTTACTGATTTTTTAGCTAAATGAACCTGAAATTGAAAAGCACTACAAATGAACTCTAAAAAGGTTGAAAGTTGGCATGGTACGTATCATCATTTCACCCACATAGCATGTGCTAAATAGTTGAGAGGGTTACGGCAAAAACTGGATCCACTTCGTGTACAAAATGGACAATCTCTTTCGAAGTATCAGGGTTTTGGACGAAAACTCATCTGTTACAAAAAGCATTTCATTTCTTGACATGTAACTACAATGATATTCTATAAAAGCCATCATCAAATTAGTTGTGGAGAGAAAGTCTTCACTTTTTCTTCGCGTGTGTCCCTTGCTTGTTGCGCCGTAACCATGGATAATCTTCATCGTTTAACAGGATGCTTGGGTCTGCCTTCACTTTGAAGGGAGGAATTTCATGAAACTTCTCATAATCTTCAGACATGTCTGTCTTGCCCTCCACTCCCACGATGTCTCTTTTCCATGAAAGAACTATGTGGCGCTTTGGCTCATCGTATGATGTATTCGCTTCCTTAGCTTTTCTTTTTCTCGGTTTGGTAGACATGTCCTTCACATAGAAAACCTGCGCCACATCATTGGCTAGGACGAATGGTTCGTCTGTGTACCCAAGATTGTTGAGATCCACTGTTGTCATTCCATACTGCGGGTCTACCTGTACCCCGCCTCCTGACAGATTGACCCATTTGCACCGAAACAAAGGGACCTTAAAATCATGTCCATAGTCAAGTTCCCATATGTCCACTATGTAACCATAATATGTGTCCTTTCCCCTCTTGGTTGCTGCATTAAAGTGGACACCACTGTTTTGGTTGGTGCTCTTTTGATCTTGGGAGATCATGTAAAATGTATTCCAATTTATCTCGTACCCTTGGTAAGTCAATACAGTCGAAGATGGTGTCCTAGCCAACGAGTACAGCTCATCTCCAACAATGTTGTTACCCATGAGATGTGTTTGCAACCAACTGCCGAAAGTCCTGATGTGTTCACATGTAATCCAGTCGTCTGACTGCTCCGGGTGTTTGGAGCGCAGAATATTCTTGTGTTCATTGACATACGGGGTCACCAAGGTAGAATTCTGTAGAACTGTGTAGTGTGCTTGAGCCCGAGAATGCCCGTCCCTACATATTATTGAATCCGCTCCTAGCGTGCCTTTTCCAGTCAGTCTCCCCTCATACCGCGATTAAGGGAGACCAATCGGCTTAAGGTCAGGAATAAAGTCAACACAAAACCCAATGACCTCCTCTGTTTGATGGCCCATGGAGATGCTTCCTTCCAGCCTAGCATGGTTACGAACATATTTCTTTAAGACTCCCATGAACCTCTTAAAGTGGAACATATTGTGTAGAAATACAGGACCTAGAATGGCAATGTCGTCGACTATTTGAACTAGGATGTGCGTCATGATATTGAAGAAGGATGGTGGGAACACCAGCTCGAAACTGACAAGACATTGCACCAAATCATTCTTTAATCTTGGTAGGATTTCTGGATCGATTACCTTCTGAGAGATTGCATTGAGGAATGCACATAGCTTCACAGTGGCTAATCGAACGTTGTCCGATAGAAGCCCCCTCAGTGCAACCGGAAGCAGTTGCATCATAATCACGTGGCAGTCATGAGACTTTAGGTTCTGGCACTTTTTCTCTGCCATATTTATTATTCCCTTTATATTCGACGAGAAGCCAAACGAGACCTTCATACTGAGCAGGCATTTAAAGAAGATTTCATTCTCTTCTTTGGTAAGAGCGTAGCTGGCAGGACCTTGATACTACTTTGGATGCATGCCGTATTTTTCGTGCACACGTTGCTGATGACCCACAAGTGTAGGGGATCTATCGTAGTCCTTTCGATAAGTAAGAGTGTCGAACCCAACGAGGAGCAGAAGGAAATGACAAGCGGTTTTCAGCAAGGTATTCTCTGCAAGCACTGAAATTATCGATAACAGATAGTTTTGTGATAAGATAATTCGTAACGGGTAACATGTAACAAAAGTAAACAAGGTGCAGCAAGGTGGCCCAATCCTTTTTGTAGCAAAGGACAAGCCTGAACAAACTCTTATATAAAGCAACGCGCTCCCGAGGACACATGGGAATTATTGTCAAGCTAGTTTTCATCATGCTCATAGGATTCGCGTTCGTTACTTTGATAATTTGATATGTGGGTGGACCGGTGCTTGGGTGCTGCCCTTCCTTGGACAAGCCTCCCACTTATGATTAACCCCTCTCGCAAGCATCCGCAACTACGAAAGAAGAATTAAGGTAAACCTAACCATAGCATGAAACATATGGATCCAAATAAGCCCCTTACGAAGCAACGCATAAAGTAGGGTTTAAGCTTCTGTCACTCTAGCAACCCATCATCTACTTATTACTTCCCAATGCCTTCCCCTAGGCCCAAATCATGGTGAAGTGTCATGTAGTCGACGTTCACATAACACCACTAGAGGAAAGACAACATACATCTCGTCAAAATATCGAACGAATACCAAATTCACATGATTACTTATAACAAGACTTCTCCCATGTCCTCAGGAACAAACGTAACTACTCACAAAACATATTCATGTTCATAATCAGAGGAATATTAATTATCATTAAGGATCTGAACAAATGATCTTCCACCGAATAGACGTTTCAACCTTGGTGCCATCGCATCAACTTGGCATGCTCTTTATTTCTGAATAGACGTTTCAACCTTGGTATTATAGGAGCATACCACATCACCTTGGCAGGAACCCTCTTCCTGGGGTGCTCGCCCTCAACATAACCAGGGTCATCTCGTCTGATCTTATACCTCAATGCACCGCATATCGAGCATGCGTTCAAATCCTCGTACTCACCGCGGTAGAGGATGCAGTCATTAGGGCATGCATGTATCTTCTGCACCTCCAATCCTAGAGGGCATAGAACCTTCTTTGCTTCGTACGTACTGTCGGGCAATTTGTTATCCTTTGGAAGCTTTTCTTCATTATTTTCAGTAGCTTCCCAAATCCGCTGTCAGATACACCATTGTCTGCCTTCCATTGCAGCAATTCCAGTGTGGTATCGAGCTTTGTGTTGTCATCTTCGCAATTTGGGTACAATCCTTTTTTGTGATCCTCTAACATGCGATCGAACTTCAACTTCTCCCTTTCACTTTGGCATTCTCTCTTTGCATCAACAATGACCCGGCGAAGATCATCATCGGGCACATCGTCTGGTTCCTCTTGATCTTCAGCTTCCCCCATTGCAGTATCACCGTATTCAGGGGGATAGTTGTCATCATCCTCTTCTTCTTCATTGTCTTCCATCATAACCCCTCTTTCTCCGTGCTTGGTCCAAACATTATAGTGTGGCATGAAACCCTTCTCAAGCAGGTACAACTAAAGGGTTTTCGAGTCAGAGTAATCCTTCGTATTCTCACAGACAGTACATGGACAATACATAAAACAATTCTGCTTGTTTGCCTCAGCCATTTCGAGAAAATTATGCATGCCATCAATGTACTCGGAGGTGCGCCGGTCATCGTACATCCATTGCCGGTTCATCTGCGTGCATTATATAATTAAGTGTATCAAAAACCATTACAAAACATCATGAATAGAGAAGCGACCAAATTAATACAAGTTCATCATCACATTAAAACCAAAGTACTATAGTGATCAAATGTTATTACCGAAAAAATAAATACATAAAGTTCATACATAGTTCTCATAGAACAACATACAGCTCTCTAGAGCATCTAATTAAAACATACATTGAAACTAACATACAACTATGTAAAACATTTAAATGCAACAAAAAATGCGATCATAATCGCAACTAAGGTAACAATTGATCCAACAACATAATGATACCAAGCCTCATTATCAATGGCATATTTTCTAATCTTTCTAATCTTCAAGCGCATTGCATCCATCTGGATCTTGTGATCATCGACGACATCGGCAACATGCAACTCCAATTCCATCTTCTCCTTCTCAATTCTTTTCAATTTTTTTCTTCAAGTAATTGTTTTCTTTTTCAACTAAATTTAACCTCTCGACAAGAGGGTCGGTTGGAATTTCCGGTTCACATACCTCCTAGATAAAAACATCTATGTCACGTTGGTCGGCATAATTGTCATAAACACTAAATGAAACAAATAGTAATAAAAGATAATATATCACATCCGAATCATAGACAGGACAAGGCCGACGGGGGCGGATACCAAAACCATGGCACTATATAATAACAAACAATAATAACAGTAAGAAAATTATACAAGTATCTATCTAAATCATACAAGTAAGAATATTTTTCTTTTAAAAAGAAGATAAGAACAAGAGGCTCACCACGGTGGTGCCGACGACGAGATTGGCGCGGGCGATCGACAGCGGTGAGGATGGGGATGGGGACAGCACCCTACACATGTGCAGACTCTAAGAAGTTAATTTCAGCTCAAATTGGGCATCTAAATCAAAAGAACTCCCACATACACTCCTCCACTAAAACCCAAAAACCACTCTACTTCTAGAGCATTTGAAATGAGCTAAACTAGTAGTGAGAGATGAAATGATGAAGTTGCTAACCTTTTAGAACACTTGTGTAGTTGGTGCACTGCCAAACCTAGACAAATCTTGGGGAAAATATAGCTTGGAGGTCAAGCTTGGATCGGAGAAAGCTTAAGTGTGGCTCGGGCATTTCATCAAACAGTTCATGTGCGTAGGAGGTGAGAACAGAGTAGCACAAACCTCCCACCCTTCCACGGCCAAAAAACATAAGAGATGTGGCGGGGGGGGGGGGGGCATGTATATATATAGGCAAAACTTTAGCCCCGGTTTGTGTCTAAAACCGGGACTAAAGGCCAACCTTTAGTCCCGGTTCCAGCCACCAACCAGGACTAAAGGGGCTGCGCCAGGAGCGAGGCCCTTTAGTCCCGGTTCGTGTCTGAAACCGGGACCAAAGGTGTCAGACGAACCAGGACTGGTTCCTGCCGAGGCCCGGCCGGTGCCCTGGCCACTTTAACCGGGACTGATGCACCCATTGGTCCCGGTTCGTAAAAGAATCGGGGCTAATGCTCCGATCTGGCTTGGACCAAAGCCCTATTTTCTACTAGTGTTTTGTAGTCTCCTGCATTTGGTATGAGTGAGATTTATGATTTTGAGTTGCACGTGTTTCATCAAAGGCCGCGCCTCGGGCCAAGCTGCTCTATGATAGGCCATCATCAGTTACAGTGTCAGGAGAGAAAGATGTGCAATGAAATTGAGTCCAGCATGTTAGTACATTCGATCAGAATCTTTTCTATGAGTCGTATAGCTGTGCTGAACTATGCACAAGTTAACGCT
Source organism: Thinopyrum elongatum (assembly GCA_011799875.1). Classification (NCBI taxonomy): domain Eukaryota; kingdom Viridiplantae; phylum Streptophyta; class Magnoliopsida; order Poales; family Poaceae; genus Thinopyrum; species Thinopyrum elongatum. The sequence continues at coordinate 62,908,556 of CM022302.1, read as the reverse complement.
TGGTCCATACACCAGTTAATTTGATGAGCCTAGCTAAGTTTATGTCAGTTTTATAGTCGTGCTTGACGAGTAGTGATTCTAGTGTGTGTGAAGTTACAATTGTCGAGGATAACTAAAGCATTTTTAGACGTACTCCTTACCCAAAAACATAGGTACTGTTCGGATCCCACCGGGCCTTTGATCTGCGACCTGATCGGGGGAACCCAACCACCTATGGTTGAGGCCCCCTATCGCACTGCGCCATATAAACAGGGTGGGGTCCGGCGGCACGCTTCACGAGGTTCGTCATGTTGCCAGGCTCCCCACCAACACTCCCTACCGATCTTGGGTTCGCAGCAGCGATGGGAAGCTCCGCTGCCGCCACCACTGCCCACTCACCGTCACCCCTTCAACATGGTCATAAGCTCGAACTCATCGAGCCAAGGAGAAGGTAAAACTACCGTTAATCTCTAAGCCTACCCGATCCAAAGAGTCCAACAATGGTGTCAGAGCCTGCTAGGCTTAGTTTTTTCGGGTAGAAAAGAAATCAAAGAAAAAAATTCCCCTCCCAAAGAACCCTAAACAGGGCAAAGATCTCGCCAGCAATGGGCGGCGCCTCAGGGCCGCACCGTTCCTCTCGATCTTGATGCGCATCGGCAAGCCAAGGCATCGAGAAGAAGAACACCACCCTCCACGGGGCAAAGGGCACCACCACCGAGCCGTTTGATGGCGGCGCGTTCACCCTCGAGGTGCTCGCGCACGCCGGCAAAGGGGCCAGCGGGGGCACCGCCTTCACATCCATGCACACGCCGGCGCAAGGGGGCAGAGAAGGCCGTCGTGCTTCTCTCTCTCTCTGCTAGGTGGCGGTGGGCTGGACAAAGGGAAGGAGAAAGGGAAGGGGGCTCGCGCGGCGTGGTGTGGTGGCCGTCAACGCCGTCGCCGGCGGCCGGGGCAAAGTCTTTCTCTGTGCCGTCGGCGGGGAGGAGACGAAGAGCGAAGGGGGAAATGAACTAGGGTTTTCCCCTAGCGGCGCTGGTCGGGCGTTTTTGTTCAGGTGAAAACGGTGCTGGACCGTCGGATCGCGATGGACGGCCCCGATCGATAACCTAACGCGGAGCGGGCCTTTTGGGCCGAAAGTGGAGGCGGGCGCAGCCCACGCGCACTGGGCTGAGGCCGGCGGACCAGGCCGAGGCCAAGCCGGCTCGCGCGGCGCGGCGTGGTGAGCAGGCCGTGGGCCGCTTTCCTCCGCTGCGGGCCTTGCGCGCTGGGCTGAGGCTCGGTCAGCTGCAGTTTTTTTCTTTTTATTTTGATTTTTGTCCAGTTTTTGGGCAAATTTTATATAGTTTTTTCTATTCAAATTAATCCAATGAAAATTTGTCTAGAAAATAGAAAAGTAAAAGAAATGCTTCAGAAAAGTAAAAAGTTCATGAATTTTTTATTCATATTTTTCCTCTGCAAATAAATAAAAGTGCTCTTTGAAAAGTAAATAAAACAAAAGTAAAATTAAATTTTAAAGAGCATGTTAAAGTGATTATTGAAACAATTATGATCCTGTTATTTTTATGACCAACATTGTTAATAACATGATCATGATTTGTTATTGTTATAAAAGGTGTATTTATTTCTACTTTTGCCCAACGGTGATATAGATTTAATTGCATAAATAGCTGTATGTTTAATTTTGACCAACATTGGATTAGTGCATGCAATTGTTGTCATGATCTCACTTCATTGTGGTTTCAGGAGGGTACCACTTGATGAGTTGCCTCAAGGATGTTCCAACCCTCAGAGGTGATAACTACACTGAATTGAGAAAGAAAGTTGACCTGGCTTTTGTCTGTGCTGAGGTGGACTCGGTTGTGGACACTCCACAGCCGGTCAAACCAATAGAGCCAGTCAGAGGTGCAAAAGATGATGATGCTGCTTGGGAGAAAAAGAAAAGGGATCATGCTCCAATGGAGATGTCATATTCCCTCGAAAACCAAAAGTGGCTCAACGCCAATAAAAAGTGCATGGCTTTCATAAAGAACACAATTGAGAACGCTATTGTGGGCTCAATTGCAGAGTGTACTGCCGTAGGGGAGTATCTTGAAAAGATAAAGAGCCAGTTCACTGGTTCTTCAAAGATATATGTTACCCAGTTGCTAAAGCAGCTGGTGACAGTAAAGTACACAGGCGATGGACATGGCATAAGAGAGCACATCCTCAGGATGAGCAACATGGCAGCTAAGCTCAAACCCATGGATAAGGATTTGGAGCTCAAGCCTGCACTCCTTGTTCACCTAGTCATGGCTTCACTGCCAAAAGAGTTTGACACTTTTTTTGTCAACCACAACATGTCGCTTGGAAAATGGGACATTGAAAAGACTATAGCCATGTGTGTGCAAGAAGAGGAAAGACTTAAAACCTCATATGGTGGTTCTCTGAACTATGTGAAGGATAATAAGAAAAAGAACTACAATTAAAGTGGCAAAGGTTCTCCTTCAAAGCCACATGGAAAAGCTCCCATGCACCATCAGTATCAGCAAAAGTCTTTTCCAGTGGACAACGACACATGTCTCCATTGTAAGCAGACTGGGCACTACAAGAAAGATTGCCCTATTTGGCTGAAGTCAATAATGGCAAAGAGAGGTAACAACATTGTTTCCTTTGTAAATGAATCCTTGTATACACAGTTTTCGAAATCTACTTGGTGGATTGACTCAGGTGCAACCGTTCATGTTGCAAATTCATTACAGGGATTCCATTCGACGTGGACTATGCAAAGAAGCGAAACATGCGTTGAGGTTGCAAATGGAGTTCAAGCAGAAATTGAAGCTGTCGGCGACATCTCCCTGGAGTTAGCTGATGGATTCACGCTTCTGCTTAGAGATGTTTTATACGTTCCTTCATGTCACGGAAACTTGATTAGTGTTTCATGTTTGGACAAAGATCATTATGAATGTTATTTTGGAAATGACAAATGTGCCATATGCATGGTTTAATAATGCTTATGTGGGTGATGCTTTACTTCACAATGAGCTTTATTTATTATCACTACGTGAAAAAGTGTATTCTATGTGTAATGTGAATGAGCATGTTTCCGCATCGGATAAAGAACAAAAGAAAAGAAAGAGAACTCATGACTCATCGAAATTATGACACTGTTGCTTGGGCCATATTTCGAGGGGGAGAATAGAAAGACTAGTTAAAAATGAAATTCTTCCTCCATTAGAGTTCTCAGACATAGAGCAATGCATAGATTGCATTAAAGGAAAGTATGTAACACAAATCAAAAAGGGTGCAAACCGAAGCACAGGAACACTAGAAATCATTCACACTGACATTTGTGGACCATTTCCTGTGAAAAGTGTGGATGGCTATGACTCGTTCATAACATTCACAGATGATTACTCCCGATATGGTTATATTTATCCAATCAAAGAAAGATCTGAAGCGTTGGATAAATTTAAGATATTCAAAGCTGAAGTTGAAAATCAGCATGATAAAAGAATAAATATAGTAAGATCTGACCGTGGGGGGGAGTACTACGGTCGGCACACTCCATATGGCCAAGTCCCTGGACCTTTTGCAAAGTCCTTACAGGAGACTGGCATAGTGGCCCAGTATTCAATGCCGGGCGAGCCTCAGCAAAATGGAGTAGCTGAAAGGCATAACCGTACACTTATGGATATGGTGCACAGCATGATGAGTTACTCCACCTTGCCATTGGGATTATGGATGGAGGCGCTTAAAACCGCCATTCACATTCTCAATAGAGTACCAAGCAAGTCGGTGCCCAAAACACCGTACGAGTTGTGGATAGGAAGAATGCCCTCCCTACAACACTTAAGGGTGTGGGGGAGCCCAGCTGAGGCCAAAGTGTTTAATCCAAATATTGCAAAGTTAGATCCCAAAACAGTCAGTTGCCACTTCATTGGCTATCCTGATAGATCAAAAGGTTTTCATTTCTACTGTCCAGAGAGATACACAAAGTTTGTCAAAACAAGACATGCAGTCTTCTTAGAGGATGAAATGATGAGGGGGAGCATGGTAGCTCGGAAAATTGATCTTGAGGAGAAGAGGGTGCATGCACCTAATCCGATGATTCAGGAGCCATTTTTCTCACTACCTGTTGTACCTGCACCGACAATCCCTGAGGTTGTGGTGCAAGCACCTGTTGTAACTCCATCCATGACAACTATGGGAGAAGATCCGCAACCTGTCCGTCAGGAGCCGACTGAACCCGTTGTTGAGCATGAAGGGGAGGTGTAGCAGCCATTTTTGGAAAATGTGCAGGAAGTTGAGGCACAGAATGTGCCAGAGAATGAGGCCCCTAGAAGGTCTAACAGAACTAAAAGATCAGCTATTTCGACTGATTATAAAGTTTATAACACAGAGATGGTTCATATGGAAGGTGATCCCACTTCATATGAAGAAGCCATGAGAAGCCCTCACTCATCGAAGTGGCTGGAGGCAATGGAAGATGAGATGAAATCGATGAGTTCCAAAGATGTTTGGGACTTAGAGAATATTCCTAAAGGAGCCAAAACAGTAGGCTGTAAATGGGTCTACAAAACTAAGTATGACTCTAAAGGGAATGTAGAAAAGTATAAAGCATGACTTGTGGCAAAAGGATTTACACAAAGACAAGGGATATATTACAATGAGACATTTCCCCAGTCTCATGTAAGGATTCCCTTAGAATCATAATGGCATTAGTTGCACATTTTGATTTAGAGTTACATCAAATGAACATAAAGACGGCATTTTTGAACGGGGATTTAAAGGAAAATGTTTACATGAAATAACCCAAGGGTTTTATCATGGAAGGCAAGGAAGATATGGGATGCCGCCTCAAGAAATCTATTTATGGATTAAGGAAAGCCTCTAGACAGTGGTATCTAAAGTTTAATGAGACAATTAAAAGATTTGGATTTAAAGAGAATGTTGAGGACAACTGCATTTATGCAAAGTTTTAAAATGGGAAATATATTTTCCTAATATTGTATGTGTATGATATCTTGCTTGCTAGCAGTGATGTTAGTATGCAACAAGAGACAAAGAAGTTCTTGTCCTCAAATTTTGATATAACAGATCTTGGTGAAGCATCATATGTTTTGGGCATAGAAATTCACCGAGATAGGAAAAATGGAGTTTTAGGACTATCACAGAAGACATATTTAGAAAAATTTCTTAAAAAGTATAATATGCATGAGAGTAAAGCCACACCTGCTCCTATAGTCAAGAGCGACAGTTTTGGGAAATTTCAATGTCCCAAGAACCAGTACGAGATAGATCAAATGAAAGCAGTACCATATGCTTCGGCTGTTGGAAGTTTACAGTATGCACAAGTGTGCACTCGCCCTGACTTAGCTTTTATCACCGGGGTACTCGGTAGATATCAAGACAATCCAGGCACAGAGCACTGGAAGATGGTAAAGAAAGCATTGCGTTATGCGCAAGGCATGAATGACCTCATGCTAACATATAGGAGATCTGATTCCCTAGAGATAAAAGGGTATTCAGACGCAAATTTTGCGGGAGACAGAGATGATAGAAAATCCATGTCAGGATACGTGTTCACTCTCGCTGGAGGGTCTATTTTGTGGAGAAGCTCCAAACAGTCAATAGTTGCATCGTCCATGATGTATGCAAAATTTATAGCATGTTATGAGGCCACGGGGCAGGCGATATGGTTAAAGAAATTTATACCTGACTTGAAAGTGGTAGATTGTATTGACAAACCACTAAAGATGTACTGTGACAACTAGCCCGCAGTATTCTATGCTCACAACAACAAATTGAGTAATGCTGCCAAAACAATAGAGATAAAGTATTATGTTGTGAAATATAAAATCCAGGATCACACTATAAGTCTCGAGCATATAAGGACAAAGGATATGCTTGCGGATCCGCTTACGAAAGGCTTACCACCCAATGTGTTCAAGGAACACTTAGCCGGCATGGGTTTAAGAGAAAACCTATGATTCCTGAATCATGAGAGGCCCAAGAGGAACAGAATTTGTTTCAAAACAGAGAGGTATGTTGTAGCTGTCTGATTCTATCGGCAATTGAGCTGTGACGATGAAACATGTTCTATGTATTGATCTGTGATGAAAAGAGTAAAGTAAAAAGTATAAGATTAAAAGTAAGAGTTGAGATCAAGGGGGAGAATGTTAGGATGATCTGCACCGCGTGGGCCCAACGGCCTACCGGGTCTTTGATCTGCGCCCTGATCGGGGGCGCCCAACCACCTATGGTTGATGGGCCCTGTCGCACTGCGCCATATAAACAGGGTGGGGTCCGGCGGCACGCTTCATGAGGTTCGTCGCGTTGCCAGGCTCCCCACCAACACTCCCTACCGATCTAGGGTTCACAGCAGCGACGGGAAGCTCCGCTGCCGCCACCACTGCCACTCACCGTCACCACCGTCACCCCTTCACCATGGCCACAAGCTCGAACTCATCGAGCCAAGGAGAAGGTAAAACTACCGTTAATCTCTAAGCCTACCCGATCCAAAGAGTCCATCAGGTACGTGATCTTTACAGAAAAAAAAACATAGTACTCGCACAAGACTTCACAAGGGAAGATAAGCGATCCACCATGTGCTCTCTGCCATATGGCCAACCATTGAACAGAAATCACTTGCAGTTGTTATATTTGATCTCAGCTTCAGTGTTCTAAATGCATTTGTTTTGTAGAACTTTACGCACACCCAACCCAACAATATTATAGAAGGTGTTCTAGCCCAGACAAGAGTGTGCAATGTGAGAGATGAGGAAACGAAAGAAGGGATGCTAAAATTTATTGCCATGTTTTGACCATTATCTGGATATGGGCCAAAAATGTAGCCAAGTTGTGATCTTAGGAGACATTAGGAACGCAATGCTCACTTGAGTAGATTGCATGCGAGTTATCGGTATATGGTGTAGTCTCGGAGTATCACCTTTCGGCATGCTATCGAGGATGTAGCATTGCTGAGGTCTCTTGCCAAAAAACATTATGATTGATCTTTGGAGACTATGAATCCGACTTCGCCATGGCTCACCACGCGGGGCAAATATGGCAAGGTGGCCAGTGTCAGTGTGCCTCGTGAGTCGGCAATCCCTCGCTGGCTCGCCTGGTTTGCACTTTGTGCCCGGCGTCACCCAGCTGGTCTTCGGGTGCTTGCGGATCACAGAAGCTCGTCTTTGCCCTTGCCGCACGGGTCGCCCCCACCTTGATCCGCTATCGCACTCTGACAGTCTAGCTAGAGTGAATAAAAGGTGTAGTTACAACTTAAGGCTACAAAGAAGTCCTAGTTATAATAGGGCTTAAGATTACCCACTTTATCGTTTTCTTCAGCCAACAAGAATTTTCATATGCAGCTGTTGTCGCTGAAAAGGCCACAACACACCTGGAGCATCTGCAGCGCGGACACGTGCCGCATGCGTTATGAAGTGTAGAACGACAACATTCAAGATCCCGCTAGCCCTTAGCAACCATGCCTTCAGATCAAAGGAATACATGTCAAATGTGCAATCATAGTCTGTCTGGATAGATAGAACTCGGAGTCGGTACTTTACTAAAGTAGTACTGTACTACTTCCAATTCCTCATCGAGAAGGACAAACACAGTTGATTGATCATCCCATGGAGGAGGATTCGACCGAATGAAAACAATTCAAGGAAACGAAGAGGCCATGCTTGCTCTGCAAACCTGGAGGCAAATCTCCCAGATGGTGCTCCCCTCCTCATCGCACCATCTCAGCGCATTCTCAGTGTGCATACCTTACAAGACAAGATGGGGACGCACGCAGATGAACCGCTCCAGTTAGCTCCTGAGCACTACGGGATTTTGGGGCTCAGTGTGTTCTGCACCAACGGACCATTTCTTCGAGATGATGGCATATCTAACCAACGCGGCCTCAGGCAAACTTGATCTCTTCCTTTTCCGATACAGGTTTCCTAAAGGAAAGATAATAAACCATGCTCGCTCAGTGCACTTTATGTTTGCGGGTCGCTCAATGTACATTCAGAAAACACTATTTGTTACCAACAACAACAAAATAAAAACAGGGAAGACGCAGCATAGTTCTCAGCTCGAGCACAAAATCAACACTTCCACATTCGCAAAATAAAAATAAAAAAGATCAACACTTCCAGGTCTTCCAGTGAAACATCAAACAACCGATACGTATGCGGCTAAATTCAAACATGAAACGTGTGTAACCTGGGCCACCTTCATAGAATTGTTTTTCTTTAGAGAGAGGCAACCTATGTCAGTTGACATGGATGGCAAGGTGGTTGCCAGTTTCCAACACAGAGGTCTTGGCCCTACTAGGTTTCAGCTCAAACAATATCTAGTTTCACATACCTTCTTTTCGACATTAGAGGGTTATGTTCTGAACACTTCCCCTTTCATCTGACCAGATGATCATGTTGTTAACATTTAGCCTTTCATTAGGTCTGGGTTGTTGAGTCTGGTGGTGGTTCTCTACGGCCTTGCTCTCCGTATCCACATGAGCTGCAGTGTATAGTAACTTGATCCACCATGAGCCTGCTAGCTTCTTTGTTTATGTACAACAAGATATTGTCAAGAGGCTCTGAACTGTTACATGGTTGTGTGACTTGTCTAATATTTCTTGAATATCCTTTGGGCTGAAGTGGCTGCTGTGAGCATTGATGCTAAAATTACAAGTCATTTGGATCAGCATCTGAAATGTTTCCCAATTGCTCCGACTCGTGCGTCTGTTCTTTCTTGAACTGAAGAAAGGACTTATTTTTCTCTCCTTTATTTATATAGTGGTCTTCTTAGTACTCATTACCAGTTGCTAGGTAGCAATTCTATCGCGTTGTCTCTGTTTTTATTTTAATGAAGAATTTTCTTGTATGTTTATTGAGGTCATACTTTAAAAAGATTACCCGCTGGTCTTCTTAATACTAACATTTAGAAAATATGCATATGTTTCCTGTTTGTATGTTTTGTTTTAGCTTACAATGAAATGAGACAGATCATCCTCCTTACTGATTAGAAGTTGCGGCTGAACTTTTACAAGAGCTGGGAACACTAGTTTAATTGAAAGATTGCGCCATAGTCAGCTTCTCAATGGAATTTTATTTTGCAATTTATTCTTGTTCATGGTTCCATTGCATCTGGATAGGATTTGAAACATACTGTTATAATTCTGCCTTTGCATTGCATCATTTGGAGTTATGTTTATCATTGCACTTTAGGTGTTTACCATTTCAAGGCATCAGTGCTTCATGTGATGTTCAATCTTAATATAAGCTCTAGAAATAAAACTTGTACTGATAAGCAGAAGAAAGGTTATCACGGTCAGGCTCAGGCTCAGATACCAGATTGTGTTCCTCTTTAGATCATGTGACTGCCAGCCCTGTTCTTTTGTTCTTTGACCGGCACAATGTGTATGAACTGGGGCCACTATGAGTCGGCTAGTTTCAATTTTGATTCATACAAGAGAAGCTCGGGCTGTTTCATGGTTGCATAAATTTATACTTTTGTGTATATCCTTTTGGGCAGAAGTGGCTAGCATGCTGATGCTAAATTATAAAACCAATTTGTCCAGCTTTTGAAATAGGTCTGTTTGACTTTGAACTGAAGAATTGGCTTGGCTTTTAATCGAGGTTTTCTTCCTTCTTTCCAGTGGTTTTCTCAATACAAAATATTTAACCAGTGTGCATTGTTTCCCTTTTTCCAAGTTTTGTACTAGATGAGGTTGAAAGTAGGGCAGCTTATCCTTTCTGTTGACTAGCAAGTTGGACCTGCTTTTCGGAAGAGCTTGGAGCACTGCTGATTAAATTGAAGGATTGCATTATGGTCAACTTCCAGTTGAATCTTGCAGTTTATTCTTCATGTATCCATTGCATCTGCTTGTGTATTGAAACAGGTATAGTAGTTCCATCTTTGTTGTTGCATTGTAAAGGTCAGGCAAATTGTGTTCTTCTTTAGACCCTCTAAGTGTCAGACGAGTTCATTTTTTCTCTATACCCGGCACAAGGCCATATCAAGCAGGACCTCACCAAGATTTTGTGTGGCAATTGAATTGTAAAAGCAAGATGAAAAGTCACTCTGATCATTTGTTACCGCACTATGATCTGCGTGCGTGCGTGCGAGCGAGCGATAAATTGTCGCTGGAGTAAGAGGTTTATTGGTTTCTCCAGCATTGGAAAGCTCAGGAACAATTAGTAATGGACAAATAATCTCCTGGATGGAGTAAACCTCTGGTATGGTATAGGAGTACATGACACAAATGACAACGAAACCACAAATACTACTCTGTTTCACAAAATAATCAAAGAAAAACAAGTTTACCAATTTTCATGGAAACAATCAACAAAGATGAACTTACTAACAACTTAAATAATATGCCGAGTGTCAGCCAAAAACACTCAGCATAGGTGGACGGACTATCACCCTGCTGTCAACCGCGGCGAGTAGGGACACGTGTCCACCTGTTTACCAAGTGTATTTTGTCGGACACTCAAAAAAGCAGAGGTTATGCCTTACCGAGTGTTTTCCTTGTCACTTGGTTTAGGCTGGAGACTTTACCAAGTGCTTGACAAAATACATTCAGCAAAGATTTTGGAAGTCAGTAAAAACATCGATTCCGCTAGTGAGGAAAGGGTCATTCTATAGTCTCCTGCATTTGGTATGAGTGTGGGATTTATGATTTTGAGTTGCATGTGTTTCATCGAAGGCCATGCCTCGGGCCACGTGGCTCCATGATAGGCCATCGTCAGTTGCAGCGTCAGGAGCGAAACATGTGCAATGAAATTTGGTTAGAGGGTTGGTTTTTGTACTTTTTTCTTTTTTTTGTATGTAAGTATTTATTTAATTAATGAAAATTACCGTAGAACTATTGTTCTACTGTCTTTGGTTCAAAAAAAAAAATTCGGTGCATGCACGTAGTACATTCGGTCACAAACTTCTCTATGAGTCGTATAGGTGCCCTGAACTGTACACAAGTTAACGATTGGGGTCCATACAAAAATTAATTTGATGAGCCTAGCTAAGTTTCTTTCAGTTTTATAGTCGTGTCTCCTATTTTGTTCAACATACTGGCAGATATGTTGGCAATTTTTATAGAAAGGGCTAAAGAGGACGGGCAAGTAGGCGGACTTGTACCCCATCTTGTGGATGATGAGGTGTCCATACTCAGGGCGAGCCAGGGATGTTAGAATTAATGGGCTAGGCCCATAGCATTTTCTGAAATCTCAAAGCCCATGTGTAAAATGGCAAGTGGTGGTGCTAAAGTTTAGTCCCACCCCGGAAGTTGAAGAAGAGTTGGACCTCTTTATATAGTGGGTTCTCTCCACCACTCTAAGTGGTGTGTGAGAAGAGAAAGGAAAGACCACACGCGCTCGCTCGCCTGGCCGGGCCGTGGCCGTGGCGAGGCGGCGCGTACATGCGACATGCGCGTGAATGGTCCGCCGAAATCCGATCCGTCTCCTTGCAGGGACACAGCTTCCTTTTGCCGTTTTATTTTTTATGTCTTAGCAGACAAGTTTTTGATTTCTTGTCCGGTAAGTATACGTGACACAATACCGCCTCTGGTCCTAATATATATACAGCTACTGGCTGCGGCCAAAAACACACCGAAAAACACCTAGGGTTTTGCCTCATCTCGCAACTTGCGCAGCCGTCATAGTCTACTTCATCCCAAACGCCGGCGTGCATCGGCGCGTGGGAGAGCAGGTCTCCGAAACCGTTCGTCCTTGCGATCCTGCACCGGGAGAGGACGAATTAGGTTTTTGGGAAGCGCTCTGCGCGACTGCTCAAATTCGTCATCACGGGTCGTCTTCCGTCCAAGTCGGGCGGTGCTACTCATCGTCGTCTTCATCGCCGTCAGCAGCAGATCGTCGCCAACATCATCATCAACACCGTCGCACCCACAATAGCTAACGAACAGTATGTCCAACATCATCTGTTCATGTCTGTCTCTACAGCTATTGTTTCGTGTTCGCTGCTGTTATGCATGTCTTGTTGTTCTTCTAGTTTGCTAGATTATTGCATGCTAGTATCTGTTCTAGTCATGAATTATTTACTGAAATTAATCATGAACTTGCCTAATTTTCCAACAATCCAAAAACCTAATTGTAGGCAATTTCCTGAGTTAACTATGGCTGGATTCGCTGATGCATTGAGGCCGGATAAATTTACCGGTGTGCACTTTAAGAGGTGGCAGGTGAAGACCACGCTCTGGCTTACTGCTCTGAAAGTTTTCTACGTTAGTGTTGGTGCTCCAGAGGGAATGTCTGACGAAGATCAGAGAAAATTCCAGGAAGCCAATACTATGTTTGTGGGATGCATTCTGAGTGTTCTTGCTGACCATCTGTGTGATGTGTATATGCACATAGATGACGGAAAGACTCTGTGGGATGCACTGAATGCAAAATTCGGTGCAACAAATGCAGGCAGTGAATTGTACATCATGGAGAGTTTTCATGACTACAAGATGGTGAATAACCGTTTTGTGGTTGAACAAGCTCATGAGATACAGTGCATTGTGAAAGAACTTGAACTCCTTAAGTGTGTTCTACCCGACAAATTCGTGGCTGGGTGCGTAATTGCAAAGTTGCCTCCTTCATGGAGGAATTTTGCCACAACTCTGAAACATAAAAGACAGGAGATATAAGTTGAAAATCTGATTGCATCTCTTGATGTTGAAGAAAAAGCTCGGGCTAAAGACACTACTAAGAAAGGAGGTGAGGTTCAGCCTACCGCCAATATGGTGCAGAGGTACCCACAGAACAAGAACAAAGGGAAAAACAAACCTGTTTTCAACAAGCCTACCAAGACTACTACCTTCAAGAAGAAGAAGTTCAACAAGGCTGAGCTAGAGTGCTACGCCTGTGGGAAGTCCGGACACTTTTCCAAGGAATGCCCTGAACGTGCAGACCGCAGAGGGAAAACGAGCTCCAAGACTGTCAACATGGTGACCGCTAGCAATACTGATGGGTATGGTAATTTACCTATTGTGCTTTCAGTATTTCAATCATCTTCATGGTGGATTGATTCGGGTGCTAACGTCTCCCTGTTTACTTCTTATCAGGTCGCAAGGGATTCTTCCGTCCTAATGGGGAATGGGTCACATGCTTCTGTTCGTGGCATTGGCACGGTGGATCTGAAGTTTACTTCGGGAAAGATCGTGCAATTAAGGAACGTGCAGCATGTCCCTACTATGAACAAGAATCTAGTTAGCGGCTCCCTTCTATGTCGAGATGGGTTTAAGGTAGTTTTAGAGTCGAATAAAGTAATCGTGCCAAGATTTGGACAATTTATAGGCAAAGGCTATGAGTGCGGAGGCTTGTTCCGCTTTTCCCTTTTAGATTTTTGCAATAAGTCAGTAAACCAAATTTGTGCTAGTGTTAATGATGATGCAAGTATTTGGCACTCTCGTTTATGTCATATTAATTTTGGTTTAATGTCTCGGCTATCAAGTATGAGTTTAATTCCGAATTTCACTGTTGCCAAAGGTTCTAAGTGCCATAGTTGTGTGCAATCGAAGCAACCTCGAAAGCCTCATAAGGCTGCCGAGGAGAGAAACTTGGCACCTCTAGAACTCATACATTCTGATCTTTGTGAGATGAATGGTGTGTTGACAAAAGGTGGAAGGAGATATTTCATGACTTTGATTGATGATGCGACTAGATTTTGCTATGTTTATTTGTTGCAAACTAAAGATGAAGCATTAGACTACTTTAAAATCTATAAAGCTGAAGTTGAAAATCAACTAGAGAGAACAATCAAGCGTCGTAGGTCCGATCGTGGTGGAGTGTATTTTCCTAAAGTATTTGATGAATTTTGTGAGGAACATGGTATTATTCATGAGAGGACGCCTCCCTCTTCACCTCAATCAAATGGAGTTGCCGAGAGGAAAAACCGCACATTGACTGACTTGGTGAATGCCATGTTAGACACTGCTGGTTTATCTAAGGCATGGTGGGGGGAGGCTCTATTGACTTCATGTCATGTCCTGAATAGAGTTCCTAACAATAATAAGGAGAAAACCCCTTATGAGGAGTGGGTTGGGAGAAAAGCATCACTTTCTTATTTGCGCACTTGAGGATGTTTGGCAAAGGTCAATATTCCTATTCCTAAGAAACGCAAACTTGGACCAAAGACAGTGGATTGTGTCTTTCTAGGGTATGCTCAACGGAGCATTGCTTATAGCTTTTTAGTGGTAAAATCGGAAGTACCTGATATGCATGTTGATACTATAATGGAATCTCGTGATGCAACATTTTTTGAGAACATATTTCCTATGAAAGATATGCATAGCATTGCTAGATTTTCTTCTGATATAATTCCTGAATCTAGTACAACTGATGAATATTTCGAACAATCACATGAGGAAGTCCTTGAGAAGGATAACAATGAAGTTTCTATAAGGAACAAGAGACAAAGGATTGCAAAATCCTTTGGTGATGATTTTATTGTATACCTTGTGGACGACACACCCAAGACGATTGCAGAGGCATATGCATCTCCGGATGTAGATGATTGGAAAGAAGCTATTCATAATGAGATGGACTCAATTCTTTCTAATGGAACTTGGGAACTAACTGATAGACCATATGGTTGTAAACAAGTGGGCTGTAAGTGGGTGTTCAAAAAGAAGCTAAAGCTTGATGGTACTATTCATAAGTACAAGGCGCGGCTAGTGGCCAAGGGCTACACTCAGAAAGAAGGCGAAGATTACTTTGACATCTATTCACCCGTTGCTAGAATGACCACCATTCGAGTGTTACTTTCCTTGGCTGCCTCTTATGGTCTTATCATTCATCAAATGGATGTAAAGACAGCTTTCCTCAATGGAGAGTTGGAAGAGGAAATCTATATGGATCAGCCTGACGGGTTTGTGGTAAAGGGTGAAGAGAGAAAAGTGTGCAAGTTGTTAAAATCTTTGTATGGCCTGAAACAGGCACCTAAGCAATGGCATGAGAAGTTTGAAAGAACTCTGACTTCTGCAGGATTTGTCATTAACGAGGCTGATAGGTGTGTTTACTATCGCCATGGTGGGGGCAATAGTATTATATTATGTTTGTATGTGGATGACATACTGATCTTTGCTACAAACATTAATGCGATCAATGAGGTCAAGTCTTTTCTATCAAAAAGTTTTGACATGAAAGATCTGGGAGAAGCCGATGTAATTCTAAACATCAAACTTATTAAGGATGAGAGTGGGATTACTCTAACGCAATCTCACTATGTTGAGAAGGTCTTGAGCCGGTTCGGATTTATGGATAGCAAGCCTTCTCCAACACCTTATGATCCCAGTGTGACACTCAGAAAGAATGAGAAAGAAACAAGAGATCAATTAAGATACTCTCAAATTGTCGGTTCACTCATGTACTTAGCTAGCGCTACAAGACCAGATATCTCGTTTGCTGTGAGCAAACTGAGTAGATTCATGTCCAACCCGGGTGATGATCATTGGCATGCACTAGAAAGGGTCTTGCGCTATCTGAGAGGTACTATGAGTTTCGAAATTACTTATTCAGGGCATCCTGCTGTGCTAGAATAGTGATTCAAACTGGATCTCCGATGTTGATGTACTCTACGCAACAAGTGGGTATGTATTTACTCATGGAGGTAGCGCAGTGTCATGGAGGTCTTGCAAGCAAACCATATTGACGAGGTCAACTATGGAAGCAGAATTAACTACTTTAGACACAGCTACTGTTGAGGCAGAATGGCTGCGTGAGCTTTTGATGGACTTGCCTGTGGTTGAAAAACCTGTACCGGCTATTCGTATGAATTGTGACAACCAAACAGTTATCGCTAAAGTAAACAATTCTAAAAATAATGCGAAGTCATCAAGACACGTGAAGAGACGTTTGAAGTCTGTCAGGAAGTTGAGAAACTCTGGAGTAATAACTATTACGTATAATCAAACAGACAAAAACCTGGCAGATCCCTTTACAAAGGGACTATAACGAAATGTGATAGATATTGCATCGAGGGAGATGGGTATGAGACCCATAGATGTTACACCATAGTAGTAACCCAACCTTTGTGATCGGAGATCCCGTGAATGAGAATCTGGGAAGAACAAGCTATTGGTTAACTGAGGAGAGTAATAACTAATGACCGTCTCTAAGTGAAGATGCAAAGCTCTCAGAGCTGTAAGGCTCAGAGCTATAAAGGCAGGTTGGCAACATGCCTTAATGTGGTTCTATTGGCTATAATTAGCAAAGATGCTGTCGTACAGAGCAGTCTTGAAAGAACACACCTATATGAGTTCTGACTGTAAACGTCGCAGTCTATGAGATTTGGGTGATCTCTAGTAAGCTCACGAAGAGACCAGAGAGTATGACGTATAAGCTCCAAACCATGGGGTAGCCTACTGGCGGTCAGGTACTGGTTAAGACTTTGAGTGAAACCTGTTCACACAAAACTAGCAATTCAAGGCATAGTCTATTGTCAAGTTGTGAATGGATGTAGCTTAAAGTTCTAGGCAGAAGTTCAACTTAACAGTCTCTGCTGAAACACTGGTATATTAAACAAGTGGTGAGAGAAGGCAAATCTCTAAATGGGTATTTAAGATCTGGTGGGGGATTGTTATAATTAATGGGCTAGGCCCATAGCAATTTCTGAAAACTCAAAGTCCATGTGTAAAATGGCAAGTGGTGGTGCTAAAGTTTAGTCCTACCCCGGAAGTTCAAGAAGAGTTGGACCTCTTTATATAGTGGGTTCTCTCCACCACTCTAAGTGGTGTGTGAGAAGAGAAAGAAAAGACCACACGCGCGCGCTCGCTCGCCTCGCCTCGCCTGACCGGGCCGGGCCGTGGCGAGGCGAGGCGAGGCGAGGCGTGCGACATGCGCGTGAATGGTCCACCGAAATCCGATCCGTCTCCTTGCAGGGGCGCAACTTCCTTTTGTCATTTTATTTTTTATGTCTTAGCAGACAAGTTTTTGACTTCTTGTCCGGTAAGTATACGAATTAGAAACCGAGTCGATTTGGGATTGTGATCGCGACACAATACCGCCTCTGGTCCTAATATATATATAGCTACCGGCTGCGGTCAAAGACACACCGAAAAACACCTAGGGTTTTGCCTCATCTCGCAACTTGCGCCGCCGTCATAGTCTACTTCATCCCAAACGCCGGCGTGCATCGGTGCGTGGGAGAGCAGGTCTCCGGAACCGTTCGTCCTTGCGATCCCGCACCGGGAGAGGACGAATTAGGTTTTTGGGAAGCGCTCTGCGCGACTGATCAAATTCGTCATCACGGGTCGTCTTCCGTCCAAGTCGGGCGATGCTACTCATCGTCGTCTTCATCGCCGTCAGCAGCAGATCGTCGCCAACATCGTCATCAACACCGTCGCACCCACAATAGCTAACGAACAGTACGTCCAACATCATCTGTTCATGTCTGTCTCTACAGCTATTGTTTCGTGTTCGCTGCTGTTATGCATGTCTTGTTGTTCTTCTAGTTTGCTAGATTGTTGCATGCTAGTATCTGTTCTAGTCATGAATTATTTACTAAAATTAATCATGAACTTGCCTAATTTTCCAACAAGGGATGTGTGTTACGTCGCTCCCCAACGCGTTGGTAATGGAATAGGGGCTCAGCTGCCACTGTGCTCGGATGAGCGCCGAGCGCCCTCTTGTGGATGAATCCCGGACGACATGCTCACTTATCCCCGGGCTCTTTAAACACTCACATTCATCTAAATTTCACAATTCGCAAAGCAGAGTTGGTGTAAACTTAAATGGCCGCCTCCGCGAACGCCGCCGTGGCAATCCGCTTCCGCACTGATGCTTCTCCTGCTGGTCACCGCCTCGGTGCCCACCGCCGACGGCACCAGGGCGTGGGGCCCGTCAGAGCGCCCTTCGCGTCCGCCAACATGGTGGCCGGCCGCTTCCGCAGGGTCTCAATCGTAGAGTTCTTCCTGGAATTTGTGTAAGTGGCCGGCGACTGTGGAGCCTCATGCACCAAGAAGCCCCTAACGTAGGGAGGCTGCGGACTGCGTCGCGGCATGTATGGCATTAGATCTCTCTTGCGTCACGGGCTGCGGCCCCATGCTTGGCCCCGCGCCGCCGGCCGATGACTGAGACGACCATGCCGCCACTGCTGAGCATGTTATCCATCCTATGTGTAATTTGTGCTGCGTGTGATCGTGCTTTGTGTAACTAGATGATACCTCACGCGTTGCTGCGGGATATTAGCATGCAAAATTGCTAAGATTCATGAAGTGCATTGTTGGAGTGTACATAAGATATGACAAAGGAAATGGATTTTATCACTGTAGTAGGATCTTTGTGAGGCTGCACAATCTACAACTGTAAAATGTATAAAGAGAAGGTTTTTTTGCAAATGATTTTTTTTTCATATATAGATGCTGACCCATAAGAAAATAATTTACTTGTCTCGCAATTATCCGAAGTTTATTGTACTACAAAATTATTCAATTTCATACATACAAATTATTTTGCTATGCATAATTTGTTGCAAAGAGACATCGCTCCAGATCTCAGAATATAAGTACCTCTACAATAAACGACTGGTACAGTAAAATAAATTTACTGGCCAGAAAGACAACCTGTTCATCATACCAAAAAATACGCATGTCCGTATGCCGCTTCAATTTTGTTTGCGGCAGTTTGACACCTATTTATGTTACTGTTAATGAGCTATCGGGTAGCTGATAGAAAAGAGAGATGAGCTTAATACATGATCGTAAGACGAATATAACCATATATTGTAGGAATAAGACACTTGGTAGTGTGTCAGTTCAGTTTTAGTGATGCGAGGAAAACTTTTGAAATTGCACACTTCTTGGATGTATGCATCGCACTTAGAAATGGCAAATGAAAAAAGTATATACTTGCAAGATGGATAGAGGACATGTAAATCTGTAATAGAAGTATAGACCAATGCTTCTTCCAACAGCGGATGATAAACTGCTGCAGTCATTGCCCAATCGCTATCTCTTACATGGAATCATTCTGACCTATTCCTCCTAGGCGCCGAGTTGAACTCTGCGAGGCGAGACTGGCCAGGGACCCATAGTATATATAGCAAGTAAGAATCGTCAAGCCACCCACAATGAATCGGGGAGCAGTTGCATCGATTATTTCTGCAATGGGAGGTAAAGGAGTAAGATTTGGTGGAGAACGTGCAGACTGCAGAGGAAGAGGTGTTTCATATAGGGGGAGAGTAAATGCCGTGGAGAAGATGAGTAGCAGTGGTGGGGAAGAGTCGGTCAGTTAAATATAGAACTGATGGTGAGAAAATTAGGGGCGATTAATCCTGTCGTTTCATATGCATGTGTGGCCGCCGTTTCATTGTCGTGAGTGGAGAGCCTGTTGATCATGGCGGCAACGAACGGAAGAGAGAGCGACAGCGAGCGGACTTGCAGCAAGGAAAGATGGAAGTCTGATCGATCGACCCTAATGCAGTTACTGGCCAATTAATTGGACCGGGCAGCCCACTACAAAAAATGCCTAGTTGTCAACGGCTGCAAACAAACGCATGACGTGGCTGCATGTTAGAGAAACGGACGTACGTGTGGCGGCCTTGCTGAGTTGGAGTAGCTGCATGTTAAGATAAATTAGTTAGTGGGGATGAACTTCTTAGGTATATAGAATTTGTTCACTGTGTAGTCGTGCTTCGGGTTCCATTTCCATCTCTCATCTGCATTGTAAAGCCTTTCCCCGTCAAACTCCTCCCTTTTCTCACTGATAGGCATTTCATCGAATACTTGGCGTCTAGCACGGCTGCGCCTCGGCACATCGAGCTCATGCCGCTGACATGTAGTGCCTGACGGTACTTCATGGTCACCACGCGCCCCAAGCACCTGCCTAAAGAGAAGATAGCGACCACCGCCTCCAGGAGAAGATGGTGTTCGGCGCAGGAGAAGATGCCTGATGGTGCCGCCATCATGAATATTTTCAAAACCTTGGTAAACACTTTGATGAAACACATGAAATTTATTTAAAATAAAAGACAATACTTTTTAATAACATAAACATTTGAAGAAATATGAACAAAACTATTTAAATTACATGCACAATTTTCAAATATATGATGAACAAATTTTAATACTCCATCCGATCCATATTACTTGTGACTCAAACAGTTGTCTTTTGGACTAAAATATGTCTAGATACATCCATTTGAGCGACAGGTAATATGGATCAGAGGGAGTGTAAGATAAAGAACCTTTTAAATACATGAATGTTTTGATATGCATGAACCTTTTTTAATACACGTTGAACATCTTTTTAAATACACGACAAAAACTTTTTAAATACATGATGAATTTTTCATTATTACGTGATAAATATTTTTAAAGATACGATGAACATATTTAAATAGACGACAAATGTTTTTTTGAAATACATGGTGAACACTTTGTAAGTATCCGATGGACGTTTACATGTTGAAAGTTTATTTTAAATAGTAAAATAATATTATTTTCCAAATATACACATTATAACATTTTGAGGGGTATGTGGTCGTCGTGATCGTTCAATCAGCGTCCTACCTTCCTAATCTATCCCACATGGAAAAAAAAAATCACCCGCAGCTACGCCTACGCCATGTGAACTAGCTCCTCAATGAGCATGCATGGGGCGTGGCGGGGCAACCTGCTACACCGGTATTTTTCTTTCGGTTGATGTTCGTGACTGGCAGATGACATACTTGCTTGGGGAGCTGAAGGCACAGGTCTCTTCATCATGCATACTACATACCGGCTGGAGCTCGAGGACAAACTTCGTCTTCCTTCAGTCATGGTGAGCAGGGCACCGGACAGGCATCATTATGGAGGTGCCCTGCTGCTCCAAAGGTGCATTTTTTCAGATGGCGTGTTGCTGACTAATTCACTCGCTACTTGGGTTTTTTTTGGAAATAGTACTTTTTCTGAACAAATTCAGAAAATAAGATTCAAAAATTAGATATTGCAAATCTAGTACACGGTCGTCCTATCGTTGGACGAAACTTGACGTTTCAGTCAACCAGTGACCGAAACATGACATGTCGTCCATCGGTTGGACGAAACATCTGTTTCGTTCTACCAAAAGCCGAATCATCTATAAAGACCGAATCATCCATGCATTCGGTAGCGAAGCCAGTTTCGTTTTCCTGTAGAACGAAAACTCTATATTTTTTCCTCGCCTTCTTTTTTCCCGCCAAAATTCTTCCCGCTATTTTCGTTGCCGCCAATATTGTTCCCGTCATTTAATTTTTCACCTTTTTCTTTGCCGCAAATATTTCTTCGCGCCTTTTTTTTGCCGCCAATATTGTTCCCGCCATTTAATTTTCCATATTTTTTCTTTGCCGCCAATATTGTTCCCTCCATTTAATTTTCCATATTTTTTCTTTACCGCCAATATTATTTCGCACCTTTTTTTGCCGTCAAAATTCTTCCCGCCATTTTCTTTGTCGCCAATATTGTTCCCACCTTTTTATTTTCCACATTTTTCTTTGCCGGCAATATTATTTCATGCCTTTTTTTTTGCCGCAAAACTTCTTCCCGCCTTTTTCTTTCCCGCCATTTTCGTTGCCGCCAATATTCTTCCCGCATTTTTTTCCCGCCATTTTCATTACCGCCAATATTGTTCCCGCCTTTTTCTTTCCCGCCATTCTCTCCCGCCATCTTCTTTTCTCAACCTATAAAACCCCCTCCACACTAAGGAGGGTAAGCAGGCCAGTGTAGTCTCGTCAAGATGTCCGGTTATCCTTTCGATTGTAGTTCTTTTCACCCTAGTATGTCCAAATGTCTTCTGAACTTAGCCTTTGATTTCAAGATAGACAATAGGATAGTTCCATGGGACGAACTCCTCAGTAGTGACACCTTACTAAATGAGTTGGCTCACGCATTAAGTAGGTGCGGATGGCCTGCAAGGACCTTTGAGGAGATACGAAAAGAACTTCTCAGGTTGCAAGGAAGGTGGAAGAAGCAACAACATAAGGGTGAAGCATTCCTAAATGCTGCAGCAGTACATACTTATTTATGGACCCAAGACAGCGAGGACGAAAACGATATTTTCTGAATCGGTACCTCCTCGTCGTTCTCTTCACCATCTTCTTCATTTGAGTTCTCAGAATCAAGATCCTCCGCCAATCCATCCTCGTCTTCCTCTTCCATCAGATTCTGCATTTTCGATCCTTCCTCATCCCCATCAGCCTCGCCACTATCAGGATCTCCTATGTTCTGACTACTCTCCCCTGCATCATAGTCCCCTCCAACGTGTGACCCATAATCTGACTGACCCTCGAGTTCAGTACCACCCATATGTTCTGACCCAGCTACATCCATCTCATCAATCGGATGACTGACCTGGCCAGGCTCGTAACCACCGTCGCCTTGTACCAGAGGATCCTCCATGGGGATGGGGAGCACTAAGGCAACGGGGTGAGTGCTCCGGCGTTTGCAGGATTCTAACCAAGTCACCCACTTATGTGTCCTATCTATCAGAACCAACTCCCAGAAAATTTTTGTACGGGATTTCGTCCACACTGACTGAATACTGACGGTGCACACATTGGTATCAAGCGAGAAATTTGTTGTCAACCAGTGTTTCAACTGACTAATGTTCACTTTTTCTGGATCGGTCAGTTGCAACTCCACATGTGCAAACTCAGTCAGATCAACTCCACTCTCGTTTGATCGGACATTACTAGGACCATAGTAAAAAACAAATTTGACGGATTCAGACATGTCTCCTGCCATAAAAATTCATACCCATCAACCACTAAGTACCACATAATTTTTTATACAATAACCGGAATGTCTGCTACATATACATGACTACCACTAAGCAAACAATCGATCAAACGAACTAAAATTTCAGACATGTCTCCTGCAATTAAATTTCATATTCCCGTCAACCATTACGTACCCATAATTTTTTTTACACTAACAGAAATGTCTACCACATATACATGACTACCACAAAGTAAATAACCTCTCTATCGAATTAAACAATCGTCATATATATTATGAACTAAACAATTTTTTTTACACTAACAAAAAAGTGAAGCTCATTAAACCTAAAGTAAAAATGCACTAAACATAAATGTGAGGTTATACCTTTGACGCGTGCTTCTCTGGCGAGCTCCTGTCCTCCGCGCGAAAAAATATTTGTGGCAAAGAAAAAGGTGAAAAATTAAATGGCGGGAACAATATTGGCGGCAACGAAAATGGCGGGAAGAATTTTGGCGGGAAAAAAAAGGCGGGGAAAAAAATAGAGTTTTCGTTCTCCAGGAAAACGAAACTGATTTCGCTACTGAATGCATGGATGATTCGGCCTTTGTTAGAACGAAACAGATGATTCGGCTTTTGGTAGAACGAAACAGATGTTTCGTCTAACCGGTGGACGACACGTCATGTTTCGGTCACTGGTTGACTGAAACGTCAAGTTTCGTCCAACAGTAGAACAACCGTGTACTAGTTTTACAATATCTGATTTTTGGATCTTATTTTCCGAATTTGTTCAGAAAAAAAATACTATTTCCAAAAAAAATCCCGCTACTTGGGAAAAATAAGTTTGATAGACACATCGAGAAAACTGACATATACCCAGTATGTGGTCCCACGCGGGAGGTCACATTTCATCTATTTTGCACGTGCCCGAGAGCTATGGAACTCTGGCAAGCCATGGCGCAGGTGTGGCGAATCCCGTGCATTCACTTCGTTCGCAATACTTGACCTGAATGGTTACTACACCTAATAGTTGATATGGAGGATGGCGACCAACTCAGGCTGTTGATGCTGATGTGGAGGTGGTGGTATGTGTAAAATGAGATCACGCATGACAAGCTGGCGGCCCCTATCGAGGTGTCCAGAAGGTTCCTACAATGGTACGTCACGTCTCTGTTGGGTATTCGACAACATGGCATGTCTGACTGGGTGATACGAAACATGATAGAACAGGATGAAGGAACTGCTTGCCCTATATAGTATGTGAAGCCGCACAATCCTGTACTAAGTAAGTGGTAGCCCCTGCCATCAAATTGGACGAAGCTTAATGTTGATGACTCGTTCTTCATAGAGCATGGGAGTGTAAGTGCGGGAATGATCCTCCATGGTTATGATGGGGCTATTATTTTCTCGGCGTGCCGCTCCCTTTGGTCCCGTCTGTGCGATAGGCGGAAAGCGTCTTACCTCTCGTGAGGGGACGCCGTACGTGTTTATAGAGCAGGGGCGCACCTCCCTGATAGCGCATATAGTTGGAGAGATTACAACTTGAGGAGAAAGAAAGTAGAGATACGGATTCTGGTTACATGAAGAGATATCCCTCTAACTACCTAATACAATGCGCACAAGTAATCTCCTAGGCTATCACGCTAAGGGTCTACCACGTACATGCATTACGTTTAACACTCCCCCTTAATCACAACTTTATCAAGTTGAGATTATGCTTGAAATCTTCAAAGGATCCCATGGGCAAGGCCTTGGTGAATCCGTCTGCAACCTGATCTTTGGTATGCACAAAACGAATATCAAGTTGTTTGTGAGCCACTCTTTCCCTGACAAAGTGGAAATCTATCTCAATGTGTTTGGTTCTGGCATGGAAAACTGGATTAGCAGACAAATAGGCAGCACCAAGGTTGTCACACCATAAACATGGAGCTTGGGTGGTTTTCACACCAAGTTCCTTTAGAACAGACTATACCCAGATTATTTCAGCTGTTGCATTAGCCAATGCTTTATCCTCTGCCTCAGTACTAGATCTGGACACAGTTGCGTGTTTCCTTGCACTCCATGATATGAGGTTAGATCCAAAAAACACTGCAAAACCACCAATGGAGCGCATATCATCCAGGCTTCCTGCCCAATCTGAATCAGAAAAGTCACTAACAAGAGTAGATGGTGATTTGCTGAAATTAAGACCAATGCTCAAGGTGCTCTTGACATATCTAACTATGCGTTTTGCAGCAGTCAAATGAACTGTAGTGGGTGCATGAAGAAACTAGCATACTTTATTAACAGCAAAAGAAAGATTTGGTCTTGTAAGAGTCAGGTATTGAAGTGCACCTACAAGACTGTTGTACCTTGTGCTGTCCTCTAGACTTAAGGGTGTTCCTTCTGTAAGACACAATTTTTGTGAACTGGATAATGGAGAAGGGGATGGTTTACAACCATGCAGATCAGCCTTTTTAACCAAGTCAGTTGCATATTTTTCCTGGGAGAGATGAAGTCCATCCTCATGTTTCTTCACTTCAATCCCTAGGAAGTAATGCAGATCTCCAAGATCCTTGAGTGCAAATTCTGTGCTCAAATCCTTCGGTAGTCCTGTGATTGCTTCATCAGATGAACCAGTGACAATGATATCATCAACATATATGAGAACAAATATGGATGTGTTTGACTTGTGATAAATGAACAACGAAGTGTCAGATTTTGAAGGAACAAAACCTAGTGTCTGTATCTTGTGACAGAGACGTGAGTACCATGCCCTAGGTGCTTGCTTTAACCCATACAATGCTTTATCAAGTTTGCACACATAAGAGGGTGTGTTTTTGTTTTCAAACCCAGGATGCTGCTTCATGTATACTTTCTCTTCTAGAACACCATGAAGAAACACATTCTGTACATCTAGCTGCCTGAGGCTCCAACCCCTAGAAACAACAATGGACAAATCAAGATGAATAGTGGTAGTCTTAACAACAGGACTAAACGTGTCCTCATAATCTATGCCATACGGTTGCTTGAAGCCTTTTGCTAAGAATTTGGCCTTGTAACGATCAATGGTTCCAACATATTTTCTCTTGATTCTGAACACCCATTTGTAGTCAATAAGGTATTTACCTTGTTGAGGGGGAACTAAATGCCATGTGTTATTTCTCTCTAGTGCCATGTGTTCTTCTTTCATTACCTTTTTCCAGTTTTCATCATCAAGTGCCTCTTCAAGGGTGGTCAGTTCACCTGGTTCACATGTAGAACAAAAAAGACCATATTTAGTTATGTGTGTGACGCCCCGGCTTAATCGTCCACTAATCATACACGCAAATGCACACGATCAAGCCCAAGGACTCACTTGAAGATATCACAACATAACTCTAAAACATAATTAAAGTCATACAAGCTTTATATTACATGCCAGGGCCTCGAGGGATCGAATACATAAGGTTGCTTACAAGCATCAGCGGAAGCATCAGATATCTGAGTACAGATATAAAAGATAAAATAGAGAGGCCTTAAGAAGGCGGGGCAAAACAAAACACTACGATCGAAAGGCGCAGGCCTCCTGCCTGGGACCCTCCGATCCTACTCCTGGTCGTCGGCCAGCTCGTAGAAGTAACCACTCTCGAGGTGGTAGTAGTAGTCGTCGGCGGGGCAGCTGTCTCAGGGCTCCGTCATCTGGTCACGACAAATTGATATGGGGAGAAAAAAAAAAGCAAAGCAACCGTGAGTACTCCGAAGTGCTCAGCAAGCAAGGATCTACACTACATATGCAACATTATCAAAGCGAGGCTGTATATATGTACTGGGCTGCAGAAATGCCAGAATAGAGAGAAGGCCTAGTCCTATCGAAGACTAGCATCTTCAGCGGTCTTGCAGCAACAGAAGAGAGTAGATCAGCACTGTAAAAAATAGTAGTGGTTGTGTCAAGTAACAGCCTCGCCCAGAGATCCTTCCTCGTCTCCCTGCGAGAAAGTGATCCCGGAGCCATCATATCCAGTTATCATCTCAAGTTCTAGTTGTATCGATCGGGATACAACTCCGAGTGTCCGTTACGGTAGGACAGGCTATCGATAGATTAGTTCTTCCCTGCAGGGGTGCACCAACTTACCCACCATGTTCGTTTAACTCCGGCCGGACACACTTTCCTGGGTCATGCCCGGCCTCGGCCAAACGATACACCGCAACCCTACCTACAGCTCAGCAGAGAGGTCCCCGTCGGTCTACCTCCTAAGCGCAAGGGGGTCTTGGGCCATCGCCCCTCGCCCTCCGGGTCGTTGCGTGCAGGGCGAACCAGGCTCCACCACTACAGGATGGTGCCGGCCCAACCCGGCCGCCAGGCTGAACTGGACGTCTGACAGAGCTTTCGGCTGATGCTACGATGCAGAGTGCCCATAACTCTTCCCACGTGCTGGTTAGTGCTATCCGGCCAATGGCCGACTCGGATCAAATATCCAAATCGTTAGTGGATTAGGGGCTTGCGGAAACGAGCAGAGACTCACGATCGATGTGACCCCGTCGCCCCGTCTCGAGGACTTGTGGCAAGGGCTAAGAATACCCGGGCACGCCTCGTATTCGTCTCACGGGTAACCTCCAGGTCAACTCGACATCCCATCATTCACGGGTACCCCTCAGGGTCGACCCGCCTTTCCAAGTATGAGTGGTAAAGTCATAGTAATCATAGTAACCGTGTGTCTAACACCAAGGGGAACCCTGAGGAATCACCCTCAATGGAATTCCACCTGATGTTATCGTCAAGGTGAACGAAAGAGGAATCACCGTCGAGGTCCACACTTGAGGTGTTGCACGACTTCATCGTTATCGGGGGTGGTGTAGGAGGAATCACCCTCGCTGACCACGACCGATTAACTAACCTACAAGGTTATCATCAGAAGTGCTGACGAGGTATCACCCTCGGCACTCGATAGTAACCCAGTAGTGTCGAGCAACTAACGGGGAAGTAAGGTGCGGTGCCGGGGCCTGGTCTTCGATCCCGTTGATCGGGTCTTCTGAGAATCCAGCGGGGCAGTCAGGACAAGTGGGGGTCACTTATGGGTTTCTACCCAGTCTATTCTAAACAGTTTAGGATGAACAGGAAGGTATCAACAGCAAGTTACAATAAACAGGCTATGCAGCAGAAATAGGATAACAGTAACAGTAGGAAAATCTAATGCAAGCAGGAGAGAATAGAATGGGCGATATCGGGATGCTCAAGGGGGGGGGGCTTGCCTGGTTGCTCTGGCAAGAAGGAGGGGTCGTCGGAAGGCTGCTCGTCCGGGGCGTAGTCGTACTCAGCTGCAACGGCGTCGTTCTCAGCGTCTATCGAGAGAGAAGGAGGGGAAGGAAACAAATAAATACACAGCAATCATATGCAATCACAAAACAAGACAAGGCACTACGTGGTGTTAGGGGTGACCTAACGAAGTGATACACGTCGCAGATGAAGCGGAAAATATCTGGGATACTTTCCCGGCTCTGGGCATCTGCCAGACAGATGAACCGGAGGGAAAAGTTACATGTTCAGGTAGTTAGGGGTACGTGATAGATAAACGGAGAGCATACTCGGATTCGTCTCGTCGTTCTGAGCAACTTTCATGTAGAAAGTTTTTCAATCCGAGCTACGGTTTATTTTATACGAATTTCCAAAGTTTTATCAATAATCTAAAATTTCTGGAATTTTGCATTTATTTTAATCTGAATTGACCAAGTCAAACTGACTAGTCAAAAGTTGACAGGGGTCCACCTGTCAATGACTAGACTTAGTTAGACTTTAATTAAATTAGATTGATTAGAAGTGGGGGCCACATGTCATACATACATTGGACTAATTAATCAACTAACCTAGCTAACCTAATTAGTACTACTAATTAGAATCAGGGCCGGCCGTACTGGATAGTGTCCAGCCGGCCACACACCCACACACTCACGCACACACAGCACACAGCACACACACACACGCTGCACACACACCCACGACCATGGCCGTGGCCAGCAGCAGTAGCAGCCGGCGGCAGTGGCGGAGGGCAGCAGCTAGGCAGGAGGAAGAGCAGCAGCTAGCAGCCACGGCAAGCAGCAGCAGTAACGAGCAGCAGCAGTAGCCACCAGCGGCAGCAGCACACGCAACAGTAGGACGCGGCCACGGACGAAAACGGCCGAGCTCGGGGACAGCGCAAACGGAACGGATCGAAGGGGGAAAGGGGGGGATTCGAGGGAGGAGCTCACCGCGGAGCTAGTGGTCGTGGTTAGGGAGCGCGGGGTAGCCCGGAGCAGCGGCAACGACGACGAACGCCGGCGATGTTCGTGATGGAGATGAGCTCGATGCCGAGCGTACGGGCCTCCTAGCGCGAGCCCTTCGGCGTGGTGATGTAGCCGGCCATGACGGAGCTCCCGGACATGAACTCAGGGAGTGGGGAGGCCAGTGGCCGCGACGACGGCGGCAACAGCGGCGCGCAGCGCTCTGGCGACGAACTTTTGTCGAGAGCGAGCGAACGAGGGAAAGAATGGGGATTAGGGTTTGTCCAACGGGTTGGGGGAGACCTTATCCACGTCGGGGATGGTCTGGATGCTTGACACGGCGTCATCCTGCGCATGGACGGGCGGCCAGATGCCACGCCATGGCACTGCCTCCTCCCCTGTTACGGGGTTGATGAAAGGCCGGTCGCCCTGGGCCAGGCCGCACTGTAGTTACCTAGAGCATCCCCGACGCACAGTAGCTTTTAGGCAATTTTCCTTTTCCTTTTTGGCCTTTCAGTTCAGCTGCTGTTTTGCATATAAATGGTCCACCAAATGAAATTTGTTGTATATGAAACTTGGCACATAAATCCATTGCAACATTGTGGAGTGGCACAAAAAGTTTCCGAATATTTGGAATAGTCTAAGTATTTATTTATTTGGAGAAGGCCATTTTATTTGCTGTTGGACCAGTTATTAATTTCCTAAGGTTTATCAATCCGTGGGAGACGTAGGACGAAGATGGTCTCTCTCAAACAACCCTGCAACCAAATACAAGAAATCCCTTGTGTCCCCAACACACCCAATACAATGGCAAATTGTATAGGTGCACTAGTTCGGCGAAGAGATGGTGATAAAAGTGTAATATGGATGGTAGAAATATATTTTTATAATCTGAATAAATAAAAACAGCAAGGTAGCAAGTGATAAAAGTGAGCACAAACGGTATTGCAATGCTTGAAAACAAGGCCTAGGGTCCGTACTTTCGCTAGTGCAATCTCCCAACAATGCTAATATAATTGGATCATATAACCATCCCTCAACGTGTGATGAAGAATCACTCCAAAGTTCCTATCTAGCGGAGAACATAAGAAGAAATTGTTTGTAGGGTACGAAACTACCTCAAAGCTATTCTTTCCGATCAATCTATCCTAGAGTTCGTACTAAAATAACACCAAGCTATTCTTTCCGATCGATCTAACCAAGAGTTCGTACTAAAATAACACCATATGATACACATCAACCAACTCTAATGTTACCTAGATACTCCAATGTCACCACGAGTATCCGTGAGTTGATTATGCGATATGCATCAAACAATTTCAGATTCATAATACTCAATCCAACACATAGAACCTCAAAGAGTGCCCCAAGATTTCTACCAGAGAAACAAGGACGAAAACGTGCATGAACCCCTATGCATACATTACCCCAATGTCACCTCGGGAATCCGCGAGTTGAGTGCCAAGACAGAGATCAAGTGCTCTCAAATCCATAAAAGTATTCAATCCGATAAAAGGAAATCTCAAAGGGAAAATTCAATTCATCACAACAAGATAGAGAGGGGAAAACACCATATGATCCAACTATATTAACAAAGCCCGCGATACATCAAGATTGTGCATCTCAAGAACACGAGAGAGAGAGAGATTAAACACATAGCTACTGGTACAAACCCTCAGCCCCGAGGGTGGACTACTCCCTCCTCATCATGGTGGCTGCCGGGATGATGAAGATGGCCACCGGTGATGATCTCCCCCTCCGGCGGAGTGCCGGAATGGGGTCTAGATTGGTTTTTCGTGGCTACAGAAGCTTGCGGCGGCCGAACTTCTGATCTAGGGCTACCTCGAGGGTTTTTGGAATATTTGGTGAGTTATAGGGCAAAGAGGGGGTGCTGGAGGCCACCGAGGTGGGCACAACCCACCTGGGCGCGCCAGGGCCCCCAGGCGCGCCCTGGTGGGTTGTGCCCCCCTCGGGGCACCCCCAGGTGCTTCTCTGGCCCACTGGATGTCTTCTGGTCCATAAAAAATCCACAAAAAGTTCCGCGGTGTTTGGACTCCATTTGATATTGATTTCTTGCGATGTAAAAAACAAGCAAAAAAACAGTAACTGGCACTGGGCACTGGGTCAATAGGTTAGTCCCAAAAAATAATATAAAGTTGCTATAAAATGATTGTAAAACATCCAAGAATGATAATATAATAGCATGAATACTTCATAAATTATAGATACGTTGGAGACGTATCAGCATCCCCAAGCTTAATTCCTACTCGTCCTCGAGTAGGTAAATGATAAAAGAAATAATTTATGAAGTGTGAATGCTAGCAAAGTGCACAAGTTTGATCAATGACAGTTTAAATCACTTTTTCTAGCATCATAACAGCAATTCTTTCTTATAAAACTTCTCATGTTAAAGTAGCAACCAATTAACATGTTAGGGTTCAAACAATGAATTCTCTTAAAACTCAACAACCTATGTTCTCAGTCACCAAGCAATTGCAATTCAACTTATTCAACAGAGTCTAAGTAAGAGCTCCACATACTCAACCATCATATAGTCTTCTATGATTGCTAACACTCAGCGCATACACATGAGCAAAACGTTTCAACCGGACACATAGAAAGATAGGGGCTTATAATTTCGCCTCCCAATGTATTCACCTCAAGGGTGATGTCAACAATAATAACTCATGCCACCCATATCCAACTGGAAATATGTGCCTAGATCTTTCCTCACCACATGATGCTTGCCAAAGGAGAAAAATAAAAAAGGAATAGAGAGAAAAACTTTGACTTTTGCATAAAAGTAAATACATAAAAGTAAAAGATAGGCCCTTCGCAGAGGGAAGCAGAGGTTGCCATGCGCTTATTTGTTTGTATGCTCAACCCCTTAGTGCAAAAGAACGTCACGTTATATTGCCCCTTGTGATGGCAACCTTTATTATGTAGTCTGTCGCTTTTATTTCTTTACCATCACAAGTTCGTACAATGCTCAATTTTCTCTTACACTAAATGATCTTACACTTTTAGAAGCAATTTTTATTGCCTTATTGCACTGATGACAACTTACTTGAAGGATCTTACTCAATCCATAGGTAGGTATGGTGGACTCTTGAATAAGATTTGGGTTTAAGGGTTTTTGGATGCACAAGTAGTATCTCTACTTACTGCGGAATTTTTGGCTAGCAAAGATGGGGGGCAAGCACCACATGTTGAAAGATCTATGACAATATAACTTCTATGTGAATATGAACAAACATAAATCATTATGTTGTCTTCCTTGTCCAACGTCAACAATTTTGGCATATAATATTTTGATGGGGGCTCACAATCACAAAAGATTTCCAAGATAGTGTATTTGCATGTGAAAGTTCTCTTCCTTCTACTAATCATTCATGAATTGCTTGTATGACCAATATTGTTATTGTCAAGCCTCAAAAGATTTCACTTTCTAAACCCAATGTGAAGCTACCACTGGGCATGATATGAACATATAATTTCAACTTCATGATATTCAATTCATTCAACAATTTACTCATAGGATATAAGTGAAGCACAAGAGTAAATGACAAGCTACTCCAAAAAGATATAAGTGAAGATCAAGCGAGTAGTTAAGTAAATAGGTAGCTAATTGTGGACTCTCTCTTATTTAAAAACCTTTAGATCTAAGTATTTTATTAAAACAGCAAGCAAAATAAAACAAAATGACATTTCAAGAATAGCACAACTCATGTGAAGAAGCAAAAACTTAGGCTCAACCGATACTAACCGATAATTGTTGATGAAGAAAGGTGGGATGCCTACCGGGGCATCCCCAAGCTTAGATGCTTGAGACTTCTTGAAATATTATCTTGGGGTGCCTTGGGCATCCCCAAGCTTGAGCTTTTGTGTCCTTAATTCCTTTTATATCATGGTTTCCCTAAATCTTAAAAACTTCATCCACACAAAACTCAATAAGAACTCGTGAGATAAGTTAGTATAAACCAATGCAAAAACCTTATCATTCTCTACTGTATCAAATCACTAAAATTATTATTCAACATTGCATACTAAATGCCTCTGCATATTTAATACTCCTATCCTCAAATAGAATAATTAAACAAGCAAACATATGCAAACAATGCAAACATAACAGCAATCTGCCCAAACAATAAAGTCTGTAAAGAATGCAAGAGTATCAATACTACTTAAACTCCAAAAATTATGAAAATTTACCACACTGTAGAAAATTTATCAGAGCTTACTGCTCAAAAAGTTTCAACATTTTAAGACATTCTGAATTTTCTCGGGAATTTTTGCAACATCGATAAACTTTCTGTTTTGAAACAGCAACTCATATACTTGCAAAATAAGCATGGTAAAGGCTATCCTTGACATTTTTATTGAAAAGAAAGATGCAAAACATTATTATAAATAACAGCAAGCAAATCCTAACAAGAAAATGATGCTCCAAGAAAAACACATATCATGTGACGAATAAAAATGTAGCTCCAAGTGAGGTTACCGATAATGTTGAAGACAAAAGAGGGGATGCCTTCCGGGGCATCCCCAAGCTTAGTTGCTTGGATCTTCCTTGGATATTTAACTTGGGGTGCCTTGGGAATCCCCAAGCTTAGGGTCTTGTCACTCCTTATTCTCCTCATATCGACATCTCACCCAAAACTTGAAAACTTCAATCACAGAAAACTTAACGGAACTTCGTGAGATAGGTTAGTATGATAAAGAGAAAACCATTTCACTTTGGTACTGTCAAAGACAAGATTCATAATTGTTTCCACACAATTCCTACTGTTTCATATCATTTCCACAATTTATATTGAGCAATATAAGCCATAGAAACTAGAAAACAAGCAAACTATGCATTGAAAACAGAATCTGTCAAAAACAGAACAGTACGTAAATATCTGAATTAACGTCATACTTTTGTAACTCCAAAAATTCTGAAAACTTAGGACAACGTAGAAAATTTGAATACCCATCAACTGTAAAAAATTCAGAGTTTTTGGACACTCCAGTGAATTTCAAAAATTCTGTTACTGGGCGCAAAAGTTTCTGTTTTTGCACAGAATCAAGTTAACTATCATCCATACTATCCCAAAGGATTTACTTGGCACTTTATTGAAACAAAAGCAATAAAACATGATTACTACAGTAGCATAATCATGTGAAGGCATAAAAACAGTAGGGGTAAATGTTGGGTTGCCACCCAACAAGCGCTTTTCTTTAATGCCTTTTAGCTAGGCATGATGATTTCAATGATGCTCACATAAAAGATTAGAACTGAAACACAAAGAGAGCATCATGAAGCATATGACTAGCACATTTAAGTCTAACCCACTTCCTGTGCATAGGCATTTTTTGAGCAAGCAACTTATGGGAACAAGAATCAACTAGCATAGGAAGGAAAACCAAAATGACATCAACACTTTCAACACATAGAGAGGAAACTTGATATTATTGAAATATGTAGAGGCATATATTCCTCTCTCATAATAATTTTCAGTAGCATCATGAATGAAATCAACAATATAACTATCACATAAAGCATTCTTTTCATGATCCACAAGCATAGAAATTTTCTTACTCTCCACATAAGCAAATTTATTCTCATGAATAGTGGTGGGAGCAAACTCAACAAAATAACTATCATGTGATTGAAAATTAAAATCATGATGACAAGTTTCATGGCTATCATTATTCAATATAGCATACATGTCATCACCATAATCATCATAGATTGCAACTTTGTTATCATAGTCAATTGAAACCTCTTCCAAAATAGTGGATTCATCACTAAATAAAGTCATGACCTCTCCAAATCCACTTTCATAATTATCACAATAAGATTCAACACCCTCCAAAATAGTGGGATCATTAGTACCTAGAGTTGACACTCTTCCAAACCCACTTTCATCAATATAATAATCATAAATAGGAGGCATGCTATCATCATAATAATTTTTCTCATCAAAACTTGGGGGACTAAAAATATCATCTTCATCAAACATAGCATCCCCAAGCTTGTGGCTTTGCATATCATTAACATCATGAATATTCAAAGAAATCATACTAGCAACATTGCAATCATGCTCATCAATTATGCCAAACATTTTATTGAATTCTTCTTCTATCAATTGAGCACAATTTTCCTTTCCATCATTTTCACAAAAGACATTATAAAGATGAATAATATGAGACCACCTCAATTCTATTTTTTTTGTATTTTTATTTTTATAAACCAAACTAGTGATAAAACAAGAAACTAAAAGATTCGATTGCAAGATCTAAAGATATACCTTCAAGCACTCACCTCCCCAGCAACGGCGCCAGAAAAGAGCTTCGTTGATGGGGTGTGAGTTCCGCTTACCTAACCTCCCCGGCAACGGCGCCAAAAAAGAGCTTGATGTCTACTACGCAACTTTATTCTTGTAGACTCGTGTTGGGCCTCCAAGCGCAGAGTTTTGTAGGACAGTAGCAATTTTCCCTCAAGTGGATGACCTAAGGTTTATCAATCCGTGGGATGCGTACGATGAATATGGTCTCTCTCAAACAACCCTGCAACCAAATACAAGAAATCCCTTGTGCCCCCAACACACCCAATACTATGGCAAATTGTATAGGTGCACTAGTTCGGCGAAGAGATGGTGATAAAAGTGTAATATGGATGGTAGAAATATATTTTTATAATCTGAATAAATAAAAACAGCAAGGTAGCAAGTGACAAAAGTGAGCACAAACGGTATTGCAATGCTTGAAAACAAGGCCTAGGGTCCATACTTTCGCTAGTGCAATCACTCAACAATGCTAATATAATTGGATCATATAACCATCCCTCAACATGCGATGAAGAATCACTCCAAAGTTCCTATCTAGCGGAGAACATAAGAAGAAATTGTTTGTAGGGTACGAAACCACCTCAAAGCTATTCTTTCCAATCAATCTATCCTAGAGTTCGTACTAAATAACACCAAGCTATTCTTTCCGATCGATCTAACCAAGAGTTCGTACTAAAATAACACCATATGATACACATCAACCAACTGTAATGTCACCTAGATACTCCAATGTCACCACGAGTATCCGTGAGTTGATTATGCGATATGCATCAAACAATTTCAGATTCATAATACTCAATCCAACACAAAGAACCTCAAAGAGTGCCCCATGATTTCTACCGGAGAAACAAGGACGAAAACGTGCATCAACCCCTATGCATAGATTACCCCAATGTCACCTCGGGAATCGGTGAGTTGAGTTCCAAGACATAGATCAAGTGCTCTCAAATCCATAAAAGTATTCAATCCGATAAAAGGAAATATCAAAGGGAAAACTCAATTCATCACAACAAGATAGAGAGGGGAAAACACCATATGATCCAACTATATTAACAAAGCCTGCGATACATCAAGATTGTGCATCTCAAGAACACGAGAGAGAGAGAGAGAGAGATTAAACACATAGCTACTGGTACAAACCCTCAGCCCCGAGGGTGGACTACTCCCTCCTCATCATGGTGGCCGCCGGGATGATGAAGATGGCCACCGGTGATGATCTCCCCCTCTGGCGGAGTGCCGGAACGGGGTCTAGATTGGTTTTTCGTGGCTACAGAAGCTTGCGGCAGCCGAACTTCTGATCTAGGGCTACCCCAAGGGTTTTTGGAATATTTGGTGATTTATAGGGCAAAGAGGGGGTGCAGGAGGCCACCGTGGTGGGCACAACCCACCTGGGCGCGCCTAGGCCCCCAGGCGCGCCTTGGTGGGTTGTGCCCCCCTCGGGGCACCCCCAGGTGCTTCTCTGGCCCACTGGATGTCTTCTGGTCCATAAAAAATCCACAAAAAGTTTCGCGGTGTTTGGACTGCGTTTGATATTGATTTCCTGCGATGTAAAAAACAAGCAAAAAAACAGCAACTGTCACTGGGCACTGGGTCAATAGGTTTGTTCCAAAAAATGATATAAAGTTGCTATAAAATGATTGTAAAACATCCAAGAATGATAATATAACAGCATGTATACTTCATAAATTATAGATACGTTGGAGACGTATCAATGGCCTGTCCTGAAAAAGGTTGGGAACCTGACCCTATGACACGGCTCACCACCGCCGATGTCGCTCATGGACAGGACATCAACATAATCTTCTATGTTCAACACTGATGACACTATTATTTTCATGAGACATGATCTGGCAAAAGGTAGAAATATGAGGCTGATGCTCTGCCTGTTTGAGCAATTGTCGGGATTAAAGATCAATTTTAACAAAAGTGAATTGTTCTATTTTGGGAGAGCTAAAGATCAACATGATGCTAATATACATTTGTTCGGATGTGAACTGGGTTCCCTACCTTTTAGCTATCTGGGCAAACCTATTCATCATCGCTAACTTTCCAACTAGGAGTGGAAATGTATTGAAGATCGATTTGAAATAAAAAAAACTAAGCTGCTAGTAGGGTAAGCTTATGTCCTATGGTGGTTGGCTCGTACTGATAAAC
This sequence comes from Thinopyrum elongatum, assembly GCA_011799875.1. NCBI lineage: Eukaryota > Viridiplantae > Streptophyta > Magnoliopsida > Poales > Poaceae > Thinopyrum > Thinopyrum elongatum. The sequence continues at coordinate 62,871,230 of CM022302.1, read as the reverse complement.
TCAGTGCTCACGAGTGTGCTGATGATTCTTTTGTCTTTCTTTGAAGCACCCGTAGGGGTACCGAAAAGGTTAGGATTCTATCGATCAATGCAATACGATGAAGTAAAAACAAATTTCATGCTCACCAAGTGGGATATTATTTGTAGACCCATGGACCAGGGTGGGCTAGGGATTGAGAATTTGGACGTAAAGAATAGTTGTTTGCTCAGTAAATGGTTTTACAGCCTTTCGGTTGAGATCGGAGGTACGTGGGTACAGATTTTGCGCAACACATACCTCCAATCTAAGACCTTGGCCCAGGTTACAAACAGATCAAATGATTCACCTTTCTGTAAGGGGTTAATGAGGACAAAAGCAACCTTCTTCCATAAGACTAAATTCATAATTAAAAACGGTAATTCGACTAGATTCTAGGAGGATACGTGGTTAGGGGAGACGCCTTTATCCACACAATATTCGTCTCATTATAATCTTCCCCTAATAATAAAGCACCGATTGCTTCTGGTCATCCGTCGTTGGCATTTTTGCAAAAAAGTCCCTCTATTTTTGAAAAATCTACCTGCGGTCCAGATTTAAGTAGGAACTGAAAAATGTTTCGCTTTTTGCATAAAACCCCCTGAAGTCTCGGTTACTCAACCCATAGTCCTATATTAAGTGAGAATAGAAAATGTTTCACTATTTTCAGAAAACCCCCTTAGATTTTGGTTAATTAACCCATCGTCCGTCAAGAAAATAACCTTTTTTATAGATTCAATTTTTTTTTAAATATTCATATCTTTTAAACCGTAACTCCGATTTTAACATGTTATATATGAAAATTGATTAGAAAAATGTATAGAATACTAATATGATGTTAGTTTTACCCATTAACCTTTTTTAAATGTCATTTAGGGACAGATTCAAATGCTTTAAAAAATATTCATATCTTCTAAGCCCTAATTCCAATTTTAACATGTTATATATGAAAATTGATTAGGAAAATATGTAGAATCTGAATATGATGTTGTTTCACATGTTAATAATTTTTTAGATGCTATTTAGGATGCAACGTTAATCAGTAGTTGAATATCTGTCTCTTTTTGTACCGGTGCTATTTCAAATTGAAAATGAACACCTTAACAAAAACAAATTGGAGACAAAAGAAACCATCTATAACCATGCATGTCTATCGGCGAGAGTGGGAAGAAGGATAAATGGCAAGACTAATAAGATGCCATATTGAAATAAAGGAGGTGGACCTATTGGGGTCTTGAGTCATTGTTATTGTGTTAGGGCCGTGTGGTATTTTTTTCTCCCGTTGCAACGCACGGGCTCTTTTGCTAGTATGGTACAACGTAAGGACGCTTATGTTGCTACAGTATTACAGTCGGTTCCTATAAATATCCAATTCAGGAGGTCCTTCATCGGAGATCGATGGGACGCATTGTCGGCGTGGAAGCACGATCACCTATGGGGCAAGGATGCACCTTTGTGGTTTCGTGGGGGGACGGTCCCATTGCACAAAGAGCAGAAACAACAGGGGACAGTGATACGTCTCCAACGTATCTATAATTTTTTATTGTTCCATGCTGTTATATTATCATTCTTGGATGTTTTACAATCATTTAATAGCAACTTTATATCATTTTTTTGGACTAACCTATTGACATAGTGCCCAGTGCCAGTTGCTATTTTTTGCTTTTTTTTTACTTCGCAGGAAATCAATACCAAACGGAGTCCAAACACAGCAAAACTTTTTGGTTGTTTTTTTCTGGACCAGAAGACACAAGTTGGGCCAAGGAAGTACCAGAGGGGTGCCCCAAGTGGGGCACAACCCACCTGGGCGCGCCTAGAGGCCCAGGCATGCCCTGGTGGGTTGTGCCCACCTCGGTGGCCTCCCGCACCTCCTCTTTGCTATGTAAATACCCCATATTCCAGAAACCCTAGGGCAGTAGACGGAAATCAATTCTAGCTACCGCAAGTTCCAGAAACCATAGATCCAATCTAGACACCATCACGGAGGGGTTCATCATCCTCATTGGTGCCTCTCCGATGATGCGTGAGTAGTCCATTGTAGACCTACGGGTCCATAGTTAGTAGCTAGATGGCTTCCTCTCTCTGTTTTGATTCTCAATACAATGGTCTCTTGGAGGTCTATTTAATATAACTTTTTTTGCGGTGTGTTTGTTGGGATCCGATGAACTTTCAGTTTATGATCAGATCTATGTTTTTATCGATGAAAGTTATTTGAGTCTTTTGATCTCTTATATGCATGATTACTTATATCCTCGTATTTCTTCTTCGAATCTTTTGTTTAGTTAGCCCAACTAGATCAATTTTTCTTGCCATGGGAACAGGTGCTTTGTGATGGGTTCGATCTTACGGTGCTTGATCCCAGTGACAGAAGGGGAACCGACACATATGTATCGTTGCTATTAAGGATAACAAGATGGGGTCTATTTCTACATAAATAGTTCTTGTCTACATTATGTCATCGTTCTTATTGCATTAGTCCGTTTCTCCATGAACTTAATACACTAGATGCATGCTGGATAGCGATCGATGTGTGGAGTAATAGTAGTATATGCAGGCAGGAGTCGGTATACTAATCTTGGACGTGATGCCTACATAATGATCATTGCCTGGATATCGTCATAATTATTTGAAGTTCTATCAATTGCCCAACAGTAATTTGTTTACCCACCGTATGCTATTTTTCTCGAGAGAAGCCACTATTGAAATCTACGGCCCCCTGGTCTATTTTCTCATCATATATTTTCAGATCTATATTGCTATTTGCCTTTTTATTTATTTGCCACTTTTATTTTCTGATCTATATTTCTAAAAACCCAAAAATATTTTGCTTCACTTTATTTTATTCACGATCTATTTATCCAATCTACTACAATTTATCTCACGTCCGTTTGCCAATTTTTGGCGCCGTTACCCGAAAGGGATTGACAACCCCTTTAACACGTTGGGTTGCAAGTATTTATTCTTTGTGTGCAGGTGCTATTTATGTAGTGTAGCTTGGTTCTCCTACTGGTTCGATAACACTGAGGGAAATACCTACCGTTGCTGTGCTGCATCATCCCTTCCTCTTTGGGAAAATACCTACGTAGTTCAAGCCAACATCAAAAGAAATTTCTAGCACCGTTGCCGGGGAGACATCATCAACATCTACCAGGTTCCTAATTACAAATGTCATCTCCTTGCAATTTACATTATTCACCATTTGCCTCTCGTTTTCCTCTCCCCACTTCACAAAAAATTTCCGTTTTATTCGCCCTCTTTTTCGTTCGCCGTTTTCTCGTCAGATCTGTTTTGTGTGCAATCTTGTTGATCACTTTTTGCCGTTATGGATAGTTCTTCCTCTATCATGTGCACCCCCGAGAACGAGGTTCTTAACTTTAAACAAAGGGGAGGGGAGAATTTAAAAAATGCTTGGTATAGGATTTGCAATGCTCATAATAGATCTATCCGAAAGCAATCTACCATTGTTCTTCTTTGCTGTTTTTATGTGGGCATCACCACTTGGTATAGATTCGTCCTTGATACGATTACCGGTGGAAATTTCTTGATGTGTCCCTCTCTTGATGCTTTTAATGCTATGGGAAATTTAGTGGGTTCACCGCCTCTTATAATTAATGAAACAACTTTGACTCTTGAGCACGTTATGGAAAGACTGAATGCTATCGAAAAGAAAATGCTTACCGAAGAACACTTTGAAAACTTGGATAAAAAGATGCATAATTTTGCTACTAAATTTGGGTCAAAAACGGGAGAAGTCTTTAAGTTGTTAAAATAAAAGGGAACCGTAATTCACGAAAGAATTGAAGAAAGCCCTTCTCGGATCGATAAGTTGGAAGAAATTTTTAGCAATTTAAGCGCGGCCTTTGCTTCTGCTAAAACTTTTGAAAAAAACCCCGTAAAAATAGGCAAGATTACTCGAGCCACTAAAAACAAGGGTGCACTTCTAATAGTAATAAAGAAGATCTTAAGATGATTAGTATTCACCCGGATTTTATTGAAGTAATAAGAGATCCTACTTGCAAGAATGAATTTTTCAATCTTGTTCCTAGAAGTATTGTTATTGAAAATTTGTATGCTAAATCTTTGAAGAATTCCAAGTGTTTGATTGAAGAATTGGAGACCAAAGATGACAATACTTAGATCTTTGCATTATGCCTAGCTAAGGGCGTAAAATGATAGCGCTTGTTGGGAGGCAACCCAATGAATACAATTTATTTTTGTATTTTTCTTTCTATTCTTGGGTGTTTGCACAATTATGCTACTGTGATGATTGTGTTTTTTGTGTTTTAATTAGTGTTTGTGCCAAGTAAAGCCTTTGGGACAGCTTTGGTGATAGTTGATTTGATCTTTTTGGAAAACAGAAACTTTTGCGTCCAGTAAAATAATTGTTTAAAATCAAAAAAGCGAGGGAAAATTCTGAATTTTTTACACAATATTTATATACAAATTGCCTCTGTTGTCCTAATTTTTCAGTTACAGAAGTATGAGAACAATTCGTATCTTTGCAGACTGTTCTGTTTTTGACAGATTCTATTTTCTTTGCATTGTCTGCTTATTTTGATGAATCGATGGTTTGTATTGGAGGTTATAAGCCATGGTAAAGTTAGAATACATTAGATATAATGCAAGAACAAAATTTGAATGGGTTTTCTATAGTACTTAAAGTAAAGATTGGTTTTCTTATACTAACGGATCTCACGAAGGTTTTGTTGAGTTTTGTGTGACTGAAGTTTTCATGTTTTGGGTGAGATTACGATGGATGAAGGAATAAGGAGTAAGAAGAGCCTAAGCATGGGGATGCCCCATGGCACCCCAAGCCATTATCCAAAGAGAAGCAAGCAACTAAGCTTGGGGATGCCCGAGTGGCATCCCCTCTTTCTTCTAACGACCATCGGTATTTTACTCGGAGCTATATTTTTATTCGTCACATATCATGAGTTTTGCTTGGAGCGTCTTGTATGATATGAGTCTTTGCTTGTTTTGCTTTTTATTTTCAGTCATGAATCCTTGCTGGACACACCTATTTGAGGGAGCCATAATTATGCTATGACTTGTTAGAATTGCTCTCTATGCTTCACTTAAATCTTTATGAGCTATGGAATTGCTCTAGTGCTTCACTTGCATCTTTTTGAGCATGGTGTTCTTTAGTATTTTTGAAGAAATGCTCTCATGCTTCACTTAGATTTATTTGAGAGTTAGTAATTATTTTTAGAAATTCTCTCTTGCTTCACTTAAATTATTTTGAGAGAAGAAAATTTTATGCTCATGTCCTTCACTTAGATTTGTTTGAGCTATCAAAAGCAACATATGAAATTAGTCCCAAAGTGATAGATATTCAAGAGGGATATAATAAAAACTTTCATGAAGATCATTGGACAAAATAAACTTGATTCTCTGTAATAGTTTTGCGATATGATGATATAATATGTGAGTCATGTTAATGAGTAATTATGGCTTAGTAAGAATATTGGTGTTAAGGTTTGTGATTCCCTATGCAAGCACGAAAGTCAATAGTTATGCAATGAAATTACATCCTACTTGTGGTGCATTATTCGGTGTTAGTTACGCTTAATGCTCGCTTATGAGATTTTTCGTTTCTTGGTTGGATGCTTCTCAATCTTTTGCTAGCCTTCATTTGTACTAAGTATGATCACTACTTGTGCATCCAAAATCCTTAAACCAGTTTTGCCATATGAGTCCACTATACCTACCTATATGTGGTATTTTCGTGCCGTTCTAAGCAAATTTGTATGTGCCATCTCTAATTTCAAAATAAATTTCTCTTTTGTGTGCTCGTACCGCTCATGAAACGGTAGGGGGTGGCTGATATATTTCCATGCTAGATGTGTTATTCTCAAGATGAGTGTTTATTCACATGTCATTGCGTGAGAGTACGGCAAAGGTATTAGGGATACCCAGTCCCGAAATGAAAAATGAATTTACTTTATGTTGTCAAATAATAAATTCCTTGGAAAGTGTTGGTATGGACGGCACCCGTGGATACGGCTAGCCGTGGAATGTGAAAGAATGGTGGAAAAAGGAATAAACTTTATTTTCTGTTGGGAACCACCTATGATATATCTAGCATGGAAAGTATTGGAAACCACTCGATCGTTTTCATTGACAGGAAAAGCATGCCACCCAAAATGCTTTATCTCTACTTTTTTCGCGTTGAGCTCTGGCACCTCTACAAATCCCTACTTCCCTCTGCGAAGGACCTTTCTTTTACTTTATGCAATTTTTGATTTTGAGTCTCCATCTTCTCTTATAAAGCACCAACTAAGGGGCACTATGATCGTACTTGAGCATTGGATGTAGCTAATATGCGAGTGTGTTTCATGAATGGATCAATGATTGAGCATAATGGGCTAGGGATAACTTGCTTTAGTGTTGGTATTTTGAAAGACATGGTTGCTTGTTGATATGCTTGAGTATTGAAATCTTCATGTCAAAACTAGACTATTGCTTTGAATCATATAAAAGTCCAAATGTCCACGCTACAAAGAAAACAATATGAGATGAACATGTTAGGCAGCATTCCACATCAAAAATTCTATTTTTATCATTTACCTACTCGAGGACGAGCAGGTATTAAGCTTGGGGATGCTGATACGTCTCGAATGTATCTATAATTTTTGATTGTTCCATGCTATTATATTATCATTCTTGGATGTTTTACAATCATTTTATAGCAACTTTATATCATTTTTTGGGACTAACCTATTGACATAGTGCCCAGTGCCAGTTGCTGTTTTTTGCTTGTTTTTTTACTTCACAGGAAATCAATACCAAACGGAGTTCAAATGCAGCGAAACTTTTTGGTGATTTTTTCTGGAGTAGAAGACACAAGTTGGGCCAAGGAAGTACCAGAGGGGTGCCCCGAGGGGGGCACAACCCTCCTGGGCGCGCCTGGAGGCCCAGGTGCGCCCTGGTGGGTTGTGCCCACCTCGGTGGCCTCCCGCACCGCCTCTTTGCTCTATAAATACCCCAATATTCCAGGAACCCTAGGGGAGTCGACGAAAATCAATTCCAGCCGCCGCAAGTTCTAGAAACCACAGATCCAATCTAGACACCATCACGGAGGGGTTCATCATCCTCATTGGTGCCTCTCCGATGATGCGTGAGTAGTCCATTATAGACCTACGGGTCCGTAGTTAGTAGCTAGATGGCTTCCTCTCTCTCTCTTTTGATTCTCAATACAATGGTCTCTTGGAGATCTATTTGATGTAACTTTTTTGCGGTGTGTTTGTTGGGATCCGATGAACTTTGAGTTTATGATCAGATCTATGTTTTTATCCATGAAAGTTATTTGAATCTTTTGATCTCTTATATGCATGATTATTTATAGCCTCGTATTTCTTCTCCAAATCTTTGGTTTAGTTAGGCCAACTAGATCATTTTTTCTTGCCATGGAAAGAGGTGCTTTGTGATGGGTTCGATCTTACGGTGCTTGATCCCAGTGACAGAAGGGGAACCGACACGTATGTATCGTTGCTATTAAGGATAACAAGATGGGGTCTATTTCTACATAAATAGATCTTGTCTACATCATGTCATCATTCTTATTGCATTACTCCGTTTCTCCATGAACTTAGTACACTAGATGCATGCTGGATAGCGGTTGATGTGTGGAGTAATAGTAGTAGATGTAGGCAGGAGTCGGTCTACTAATCTTGGACGTGATGCCTATATAATGATCATTGCCTGGATATCGTCATAATTATTTGAAGTTCTATAAATTGCCCAACAGTAATTTGTTTACCCACCGCATGCTATTTTTCTCGTGAGAAGCCACTAGTGAAATCTATGGCCCCCGGGTCTATTTTCTCATCATATATTTTCAGATCTATATTGCTATTTGCCTTTTTATTTATTTGCCACTTTTATTTTCAGATCTATATTTCTAAAAACCCAAAAACATTTTGCTTCACTTTATTTTATTCGCGATCTATTTATCCAATCTACTACAATTTATCTCATGTCCGTTTGCCAATTTCTGGCGCCGTTACCCGAAAGGGATTGACAACCCCTTTAACACATCGGGTTGCAAGTATTTGTTCTTTGTGTGCAGGTGCTCTTTACGTAGTGTTGCTTGGTTCTCCTACTGGTTCGATAACCTTAGCCTCATTACTGAGGGAAATACCTACCGTTGTTGTGCTGCATCGTCCCTTCCTCTTTGGGGAAATACCGACGTAGTTCAAGCCAACATCAGACAGCACGGCGATGATAGCTCTCTTTTACCCAGGTTTGGGCCGCTTTGCAGCGTAAAACCCTAGTGCTGCTGTGGTGGATTGATCTGGAGTAACACGAAAGCACGACATGCTCTAGCCCGGCAAGGTTGCCTTTGGGAGAGCAACATGTGCATACAAGTGTTGAGGGATCAAATGTTCGAACCCCTTGCTAGGTTGCCTCAGGCCTCCTTTTATAGGTTAAGGGGCGACCACAATGGCAAAACAGTCATTTCGGGGTGATTAGATATCTAACAGTGCAATCATACCTAACTGTGGTAGTTAGGACAAAGCGCATTAAATGCACTACTAGGTGTCAAGCTGGTGTTGAAGCCCGAGAAGCCTGCCGCGCCACTTATCTGCCTCTTCTTATTAGCGTGACATGTCGTCTGGACGGGTGTCAATAAAGCTAATCTCTTCCTTATCACGCTGCCACGTGCTTGGTAAGATCCACCTAACTGCTTGATAGCTTGACACCGCACTGATTAATGACATGGATGCGATCAGGTGGAGCGGTGGCGTCTTGTTGAAAACCTGTCGGCAAGGGGCCTGGCGGGTTCTAGTCTTGGCGGCCCGGGAAACCTTGCCGGGGTAAACTGGTCTCGTTCCTCAGGTGCTGCCTCGACCCGGCCAGGCTCTCCTGCCCAGCAAGGGAAACTTCCTTGAGGTGATCTCCTGCTGACTTAATCCTTTTTAATACTCTCCTTGATCTCACGAAGAGCGGTTTCTCTAGCTTATCTTTGTGTCATGCGTTGGTATTGGGTGTATGATCGCCATTACACATGTGCATGAGTTCGGGCAGCAAACGTAAATGTTTGCTGCACCGAAAGGAGCCCCCGGGCCTTGTCCATACGTGTCGCTGGGCAACGTTGGGGTAGGCCCCAAACAATGCACAAGCTCGCATCCTGACCTTGCCGTGGAGGAGCACGTGTCTTTGAGATCTTCTTTGCTTCTTCATTAATCTGGAATTGAATTGACCTCTGGCCTCCCCGCGAGACGTGCGACATCCAAACGACGTGGCTTCACTCATGCCGTGGGCCAGAAGACGCCCAGATTCATGGGGGCTAGTTAGCGCACCTGCGCTTGAACCGGGGATAACTACCATCTTACTCCATCAACCACGCCTGCCGTTTCCGCCACGCGCGCTACATGCATTGCGCATACGCAGGGCGCAGGAATGTGTGCCTAGACAAGAGGCGCAGTGCCCTGGATTGGCGCAAGGGGGCGGCCGACGAATCTGGCGCCGCCAGTGGTGCAGACGGGGTGGATTGGAGGAGTGGTGCAGTCGCCCCGGGGTAGTGGAGAACCAGCCTCCCACCCTGCCCGGCTATAAAAGGGAGAGCGAGGGGGATGGAGCCGTTCATCCACGTACGTTCTCCTCCATTCTTCTTGTTTTATCTTCCACCATGGCAAGGGGAAGAGGCCGTGCTCAGGTTCCGACGGTGGCGATAAGGGCTTCCTCTCGGCACCGTGCTCCTGCCCCCATCGCAGCCGCTGGGACGGAGTGCAGTGCATAAGGTGAAGCCGCAGGGCACGGACGGGGCCGACGGAGCGCTCAAGGCAGAGGCAGGCGTGGTGGTGCACCGGCCGTGCTTCCCCCAGCCGCTCCGACCCCGACGGTGGGCCATGTAGGAGACACGACGCTGAAGCTCATCGTCAGGTTGCACGAGCCCCCGTGCAGCCGCCTGCGGTTGCCTCGCCCCTTCGCTAGGATGATGGAGATTGAGCAGCCGCTCAGGCAGGGGGTTGCGCATGAGCGGCTGCTGCAATGGTGCGGCATGGGCGGACATTGAGTTTCCCACGCCACACGTCATGCTTCTCAGGCGTGGCTGGAAAACCTTTGCCCGCGCCCATCATCTGGCGGAAGGGCACATCCTCTGCTTCAAGTTGGTGGAGGCTGATCTGCTCTTCATCAAGGTCTCCGGATGCTATGAAAGCTCGACCGATGACGAAAGCTCCTCCTCAAGCAACAACGACGAAGAGGACACTGACGGCGAAGACAGCAACATCGAGCCCCCGGTCGTCAAGCATGAAGACAACGACTCTGACTCCGGCTGAGCACTAGACACACCGTCACCGTCAGCTAGGCACCGGAAGCACCATCATCTGGAGCCTGGACCCCGACAGAGTGATTTGCCATGGGGTGCTTGGCTGGGATGTCTCCGCCACCTCCAGCTGGACCCCGGCAGGCTTCCTCGTGGACTCTGGCTTCGTCTTCCCTGTCGGTGTTCCTCCTGTCGTGTTCCTCTGGTCCTGGCGGGGGTGACCAGGGCATTGCCTAGCCGCTCTCCCCGTCCCCGGTCTCTTCTTCCTTGTCGGGGAGGCGTCCTCCCGATCTTGTCAGGATGCATCCCGCTGGTCCTGACGGGGTCAGGCTGGGCTTCTGCCCAGGCGCTCCTTTTGCCCTCTTTCCGTCTCGATTCAACTCCTAGGAGAAGAGGGGCAAGAAAGGAATTACGGGGCACTTATCTTTTTTCATATCAAAAGATGTAGGCATTTGCCAAATTTTAGTTAAAATCATCTAATCCTTCCTCCATGTCTGTACTCCACTTGATCTGTTCTTGTTATCAACGTATTAATGGAAAGAAACCTTTGCCGGATACTTGTGCATGTGTCAAAACATGCTGAGGGATGACCCTTCAGTACTTTCAAGTAAACAAGGCTCCCGGCAACGCATCCTACCGGCCCTCATTATAGCTGTTACTAAACCTCGTTCGATAGGCTCAAAACGGGTTAAGAGCGTGGATGAGGGCTGGCTCCTTGTTAACATTCCTTCAAATGTTTGCTCCAACCAGTCTGATCAAACGGGCTCAAATCAATAAATGGGAGCACAAATGATGGAGGCAACAAGGTTCCTCCACATACAAGTTCTTCATACGTGAGTACAGTGCGGAGTGTTAGGATGAACTTATCTTTGTTTGATGTCCTTCTTATCGTTTTAGATAAGGGAAAGGTTGTCGGGGATCAGCGCAGGGCCTTGTGTTCATCTTCCTCTCTGGAAACCACTGTGAAGAAACTTCCTGTCATCATGAAAGAGAGGGGATAACACATGGCTCTATGTTATGCATTGATTATCTTACTCAAGAGCTACCATGGCAAGATTGTGCTCAAGTAAGTATGAATGCAAGTTTTCATGAAAGAGCGCTTCGTTTTATTAGCTTTGCACAGGGTCCGCGCCTGGCTTTGTACAAGGGTTACAAGTCCCGGGGACTATGCTTGTACAAAACAGGTTGCTGGGGCAAGGCCCGGCAACCGCGCCTTACGGGTAGAACTTGCGAAGATGCTCAATATTCCCTGAGTTTTGCATAGGGATGCCATCTTCAGTCTCCAAACAGACTGCGCCAGGTCTGATGACACGTACTACCCAGTAAGGGCCTTCCCACTTCGGTGTCAACTTGTTTGAACCCTTGGCGGACTGAACACGCCTAAGGAGAAGGTCACCTTCCTCAAGGCTCCGGGCACTAACCCTGCGGCTATGGTAGTGGCGCAGGGCTTGCTGGTATCGTGCAGCACGTATAGCAGCCCAAAGACGATCTTCCTCGAGGAGCGTGGCATCGTCATGTCGTAGCTGCTCTTGCTCTACTTCATCGTAGGCAAGTACTCAAGGTGAACCGTATATGAGTTCCGTGGGGAACACCACTTCTGCACCATATATCAGGGAGAAGGGAGTCTGGCCGGTAGCTCGATTTGGTGTCGTCCTGATTGACCAAAGAACCACCGGCAACTCATCAATCCAACGCTTGCCACATGTTCGCAGTCTATCAAAGTTTCTTGTCTTTTTTCCTCGCAGCACTTCAACATTCATTCTTTCGGCCTGCCCGTTGCTTCTTGGGTGGGCAACAGAGGCGAAAGAGACCTTGCTCCCAAGGCTCTGGATGTACTGCATGAAGGCGCGGATCGTAAACTGGGTGCCGTTGTCGGTAATTACCCTGTTGGGCACTCCAAAATGACACACCAGTCCCTTGAAGAACTTCATAGTTGACTGCGCCGTCACCTTTCTCACTAGTTCCACCTCGGGCCACTTTATAAACTTGTTGATTGCCATGTACAAGAATTCAAAGCCCCCGGTAGCACGGGTAATGGGGCCCAAAATGTCGAGCCCCCAGACTGCGAACGGCCAGGATAAAGGGATTGTTTGCAAGGCTTGAGCTGGCTGATGGGTATTTTTGGAGTGGAACTGGCATGCTTCACACTTGGTGATGAGCTCAGTTGCATCCGGGAGGGCGGTGGGCCAATTGAATCCTTGCCGAAAAGCTTTCCCAACAAGTGCTCTGGATCCCAAATGTGAACCACACATATCTCCATGTATCTCTGGCAACAGCATTAGTCCATCTTCTTGACAGATACACTTCAGCTTCACGCCATTAGGCCTCTTTCTGTACAGAATGTTGTCCACAAACTGGTACATACTTGATTGCCGGGCCACTTTTTCAGACTATTCCGGGTCATCAAGAAGTTCTCCAGTTTGCAAGAATTGGACTATGTGCTGTGCCCATGCCAGAGCTTGAGGCTCAACGACAAAAACTAAAGGCATTTCTTCTGCTGAGGGAGCGCTTGTCTCGACAGCGAAAACCGGGGTTCCGCCGAAGAGCGCGGCTCACCAGTCAAAATAGGATCTCCCTCGGCAAGCTTCTCACCAGCGGCTTCGGGGAGCTTTGCTGTGAAATGTTCGCCAGTGTTGAGCTTCCTTCTCTTCTTGGCCAAAGTTGATGGAGAAACTGATAGTTGGATGAGGCGGAGTACAAAAGTTCCTGGTTCCACAGGAAGCTTTTGTGCAGTGCTCTTCGACATGTGATCAGCGATGCTGTTTTCTGCACAAGGCACATGCTCTGTGTTGCAGCCCGTCAAAGTGGTCTTCCAGCTTCCTCACCTATTTCATGTAAGCTTCCATCAATGGGCTATGATAATCCTTATTAACTTACTTGACAACAAGCTGAGAGTCGCCGCGTATGATCACCTTTTTTATTCCCAATTCCACAGCAATCCTGAGCCCGGCAAGGAGTCCTTCATACTCTACGGTGTTATTGGTGGCATCTTCCCTGGGGAAGTACATTTGGATGACGTACTTGAGGTGTTCTCTGGTGGGGGCAACGAGCAAAACTCCTGCCCCGGCACCTTGGAGCGAGAAAGCACCGTCGAAGTACATGACCCATTCTTTGGGGGCCTCCTTGCCGGGGAGAGTAGTCTCCATAACCTCTTCATCGGGTGTTGGCATCCACTCTGCAATGAATTCCGCCAGTGCTCTTCTTTGGATAGTTGCGGTGCTCTCAAATTTCAAAGCAAAGATTGACAGTTCCAAGGCCCATTCTACTATCCTACCAGTGGCTCGGGGTTCCTCAAGATTCGCTGTAGCGGAAGGCGGGTCACAACTATGATTTCGTGAGCTTGAAAATAATGGCACAATTTCCTCAAGGCCATAAGGAGGCCGAAGATCAACTTCTGGACACCACAGTACCTTGACCTAGCCCCCTGCAAGAGGGAACTGACAAAGTAAACTGGTCGCTGCACCATCTTCTTTCTTGCTAATCCTTTCCGCTTGTCAGCACCAATTTGTGGCCCTCCATTGCCGCCATCAGGTCCTGCCGGGGATAAAGTTGGCTCATCGCTGGACAGTTCTGCCGCAGTAGTTTCTTCGCTATCCACTTCTCTCTGCGCCACCAAGACTGCACTAACCACTTGATTCGTTACCGCCAGATACAGCAGCAATGCCTCTTGTGGTTTGGGTGCGACCAGGGTTGGAGCGGAGGAAAGGTAAGCTTTCAACTCCCGCAGCGCAGCCTCAGCCTCTGGACTCCATTTCATTGGACCAACCTTCTTCAATATTTTCAAGAACGACAAGGCACGCTCGGCAGATTTTGAGATGAACGTACTTAATGCGGCAACACAGCCAGCCAGACGCCTCACATCTTTTACGGTTTTTGGAGCTTGAATCTGTTCTATTACCTTAATCTTGTCGGGGTTGGCTTCTATGCCTCGCTGTGACACAAAGAATCCAAGAAGCTTGCCGAACGGGACGCCAAATACACACTTCTCTAGGTTGAGCTTTAAGGTGATCTTCCATAAATTTGCAAAGGTTTCTTCTAAGTCTTCAATGACTGTAGATTTATCCTTGGCCTTGACCACTATGTCATCCATATAGGATTCAATGTTCCTGTGCAGCTGAGGTCCCAAGCCAATCTGCATGGCCCTTGCGAATGTGGAACCAGCGCTTTTTAGCCCAAAAGCCATACGTACAAAGCAGTACGTGCCACATGGGGTAATAAAGGCGGTCTTTTCTTTGTCTTCCTTGGCTATGAAGATCTGGTGGTAGTCAGAGTACGCATCGAGGAAGGAGAGCAAATCACATCCTGTGGTGGAATCAACAATTTTATAAATGTGCGGCAATGGGAAGGGATCCTTTGGACAAGCTTTGTTTAAGTTAGTGAAGTCGATACAAAGTCTCCACTTCCCGTTTGCCTTGTGCACCACCACTGGATTTGCTAACCAAGTTGGATGCAGTACTCCTCGGACGAAACCTGCAGCCTCAAGCTTCTTAATCTCCTTAGCAATGAACTGTTGCCGTCCAGGGCCTGTTTCCTGACTTTATGCTTGACGGGACGGGCATGCGGACAGACAGCAAGGTGGTGCTCGATTACCTCCCTGGGAACACCGGGGATGTCGGACAGTTGCCAGGAAAACACGTCGGCATTCGCCCTCAGGAAGGCAATGAGCGAGCTTTCCTATTTGTCACCAAGGGTGGCACTAATGGTAAAAGTACCATCAGCGCCATCCTGCCTTGCCGGAACCTTCTTGGTCTCTAGAGGGGCAGCTTTGGATCTTTTGCTAGCTGAACTCTCCGGCAAGTCACTGCCGGGCGCAGCGCACTCCGAAGAGATGCGCTTCCTAGGGTCCTTGTCGGTGTTCTTGCCGGTCTTTTTAATTTTCCTCTCTTCCTTGGCGGGAGCCGAGGCGTTGATGGCCTCCGCTGCTACCGCGTCTCTATACATCTTGGGCTAGTTTGGTTGCCTTCCTGGTGATTTCGTGCCTGGCCACAAGCGTGCCTGAAACCTGCCTGAGACATGTTTGGATAGTGTCCTGAGCGTGTGACAGAATGCCTGGCCTGGAAATGTAGGGTAACGCAGCAGAAAACAAAAATTTTCCGACCTACGCACCAGCCCAGGACCACTATGGAGACTGCATACAAGGTTTGATCAGTTTCGTTACCGACTCGTAGCGCAGCAGAAGTAGAGTCGATGACGATCGGCGTTGCAGATCCCCGCAGCTAGGATTTACAACCTCCAAACCGCGAGGATGTATACCCTCGTCTTCCCTTCGGACAGCCCTCCGGGAGGCGGTCGAACAGTCGCCCGGATGGTGTCGCGGACAGCCCTTCGGGAGGACCGTCGAAACTCGGACAATCACTCGGACAGCCCTTCGGGAGGACTCACAGAACTCGGACCGTCACTTGGACAGCCCTTCGGGAGGCACTCTCAAACAGCCCCTCGGGCACTAAGCTCGAAACTATGACCTCTCTACAGAGTTGCACACATACGGTGTCACCTATTCGGCAGGGCTTCGCCGTCCAGAACTAGTTCCCACCGGAACCCAGACAGCCTTTCGGCTCTACGAAACTCTTTTCGTGGGAGGGAGAGAGAAGCCAGATCATTGCAATGGCACTTGTATGTGAGAAGGAGTGAGTGTGGAGGGCTGCCCCTCCACCTCTATTTATAGGAAATCCCAAGGGGTAGGGTAGTTTTTCACAAAAACCCAAAAACCACATGAATGGAGTCCTTCCACAAGGGCACAAGTGTGAAACCAAGAGACAAGTGGGGGCTCCAAGGAGGAGCCCCATTGTGGCCGGCCAACACCTTGTAGGGGCCCCCCAAGGGGGCCGAATCCATCCATGTCACCCCCAAAAATATCTTGGGACAAAGCCCAAAATAATGGCTTTCCAAAAAGTAACCCAAAAAGCACTTTCACTATTCATGACAACATTTTTCAGCGTCCGTTCGAACTGAAAATATTTATGTGGGCTTAGAACATTTCCAGTACCCACTAAAATAATTTTCAACGCGTTCTGGAACAATTCCAGTTTAGTGATTTCATCTGCGAAAAGCATCTGAAGCGGTTCCGGCAGCTCCGGAACATTTTCGGTTTTTCTTCCAGAAAATTCCCAAAAGTTTCCAGAATGATTCTAGCACCCTCCAAGAATTATTAGGCATGTGCCGAAACCAATTTGACTTAATGGAATACCCCGAAACAACTTTTCAGTTTTACCGAAACTCATCCGGTGTTCTCTCTGCGGAACTTTTCCGCTGTCCGAAACTTTTTCGGTGATTTTCTCTCAGACTCCCTGTCTAGTATTCAGCAAATAGATGACCCTTGAGCGTGTGACCCTATAGGTTCGGTGAAGTATAGACATGACACGGAACCCCTTCCGATCAATGATCAACATCGGAGCCGTGGACACCCATATTGACCCCTATACCCACACGAATGAATATTCGAGTGAACCTCCAGTTGCCGTGTGCTATTCCTGTTGCTTTGCGATATGTTACAAATACCCGAGGTGAGACATGTTGGTATTCCCGTGGATCAACAACTTGTCCACTATGCTAGTTACGTCGTTACCGGTATTGTTCTCTTTTCTCGTTACCGTGTTCCGGCATCCCTGTGATCAAATCACAAAGTGTCTGGCCAGACGATGATGGATACCGTAACACCGAGAGGGCCCAGAGATATCTCTCCATCGTCGGAGGAGCAAATCCCAATCTCGAGCTATCAAGTTACTTGACATACTTTTCCATGAACCCGTAAGCCGCCGTAATAGCCACCCATTTACGGATGACGTTTAACAAACCCCAAAGTTCATGAAGCAAGCATGAAGAAACTCGATACTCTCATGGTCTAAGGAATCATGCAAACGTTAACCATCTCTGTGTTATTAACCATTAACTTGTGACTAATGTATCTCATGGCATAACATCAATCGGGTCGATTCAACACAAATGTTCTGCTAACATTGTGCCCTCAAAGTTGCTGGCAAAGACATGCCCATGATCAGGAAAGCAGGATCATCATGCAACACTTGAGCTAGTCTTAGAGGCCAGACTAGGAATACATTTTACCGTTTATTATCCCACACGTGCATATGAGTCTTCCTCCGAGCCTCGTGGTTATTGTAGACTCGAGAACCATAGCAGTTATAGCATGGAACATAAACCTAATTATGAGCATGGAGATAAATAATAACATTTATTATTGCCTCTAGGGCATATCTCCTACAGACTCCCACTTGCACTAGAGTCAATAATCTAGTTAATGCTAATGCACTTTACACCTGTGGCACACCGGTGTAAATATGCTTCGCTTGTGGTATAGCCTGATGTCCAACGGATCTGACGACTTCAGCTCCGTGTGTATCTTTTCATATCCTCGCGTTTTCACGCTTTCACAAAATTCATATTTTGTGTGGACTTGGTTTTGTATGTATGTGAAACACAGGTCGAACCTGGATTCCTCAGACTGAGTTATGGAGCAACTACCTGCTGTAGTGTCCCATTAACAAAAGCCATCTTGGAACCATACTAAGTTCATGAATGAACTATATGATTCAACATCTTCTTTGTCGCTTTTAAAAGCGGCAACATACTTCGCCTCTGTTACAGAATTCGCCACAGCAACTTGTTTGGAACAATTTCCAACTACCGTGCCACCATATTGTGTGTTGCACAAAACCCTTAACTTAAATCGAAAATTCGCTTGGAGCATGGATGAAGACTGTATCGATGTAACCTTTTACAACGAACTCTTCATGATCTCCGCTTGCGAGAAAACATGTCATCAGTGCTACTATAGTACTCAATGACCCTTTTTCACTGTTGTCCCATGATCAGTAAAATTTGATCACTCTGGTATCTATACTCGCAACAACTTTGGGAGTATTGGACATATCTGGTTTGTTTTTACATACCATGGAATACATGATTAATCCAAACACAAGAGTGTGTGGAATCTCCATCATGTATTTTGCACATCAGTGTTTTGGGACACCGAGTCTTGCAAAAACTCTTTCCATGTGACTTCGGCAAGAATCACTCCTTGACGTTTTTAATGCTAAAAGGTTTTAGCATCTTGTCAATATGTATCTTTGCTCAGCCCCATTAGGTAAATCTATCTCCATAGATCGTCATGCCTAATATAAAGGCTATTTAGCCCAAGCACTTCATCGAAAAACTATTTTCAAATGAAGTCCTAATTCGTGTCAAGAAATTTATTTCCAATTAACAATGTGTCAAGCACACAACGTTTTTAGAAATTTTATTATGCTCCCACTTACTTTCTTGAATCATAAGCATCTTCGTTACCCATTGATGAAGTCAAACCCCTTTGACTATTTCATCAAAACACGAAGATTCCAACTCCATTTTGCTCTCTTCTGTCCATCGCTGGAACTCTGAAGTTTGCATACTTACTAGCATCCTCTGGACTGACAAAATACCTTGGACTGTAACACATGCAAGTCCTTGGTTTTATTTTCATCAGATGGAAATCCTTTTGTCATCCTTTGTTTCATAGCTCATGATTTGAAATATGTATTAATTGCTAGTTCAACCCGAACCGACTTTAAGCATCGCTACGGTGAAACAACCTCATCATAGTCAACTCCTTGAACTTGTATATTGCAACAAGTCGAGCTTTATGGATAAAACATTTTTACCTGTATCAGTTTTTAGTTCCATAAAATTCGTTAGACTCTAAGTCTTCCGAAAGGTGTATCAAGATTTTAATCTTGAAACATTTATATGGAAACTATCTTGGATTGTATTGGCATTTAGCCAATCCCAGAGTCAGGGCCCATCAACGCTTCCTTGTGTATCGTAGGTATACTATTGTCTAACAACAATATCTCGTTTGCGCACCAGAGAGGTTTGCACGAGCTTTGCCTAGGTGGTTCAGCTGCAAGTTCGACCGCAATCCATACATTTTATTGTAGAGACTTCCGTATCAGTCGCAGTAGGAAACTCTGGAATTACTTCCAAGGTCTCTTTCCTTTGATCTGATGATGAAGATACTGTTATCTTGTCGAGTTGCATTGTTCTCCCACTCACCTTTTGAAAGAACCATTTTCTTCAAAAAGCATACCATTCTTTGTGGCAAACCTATTTGCCTCTGTATAGTGAGGGAGGAATACCCAATTACTTGGGGTAACCTACAAAGTAGCACTTGTCTGATTTGGAATAGGTTTGTAACCTTTTACACAAGCCCCATATTCCAAATGTTAAGAAAAGACATAACATGGTTGGGCGTACCATACCATGTCGTCATTTCAACAGACCCGATGGAGCTCTTTTCAGTGTAAAAGCCGCAGTCTCTAAAGCATCACCTTTTAAAAGGGATAATGGAAAATTTATTTATGTCATCTTTGATCTTACCATGTCATAAATGGTTCGATTACATCTTCACGGACTTTCCACTTGCAGTGGTGTTCCGGGAGGTGCAAGTTATGAAACCCCTTTCACAACTCATCAGACATTCGCTAAACTTGTAACTCAAATATTCCTTTCTGCAATCCAATTGTAGAAACATAATTTTTTTGTTACAATAACTTCTACTTCATTCTTGAAAACCTTTTGAATGAATTCAAAAGATCTAGACTTACGTCTCATCAAGTAAATATCCATATATCTACTTGAGTCATTTCTAAAGATAGATAAATCCACTACTTGCAACAACATTCATTGGACTACATACATCATGATGCATGATCACCAATACGTTCTTTGCTCGTTCCTTATGGCCTGTGAATGGTATTTTAGTCACTTCACTTTTCGGAGAAAAGTTGCAAGTGTCAGATGATTCAAAATCAACCGACTTCAAAATCCATCATAATGGAATTTCCATGCGGGTTTCTCCAATGTGACCAAATGCAGTGCCACACGTGTGTGGTATTCTGTTAGTCTTGCGACATTTAGTGTCAGTGTTATGGATGTATCATATTACTATCAATATTCATAACATACGTCCCATCTGGATGGAAGCATGGCCCTTCATGTTATTCACAATACTGAACAACAATTGTTCTTTTATGAACAACCCTTTTTGCAAAAACATTTTGCAAGGGGCTAGAGTGTAAAACTCTAAAATGAATTATGAAAGTAAATCCAGAGGTAATATATTATTATCATTATTCATAACATACATCTCATTCTCAATGAAAGTATGGCCCTTATGTTATTCATAACATCGAACATAAAAAGTTCTCTTATGAACAACCTTCTTGCAAGATACCTTATGCAATGGGCTAGAGTTTGTAAAACTCTAAATGAATTATGAAAATAAATACAGACGGTAATACACCGATGGAAGGTATAGTAACATTTACTATGTTCCCTGTATATACCTAAAACTCATTCCTGGCTAGTCTTTCAGGCCATAGTAGTTCTTACATCGAGTTGCAACAGATCCAATCGAGCGGGTATCTTTGTGATTAACTCACAATACCCAAGAATTAGTGATTAACATGTTTAACCATAATTCCCAAGAACTATATCTTTGACCAGCCTTCTATACATCAAAAACTTGTATGACATTCATACATGAGCTGGATATTCCAGTCTTCTTTCTTTCTGCCATTATACTTCTAACAGTTTAACTTTTAGTATTTCTCCTACTCTCAGAAGAAGCACCCAACTTAAGAGTGGCGTTAGCCCCGGATTTCCTAGGCATGAAAGTTTCACTAACACCCTTCGGACACTTCCTTTTTCTTTAAGTTGTTGTTTTATTCACCTTTCATCATATGACAGGCGTTCTTCTGGATCCCTCTCTTATCAGTCTAATGCATAGTAAACTCTTTTACTAATAGTTTGCAAACAAACATTGCTTTGGATATCTCATATCTTTTAGCCTTTGTCTGTCTCTGAAAATGATTTTCAGATTCCATGAATATCACATAACTATCCAAACTTTCGAAGTTCGGGTCTCATGGAAGCAAACATATTGCACTTGACTGAAACGGAATTCTAGCTTTTGGATCGAAGGACGAGAGTCACATGACCCATAGCATAAGCGAGAGAATACCGAAAGTATGCGATAGGACAAAGTCCTTCTCGGCACTCTTGAGGACAATCCTCACATTACGTTAACAACCGTAAAGTTTTAACCAGATATTTAACAGCTATTCAATTTTAACAGGGAAGGTGGAAACGCGAGCCATTATTCTACAACTATTATGCATACAACACTTAGACAAAGTTCATAATTAATTGCATAGAGAAATAAACAAGTTAATTCTATAGTGCGCTCCCACTCAAATCAATATCTCTCATAATTGATTATGAGTGATTCAATACACGAATTTCAATTCAACGCCATTGATGGTGAGCATCACTGATGACGAGAACTTCAATCGTTAGGCAAACTTGCCAATCACATCTCTATGTGACTCTTGTTCATCTTTCGATGCGTGTGTTCCGAGCTCATGACTTTCATGCCTAAACGTTAAGACAACCAAGTGATCTCGCTGCGAGGTCTCAACTCACCCGCCTCTCACATGCCTAATCGTTCGTACCCATGTCAGCATGGCGCACCCTGAAAAGTTAGGTGCCGTGACGGTGCTACACTTGGGAGAACACTAACTACTTGATATTTTTGTGAGAGATCACCCTAATAAAAAGCGACTACCGTGCAATCAAGAAGGGTGCAGCATAAGGGATAAACATCTCAGGCAATTCATAATAGCATGATATGGTATAGCCCTTTCTGACGGAGAAGTCTTGTATTTCTTCATCTTCGGCATTCGCGTCGGTGTTCACCTTCGCGAAGATTGCTACCACCTTGTCGATGCACCAGATAATATTGCTATCTCTATAGCTAATAAAATAATGCATTACAACAAGGTTGACACGCAGGTCATTTAAAGTGCAATCATATGGCTCCAGCCATCATGCCAAATCATGACACGCAGGTCATGTTAATCAATTTACATCATATAGGCATCTCATACATAATCAAATTATTATGAGCACTGCTATACCACATCATGTGCACATGCAAACCCTCCTGCAAGACCAAGTTAGACGACTCTAATCGGTTCATGCAAAAACTTGTTTTACGTGGCTTCTAAGGTTTCGAAACAAACCAAAGCTACCAACGTTCATCATCAAGTATGATAATTCAAGTCGCTAGATTAACTTTCCAGGGTGTATGAAAACCGAGATAATAAAATCTCGAGCCCCATACTAAACTTCGTCATACGCATGACCCCCGTGCAGATCATATCTGCATTGCCCTTTCGTCTGCGAAATTTCATCTTTCTTTTTAACTACGGTGGAATTCAATGGACTGTTAGCACTTCTTTGATCAATCAGGATCGCGGATTGCCAGAACATTGAAACTCCACCATGCTGTTATCAAGATCAGAAATATGCAAATTCCAGGGAAGCAACAAGAACCTCGGGTAACAGATTTCATCTGCTACCCGCACAAATAATTTTCAGTAATAGAACTCATCTACTACCTAATTATATTGTGCAACACCCATACATCACTATGTATTCTAGATCGCAACCTGCATCTACGCATAGCACGGCTCATGATGCCACTGTAGGGTAACGCAGCAAAAAACAAAAAATTTCCGACCTACGCACCAGCCCAGGACCACTATGGAGACTGCATACAAGGTTTGATCAGTTTCGTGACCGACTCGTAGCGCAGCGGAAGTAGAGTCGATGACGATCGGCGGTGCAGATCCCAGCAGCTAGGATTTACAACCTCCCAACCGCGAGGATGTATACCCTCGTCTTCCCTTCGGACAGCCCTCCGGGAGGCGGTCGAACAGTCCCCCGGATGGTGTCGCGGACAGCCCTTCGGGAGGACCGTCGAAACTCGGACAGTCACTTGGACAGCCCTTCGGGAGGACTCATAGAACTCGGACCGTCACTTGGACAGCCCTTAGGGAGGCACTCTCAAACAGCCCCTCGGGCACTAAGATCGAAACTACGACCTCTCTACAGAGTTGCACACATACGGTGTCACCTATCCGGCAGGGCTTCGCCGTCCAGAACTAGTTCCCACCGGAACCCAGACAGCCTTTCGGCTCTACGAAACTCTTTTCGTGGGAGGGAGAGAGAAGCCAGATCATTGCAATGGCACTTGTATGTGAGAAGGAGTGAGTGTGGAGGGCTGCCCCTCCACCTCTATTTATAGGAAATCCCAAGGGGTAGGGTAGTTTTACACAAAAACCCAAAAACCACATGAATGGAGTCCTTCCACATGGGCACAAGTGTGAAACCAAGAGACAAGTGGGGGCTCCAAGGAGGAGCCCCATTGTGGCCGGCCAACACCTTGTAGGGGCCCCCCAAGGGGGCCTCATCCATCCATGTCACCCCCAAAAATATCTTGGGACAAAGCCCAAAATAATGGCTTTCCAAAAAGTAACCCAAAAAGCACTTTCACTATTCATGACGACATTTTTCAGCGTCCGTTCGAACTGAAAATATTTATGTGGGCTTAGAACATTTCCAGTACCCACTAAAATAATTTTCAACGCCTTCTGGAACAATTCCAGTTTAGTGATTTCATCTGCGAAAAGCATCTGAAGCGGTTCCGGCAGCTCCGGAACATTTTCGGTTTTTCTTCCAGAAAATTCCCAAAAGTTTCCAGAATGATTCTGGCACCCTCCAAGAATTATCTGGCATGTGCCGAAACCAATTTGACTTAATGGAATACCCCGAAACAACTTTTCAGTTTCACCGAAACTCATCCGGTGTTCTCTCTGCGAAACTTTTCCGCTGTCCGAAACTTTTTCGGTGTCCGAAACTTTTTCGGTGATTTTCTCTCAGACTCCCTGTCTAGTATTCAGCAGATAGAAGACCCTTAAGAGTGTGTCCCTATAGATTCGGTGATGTATAGACATGACGCGGAACCCCTTCCGATCAATGATCAACATCGGAGCCGTGGACACCCATATTGACCCCTATACCCACACGAATGAATATTCGAGTGAACCTCCAGTTGCCGTGTGCTATTCCTGTTGCTTCGCGATATGTTACAAATACCCGAGGTGAGACATGTTGGCATTCCCGTGGATCAACAACTTGTCCACTATGCTAGTTACGTCGTTACCGGTATTGTTCTCTTTTCTCGTTACCGTGTTCCGGCATCCCTGTGATCAAATCACAAAGTGTCTGGCCAGACGATGATGGATACCGTAACACCGAGAGGGCCCAGAGATATCTCTCCATCGTCGGAGGAGCAAATCCCAATCTCGAGCTATCAAGTTACTTGACATACTTTTCCATGAACCCGTAAGCCGCTGTAACAGCCACCCATTTACGGATGACGTTTAACAAACCCCAAAGTTCATGAAGCAAGCATGAAGAAACTCGATACTCTCATGGTCTAAGGAATCATGCTAACGTTAACCATCTCTGTGTTATTAACCATTAACTTGTGACGAATGTATCTCATAGCATAACATCAATCGGGTCAATTCAACACAAATGTTCTGCTAACATTGTGCCCTCAAAGTTGCTGGCAAAGACATGCCCATGATCAGGAAAACATGATCATCATGCAACACTTGAGCTAGTCTTAGAGGCCAGACTAGGAATACATTTTACCGTTTATTATCCCACACGTGCATATGAGTCTTCCTCCGAGCCTCGTGGTTATTGTAGACTCGAGAACCATAGCAGTTATAGCATGGAACATAAACCTAATTATGAGCATGGAGATAAATAATAACATTTATTATTGCCTCTAGGGCATATCTCCTATAGGAAAAGCCTGTCGCCATTATTAGCCTGGGCAAATCCAGGCACCACCATTAGCCTGGGCCAGGTGAACGATTTCACATGCCTGGCGCGTGCCTGGTTGTACATTAGTACTAAAATATTTTGCTAGTTCAGTGGGCTCCACAACTGTACACATTCTTGACCCTATAAAATATTCTCTAATGCTTTTTTTAGGCCAGGGCATCACCCAAACGTGCTTGTCCCAGGCCAGCCTACGCAGGCATAAAACACAAATGCTCTCAGGCCCGTTCCAGGCACTGACTTTTTTAGGCACGATGGCCAAGACACAAACCAAACAGGCCCCTTATCCACACAGATGACTGCATCTTTCTTATCCGAGGGGATGGAAATGACCCCGATGGGACCAGGCATCTTCAGTGTGTTATATGAGTAATGGGATGCTGCCATGAACTTGGCCAGTGCGGGACGGCCAAGGATCCCATTGAATGGCAGGGGAAGCTCAACGACGTCAAACACAATTTGCTCGGTCCTGAACTTTATTTCCCCGCCAAATGTCACCGGCAAGGTAATCTTTCCCTTTGGCTAGCTCCTCCCTTGGTTGATCCCCTGGAAAGTGCCAGTCTTCTTCAGGACTTCGTCAGGAATTTGAAGCTTCTTGAGCACGCTAGGGGAAATTAAATTCAACCCCGCTCCGCCATCCACCAACATCTTAGTGACATTGAGGTTGCGGATTATTGGTGAAACCAACAACGGCAAGCACCCAACCGCGGTAGTGCGATATGGATGATCCTCAATGTCAAAGATGATGGGCATGCAGGACCACTTAAGTGGTTCTCGCGCGCTTGCTACTGGTTCTGCTGCATTAACCTACGGGCCCACTGCTTGAGCTGGCAGTGAGAGGAGTGCAGGGATGCAGCCCCGTCAATGCACATTGCCTCGGTAGCTTTCTAAAACTCTTGTTCACTGGTCTCATCATCCTCTTCATCACTGTCATCTTCATTTTCCTTCTTCTCACGACCCCTGGCGGGCTTCTCTTTCTGCTGATCAAGCTTGCCGCGGTATCCATTGCGGCCACCTCGGCCTTTCCCACCAGCGCCGTTCTGGCCTCTCTCCTTGTCGCGCCTCTCATACTCAGCCTTCTGTTCCTCTACTAGCTGTTCGACTTACTTGCAATCTTGGAGATCTTGGCCCTTGGCCCTATGGATTTTGCAATATGGTCCATCGGACTTACCGGTTTTCTCAGCCGCCGCCACCGCCCGGCAGTCAGCGCAAGAAGCAGCTTCCTTGTCGGACGTCTCAGCCTTAGCTTTCTTGCCTGCGGTAAGGTCACCGGAGCTCTCAACGACCATTACAGCTTTCCCTTTACGCTTCTTGTTGCGCTTCCTGTTTTTCTTCCCAGGGGTGGCGGTGTCGTCATCATCTTCTGAATCGACTTCGACACCTACCTCCTCGCCTGGGAGCCTTCTGCCTTCCTCAACCCGAGCAGACTTATCCACCAATGTGTACAGCTCATTGAGAGTCTTCGGTAGGCGAACATTCATCTTTGCTCGCATCCTCCGATTGTGCACATTCGTGTGGAATGCGGCAATCACAGCTGTCGGGTGTATCTGAAGAATGTTGTGGTGTACTCGGCTGAATCTCTGCAGATATTTGCGTAAACTCTCAACTTCTTTCTGTGGAAGGGCTTGTAGGTCACTGGGCTGCCCTGGTTCTTGGTGGCCGCCAGTGAAGGCGCCAATGAACTCATTGCACAAGTCTGCCCATGAAGAAATTGAATCCTCTGGAAAGTGCATCAGCCAGGACCTTACGTTAGGCTTGAGGGCCAACGGGAAGTAGTTGGTGAGCACTTTCTCATCTCTTCCCTCGGCAGCCTGAACGGCAATCGTATAGATGCCCAAAAACACTGCCGGGTTAATCTTTCCATCGTACTTCTCCGGCAGGTCAGGCTTGAAAGTGCGAGAAGATGGCCAATGGACTTGCCGCAGCTCACGAGTGAAGGCAGGGCACCCCATCTCGTAAGGCAAGTACCCGCCAACACTGGGCGTGGGTTCATCAACGTCGGGTCCATTGCGCATGTCTGACTGACGGCGCGTCTAGCGACACCGCTCAATGGTGACGCGGGCATCCTCCCTTCTCCTGTCTCTCAACACTTGGTGTTGATCCTGCTGGAGCCGTGGGTCAGACGAAGCCATTGACGCTCCGTCAAGCTCGTCGACGTCTTGGGTTTGCTGATCCCACCGTGGCTGCCTTTGGTCGGGCCGCCACGGAGGGGACTACACCATAGGTGGAGTCCTCTCAATTTGGCCACCATCTGGCGCCGTCAGCGTCGTCTGCAAGTGCCGCGAGTGCTCCGTGCGCCGCGACTTGTTGGCTTCAGCAAAACCAATGAGGCTCTGAATGGTAGCTCTCCATTCATGCATCTTGTCCACTGCTGGGGGGAAGTTCAGCAATAGCTGAGCTCTCGCCATCACTTCGTCCACCATCTCTGGCATGGCGTGAGAGGCAGAACATGACACCGCTCGACTTCTGGATGAACCAGAAGGAACGTTGTTGTGCCCCTGCCACCCCTGACCGATCACCAAAGTGGTCTGGCGTGGTCGAAGCCGTTCTTGGTGGCCAGCATCCTGATCAGCTGGACCCTTCCCGTGCGGGCGTGTTCGAGAAGGATTGACGATGCCGCTCGGGGTCTTGTCTCGTTCATCCTGCGTGGGGTGAAGCGTGCGTCCCGTCGCCGCCCCTCTTGCTGGCGCGGCCAATGGGTCTTGGCTTGCACCGGAACGGGCGTCGACGTTGTGTTGGTTGAGCTCGTCGGTGTGGTGGGGAGGATGGAGTTGGGTGACTCCGTGACCCGCACCGGCGAGAGCCTACTCATCAGCGTGTTGATGAAGTAGGGCCGCTCCCGCGGCCCAGGTCCCGCTCCGGTCGTGGACGGAGCATGAGCAGCACAGCCCGTGGTGCCCGCTCCATCTGCCACGGTCGCCGTGCCTACAGCGCCCGCGGCTGTAGGCGGCGAAGCCTTCGAAGTGGAAGGATGCGACGCCGCACCAGTTCTCTTCTTGGGAGCCATGGACGATGCAGAGGGACGATAAAGATCGACACACTGGCTACTGCTTCAGGTTCACGCAAGCGACGCGCTGCCCCTACCTGGCGCGCCAAAGATGTTGGCGTGGAAGCACAATCACCTATGGGGCAAGGATGCCCCTTTTCTGGTTTGGTGGGGGGACGGTCACATTGCACAAAGAGCAGAAACAACAGGGGATAGCACGGCGATGACAGCTCTCTTTTACCCAGGTTCGGGCCGCTTTGCAGCATAAAACCCTACTCCTGTTGTGGTGGATTGATCTGGAGGAACAAGAAAGCATGAGTGCTCTAGCCCGGCATGATTGCCTTGGGGAGAGCAATGTGTGCATACAAGTTTTGAGGGATCAAATGTTCGAACCCCTTACTAGGTTGCCTCGGGCCTCCTTTTATAGGTTAAGGGGAGACCACAATGGCAAAACAGTCATTTCGGGGTGATTAGATAGCTAACACTGCTATCATACCTAACTCTGGCAGTTAGGACAAAGTGCATTAAATGCACTACTAGGTGTCAAGCTGCTGTTGAAGCCCGGTAAGCCTGCCGCGCCGCTTATCTGCCTCTTCTTATTAGCGTGACACGTCCTCTAGACGGGTGTGAATAAAGCTAATCTCTTTCTTATCACGCCGTCACGTGCTTGGTAAGATCCACCTAGCTGCTTGATAGCTTGACACCGCACTGATTAATGACATGGGTGCGATGAGATGGAGCGGTGGCGTCTTGGTGAAAACCTACCGACAAGGGGCCTGGCGGGTTCTAGTCTTGGCGGCCTCGGAAACCTTGCCGGGGTAAACTGGACTTGTTCCTCAGGTGCTGCCTCGACCCGGCCAGGCTCTCCTGCCCGGCAAGGGAGGCTTCCTTGAGGTGATCTCCTGCTGACTTAATCCTTTTTAATACTCTCCTTGATCTCACGAAGAGTGGCTTCTCTGGCTTATCTTTGTGTCATGCGTTGATATTGGGTGGATGATCGCCAGTACGCCTGTGCATGAGATCGGGCAGCAAACGTAGATGTTTGCTGCACCGACACGCGTGGCTTCGTCTCGTGCGGAGGTTGATGGGCATACACCTCTCCGATTAGCCAGATACGATTCACTGGAAACTATCTGCTAATGGAGTTTTCTCTGTGAAATCTATGTATTTAGACTTGATTGACTCTGGTCCAATTTCAAAATCATTGCATATTTGGAAGGTTGAAGTACCTTTAAGAATCAAAATCTTCATGTGGTTTGTTCACAAGGAGGTGATTCTGAGTAAGCATAACTTGGCAAAGCAAAGATGGGGGAGTAGTAAACGATGTTGCTTTTGTGGTCACGATGAAACAATTGAACACCTCTTTCTCAGTTGTCCTCTCGCAAACTCTTATGGCGTTCGATTCATATAGCCTTTATGGTCATCCCTCCAAATAGTATTAACACATTATTTGGGACGTGGCTAAGTGGAGTGGAGCCGAACACTGCGAGAAATATTCGGATTGGAGTATGCATATTACTTTGGGCTATATGGAACTGTAGAAACGATATGATTTTTAACAGACAAACTCGTATACATTTTTTGCAGGTATATACAGCGCCACCGCTTGGATCCATAGTGGTAATTACTCACTCTTGCGTAAGTCATGGAGCTTTTGGCTATTAGGTGTACCCAGTGGGAGATGGTAGCACAGGATATTTACATCCCGTTTGGATGGTGGTCCAATAATAGGCTAGGTGTTTACTCATCTTCATCTATTTTTGCCGGTTGTGGTAATTTTTTTCGTCTTTGCATTTGTTTTTAGCTCCGTGCGAGCATGTACTGAACCGCAAAACTTTTCGTACTTAAATAATATGGTTGCATGCATCATTCAGATGTAGAGGCCATGGTGATCCTCATTTTTTTTTAAGTTTTATTGTCGCGCTTGATGAGTAGTGATTTTACTGTGTGTGAAGTTTCAACCGTCGAGGATAACTAAAGCCTTTTTTAGACGTGTTCTTGCAAAAAAAAAAAACACATACCTACTTGCAGAAGACTTTACAAAGGAACATAAGCCATCCACCATGTGCTCCCTGCCATATCGCCAATAGTTGGCCAGAAATCAATTGCAGTTATTATTTTTTATCTTAGCTTCAACGTTCAACTGCATTTGTTTTGTAAAACATTGCACACACCCAACCCAACAATATTATAAATGGCGGTTTAGCCCAGACAAGAATGAGTAATGGGAGACATGAAGAAAGGAAACAAGGGACGCGGAAATTTATTGCCATGCTTTCACGATTCTCTGGATGATGTATGGGCAAAAAATGTAACCAAGTTGTGAGCTTGGGAGACATCAGGAACAGAATGCTCACTAGACTGCGGTAGATTACAGACGAGTTATCGATACAAGTCAATTTTGCTCATGCCGCAAGGGTCGACCTAGGCATGCAAGCGGCGTTCGTGAGTCCAAAAACGTCTGCACGACAAGGATTAAATCCAGCACGATAATTAAAGTAATAAAGGTTAATGCATTTTTGCGTACATGCCTGCGTCCATAATGAAAGATGCGTGGAAGCGTATGCCTTTGGCAGGGACGCGCTGCGCGTTAAATAGCCAACGATAGGTTACAGAGATACGGTAGTTAGGTCGTGAATTGATCCTCAAGAAAAGCTATACAAGATATGAGAAGAAACCCTAACAACCCAACTACCAGATTACAACAACACCACGCACGCATCCTATACCTACCACAAGTATATACGGTTTATACACCATCGTATATACGTGTACAACTCTTTCTAACACATAGTTGCCCCCGCTTTGGTTTTTTATTTTTCATTTGACCTTCCAGGCCTTGGTCCGCCATCGCACTCTGACACTTGGGCTATGTTTCTTGCCACAATCAGAGGTTTTGGGAATTGCACGGACGCGCTGGAGGCCGAGTTGGCATCAATCCATGAAGGTGTTATTTTGGCCCTCAATTGGACTAATCTGGACATTCTGGTGGAGACCCATTGCGCTGAAGCTCTACAAATGATCTCAGCATCTGGGCAAGATCGATTAGCACATACTCAGAGAGTAATTTAAACATAGCTACTCTCTCAAGAAAGAAAGACTCATATAATCAAGATCAGACGTAATTTAAGCATAGCTAGTCATACTCTTGCTCAAATGGGATGAACGCAACAGCGGACTGCTTGCTGGCTGCGCACGCCTCCTGACGAGATTGCGAGCATTGTTGCTGCTGATTGTAATCATATTACCTGATAAATGAAACCCCCTTTTCCCGTAAAAAAATGAAAATAAAGATCTAGTTACAGCAGGGCTTAATAAGGGTACAGAGAAGTTTCTTTATCATAACAACTTTTCGGATTGATATTTGCATCCCAGAGTAGCTTGCTGCCACTTCATCCTCATGCACTCCACCAATTGTACGCTGACTCCAATCTTGAGGCTGCGCATGCCCTGCCTGATGACGATACAACGCTTCTTGCTGAAGCTCGCTAACTCCTATCAGTATTCGCCTCCCAGTCCCTGATGCTACATACCAGTCATGTACTCTGAGCCTCTCTTCTTCACTGCTATTGAAAGTTTTATTTACTGCTAGCCATGCATGGTTTTTGCATGGCTATCTGCATGGATCTCGTCGGGCGGCGTGGTGACTGCGTGGATCTGGAGGTGCATGCCTGACCAGGAGGTGGCGGCGGCTATCTGCAGTGCGGTCTCGTCGGGTGGTGCGGGCTGTGACAGCATGTGCCGAAGGCTCCATCTTGCTGGAAGGCGGCGGTGGTGGCTGATGGTGGTGCCTGATCTGAATCGGGTGGCTTCACTCCTACCAGTTCGGTGTGCTTCTCCGTACGGATTTGTGTTGCAAGATGCTGGTCCTAGATGCGGATGGAGCTGGAGATGTGGATTCAGATCGGGAGAAATCCCTAGCCGGCAATGGTCGGCAGCCACGGCGACGACATCCGAGGGTGCCATTTTCTCTCCATGGAGACGTTCATCAGATCTGCTTTCAACTCGATCACGCCATTTGTTTCCCGGGTGAAAGCCCTAACTGTGGTGGGCAGTGATGGTGTCTTTGGCGTCGATTCCTTCTTGAAAGCGCCGCCTTGGGAGATTGTTGGCTGGTGGACACCACTGGGTTGGCGTTGGAGGCGATATGGATCAGGAGGTGGTGCGGTGTGGCATCTAATGCGTCGGCAACGACGGGTCTCGGTTGTGTGGCGCAGCAGGGTCTCGATGATGGACGTATGTTGATGGACGCGCGTAGGGTGGTGGCGTTGCCCGGCGTCGCGGTGGCATCGACAGCAGCTAGGCCTGGCAAGGTCGATGCGTCAGTACAGCTCTCTAGATGGATCAGTGGAAGACGGCGGCGGCCTCTGAGAGTGCGCCGGATCGGTGTGTGCCCCAGACCCAAAAATGTGGCTTGGATGGGGCCTCCGGTTTCAGATGTTAGATTATGGTGCAAGGTCTATTTGGTATTCGGTTCGGACTATCGGCACCCCTTTATCAGGTGGATAGGACTAGCGACAGATGCTGCTAGGATGGTGCCTTCAAACGTACCGATCTATTACTTTGTAAGGTCTTTGTGAATAATTAATAAAGTGGCTCATGCATCGTCCAGATGCAGAGGCAAGGGGTCTTCCTTCTTTTCTGAAAAAATGCATGGTTTTTGCATTAGAGAATGAAGTGAGGAATCCAGTAATAAGTAAAAGCCAGTGATGTGATGGACGTGGAGTATCTGCTCCCAAGCTCATATGCTCCCTGATGAACAGTAAAATTAAAAAAATTATAAGCAAATTCAAAAAATTCTAAAAAGAATTTGTGATAAACTTTGACAAATTTTATATATGGTTGCAAAATTTGAGCACTAAATGATATTCGTGGAAGGCATGGCAAAAAAAATCAATGTTCAAAAATGCTAGTTTTGAAAACATTTTGGGGTGCTGATTTTTTTTCCATGCCTTCCATGAATGTCATTTTATGCTGAAATTTGGCAACCATATAAAAAAATTGTCGAAGTTTACCACAAAAAGAATTCAGATTTTTTTTAATTTGTTTATTTTTTTAATGTTTACTATTCATCAGGAAGCATTTGAGTTCGGGATCAAAATAGGACCTTCAGTGATGGCAGGTGCAATTGTTGTTTCCATATGGAGTTCACGAACAGTCCTAATCATCGACGTCGACTGTCAAGGGCATCAAAGATGTACTGTATGTTTAAGTAGGCAGTGTTAGGCTTAGCACGACTAATACTCTGAAATATAACGGTGGTAGAGCATGGCTATGGTGCGTGTTAGAGATATATTTGTTCACCCGCAAACAAAAATACATTTGTTAGTTAGCGATTGTCCTGGATTAGATAGAAAATATTTGCATTGCGTCCTATCCTCTAAATCTTATACTTAATATATATTTATCCTTAAGGTTCGGTACTACATCCACCGCATTACGCCAAACATCAATCCCACTGATCTGCCCTCTATTTCTACGTACATGGTACAACCTTACATTAATCTTAAACTCTATCCGCCGGCGCTTTTGCACAGTGCTGCCCCCGGGACGGTCGAGCTTCATTATCGTCATTGCGGGCTGCGCAACCCGTAGCTAGGGTTTGTCTGGCGATCGTGTCGATCGGTTGCCATAGGAAGTATTTTTCCCAACCATTTGATCAGGGTTTTTTCTTTCTCGTCGGTCATTTGATCGGCGCAACCTTATAGATTTTTCGATCTCAGATCAGTTTGCGTCGCCCGCCTCCGTTCATCGTCTACTTCACGCGCCTCTACATCAATATCGACATCGACTACACCGTGGCGCCCTACGTTGTAACGCGTCCGTCGTCCCTTGCGTGGTGGCCGATCGTACGGTCCGCTGGCTCGTCGTTCACTCACGCGCCTCCCGCGGACGTAGTTGGCTGCCCGCATGCCTATGCCGGCGGCCGCTCGCGCCAGTCCAACCTGTTGTGCAAACAGATCTTGCCTAGTCATTTTTATTGCATCACGCGGGTGTGCTTGTATGCATTGCATGCGTTCCGGTCCGACTGCGGACTTTTGGCTCATCCGGCGGCGCGGACAGCCTTGGCAACTTCAACGTAGCGACTCAATTTGTCCTCACGTGTTTATTTGGGTCGAGACGGACGAAAGCACTGGCGCAACGCCGGACCCAAACCCAAATCGCGTTCGCTCGGTGTTCATCTTGACGTATTTCACCCAAATTTACGCCAGGTATGCGTCCACATGGACACGAAACGGACACGGCGCACACCCTCTTGGTGTCCCCGCGGCCCCACCTGTCGGTCGTCCAACTACCCCCCGCGGTCATATTAAACGCGGCCACCTACCTAGGGCCCGCTTGGCAGTGGATGGAAGCGCCGCGTGGCCGTCCTTTTTAATGCAAGCACGCTTGCTACCTCGCCGGCGGCCAGAAACCTTAAGAGCGCCATGGGCTTCTTCAGAAGGAAGGGCAAGGGGAACTTCAGCGCCGGCGCGAGATCTTCCTGCGCGCCTCCTCCTCCGCCACCGCCGGCTCGACGCGGTGGGCCACCACGGGAGCAGGAATGGCTATACATCCTAGTTCACCAGGCGCGGTGGCAATGCCAGTACCGCCGGCCACTCCAATATCCAGATGTCAGCCTGCCGCACGGCTGGCATCTAAACCCACAACGCATTCCCATTCCGACGGTGCCGCATGCGCACGCCGAGGAGGTTCGCCGGTGCCGCGAGCTCCTTACACTGGAGCAGCGCGCGATACGTGCCTACGTGCCAGACTCCCCCCATTGGGGGCGTCGGTTTGAGTTAGAGCACGAGGAGGAGCGCCGCCACGGCATACACGTCGACCACGACATTCCCCCGCCGCCCCTAGAGGTCTTGCTGGAGGAGGAGGAGGCCGCGTACCAAGCCGCGCTCGAGGCGGCCCTGCAGCGCACGCTCGAGGAGAGCCGACTAGAGGAGGATGCGTAGTGGGACGGCCTGGAGCAGGCCTTCGCCATGTCGGCGGTGGGGGACACCGTCGACGCTCCACACTAAGTTCCGCTGCCGCCCCGGCCGCCTGTCATCGAGCCCAAGGCCGAGCCCGAGCCCACGCCCAAGCCCACGCGTAAGCGGTCACCGCCGCCGCTTGCTTGGCCTGAGGAGTCCTATTCATGGACCGGTGAGCTCCGCGAGTGGGTGAGCATGCCTCCTGTCCACTACGTCATGACGTCGGAGGAGGAGGAGGCCCACCTGGAGCGCTGCAGGGTGCACTGGCTCGCAGAGGAGCAAGCCTACAGTGAGCGGCAGATGCTCAGGGCGCGCGAGGAGTACAAGGTGCGCCTGCCGCGCCGCAATGCTGCCGCTGCGGCAGACGCCGGAGTAGATTGCCTTGGCGGCGTGGCAGAGCGCGTTCGGGTGGGCTGGGCCACTGCCCGCCTTCATCGACCTCACCGGCGACGGCGACGACGGCAACGGTAAGGGCAAGGGCGAGGCCTAGGGCAAGGTGTCGGCGCATACCATTTTTTAATGTTTAATTGATGTTTAAGTGGCCTTCGGGTGACGGTTGACTAGCCATTTATGTTTAATTATATTTATTTCAGCCACGTGTTTCCGAATTTTGGTTTTTTCGACGCGCGAACATATAGATCAGCCATCCGTTAGGCGCACCGGCCGACCCAAATCAAAAAGCAAACGCTTCTATCTGCTTGGCTGACGCAAACGGATAAAGAGCAGATAAAACGCGTGTACGTTTTGGTCGCCGTGTTGGAGTTGCTCTAATGGCCGCGGGCTCCTCCTGCCACGTCCGACCGTGCGGACGCACGTCGCAGGTGCCTCATCGTCCGTGCATCAATCCTCACCTCGTTCTGCGTCGATTCTCATCGCGTGATCTGATCGGTGGCTTCTACACAAGGCTTCATTCCCGAGCGTCCTCGGCCTCACCAGCGATCTAATTGATCACCTGACTACGAGCTATCTACACCATCAACGCCGCGCGACCGACCTGATGAATCATTTGCACGCTCCTTCACTGGACCTGTGTAGATTGTCCTCGAGTATTCGTGCCTTTCTACCGGTCGAGCAACAGGCTGCCGCTACATTGCTCCTTTGGGCCGTAGCACCGCGGCACGCGGTCCACACGGCCGCCCCGAGGTCGTCCCTGCGGTTGCACCAACTCGCACGCTGCTGCTGCGTCGCCCTTTCGGGCCATAGCGTCGCGGCACGCGGTCCACTCCGTCACTCCGAGGACTTCCACGTCATCGCCCCAACATGCCCGTTGCCCCTGCATCACCCTTTCGGGCCATAGCCCGCGGCACATGGTCTACTCCGTCATCCCCGCGCGTTGACTTCTACGTAGTATCTGCCGCGCCGCCTTCCTAGGCGCGGAAACGCCATCGTCCATGCAGGGTCATTGTCATATTGTTGGGTTTTTCCTCGCCTACTTCGAGCACTGCCACCGTGCTCCTACCGGCGACTGACATAGCCCCTCCAATGGGCTGCCTCAGGTTTCGCCGACCGCACCACCGACCACCTCTTCGTCTTCATCTAGCATCGTCGTCATCTTCCCCGACCACTTCATCTACGCCAACAACCGCGGACGACATCGACACCTTCTACCCCACGCCGATTGATGCCGCAACCATTGTCGAGTCTTTCTCTGCTGGCCCCTCCGACATGACGTACAACTTGTACTAGTCCCTGACTATGCATGCCCGGTGCTGGCAACACGTGCCTTCGTCCACGACGTGTCCTTAGGCCTGGCAAGTCAAGTGTGGCGCCTCGTCGACACCGACTTCTTCCCGTGTACGCATGCCCAGTGCTGGAAACATCGACAGGTGCATTCTTCCCCGAAGTATCCCCGGGCTTGACAAACCCAGCTCGGCGCCTCGTGCACCCTATATTCTTCCTGGCGCACCATTGCACCCCTAACTAACACGGCGTCTCCTTGCGTTTGCGTCTGCAGCTCCACCTCGACTACCTCGACACCAGCCACCCAGACTCGACATCGACCACGGCGTCCCTCGCACGGCTACCTCGACCGGCTACACCACCCTACGTCTAGGCAACCTCAACAATGGCACAAAGGGCTATCACCTCGCTTGAGCAACTCTTCGGCTTCCTCCACAATCAATGGGTCCGCAACGTGACACCATCCACTCCTGCTACGACCGCAGGGGGGGGGGGGGGGTCAGCCCGTCGGCAGCTATTCTCTCTAGCTTGACTGTCCGCGACGCTCCAATTGTTTGCAACGGTACCGCTACGACTGCAGGAGGATGTTAGAGATATATTTGGAAGTTAGAGATTGTCCGAGGTAAGATAGGAATTGTTTCCATCTTATATCTAGGATACTCAATATATACTCACCCTCGAGGCTCAATAATACATCCACGGCATTACGCCAAAACATTGGTGCCACCAATCTCCTCTCTATTCCTGTTACAGTGTGCTTGCAATAAAAAATTCTCTACTCATGCAGATCTCCTGTGTGTTTTTGAAAAAAAAATCCATACCAAGATCAAATGAAGATTCAAAGAAACTTCAATTTATAAGTTTCTAAACGGCCCAAACGATCCTAGGTAGGTCAGTTATATTCATGAGAAGAATGACCAGTGAGGGAGCTACAAGAGGTACGTATTGAGTAGCACGCCATATGGAAGATCTTAATTAGTCTAGTTTTCGTTAGTTTCTATGTCCATCTATGGTAGTGACTCTAGTGTTTAAAGATCATTCATGTCCAGCCCCGTTAGGAACACATGAATTTG
Organism: Thinopyrum elongatum; assembly: GCA_011799875.1. Classification (NCBI taxonomy): domain Eukaryota; kingdom Viridiplantae; phylum Streptophyta; class Magnoliopsida; order Poales; family Poaceae; genus Thinopyrum; species Thinopyrum elongatum. The sequence goes on along the minus strand of CM022302.1, from coordinate 62,833,490 downwards.
GTAGGAATTTCTTAGGAATATGATCCGATGGGAACTCGCCTATAATGCCATTTGGTTTGAAGGATAGGTTTTGAAAATTCATATATGAACTCTTCATTTCCTTCCCATTTTGGATGATTGTAAACATTTTCTCAAACCTCATGTCTTCACTTTCTCTAAGACGTCGAATGCACCACGTCCCCCCCCCCCCCCCTCTCAAAATTTTCTGTGGTGCATCCAACTGACACTAGTAGAAAACAGGGCTTTGGTCTAAGCCAGCCCAGCCCATTAGTCCCGGTTCAGTCAGGAATCGGGACACATGGGGGCATACGTCCCGGTTCGTGCGCCCAGGGGGCCGGCCGGGGCTCGTGGGGCATTGGTCCCGGTTCGTCTGGACCCTTTGTCCTGGTTCCAGACACGAACCGGGACCAATGGGCCTCGCTCCTGGCCCGCATCCATTGGTCCCGGTTCGTGGCTGGAACCGGGACCAAAGGGTGGCCTTTGGTCCTGGTTCCAGCCACGGTTCCTTTGGTCCCGGTTCCAGCCACGAACCGGGACCAATGTTGTGCCTATATATACCCCTCGCCCGCGAGCAGAGCACTCCACTGCTCTGTTTTTTTCTGGCCGGCGAGGGGAGGGGTTTGTGGTGCTCTAGCTCACCTCCTATGCACATGAGGTGTTCGATGAAATGCCCGAGCAACACTACTTAAGCTTTCTCCTCTCCAAACTCGACCTTCAAGCTCCATTTTCCTCAAGCTTTGTCTAGGTTTAGCGGTCCGTCACGTCCCATCCCCGTCTTCACCGCCGTCGATCGCCCGCGCCGATCTCGTCGCCGGCATAACCGTGGTGAGCCTCTTGTTCTTATCTTCTTTCTAAAAGAAAAAATTTCTTACTTGTATGATTTAGATAGATACTTGTCTAATTTTCTTACTTTTATTATTGTTTGTTATTATATAGTGCGATGGTTTTGGTATCCGCCCCCGTCGGCCCTCGTCCTGTCTATGATTCGGATGTGGTATATATTATATTTTATAACTATTTGGTTCATTTATTGTTTATGACAATTTTGCCGACCAACGTGACATAGATTTTTTTATCTAGGAGGTATGTGAACCGGAAATTCCAGCCGACCCTATTGTCGAGAGGTTAAATTTACTTGAAGAAGAAAACAATTACTTGAAGGAAAAATTGAAAAAAATTGAGGAGGAGAAGATGATATTGGAGTTGCATGTTGCGGATGTCGTCGATGATCACAAGATCAAGATGGATGCAATGCGCTTCAAGATTAGAAAGTATAGAAAATATGTCATTCATACCGAGGCTTGGTATCATTATGCCGTTGGATCAATTGTTACCTTGGTTGCGATTATGATCGCATTTGTTGTTGCATTGAAATGTTTTACATAGTTTCAATGTATGGTTTAATTAGATGCTCTGGAGAGCTATATGTTGTTCAATGAGAACTATGTATGTACTTTGGTTTTAATGTGATGATGAACTTCTATTAATTTAGTCACTTATCTATTCATGATGTTTTGTAATGGTTTTTTACACACTTAATTATATATAATGCACGCAGATGAACCGGCAATGGATGTACGGTGACAGACGCACCTCCGAGTACATTAAGGGCGTGCATAATTTTCTCGAAGTGGCTGAGGCAGACAAGAAGAATGGTTTTATGTGTTGTCCATGCCCTATATGTGGGAATACGAAGTCTTACTCTGATCGGAAAATCCTTCACACCCACCTGCTTGAGAAGGGTTTCATGCCACACTATAATGTTTGGACCAGGCACGGAGAAATAGGGGTTATGATGGAAGACAGCGAAGAAGAAGAGGACGATGACAACTATGTGCCCCCTGAATACGGTGATGCTGCAACGGGGGAAGCTGAAGATCAAGAGGAACCAGACGATGTGCCCGATGATGATCTCCGCCGGGTCATTGTTGATGCAAGGAGACAGTGCGAAAGTGAAAAGGAGAAGCTGAAATTCGATCGCATGTTAGAGGATCACCAAAAAGGGTTGTACCCCAATTGCGAAGATGGCAACACAAAGCTCGGTACCGTACTGGAATTGCTGCAGTGGAAGGCAGAGAATGCTATGCCTGACAAAGGATTTGAGAAGCTACTGAAAATATTGAAGAAGAAGCTTCCAAAGGATAACGAATTGCCTGACAGTACGTACGCAGCAAAGAAGGTCGTATGCCCTCTAGGATTGGAGGTGCAGAAGATACATGCATGCCCTAATGACTGCATCCTGTACCGCGGTGCGTACGAGGATTTGAACGCATGCCCGGTATGCGGTGCATTGCGGTATAAGATCAGACGAGATGACCCTGGTGATGTTGACGGCGAGCCCCCCAGGAAGAGGGTTCCTGCCAAGGTGATGTGGTATGCTCCTATAATACCACGGTTAAAATGTCTGTTCAGAAACAAAGAGCATGCCAAGTTGATGCGATAGCACAGAGAGGACCGTAAGAAAGACGGGAAGTTGAGAGCACCCACTGACGGGTCGCAGTGGAGAAAAATCGAGAGAAAGTACCGGGCTGAGTTTGCAGGTGACCCAAGGAACGTATGGTTTGGTTTAAGCGCGGATGGCATTAATCCTTTCGGGGAGCAGAGCAGCAATCACAGCACCTGGCCCGTGACTCGATGTATCTATAACCTTCCTCCTTGGCTGTGCATGAAGCGGAAGTTCATTATGATGCCAGTACTCATCCAAGGCCCTAAGCAACCCGGCAATGACATTGATGTGTACCTAAGGCCATTAGTTGAAGAACTTTTACAGCTGTGGAATGGAAACGGTGTACGTGTGTGGGATGAGCACAGACAGGAGGAATTTGACCTGCATGTGTTGCTGTTTGTAACCATCAATGATTGGCCTGCTCTCAGTAACCTTTCAGGACAGACAAACATGGGATACCACGCATGCACGCACTGTTTAGCTGACACCGAAAGTATATACCTGGACAAATGCAGGAAGAATGTGTACCTGAGGCATCGTTGATTTCTTCCGACCAACCATCAATGTCGAAAGAAAGGCAAGCATTTCAAAGGCGAGGCAGATCACCGGAAGAAGCCCGCCATGCGTACCGGTGATCACATACTTGCTATGGTCAATGATTTACACGTAATCTTTGGAAAGGGTCCCGGCGGACTATCTGTTCCGAATGACGCTGAGGGACGCGCTCCCATATGAAAGAAAAAATCTATATTTTGGGACCTACCCTACTGGAAAGACCTAGAGGTCCGCTCTTCAATCGACGTGATGCACATGACAAAGAACCTTTGCGTGAACCTGCTAGGCTTCTTGGGCGTGTATGGAAAGACAAAAGATACACCGGAGGCACGGGAGGACCTGCAACATTGGCACGAAAAAGACGGCATGCCTCCAAAGCAGTATGAAGGTCCTGCCAGCTACGCTCTTACCAAAGAAGAGAAGGAAATCTTCTTTGAATGCCTACTCAGTATGAAGGTCACGTCTGGCTTCTCGTCGAATATAAAGGGAATAATAAATATGGCAGAGAAAAAGTTCCAGAATCTAAAGTCTCATGACTGCCACGTGATTATGACGCAACTGCTTCCGGTTGCATTGAGGGGGCTTCTACCAGAAAATGTTCGATTAGCCATTGTGAAGCTATGTGCATTCCTCAATGCAATCTCTTAGAAGGTGATCGATCCAGAAATCATACCAAGGCTAAGGAGTGATGTGGCGCAATATCTTGTCAGTTTCGAGCTGGTGTTCCCACCATCCTTCTTCAATATCATGACGCACGTCCTAGTTCATCTAGTCGACGAGATTGTCGTTCTGGGCCCCGTATTTCTACACAATATGTTCCCCTTTGAGAGGTTCATGGGAGTCCTAAAGAAATATGTCCGTAACCGCGCTAGGCCAGAAGGAAGCATCTCCATGGGCCATCAAATAGAGGATGTCATTGGGTTTTGTGTTGACTTCATTCCTGACCTTAAGAAGATTGGTCTCCCTCAATCGCGGTATGAGGGGAGACTGACTGGAAAAGGCACGCTAGGAGGGGACTCAATAATATGCAGGGACGGGCATTCTTGGTCTCAAGCACACTACACAGTTCTACAGAACTCTACCTTGGTGACCCCGTATGTCGATGAACACAAGAACATTCTGCGCTCCAAACATCCGGAGCAGTGTGATGACTGGATTACATGTGAACACATCGGGACTTTCGGCAGTTGGTTGGAAACACGTCTCAGAGGTGACAACACTGTTTCTGATGAGCTGTACTCGTTGTCCAGGGGACCATCTTCGACTGTATTGACTTACAAAGGATACGAGATAAATGGGAATACATTTTACACGATCGCCCAAGATCAAAAGAGCACCAACCAAAACAGCGGTGTCCGCTTTGATGCAGCAACCAAGAGGGGAAAGGACACATATTATGGTTACATAGTGGACATATGGGAACTTGACTACGGACATGATTTTAAGGTCCCTTTGTTTAAGTGCTAATGGGTCAATCTGTCAGGAGGCGGGGTATAGGTAGAGCCACATTACGGAATGACAATAGTGGATCTGAACAATCTTGGGTACACAGACGAACCATTCGTCCTAGCCAATGATGTGGCGCAGGTTTTCTATGTGAAGGACATGTCTACCAAACCGAAAAAAGAAAAGATAAGGAAGCGAATACATCATATGATGAGCCAAAGCGCCACATAGTTCTTTCAGGGAAAAGAGACACCGTGGGAGTGGAGGGTAAGACGGACATGTCTGAAGATTATGAAAAGTTTCATGAAATTCCTCCCTTCAAAGTCAAGGCTGACTCAAGCACCCTGTTAAGCGATGAAGAATATACACGGTTACGGCGCAATAAGCAAAGGATACAAGCGAAGAAAAAGTGAAGACAGATGAAGTCAGAAATGGTTGAAAATTAATGATGTGGCTTTGAATGGTTCATTTTGAGAACACAAAAAGTCTGGAGTTCAAATAAGTTCAAAAAAATGAAATCCCTTTGTAACAGATGAGTTTTCGTCCGAAACCCTGATACTTCGAAAGAGATTGTCCATTTTGTACACGAAGTGCATCCAGTTTTTGCCGTAACCCTCTCAACTTTTTAGCACATGCTATGTTGGTGAAATGATGATATCATGCCAATTTTCAACCTCTTCAGAGTTCATTTGAAGTGCTTTTCAATTTCAGGGTCATTTAGCTCAAAAAAATCAGTAAATGCATGAAATATAACAGATGAAGTCAGAAAGGGTTGAAAATTGATGATGTGGCTTTGAATGGTTCATTTTGAGCATATAAAAAGTCTGGAGTTCAAATAAGCTCAAAAAAATGAAATCCCTTTGTAACAGATGAGTTTTCGTCCGAAACCCTGATACTTCGAAAGAGATTGTCCATTTTGTACACGAAGTGCATCCAGTTTTTGCCGTAACCCTCTCAACTTTTTAGCACATGCTATGTGGGTGAAATGATGATATCATGCCAATTTTTAATCTCTTCAGAGTTCAATTGAAGTGCTTTTCAATTTCAGGGTCATTTCGCTCAAAAAAATCAGTAAATGCATGAAAAATAACAGATGAAGTCAGAAAGGGTTGAAAATTGATGATGTGGCTTTGAATGGTTCATTTTGAACACACAAAAGAATGAACTAGAAAACTTTAATAGCAAAAAGAATTATCATAAAGATTTTTTTTGTTAGAAACTAAAATAACAAAAACTGTTTTTGAATATAATGATAAAACACAGTAATATTAAATAGCAGGAAAAAGAATCACTCCAAAATCTATTTTTATAGTAAAGTTAATCACAAACTAGTGATTCACACAAATTTCAAAGAATTCAAATTTAAACTATTCAAATTGGAAAACTAATGGCACTAACAGCAAGTTTATAATTTTTATTACCTGAAAGCAAAAAAGAATCACTGAAAAACAGTTTGTATTTTGTTGTAAGTAGAAACAAAATAAAATAAATAAAGCAAAAAAAATAGAAAAAAATAGAAAAAAATGCCACCTACTGGGCCACCACGGCCTGAATACGACTAGAAACCCAACCACGGGCTAGGATTCAGGCCCGCAGAAGGCCCAGTAGGCCCACAGGCAGCGGAGTGTCATGTTAGGCCCGTAAGCCTGCATCTGAGAGGAGCTCGAGAGGGCAGCGACAGTGGGGTTTATAAACCACTCCGCGCCCCTCTCAACTAGCGAGGTGGGACTAAACTTTTGGCCGCGGGCAGCACAAGGCCTTTGGTCCCGGTTGGTGCTAGCAACCGGGACTAAAGGGGTGCATTGGTACCGGTTCGTGGCACGAACCGGGACCAATGCCACCCTTTAGTCCCGGTTGGTGGCACCAACCGGGACCAAAGTCCTCTGTTTCCCGCCCTTTGGGCTGCTGAAAAGAGACCTTTGGTCCCGGTTGGTGGTACGAACCGGGACTAAAGGTGGCATTGGTCCCGGTTGGTTCCACGAACCGGGACCAATGCTTAGTGTATATAAGCAGCACTTGTGAAAATGTCCATTCAGTTCTTCGATCCTGCGCTCTCTCCCCCGCCGTCCTCGTCCCCGTCGCCACGTGCCGCCCCGAGCCCGCCGTCCTCGTCCCCGTCGCCACGTGCCACCCCGAGCCCGCCGTCCTCGTCGCCAGCCTCCAGCCATCGCCGCCCCCCAGTGAGCACCCCCCTTTCCCATGTTCCCCTGCTCCACGTCACCGCGTGCTCCCCCGAGCTCGGCCTTGGCTCTGCAACTAACCCTACACTTGTCGCCGCGGCCCCCAACGATGAAGAGCAGCAGCAACGCCGTGAAGGAGAGGAGAAGGAGTGGACAGTGAAGAGCAGCAGCAGCCCCCCCTCCCCCCCCCCCCCCCATCAGAATTTTCTGAAATTTATTGATGAAATGCTAGATGGCTTTGGGCATTTTTGAAATTTCTGAATTTTTTTGTGGTGAGGTACTGATGCAAGACAAAGGTGATGGCAAAATTTCAGAATTTTTGGAGTGGTTTAGAATAGGTTTTCAGCAAGGAATTTAAATCTGGTTCAAATTTCATTTGAACAAAATTTGAAAATTTTGAACTATGGATCAGAAGGTTTTTGGTGAAATGGAGTGTGGGTACTGTCATGAATTTGGTGTAATTTTTTCAAAAAAATTTAGTAAGGAAAAAATAGGGTTGTAGTTCAATGCCAAGATTGGACCAAAATTGAAAAATAGAAGTTGTGCTCAAAAGTTTCAAATGACCAAAGTGGGTTTTTGCATAAAAATGATCTATAGGCATCAGAGGACTTCTCAAAAAATTTGTGGCATTTGAAAAGAATTATTTGAAATAGTTCTAGTGCAACAGGGTCATTCTAGAGTTTGAAAATACTAATAAAAGAATTTTTTGAGGCCAAATCATTATAAAAATAATTACTACTGATGTGTTTGTTCATAGCATTTTTTTCAATGTATGTATGGATGGATATAGAAAATGTTCATATATGATGTTTTTTTTGTTCATAGCAATTTTTTTCCATGTATGTATGTATTTTTTTAGATGTGCTATGTTTTTTCAGATGAGATGAAATGAGATGAGATGTCCATTTGTTGTATAAACATAACCCCGATAACTTCAATTCCCCTCGGGCTTATATTTTTGTGAGCATAGAAATTTTTGTAACTTGTATGTGTTTGATCACCGCGGACTTATATACTTGATTGGACTATGGAGTGCATATTTAGTCGAGTCCAACATCAATATTTGTGAATGATTTCATATTGTTGGGCACCGCAGATAGTTGTGAGAGGAGTTTTTCCTTTGATTTTGAGGCATGTGATCTAGATAATGTCCAATGCCTCATATCGCGAACATAGTTATATTGGACAATTGATCTTCATATAAATGAAGCATAAAAGTTTAGCAAACAGTTTGGCAATCACTTAGAAATTTTCATGTGGTAGGAGTACATGTAAAAAAATTCAGAGTTGTTCATTCACTTCGACATGAGGGGGGACGTCGATCAACCCCTCTCGCCCGAACAAGTCTATATATTATTTTATATCGCGGTGGACATATATCAAAGTTTGATCATATGTCAAAGTTTGAATTTTGACATATGCAACATTTGATCATATATCAAAGTTTGATCATATGTCAAAGTTTGAATTTTGACATATGCAACATTTGATCATATGTCAAAGTTTGAATTTTGACATATATAGATTTATCAAGAATGCCCCCATTATGGATGTGCACAAGTTGATCCAATTTTTTTCTGATCTCATCTATATATATATTCTTCTATATGTCACGTTGTCTGTCAAAGTATTGAAGAAATCCATGACTTCATCATTAGTCGGAAGTAACAAGCGTATGATGCTACGAAGCTCTTCAAAGTTGTTTTGGAACGGAGTTCGTGATAGAATAATTCGCCTTTTGATACGAATTTCAGCAAAGGCCTTCCAAATAGCGATATTCGGAAGGCTCTCGGTGAACTTTGTACCAAAAAGCAAATTATTCTATCGGGAACTCCGTTCCAAAACAACTTTGAAGAGCTTCGTACCATTATACGCCTGTCATTTCTGGCTAATGATGAAGTCATGGTTTTCTTGAATTCTTTGACACTAGACAACGTGACATATAGAAGGGAAGATGAGATCAGGAAAAATATGGACCATTTTCTGCACATCCAGAATGGCGTCATTTTGTTAAATCCCTTGTCGGTCCGGACGTCGGACATTCATGAGAGAGGCGGTCCGACCCAAACCCTAGAAGCGTTGTCGAGGCCACCCCAAACTCTAGAAGCGTTGCCTAGGCCACCCCAAACCATAGAAGCGTTGTCGAGGCCACCCCAAACCGTAGAAGCGTCGAGCTAGCTAGGTCTACGTTTGCACTAATATATCCATCTGTCATGTTTGTATATTAATTGCCATGTTGTAATATTTGCAGAAACTATGGAGCACCGAGACATCGAAGCAGAACAGTTGTTGGGGGACATAATCCTCGGCGGAGGTGATGTCTTGTCGTTTCTCAACGACACCGATGGTCTGGAAGGAGAGGGTGAAGCAGGCTCCGGTGATCGAACAATGGAGCTGGAAGGACATGATTATGATGGCTCCGGTGACGGAATGCCGGTGGAAGGAGACCGTGATGACTGCTCCGGTGAGCGAACGGAGGAAGGAGATGTTGCAAAGTCCGGCGAGGTATATATATTAATTAAGCATGTGCTGACTAGCTAATTCATGCATTAATTGTTTTGGTATGTACACATATTAACTCTCTTCTTTCTTCTTTTCTAGCCCTCCGGATCGAGCCAAACTTCGGTAACGAGACGAGGCCCGAAGAAAAGGTTGCGCCAGGATGAAAGGTTCATGATCACATCAATCAAGGGCGAAGGCCAACTGTTTGAACCCAGCCGGACCAAGGAAGCATTTTCTGCTCAGTGCGGGGTTCTTGTTAGGGACATGATCCCGATCAGCATCCACCAATGGAATAAGCCTAAGAGCGAAGACCCTCAAGTGTCTTTTGTCAACGATAGACAGAAAGATGATCTTTGGACCGCACTGAAGGCAAATTTCACCCTACCGCCAGAGGAGGATCCGGATAAGCCAGTTATAGAGCCATTGGTCAAGGCTCATGCTCTTAAGAAGATGGCAGATCTATTCAAGAGGTGGAAGAATGAGTTGAAATCAATGTTTGTCGACAAAGGGAAGACTCCAGAATTCACCGGCCGATTTGAGAAGATAAGAGATCACTGGCCCGCATTTGTGGTCCACAAGACATCGGAGAAGAGTAAGAAGATGTCAGCGAAAAACAAGAAAAATGCTGCAAAGAAGGAGTATCACCATCGCACGGGGTCAGGTGGCTACCTCAAAGCCCGGCCGTTGTGGGACAAGGCTGAGAAGGACCTGCTTGATAAAGGGGTCGAACCAGAGACATTGAACTGGCCAGACCGTTCAAGGACTTGGTTCTTCGGGGTTGGAGGAACCTTGGACCCTGAAACAGGGAAGTGCCGTTGGACGAAGGAGCAACTTGAAATACCCGTCAAGAAGCTTCAGAAGTATATCGCCGCAGCGCAGCAAGGGACGTTCGTTCCCGACAGAGAGAACGACGAGCTCACACAGGCCCTCAGGAATCCTGAGCACCCAGGACGAACACGAGGCACGGCAGGCTCCGTTGCGTGGAAGGAAGGGTTTCCCGGCGTAGGCGGTTACAAAACCCGGGAGAGGAGGAGGAAAGTGGAGCAGACCGAACTGCAGAAGTTGAATGCAAGGGTACGAGCGCTAGAGGAACAAGCACTAGTTCAGAGGCAGCGACCTGCCGAAGCTACCCCAGAAGCTACCCCGCCATCTCAGCGGAGAAGCAGCGTGGCTTCCACCGAGCTCCATCAGCAGCCTCACTTCACGGCTCCCAGCTACCCCGTGGATGCTATCACGGAGGCTCAAGATTGCCACCTTATGGCGCAATGGCAGCACCTCAAAGTCAAGGCGGCTGTCGGCTCTGTTGCACCTCCTCAACCCGGCGCAACTTTTCACTGCCTTCCGATTCCAGAAGGCTATGCTGTTGTGATGGTCGATGAGATAACGGAGGGATTTGAGGAGCTCGAGCTTGACCACCCTACCGGTGAAGGGGAGACTCAGCTGGGTCCTGCTCTGAAGACTCCATGTCTATGGCGGAAGGAGCTCATCAACCTTCCGAACTGGACGCCTCCGCCTCCTCCTCCGGCGACTCAGGGCACTCCGCCTCCTCCTCCGCCTCCTACTCTGGCGAGTGATCAGGGCACTCCGCCTCCTTCTCCGGCTGCTCCGGCGTGTGGCGGCACTCCGCCTCCTTCTCCAGCTGCTCCAGTGTGTGGCGGCACTCCGCCTCCTTCTCCGCCTGCGCCGGCGCGTCTGAGCAGCCCGCCTCATTCTCCGCCTCATCAACAACAGCGGAAGACAGCCGCCGCCGCTCCGGCTGCTCCGGCGCGTCTAGCACTCCGCCTCCTTCTCCGCCTCGTAAGCAACGAAGGAAGACAGCTGTGACGACCCCGGCTTAATCGTGCACTAATCATACACGCAAATGCGCACGATCAAGCCTAAGGACTCACTTGAAGATATCACAACACAACTCTAAAACATAAAATAAAGTCATACAAGCTTAATATTACAAGCCAGGGCCTCGAGGGCTCGAATACAAGCTCGATGGCATCCAAGCGTCAGCGGAAGCATTAGATATCTGAGTACAGATATATTACAGAGAGAGAGATAAGCCTTCACAGAGGCGGGGTAAAAATAAAAACTACGATCGAAAGGCGTAGGCCTCCTGCCCTGGACCCTCCGATCCTACTCCTGGTCGTCGAACGGCTCCTCGTAGTAGTAGTACTCGCCAGGCGGATAGTAGTACTGGTCGTCGGCTGGGGCTTCTGGCTCAGGGGCTCCGTCGTCTGGTGGCATCAAATGGAAAATGGGGGAAAAAGAAAATAAAGCAAACGTGAGTACTCATCCGAAGTACTCAGCAAGCAAGGATCTACACTACATATGCATCATTGTCAAAGGAATGGCTGTATATGTGGACTGGGCTGCAGAAATGCCAGAGTAGAGGGGGAAAGCCTAGTCCTATCGAAGACTAGCATCTTCAACAATCTTCGACAGTCTTGCAGCATCAGGAGAGAGCAGATGAACAAAATGTAAAGTAGTAGTAGTAATATCATCAACCTCGACCTGAGATCCTTTCTCGACTCCCTGCGAGAAAGCAATCCCAGAGCCGTACTATCCAATTCTCATCACATGTTCTAGTTGTACCGATCGGGATACAACTCCGAGTGTCCGTTACCGTAGGACAGGCTATCGATAGAAGTTTCTTCCCTGCAGGGGTGCACCAACTTACCCACCACGCTCACTTAACTCTGGCCGGACACACTTTTCTGGGTCATGCCCGGCCTCGGCTAAGCAACACGCCGCAACCCGACCTAGACTTATAAGAGAGGTCAGCACGCCGGACTAAACCTATGCCCCCAGGGGTCTTGGGCCATCGCCCCGGGAACTCCTGCACGTTACGGGGCCACCGAGAGCAGACCTAGCAACCCCTTATACAAGCGCGGTTGCGTTACCAGTCCAACTCGGCGTGCGCCGCTCCTTACTGACGTCAAACAAGCTTCGGCTGATGGGTACGACGCAGAACGCCCATACTATGCCCACGTGATGGTTAGTGCTATCGGGCCAGAGGCCCCTCGGATCAAATATCCAAACCGTAGTGGATTAGGAGCGCGCGGAAACGAGCAGAGACTCACGATCGATGTGACCCCGTCGCCCCGTCTCGAGGACTTGTGGCAAGGGCTAAGAATGCCCGGCCACGCCTCGTAGTTATCTCGCGGGCACCATCCAGGTCAACCCGACTCCACATCACTTCGCGTTAAGCTCGCGCGGGTACCCCTCAGGGCCGACCCGTCTTTAGTATCGTGGTTCATAGTCAAGTCATAATATCCAAGGTAACTGTGTGTTTGACACCGAAGGGAACCATGAGGAATCACCCTCGATGGAGTTCCCGCTCGATGTTATCATCAAGGTGAACGAAGGAGGAATCACCCTCGAGGTCCACACTTGAGAGGTTGCGCGACGATGTCGTTATCGGGGGTGGTGTAGGAGGAATCACCCTCGCTTACCACGACCGAGTAACTAACCTACAAGGTTAACATCAGAAGTGCTAACGAGGTATCACCCTCGGCACTCGACGGTAACCCAGCAGTGTCGGCAACTAAGGGGTAGTGATGTGCGGTGCCAGGGTCTGGTCCTCAATCCCGATGATCGGGTCTTCTGATATGCAGCAGGGCAGTCGGGATCAAGTGGAGGTCTGTGACGACCCCGGCTTAATCGTGCACTAATCATACACGCAAATGCGCACGATCAAGCCTAAGGACTCACTTGAAGATATCACAACACAACTCTAAAACATAAAAATAAAGTCATACAAGCTTAATATTACAAGCCAGGGCCTCGAGGGCTCGAATACAAGCTCGATGGCATACAAGCGTCAGCGGAAGCATTAGATATCTGAGTACAGATATATTACAGAGAGAGAGATAAGCCTTCACAGAGGCGGGGTAAAAATAAAAACTACGATCGAAAGGCGTAGGCCTCCTGCCCTGGACCCTCCGATCCTACTCCTGGTCGTCGAACGGCTCTTCGTAGTAGTAGTACTCGCCAGGCGGATAGTAGTACTGGTCGTCGGCTGGGGCTTCTGGCTTAGGGGCTCCGTCGTCTGGTGGCATCAAATGGAAAATGGGGGAAAAAGAAAATAAAGCAAACGTGAGTACTCATCCGAAGTACTCAGCAAGCAAGGATCTACACTACATATGCATCATTGTCAAAGGAATGGCTGTATATGTGGACTGGGCTGCAGAAATGCCAGAGTAGAGGGGGAAAGCCTAGTCCTATCGAAGACTAGCATCTTCAACAATCTTCGACAGTCTTGCAGCATCAGGAGAGAGCAGATGAACATAATGTAAAGTAGTAGTAGTAATATTATCAACCTCGACCTGAGATCCTTTCTCGACTCCCTGCGAGAAAGCAATCCCAGAGCCGTACTATCCAGTTCTCACCACATGTTCTAGTTGTACCGATCGGGATACAACTCCGAGTGTCCGTTACCGTAGGACAGGCTATCGATAGAAGTTTCTTCCCTGCAGGGGTGCACCAACTTACCCACCACGCTCACTTAACTCTGGCCGGACACACTTTTCTGGGTCATGCCCGGCCTCGGCTAAGCAACACGCCGCAACCCGACCTAGGCTTATAAGAGAGGTCAGCACGCTGGACTAAACCTATGCCCCCAGGGGTCTTGGGCCATCGCCCCGGGAACTCCTGCACGTTACGGGGCCACCGAGAGCAGACCTAGCAACCCCTTATACAAGCGCGGTTGCGTTACCAGTCCAACTCGGCGTGCGCCGCTCCTTACTGACGTCAAACAAGCTTCGGCTGATGTGTACGACGCAGAACGCCCATACTATGCCCACGTGATGGTTAGTGCTATCAGGCCAGAGGCCCCTCGGATCAAATATCCAAAACCGTAGTGGATTAGGAGCGCGCGGAAACGAGCAGAGACTCACGATCGATGTGACCCCGTCGCCCCGTCTCGAGGACTTGCGGCAAGGGCTAAGAATGCCCGGCCACGCCTCGTAGTTATCTCGCGGGCACCATCCAGGTCAACCCGACTCCACATCACTTCGCAATAAGCTCGCGCGGGTACCCCTCAGGGCCGACCCGTCTTTAGTATCATAGTTTAGTGCAAGTCATCATATCCAAGGTAACTGTGTGTCTGACACCGAAGGGAACCATGAGGAATCACCCTTGATGGAATTCCCGCTCGATGTTATCATCAAGGTGAACGAAGGAGGCATCACCCTCGAGGTCCACACTTGAGAGGTTGCGCGACGATGTCGTTATCGGGGGTGGTGTAGGAGGAATCACCCTCGCTTACCACGACCGAGTAACTAACCTACAAGGTTAACATCAGAAGTGCTAACGAGGTATCACCCTCGGCACTCGACGGTAACCCAGCAGTGTCGGCAACAAAGGGGGGGGAAAGTGATGTGCGGTGCCCTGGACTGATCTTCAATCCCGATGATCGGGTCTTCTGATATCCAGCAGGGCAGTCGGGATCAAGTGGGGGTCTCTGTCGTGTCTCTACCCATCCTATGCTAAACAGTTTAGGATAACAGGAATGTATCAAAAGTAGGTTACAAGTAAACAGGCTATGCAACAGAGTAGGATAGTAACAGCAGCAGTATCATCTAATGCAAGCATAAGAGGGGAGAGAATAGGCGATATCGGAATGCTCAAAATGGGGGTGCTTGCCTGTTTGCTCGGGGCCAAGGGCAAGGTCTTCAGTAGTATCGTCGGGGACGTAGTCGTACTCCTGTGCGGCGTCTGCCTCGGGAGCTACGTCAACGTCGGGGGCTACCGAGAGAGAAGAGGGGGAAGAAACAGGTAAACATAATGCAAACAAATGCAACACGGTGCGTGTGATGCTATGATGCAGTGTAGGGTTGCCTGAATATGCATCTAAGTCATTTTAGTTATTTTTAGAATTATTCTGGGATTTAATATCCGACGTGTGTGCACTATTCATCTGCCGGATTCGGGTCCGGAGTTACGAGTTCTTCTACGTAGGAGGTTCCGATGGAGAAACAGACGGCACGATCAGACTCGTCTCGTCGTTCTGAGCAACTTTCATGTTTTAACTTTTTCGATCCGAGCTA
The DNA here is from genome assembly GCA_011799875.1 of Thinopyrum elongatum. NCBI lineage: Eukaryota > Viridiplantae > Streptophyta > Magnoliopsida > Poales > Poaceae > Thinopyrum > Thinopyrum elongatum. The sequence continues at coordinate 62,818,323 of CM022302.1, read as the reverse complement.
CGGTTTAAAAGTTATTAATTTTTAAAGATTATTTGAATTTCTGGAATTATTTTATTTAACAAAAAATGAATTATGACGTCAGCATGACGCGCTGCTGACGTCAGCAAGTCAACAGGACGGTTGACCAGTCAAACCTGACATGTGGGTCCAGTGGGACCCACATGTCAGCCTCTGTTTCTTTATCCAGTGAATTAGTTTAATTACCAGGATTAATTAGGGGGGTGGACCCCACATGTCAGTGAGACATTAGGTTAATTAGTTTATTTTTATTTCTAATTTGTTTTAACTAATTAAACAGGAAGGTGGGGCCCGCCTGTCAGCGGCTGGGCCGGTCCAGTCAGCAAGGCTGACTGGTCAACTGGCCGGCCGGGCCCCTGGGACCCACGGGTCAGTGACCCAGGGGTGGGCCCCGCCTGTGCCACGTCAGCGGGGCCGGCGGCTGGTCGCCGGCGACCAAATCGCTCGGCGGCGCGTCGCCGGAGTTGGCCGGAATCGAGCTATAGGGCTCGGTTCGAGCCGGGCTTGGGTGCGTTCGAAAGCTGGCATCCTCGCGCATCTAGCTGAGCCAACAGCCGGACTCGGAGGTGGCCGGAACGTCGCCGGCGTTGAGCGAGGCGGACGTCCGAAGCTCGAGCTCGTCGGGTTCGACGTCCTAGCGCGTGGGCGACCTAACTAGCTAGCTGTGCGGGGCCTACGGCTCACAGGGAGCTCGCCGGAGGAGTCAAACGAGCTAGCAACAGCTCGGGAGCTTGGCTGCAGCGGCAATGGCGGCGGTGACTTTCGGGTCTCCGAGGTGCCGCGGCTACAGCGTGCAGACGGGCTACCAGAGAGGCCAGAGAGAGAGGGAGAGTGCTCACCGAGCGGCGCAAGGTGGCCCGTGTGAGGATTAGGAGCTGCAGGGGTCGAGGTCGCCGGAACCGCGCCGGAGATGCAGAAGAGGGGCGCGGCTCGATCCGCGCAACGTGGAGCTCCTCGGCCCCAATCAACGGCGCCCAAGGCCGTGGCAGTCCATGGCGATGGCGCAGGACATGGCAGAGCGGTAGGCAGGGCTCGGTGGCCGCGGGGACGAACGAGAACGGCGGCGGTGGCGCTCGGACGCCTCGGATCTGAGGAGGAAGGAGGCAGAGCGAGCGAGGGAGAGAGATGGGGAATGCCAGGGGAAGCCAGGGGGGTCGAGTGGCTCCGGCCTTATCTCCTCCTCCTCCCTGTAGCGTCGGTGGCGCCGCGGTGTCGCCGGCCGACTGGCGCGCGCGCGCGCGGCCACGGCGGGGACGACACGGGGAGGAGGGAGACGAGGTGGGCCTGCTGGGCCGCGACTCGGGGCACTGTGCACTAAGGCCCAGTGCACAGTGTCCCGCTTTTGATTTTCTGTTTTAGCTTCTCCATTTTCTTTTATCCTTTTCTGTTTCAAAATGTTTAGGGCACTTGTGCACTTTCGAAAAATGTGGGAGTTGGCCCAAATATTGCAATGCAATATTAGCTCTCACCAAAAAGTGGTTTGGACAGATTTGGAGTTCATTTGAATCTGCAATGATTTTAAATGAATTAATATTGCTGTTTTGGGTGCTGTTTCATCTTGTTTGACTCATCAATCATATTCCAAAAATGTTGGTTATGATTTTGCCATGACCACTGGATTATTTGCTAATTAAATAACATTTCTCCAGCAGAGTTTGATCAACCTTATATTTCACTTATGAATTTAATTTGATTCTTCAGATTTGAATTTGAATTGGATTATTAACCCAAGTGACTAGGCAAAGCAAATGATGATGACATGGCATTATTAGCAGTTGATCACTGTGGTCATTACAAGGGGGTGTTACAAATTCTCCTCCTCTAAAAGAAATTCTCGTCCCGAGAATTTAGGAGGTAGAAGGAAAGAGTCCGGGATATTTTTCCCGAAGATGATCCTCGCGTTCCCAAGTGGCTTCATCTTCAGTATGATTCGACCATTGCACTTTTAGGAACTTGGTCGTCTTCTGACGAGTACGACGCTCAGCTTCGTCGAGGATGCGGATCGGATGCTCCTTATAGGAAAGATCATCTTGTAGCTCGAGCATCTCATGATCCACTGCACGGTGCGGGGATTCCTTGAAGCACTTACGGAGTTGCGACACGTGGAAGACATCATGAATATGGGAGAATTGCGGTGGCAACTCCAATTGATATGCCACCTGTCCACGTCTAGCCACGATGCGGAAAGGACCAATATAGCGAGGAGCTAGCTTGCCCTTGATTCCGAAACGACGGGTGCCCTTCATTGGAGTGACACGAAGATAAGCTTGATCACCAGGTTGATAGATCACACCCCATCGCTTGCGATCATAATTACTCTTCTGACGGTCTTGAGCTGCTTTGAGATTCTCCCGGACAATTCGGACTTGTTCTTCGGCATGCTGAATAATGTCCGGTCCAACAAGAGGTCGTTCCCCAGTTTCTGACCAATTCAGAGGGGTTCGACATTTACGTCCATAAAGAACCTCAAATGGGGCCATTTTTAAGCTGGCTTGATAACTATTGTTATAAGAGAACTCGGCATACGGGAGAGATTCCTCCCATTTCTTATCGAAGGATATAACACAGGCTCAAAGCATGTCTTCAAGCACTTGATTAACGCGCTCAACTTGGCCTTGAGATTGGGGATGATAAGCTGAACTCCAGGTAATATGAGTTCCCATTGCTTTCTGGAAACTTTCCCAGAAATGGCCAGTGAAAATACTGCCACGGTCTGAACTGATTTCCTTGGGAATACCATGGAGTGAAACAATTCTGGCAATGTACAGTTCTGCTAGCTGGCTAGCGGTGATAGTCTCCTTAACAGGTAGGAAATGAGCAACCTTGGAGAGTTGGTCGACGACGACAAGAATGGCATTGTGACCCTTCTGAGACTTGGGAAGACCAGTGATGAAGTCCATTTGCACTTTATCCCACTTTCATAGAGGAATAGGGAGCGGTTGCAGAATTCCAGCAGGTTTCTGATGTTCTGCCTTCACGCGACGACAAACGTCACACTCGGCAACATAACGAGCAATATCCTGCTTCATCCTAGACCACCAGTACCTTTGACGAAGATCTCGATACATCTTGGTACTACCCGGATGGATAGACAGCGGTGTATCATGGGCCTCCTTCATGACTTTGTCAGTCATCAGCTCGAAGCGAGGTACTACGATGCGGTCTCTGAAATATAATGTACCATCTTCAGCAACTGAGAAATCCCGATACTTAGCAAGGTGAAGCTCCTTCTTCATCAAGTCAATTTCAGCATCTTTGGCTTGCGCTTCTTTAACAGCCTTCAGAAGGTCTGGCTGTACCACAAGGTTATTAAGAGAACCCTGGGGAAGAATTCGCAGATTCAGCTGAGTCAGTTCTGCGTGAAGACGAGGTTGAGCTTGCCTAACCATGAGGTTGTTGCAATATGACTTGCGACTCAGGGCATCGGCCATTACATTAGCTTTACCCGGGGTATAAGAAATACCGCAGTCATAATCCGCAATAGCTTCTAACCATCGTTGTTGTCGGAGATTAAGATCCGGTTGAGTGAATAAGTATTTCAGACTTTGGTGATCGGTATAAATTTCACACCGATTACCCAGAAGGTAGTGTCGCCATAACTTCAATGCATACATCACTGCTGCAAGTTCAAGATCATGCACTGGATAATTCTCTTCATGTGGACGCAATTGACGTGAAGCATATGCAATTACTCTCCGCTCTTGCATTAGGACGCAGCCTAATCCCTGACGAGAGGCGTCGCAATATATGACAAAGTCCTTGCGAGAATCAGGAGGAGCAAGCACTGGAGCAGAAGTGAGCTTGTCCTTGAGGGTTTGGAAACTTTCCTGACACTTGTCTGTCCACTCAAACTTAACGGCTTTGTGGAGCAGATTAGTCAGGGGCTTGGCGATCTTGGAGAAGTTCTCGACGAATCGGCGACAATAGCTGGCTAGACCGAGAAAGCTTCGGACCTGCTTGGCATTCTTCGGAGGAGTCCAGTCAAGGATAGCCTGAACACGCTCCGGGTTAACGGCAATACCGTCCTTGGAAATCACATGTCCAAGGTAGGTCACTTCAGGAAGCCAGAATTCGCATTTAGAGAACTTGGCATATAATTGGTGCTCTCGAAGTCTCTCCAGAACTAGTCGAAGGTGCTCAGCATGTTCTTCTTTGTTCTTCGAATAAACCAGAATATCATCCAGATATACCACGACGAATTTGTCGAGGTAGTCCATGAATATGTAATTCATTAGGCGGGAGAAGGTAGCGGGAGCATTCGTCAGACCAAATGACATGACGGTGTACTCGTATGAGACATAACGAGTAACGAATGCAGTCTTCGGAATATCCTCTTCGCGAACACGGATCTGGTGATAACCCAACCTCAAGTCGAGTTTAGAAAACACCAAAGATCGATCAACTTGCAGGATCCTACTCTCCGTGTGCACTCTGATGCAGAATCCGGTCTTATCGAATGACAACTCGGAGTATAATACAACTCGGAGAGAAAGGTTAAACAAAACAATGGAAAGGAAAATGATTATCAGACTAATCAGATCAAAGACAGGGAAATCGCACTGAATCCAGCTCTCCGGGTGGATAGAATTAACGAGATCCTAAATGTCGGTGTTAGTAAATTTTATTAAACCCGAATAGATGAGAGATTAGAATCCCAGAGTAAAGACGAGGAATAAAAGATCCTAATACCACCCAGTTGGCGACGTGGGCCCGTAAGCCACACAGCCAAGTTAGTAAAACAATTTTTGACCACTAGACTCAACTTCGGCCAAGGAATTGGGAAGGGGGATTCCTAGAGGCAGTCGGCTCTGATACCAACCTGTGACGACCCCGGCTTAATCGTGCACTAATCATACACGCAAATGCGCACGATCAATCCTAAGGACTCACTTGAAGATATCACAACACAACTCTAAAACATAAAATAAAGTCATACAAGCTTAATATTACAAGCCAGGACCTCGAGGGCTCGAATACAAGCTCGATGGCATCCAAGCGTCAGCGGAAGCATTAGATATCTGAGTACAGATATATTACAGAGAGAGAGATAAGCCTTCACAGAGGCGGGGTAAAAATAAAAACTACGATCGAAAGGCGTAGGCCTCCTGCCCTGGACCCTCCGATCCTACTCCTGGTCGTCGAACGGCTCCTCGTAGTAGTAGTACTCGCCAGGCGGATAGTAGTACTGGTCGTCGGCTGGGGCTTCTGGCTCAGGGGCTCCGTCGTCTGGTGGCATCAAATGGAAAATGGGGGAAAAAGAAAATAAAGCAAACGTGAGTACTCATCCGAAGTACTCAGCAAGCAAGGATCTACACTACATATGCATCATTGTCAAAGGAATGGCTGTATATGTGGACTGGGCTGTAGAAATGCCAGAGTAGAGGGGGAAAGCCTAGTCCTATCGAAGACTAGCATCTTCAACAATCTTTGACAGTCTTGCAGCATCAGGAGAGAGCAGATGAACATAATGTAAAGTAGTAGTAGTAATATCATCAACCTCGACCTGAGATCCTTTCTCGACTCCCTGCGAGAAAGCAATCCCTGAGCCGTACTATCCAATTCTCATCACATGTTCTAGTTGTACCGATCGGGATACAACTCCGAGTGTCCGTTACCGTAGGACAGGCTATCGATATAAGTTTCTTCCCTGCAGGGGTGCACCAACTTACCCACCACGCTCGCTTAACTCCGGCCGGACACACTTTTTTGGGTCATGCCCGGCCTCGGCTAAGCAACACGCCGCAACCCGACCTAGGCTTATAAGAGAGGTCAGCACGCCGGACTAAACCTATGCCCCCAGGGGTCTTGGGCCATCGCCCCGGGAACTCCTGCACGTTACGGGGCCACCGAGAGCAGACCTAGCAACCCCTTATACAAGCGCGGTTGCGTTACCAGTCCAACTCGGCGTGCACCGCTCCTTACTGACGTCAAACAAGCTTCGGCTGATGTGTACGACGCAGAACGCCCATACTATGCCCACGTGATGGTTAGTGCTATCAGGCCAGAGGCCCCTCGGATCAAATATCCAAAACCGTAGTGGATTAGGAGCGCGCGGAAACGAGCAGAGACTCACGATCGATGTGACCCCGTCGCCCCGTCTCGAGGACTTGCGGCAAGGGCTAAGAATGCCCGGCCACGCCTCGTAGTTATCTCGCGGGCACCATCCAGGTCAACCCGACTCCACATCACTTCGCAATAAGCTCGCGCGGGTACCCCTCAGGGCCGACCCGTCTTTAGTATCATAGTTTAGTGCAAGTCATAATATCCAAGGTAACTGTGTGTCTGACACCGAAGGGAACCATGAGGAATCACCCTTGATGGAATTCCCGCTCGATGTTATCATCAAGGTGAACGAAGGAGGCATCACCCTCGAGGTCCACACTTGAGAGGTTGCGCGACGATGTCGTTATCGGGGGTGGTGTAGGAGGAATCACCCTCGCTTACCACGACCGAGTAACTAACCTACAAGGTTAACATCAGAAGTGCTAACGAGGTATCACCCTCGGCACTCGACGGTAACCCAGCAGTGTCGGCAACAAAGGGGGGGGGGAAAGTGATGTGCGGTGCCCTGGACTGATCTTCAATCCCGATGATCGGGTCTTCTGATATCCAGCTGGGCAGTCGGGATCAAGTGGGGGTCTCTGTCGTGTCTCTACCCATCCTATGCTAAACAGTTTAGGATAACAGGAATGTATCAAAAGTAGGTTACAAGTAAACAGGCTATGCAACAGAGTAGGATAGTAACAGCAGCAGTATCATCTAATGCAAGCATAAGAGGGGAGAGAATAGGCGATATCGGAATGCTCAAAATGGGGGTGCTTGCCTGTTTGCTCGGGGGCAAGGGCAAGGTCTTCAGTAGTATCGTCGGGGACGTAGTCGTACTCCTGTGCGGCGTCTGCCTCGGGAGCTACGTCAACGTCGGGGGCTACCGAGAGAGAAGAGGGGGAAGAAACAGGTAAACATAATGCAAACAAATGCAACACGGTGCGTGTGATGCTATGATGCAGTGTAGGGTTGCCTGAATATGCATCTAAGTCATTTTAGTTATTTTTAGAATTATTCTGGGATTTAATATCCGACGTGTGTGCACTATTCATCTGCCGGATTCGGGTCCGGAGTTACGAGTTCTTCTACATAGGAGGTTCCGATGGAGAAACAGACGGCACGATCAGACTCGTCTCGTCATTCTGAGCAACTTTCATGTTTTAACTTTTTCGATCCGAGCTACGGTTTAAAAGTTATTAATTTTTAAAGATTATTTGAATTTCTGGAATTATTTTATTTAACAGAAAATGAATTATGACGTCAGCATGACGCGCTGCTGACGTCAGCAAGTCAACAGGACGGTTGACCAGTCAAACCTGACATGTGGGTCCAGTGGGACCCACATGTCAGCCTCTGTTTCTTTATCCAGTGAATTAGTTTAATTACCAGGATTAATTAGGGGGGTGGACCCCACATGTCAGTGAGACATTAGGTTAATTAGTTTATTTTTATTTCTAATTTGTTTTAACTAATTAAACAGGAAGGTGGGGCCCGCCTGTCAGCGGCTGGGCCGGTCCAGTCAGCAAGGCTGACTGGTCAACTGGCCGGCCGGGCCCCTGGGACCCACGGGTCAGTGACCCAGGGGTGGGCCCCGCCTGTGCCACGTCAGCGGGGCCGGCGGCTGGTCGCCGGCGACCAAATCGCTCGGCGGCGCGTCGCCGGAGTTGGCCGGAATCGAGCTATAGGGCTCGGTTCGAGCCGGGCTTGGGTGCGTTCAAAAGCTGGCGTCCTCGCGCATCTAGCTGAGCCAACAGCCGGACTCGGAGGTGGCCGGAACGTCGCCGGCGTTGAGCGAGGCGGACGTCCGAAGCTCGAGCTCGTCGGGTTCGACGTCCTAGCGCGCGGGCGACCTAACTAGCTAGCTGTGCGGGGCCTACGGCTCACAGGGAGCTCGCCGGAGGAGTCAAACGAGCTAGCAACAGCTCGGGAGCTTGGCTGCAGCGGCAATGGCGGCGGTGACTTTCGGGTCTCCGAGGTGCCGCGGCTACAGCGTGCAGACGGGCTACCAGAGAGGCCAGAGAGAGAGGGAGAGTGCTCACCGAGCGGCGCAAGGTGGCCCGTGTGAGGATTAGGAGCTGCAGGGGTCGAGGTCGCCGGAACCGCGCCGGAGATGCAGAAGAGGGGCGCGGCTCGATCCGCGCAACGTGGAGCTCCTCGGCCCCAATCAACGGCGCCCAAGGCCGTGGCAGTCCATGGCGATGGCGCAGGACATGGCAGAGCGGCAGGCAGGGCTCGGTGGCCGCGGGGACGAACGAGAACGGCGGCGGTGGCGCTCGGACGCCTCGAATCTGAGGAGGAAGGAGGCAGAGCGAGCGAGGGAGAGAGATGGGGAATGCCAGGGGAAGCCAGGGGGGTCGAGTGGCTCCGGCCTTATCTCCTCCTCCTCCCTGTAGCGTCGGTGGCGCCGCGGTGTCGCCGGCCGACTGGCGCGCGCGCGCGCGGCCACGGCGGGGACGACACGGGGAGGAGGGAGACGAGGTGGGCCTGCTGGGCCGCGACTCGGGGCACTGTGCACTAAGGCCCAGTGCACAGTGTCCCGCTTTTGATTTTCTGTTTTAGCTTCTCCATTTTCTTTTATCCTTTTCTGTTTCAAAATGTTTAGGGCACTTGTGCACTTTCGAAAAATGTGGGAGTTGGCCCAAATATTGCAATGCAATATTAGCTCTCACCAAAAAGTGGTTTGGACAGTTTTGGAGTTCATTTGAATCTGCAATGATTTTAAATGAATTAATATTGCTGTTTTGGGTGCTGTTTCATCTTGTTTGACTCATCAATCATATTCCAAAAATGTTGGTTATGATTTTGCCATGACCACTGGATTATTTGCTAATTAAATAACATTTCTCCAGCAGAGTTTGATCAACCTTATATTTCACTTATGAATTTAAGTTGATTTTAAAAATGGAGTTGATTTACTTTGGTTAACCACTATGTTTAATCACTGCATATGATATGACTTGGCATTATTAACAGCTGATCATGGTGGCTATTACATAGGGGTGTTACAACAGCCGCAGCCACTCCGGCTGCTCCGGCGTCTAGCAGTACAGCCAGAGGCGGGAGGCAGTACATATTCGGTCCATCTCTCAAGCCTCTAGAGAAGTTACCATACGAGATGACCAAGGAGGAAAACGCGGAGATCTGGCAAGCCCAAGTGAAGGACTTTTTTGTAAAGAAAAATCCATCTCCAGAGGAGAAGATGGATCCGGTGAAATTGAAGCGCACTTTGAAGAACCTGAAGCGACCACCACCGCCTCCGCCGGATGACAACCATGTCCGCGCTCTGAAAAAGGCAGTGGAAGGAGCGCGCCGGTCGGGAACTACTTCACGTGACAAAAGGTTACAAGAACGAAGAAGTGGGAACAAAATTCCCCAGCTCGGCGAACAGGCAAACCAATCGTGCCCCCCGCTCAAGGTGTCTAGCGATATCATCGCAAATCTGCCGGGGATGCTGCCCGGTACCAATCCTGGTGATTACCTGCCCGACGATGCATATTTTGATACAATGGAGGTGGACGAACACAAATACCGGTACGGTAAGCCTCTCGTCAGACCTGGTGATCCTCTAACAACGATGATGCGAAGATTCCATAAGTGGTACATGGACACCTGCAAGTCTGGGAAGGATATTTTGACGCTGAGAGTTAAAGAGGAGCACGACCTCGTTGGAATTGATCTGTTGTCTATTCCATTTGAGGAGTTCTTCCAGTTTTTCAATCAAAAGGACCTCGATAAAATAATCATCACTTGCTACTGTCTGTAAGTACTATATTTATGTAATTAAGTCTCTATATATAGCTCAGCTCTTTCATTGCATGTATATATAATTATCCTCACTATATTATGCAGATTGAAGATCGTCGAATGCAGAAATGCACAAATCTATAATATTGGGTTCATTAACACAAATCTCATAGATGAATGGACGGTTACATATAATGCGAAAGAAACCGAGGCCAACTTGCTACAATCGTTGCTTAAAAATCAAAACAAAGATAAAATACTCTTTCCTTACAACTTCAAGTGAGTGTTACTGTCTTCTGCATATTCGGTTTCCCTTATTACTCGAGGTTATAGTAATGTAATTGATGAGTTATGCATGCGTGCGCAGCTTCCACTTTATTCTCCTAGAGATTAAGCTTGAGCAGGGACTAGTAACCGTCTTAGACTCAAGACGAAAAGATCCCAAGGAGTATGCGGCCATGACTGAAATGCTCCAGAAGTAAGTTCAATGGATCATTATCGCACCATATCGGCAACTTTGGTCATTTCCTGATATCAAGTAATTATTTTCTTTGTCTCGCAGGTTTTGGAAAGTGTTCACCACAGAAGCTCCGGGACTGCCGGGCGAGCTGCGATTGACACACCCGAAAGTAAGTACTACTAGCTAGTTTCGCGCATCTCCCATTGATTCTAGCTAGTTTCATCAATACCATTTATAATGCTTGATTATCAGTTTGATTGACCTTTATTTCTCGTAAAGTGGTTGTGGCAGGAAGGCGGGAATAATTTTTGTGGATACTACGTTTGCGAGTACATCTACAACGCGTAGACCTCTAAGCGGGGCTACTCTAAAAAACAATATGAAGTGTGTAAGCAATAATATTCACAATTTTATTTTATTACCATCATTTGTGTTGAGTTTCATTCATATATATGTATTGACCCCCTTCTTCAAATTAGATTTGGCAGATGCGGGATGAACTCCTACCACAAGATCGCATAAAAGCAATTCAAGAGGAATTGGCGGGATTCTTTCTTGACCACGTCATCAATCCAGCCGGAGAATACCATGTGAAACTTGACATCAAATATTAGGGATTGTAAGAGATCTTATATTGTATATATGTAGCTAGTAGCGTCGGATAGATATACAAAAACTTGTTGTTCGACCAATCTCTCGGAGAAGGAGGAGGTCGATCACTTCTCTCTGTATATGTTCTTGACGATCTTGTGTACTTAATGGTTTCCTTCATTTGCTTACTAGCTAGCGTGTCGAGTCCTCTCTATACGTATAGTACGTAGCGTCGACCAAGCACGGAGATAAGAGAGGACACTTCTCTCTAGCTATTAGCTAGCTAACACAATATATGAAACCCCTAAATTAACCCTACAAAACCCCCAAAACCCCCAACCCCCCCCCCCCCCCTTTCAAAACAAAAAACAAAAACCCTAGCTCCTGAGCTACTGACACGTGGATGATCTTTGGTCCCGATTGGTGTTACCAACCGGGACTAAAGGCCCTCCTCTCTGGGCTCGCCGCAGCGGCCACGTGGAGCCCCATCTGTCCCAGTTCGTATAAGAACCGGGACTAAAGGTGTTGGGCTTTAGTCCCGACCCTTTAGTCCCGGTTCCCGAACTGGGACAAATGGGCCTTATGAACCGGGACAAATGGGCATTTTTCTACTAGTGTGATCATATTATACAACTACCGCGTTTCAGATTCATGTAGGAATCTACAAGACATGGGATCCAGTTCCTGCATTTCTATTTCTATGCTTTTTCTACCCCATGTTCCAAACATGCTCACAACTGTTGAGAATCACTTCAAGTATACGAGAAACATAATCTTTAAAGAAACCAGTGGCTATGCCGAGTGTTCTACCTTTACCAAGTGCTTGACAAAATACAGTCGGCAAAGATTCTGACACCCAGTAAAGACGTCGATTCCGCTAGCAAGGTTAGGGTCATTCTGTAATCTCTTACATATGGTCTGAGAGCGAGATTTAAGATTTTAAGTTGCACGTGTTTCTCGAAGACCACGTCTCCAGCCACGTAGCTCCATGGTGGATGGAGTAAACCTATTGTATGGTATAGGAGTACATGATACAAATGACAATGAAACCATAAATATTACTCTGTTTCACAAAACAATCAAATCTGAACAAGTTTACCAATTGTCATTGAAACACTCAGCAAAGATGAACTTACTAACAACTTAAATTCTTTGCCTACTGTTGGCTGAAAAACAGTAGGGATAGGTGGACACACCATCACCCCGCTGTCAACCACGGCGAGTAGGGACATGTGTCCACCAGTTTACCGAGTGTATTTTGTTGGACACTCGAAAAAGCGGAGGTTATGCCGAGTGTTCTGCCTTTACCGAGTGTTTTCCTGGTCACTTGGTTTAGGCTGGTGACTTTACCAAGTGCTTGACAAAATATATTCGGCAAAGATTCCGGTAGTCAGTAAAAACATCAACTCCGCTAGTGAGGACATGGTCATTCTGTTGTCTCCTGCATTTGTTATGAGAGTGAGATTTATGATTTTGAGTTGCACGTGTTTCATCGAAGGTTGCGCCTCGGGCCACGCGGCTCCATGATAGCCCATCGTCAGTTGCAGCATCAGGAGAGAAACATGTGGAATGAAGTTCGGTGCTTGCATGTTAGTACATTCGGTCAGAATCTTTTCTACGAGTCGTATAGGTGTGTTGAACTATGCCCAAGTTAACACTTGGTCCATACACCAGTTTATTTGATGAGTCTAGCTAAGTTTCTATCAGTTTTATAGTCGTGCTTGATGAGTAGTGATTGTAGTGTGTGTGAAGACTCCACTGTCGAGGATATTTTTAGATGTGATCTTTACGGAAAAAACATACATATGTGATGTTTACGAAAAAAAACATAGGTACTTGCACAAGACTTTACAAGGGAAGATAAGCGATCCACCATGTGCTCTCTGCCATATCCCCAACAATTGGACAGAAATCAATTGCAGTTATTATTTTCGATCTCAGCTTCAATGTTCAAGTGCATTTGTTTTGTGCTTACCTGCTGGATGTAGGACCAGTTGTATTGACACATTAATATCTTGTGCTTTGCTAGATCTTTACTAGGACGCAGAGTTTCTTTGTTCTTGGATGCATGTTGTCCGTGGTGGGATGCAACTACCAGCCCTTGACATGAACTCTCTACATTGCTTGCTTTCCTAGGATGCAAAGTGTTAAATTTGGTTTAGTTAATTAGCAGCACACACTAATTCAGAGAAGGTAGTGTGGGTGTGGATCAATCTAAACTGTGTTTTGGTTGGTCTGTCTATTTTTGCCGGGATAAACTTGATTAATTGAAGTAGCATATGTTGGGGAATGTGGGTTCAGCGCTTTCATTTCAATAGCTTTAGAGGTATCGTATCCGACCTATGAATGCTTTCGAAAGTGTCACTCCTGAGTTCAGATTTATATGCACATAGTCTTAATTCTTTAGCATACAAACATTGTGACCATGTTCTTATTTATTGTTCTCGAAATGCCATGTACTTCATAAATCAGCTAATCATGTATATCCTGGAGGTTCTACTCTATTTCCCTTCCAACTTTCTACCATGAATGGTTAAACATTGAGATGTTTACATCACGAGTTATAATTATACAAGGATTTTTCTGTACATGGTTGGTTTTCGAAACGCATATTCTGAACTTTGAAGCCTCTTACTAGCTTCCATGATCACATAATTTACGTTGCATTCTTTGTTAAGCATATTTCCTGATCTCTAGGATTTCATGAAATATTTCTTAGTTTGACATACTATGGGGAGACATGTTCTTTCAAAAGGGAGAGACATGTTTACAACATTCAGCCCTCAGAGTTCGGAATGTTAGCTGCACCTGCAGGGCCACAAATTATTATTATATGTTCACTGTCTTTTCAATTTTGATAATGAAGCTTGCAAGTTAGTAGTAATCTCCATTTAAGATAGTAGGATTCATGTATATCATTGAGGTAATTAACATATATTGCTTTTTCTCTGATGGTCTCTCAGTCACTACGTTCAAATATTTGTAGTTTCTTGTGTGGTGGGTGTCTCTAAAATTTCTTCATTCATCTACGGTTTGTAACCTGAAGGTCCAAATAATTTATCACTTCACTTTTTATTTGTTTTCCTGATTATGTAAGTTCTTCTAAATTCATTTTTGGGTGTTGATTTCACTAAATTGTTAGGTTTTCTTCCTCTTTTGCATTATCCAGCGGCATCTGTTCAGAAAGCTTAATCTGTTTCAAGGATAATAACACAAGCTAGGTTGAGCTTTGTTATCCTGCTATTTGAATTTAGAGTTGACGCTTTTGCCTAATATTGTGAAACACATGCTTTTTTGTTGTACTAATGGGATTCCTCTCTTATTAGAAAATATGGCGATTTTGGCAGGCCTCAACAACCTGTGATGTTTCACTCCGGTACTGAAAGCCAGTCAGAATCAATGGAAAATCCAGTGAGATATATCTAGATCTATAGCTGTGCTGAAGGAGGGAGCTGTGCAAAAGACTGATAAAAATTGAACTAGTACGTGTGTTCCTTAAAAAAATTGGACTATGTGTGTTTCAATTCTATCTAATTTCAACCAAACATTATTTTTAACAATTTACTTTTGTGTAGTACAATGGGATACTACCTCTGTACTAGTTTATAAGTCCCCTTGCATTTTGTGCCAAATTTTGACCATAGATTTAACTACTGAAATATTAATCCACATCACCAAAAATTATATCATTGGATTCGTATTTGAACATAGTTTTTAGTTATATTATTTTTTGTGACATGCATTAATATTTTGTTAGTTAAATTTAAGGTCAAACTTTGGCACAGAATACAAAGGGGACTAATAAATCAGGACGAAGGTAGTACTGTCTGCCAGTTCCCAATCTTGTAATGAGCTGGCTACAGCTCACTTCAGAAGGCAAATGCAGTATTGAAAAAGAAAGAAATTAATATAGGTGGCAAACAAACATACATATATATTTATTAGTGCACAAGCTTAGCAGTCTCCCATTGTTTTCTTTGCGATTCAGGACATGGAGATAATCACCAAATGTGTCATCATCGTCCGCTAAAACTATTTGTAGCACATAGTTTAAGCGTTCCTTGTCCAATGGTCTAGCTTGCATGCATACTCTTTATTCACACACAATTACTTTCAGAAATAATAGATTTTGATTCAGATCATTTCATTCTTTCAAAGAATTTATCAAAGATTAGTCTTTAAAATCCTGCAGCAACGCGCGGGGAAAATAACTTTTTTAATACACAATTCAAACCCAAAAATTGCACCTCACATTAACAATCGCATAATCAACCAAATTCATCAAGATTTATATGAGTTTTTTTGGCCACTATCGTATACAGCGGTGGAGCTGGAGTCAAAGTCACCCCGATGCACCATTTTAAATGGCGTAAAATTTTGAACCCACAATGTATTAAATTTCACATAAACTGTGGAACATAATAGAAGTTCGTGTTGCTATTTGTATGTCGCCTGAGAATACCGCATGCACCAGTCAAATCCTTGGGGGGATGAAGACAGCGGGGCGTGAAGCTCTAAGGATGAGAAGGGGGTGACGCGGCGTCCTCGGCGACCTCCTCCGAAGCTTGCTGGAGAAGGGGATGTTGCGGCTGGGCGCAATGACGTCACCGGCGGAGGAGAGTTAGGGGTTGACGGTTCGGGTGTGGTGCGGGGTATCGAAAGCCAAGAAGGATGGGGTTAGAGGGATGACTAGAGTCGGCGACAGCCTGACGAAGGAAGCGCCTTGGGCAGGACGGGTGGTGAGATGACATGGCAGAGCAGCATCGGCCACACGGGTGCTGGTAGATGGCAGTTCGGTCGACGATAACATGGGGTTCGACAGGACTACGCGATTGCTAGCTTCGGCACGGAATTGATTTTTGGGCACTATCGTATGTCTATCTTTTCCTCTTTTCAGTGCAGGAGCGCATACGGACTATACTGCATATCAAATAAGCAGCAAATCATATGAAGCCCAAATAGATGATGTCAGCACCACATAAAAATGTTTGAACTACGTTATTTACAAACCAAGTGTCCAAATCAAGATCCATTTTCACCATTGTGTTCATGGTGACGAGATCTTTTAAACTAAATCCCTCACGGACATGTTGCGATGAATATTTTCAAAAAACAACTTTGATTTGCGAAAAGCAAGTTTATATGGTACTAATATGATTTTCTTGCTTGGTCGACTAAAACGACATGTCAATCATTTGTTATACATTATTCAGCGGTGAAAAGCTTGTTTCCAAAAATAATAGTCGCTTGCATATCATTAAACTGTTTTTGTGTTGTTTCTACGGCATGCACTAGTTTCTTCAAAGCAGCAAATTATGACAAAATATATGCCTTACAAGTGTAAACTCTTAAACTATATTAAAACATTTTATAAATCTTATGCATACAATTCACAACTGGCGGTCACCCCATCTACTGGTTTGCCAGAGAAAAACAAACGTTTATATTAAACACTTACTTTTTGTCATGGTAAGTTGCTCTGGAAGAGTGCCCATTGAAATGTGTTCATCTTATATCTAACATGATTATACCAAACACTTGCTTTTCGTAATGGTAATTTAATTTGCTTTGCAAGAATATCCATTGTAACATGTCCAGCTGTTCATCAACGATCTTGTTTCAAAAGTCTCATGGCGAGTTTCTCACAAAAATAAAGTCTCATGGCGAGAAACAATAAAAAAATGCAAGAAATATATCATATGCGACTTAGTTTTACTCAAAATAATTATCAAGTTATTAGTTTCTGATAGAAAACTATGTTCATAGCAGAAACTTACATTTGAGGGTAGAAAATTCTTTTCAAAAATATTGATCGTGCCAAAGTGGGATCTAATTTTGAAGATCTCATCCAAGAAACACAGCCGTGAAAGTGAAATTTTATTTGGATGCTTGACTTGCAAGCAATGCATTCGGAATTTTAGCACAGCGCGTGTAGATTAGAAACACATGTTTCAAATTTTTTGAAACTTTTTTTACAGATTGCGATTTATTTTTTGAAATGTCCGATATTTTTTAGAACACAAACAATTTCAAATTTTCAAAATGTATTTTTCAAATGTGAATAAACTTTTTAATAGTGTTTTTTAAATAACCACAAAATTTGGTATTCCAAAAAAATTTTGCTCGAACAAAATTTGAAAACATGCACAACTTTTCAAAATCCCCAAACAATTTTTAGAGTGTGGATTTTTTTTTAAAAAACACGAATATATTTATTCTATTTACATTTAATAAATTTTCAATAAAAAATTGTTTACATAATTTACAAAATGTTGACATTTTGGAATGTTCGTGCATTTCAAAATAATATTTGTGATGTTTAAAAAAATGTATTACACAATGGGAAAAAACTGTAACATTCAAAGAAATGTTCGTGATTTTTCTTCAAGAAACTTCATGCATTTCAAAAAAATCATGACATGTTCTAGAAAATTTTTATGCAATGTAAAAAAATGTTTGCATATTTTTTTTTAAATCTGTCCATTTAGAAAAATGATCAGTATCAATTTGAAAAATGCTTACCATGTATTCTAAAAAATGCTCGGGCATGTATTTGAAAAATTATTCATCATGTATTTCAAAAAAAACATTGTGTGTTAAAAAATGTTCCCGTTTATATAGAAAAATATAAAATGTGTATTACAAAAGTGGATATGTATTTGTAAAAAAATACTACTATATGGGGTTACTGGGTTGGGAAGGAGTTGTGTGCCGAGAGTGGACATGCAACTATGTCGGGCATGAGTTGCATGTTTCGCTTGGACATGCAACTGGGTCGGGTGGGTTTACATGTTGAGGTTGGACATGGAACTAGATCACTAGTAGAAAAACTACTTTACGTGAGCCACATTAGTCCCGGTTTGTAAACGGACCGGTACTAATGTGACCATTAGTGCCGGTTCCAACGGCTAGGGGGGCGGGAATCATTAGTCCCGGTTCGTGTTGAACCTCTAGTACCAGTTCGTGACACGAACCGGGACTAAAGGGGTGGTGGCAGGCTAGTGTCAGGCTGGGGCCCCACAAGCACCTTTAGTCCCGGTTCGTGACACAAACCGGGACTAGAGGCTAACCTTTAGTCCCGGTTTGTGTCACGAACCGGGACTAAAGATGCTCCTATATAAACCGTTCGTCCAGCCCGCGAGCTCTCTGTTCTTCCCCTTTCCTCTCCTCTGTTCTCCCCTCTTGCTCGAGCTCATCCTCCATTTTTGCCAAAATTTGTCAAGATTTGAAGGCACCCCATCCATCCAAGTGTTCACAAAGGTTAGCAACTTTGTCCTTTCATCTCTCATTGCTAGATTAGCTCTTGCAATGCTCTATAAGTATAGTGATTTGTGGGTTTTAGTTTGGGAGTATTTATATGTGGTAGTTTATTTGATTTATATGCAATTTGAGCTCAAATTAACTACTTAGTTTGCATATGTAGGTGTGTTTTACTTAGTGCCTTCCCGTCCCCGTCCTAACCATCATCGATCGCCCGCACCGTCCCGTCGCCAGCTCCACCTTGGCGAGCGTCTTGTTCTTATCCTTTTTATAAAAAAAAAATCATGTTTGTGTGATTTACATAGTTACTTGTATAATTTTCTTACCCGTACGTTGTTTGTTATACATAGTGGCATGGTTTTGATATCCGTCCCCGTCGGCCCTCGTCCGGTTTATGATTCGGATGTGGTATATTCTCTTTTATAACTATTTATTGCATTTCGTGTTTATGACAAATTATGCCCATCAAGTTGACATAGATATTTTTATCTAGGAGGTATGTGAACCGGAAATTCCAACCGACCCTCTTGTTGAGAGGTTAAATTTAGTTGAAAAGGAAAAAAAATACTTGAATAAAAAATTAAAAAGAATTAAGGAGGAGAAGATGGAATTGGAGTTGCATGTTGCGGATGTCGTCGATGATCACAAGATCAAGATAGATGCAACGCGCTTGAAGATTAGAAAGATTAGAAAGTATGCCATTGATAGTGAGGCTTGGTATCATTATGATGTTGGATCAATTGTTACCTTAGTTGCGATCTTGATCGCATTTGTTGTTGCATTTAAATGCTTTAGCTAGAGAGTTTGTATGTTGTTTTATGAGAATAAGTGCATATGAACTTTATGTATGAACTTGTATTAATTTGGTCTTTTCGGTGTTGTGTAATGAAGATGAGCCGGCAATGGATGTACGATGACCGATGCTCTCCCCAGTTCATTAATGGCATGTACACTTTTCTGCTTGCGGCTAAGGCAAACAAGCGGGCAGATGGTTTTATGTGTTGTCCATTTGCTAACTATAAGAATGATCGAAATTAATCTAATGCAAGAACCATTCACGTCCACCTGTTTGAGTCCGGTTTCATGTCCGGCTATAACTGTTGGACCAAGCACGGAGAAAGAGGGGTCCTAATGGAAGAGAATGAAGAAGAAGAGGATGACGACAGCTATCCTGGCCATGGGTTCCCTGAATACGATGGTACAACAACAATGGGGGAAGAAGCTGAGCCGGCAATGTGGGAAGAAGCTGAAGAAGAGGCATCAGATGAGCCCACTGATGATCTTGGTCGGGCCATTGCCTATGCAAAGAGAAACTGCACAAGTGAAAAGGAGAGGCTGAAGTTGCAGCGCATGTTAGAGGATCACAAGAAATTGTTATACCCAAATTGCGAAGATGACAAGAAAAAGCTGGGCACCACACTGGAATTGCTGCAATGGAAGGCACAGAATGGTGTATCTGACAATTGATTTGAAAAGTTGCTGATAATGTTAAAGAAGATGCTTT
The DNA here is from genome assembly GCA_011799875.1 of Thinopyrum elongatum. Taxonomy (NCBI): domain Eukaryota; kingdom Viridiplantae; phylum Streptophyta; class Magnoliopsida; order Poales; family Poaceae; genus Thinopyrum; species Thinopyrum elongatum. Next base: position 62,798,701 of record CM022302.1, on the reverse strand, counting down.
CAAAGGACAACGAATTGCCCGACAGTATGTACGAAGCAAAGAAGGCTGTCTGCCCTCTAGGATTAGAGGTGCAGAAGATACATGCATGCCCTAATGACTACATCCTCTACCGCGGTGAGTATGAGGATTTGGATGCATGCCCGGTATGCGGTGCATTGCGCTATAAGATCAGCCGCGATGACCCTGGTGATGTTGAGGGCGAGCGCCCCAGGAAGAAGATTCCTGCCAAGGTGATGTGGTATGCTCCTATAATACCACGGTTGAAATGTTTGTTCCAAAACAAAGAGCATGCCAAGTTGATGCGATGGCACAGAGAAGACCGTAAGAAAGATGGGAAGTTGAGAGTACCCGCTGACGGGTCGCAGTGGAGAAAAATCAAGAGAAAGTGGGGGGACTTTGCAGATGACGTAAGGAACGTATGGTTTGGTCTAAGTGCAGATGGCATTAATCCTTTTGGGGAGCAGAGCAGCAATCATAGCACCTGGCCTGTGACTTTATGTATGTATAACCTTCCTCCTTGGTTGTGCATGAAGCGGAAGTTCATTATGATGCCAGTGCTCATCCAAGGCCCTAAGCAACCCGGCAAAGACATTGTTGTGTACCTAAGGCCATTAGTTGAAGAACTCTTATAGCTGTGGAATGAAAAAGGTGTATGTGCGTGGGATGAGCACACACATGAGGAATTTGACCTACATGCGTTGCTGTTTGTGACCATCAATGATTGGCCTGCTCTCAGTAACCTTTTAGGACAGACAAACAAGGGATACCGCGCATGCACGCACTGTTTAGATGATACCGACAGTATATATTTGGATAAATGTAGGAAGAATGTGTACCTGGGACATCGTCGATTTCTTCCGAGTAGGCATCCCATAAGAAAGAAAGGCAAGCATTTCAAAGGTGAGGCAGATCACCGGAAGAAGCCTCACCACCGTACTGGTGATGATGTACTTGATATGGTCAAGGATTTAAAAGTAATCTTTGGAAAGGGTCCTGGCAGACAATCTGTTCCGAGTGATGCTGACGGACGCGCACCCATGTGGAAGAAGAAATCTATATTTTGGGACATACCCTATTGGAAAGACCTAGAGGTCCTCTCTACAATCGACGTGATGCACGTGACGAAGAATCTTTGCGTGAACCTGCTAGGCTTCTTGGGCGTGTATGGGAAGACAAAAGATACACCGGAGGCATGGGAGGACCAGCAACATATGCACGGAAAAGACGGCATACATCAGGGCCGTGCCAGCTACGCTCTTACTAAAGAAGAGAAGGAAATCTTCTTTGAATGCCTGCTTAATATGAAGGTCATGTCTGGCTTCTCGTCGAATATAAAGGGAATAATAAATATGGTAGAGAAAAAGTTTTAGAACCTAAAGTCTCATGACTGCCACGTGATTATGTCGCAACTGCTTCCAGTTGCATTGAGGGGGCTTCTACCAGAAAACGTTTGATTAGCCATTGTGAAGTTATGTGCATTCCTCAATGCAATCTCTCAGAAGGTAATCGATCCAGAAATCATACCAAGGTTAGAGAATGATTTGGTGCAATGTCTTGTCAGTTTCGAGTTGGTGTTCCCACCATCCTTCTTCAATACCATGACGTACGTCCTAGTTCACCTAGTAGAAGAGATTGCCATTCTAGGTCCTGTATTTCCACACAATATGTTCCCCTTTGAGAGGTTCATGGGAGTCTTAAAGAAATATGTTCATAACCGTGCTAGGCCAGAAGGAAGCATCTCCAAGGGCCATGAAAATGAGGAGGTCATTGAGTTTTGTGTTGACTTTATTCCTGACCTTAAGCCGATTGGTGTTCCTGAATCGTGGCATGAGGGCAGACTGGGTGGAAAAGGCACGCTAGGACCGAAAGCAATAATATGTATGGACGGGCATTCTTGGGCGCAAGCTCACTACACTGTTCTACAAAATTCCTCCTTGGTGGCTCCGTATATCGAGGAACACAAGAATATTCTACGCTCCAAACACCCGGAGCAGTTTGACAACTGGATTACACGTGAACAAATGGGGACTTTCACCAGTTGGTTGCAGACACGTCTCATGCATGACGACACTGTTGAACATGATTTGTACTTGCTGTCCCAGTTACCATAGTCGAATATATTGACTTTCAAAGGGTACGGGATAAATGAGAATATATTTTACACGATCGCCCAAGATAAAAAGAGCACCAACCAAAACAGTGGTGTCCGCTTTGATGCAGCAAACACCAATAGGCCAAAGGACACATATTATGGTTACATAGAGGAGATATGGGAACTTGACTATGGATGTGGTTTGAAGGTCCCTTTGTTTCGGTGCAAATGGGTCAATCTGACAGGAGGCGGGGTAAAGGAAGACCCGCAGTACGGAATAACAACAGTGGATCTCAACAATCTTGCGTACGCAGACGAACCATTTGTCCTAGCCAATGATGTGGCGCAGATTTTCTATGTGAAGGACATGTCTAGCAAGCCGAGAAAAAGAAAAGATAAGGAAGCGAATACATCATACGATGAGCCAAAGCGCCACATAATTCTTTCAGGGAAAAGAAACATCATGGGAGTGGAGGACAAGACAGACATGTCAGAAGATTATAAAAAGTTTCATGAAATTGCTCCCTTCACAGTGAATATTGACTCGAGCATCCAGTTAAATGATGAAGATTGTCCATGGTTACGGCCCAAAGGGACACATGCGAAGAAAAAGTTTTATACTCAAAGATCCCACTCTGGGATGTGACCGGGCTTCACTCTCATCACTTTCTTCTCCAGTGGGTTTCCGGACTTATATATATGGAAAGTTCCACTTCGGACAAACCGGAGGGAATCTTTGTAATAGTTAGGGTACTTATGTGTTTTGTGCGTTCAGTATGCACCATTATGCATCTCTCGAGCCTTGACTATTGACGTGACAAGTCCTCCCGTGTGATTAATTTATCTCTGGGCATGGAGCCACCCTCGAGGTGAACCGGCACTCCCTCGACTCCGCTGGACTTCTCACGGCGACCCCCACCAGTGCACGTGTCACTCTTTTGCTCTGCTCCATCTCACCTACACTGGTCACAAAGGCATTACATTTATTTAAACTTATTTCAACTCCAGATTTTTTGTGCATTCAGTATGCACCATTCAAAACCACGTCGTCAATTTTCAACCCTTTCTGACTTCATTTGCTATTTTTCATCAATTTACTGATTTTTTTAGCTAAACGACCCTGAAATTGAAAAGCGCTACAAAATGAACTCAGAAAAGGTTGAAAATTGGCATGGTATCATAATTTCACCCACATAGCATGTGCTAAAAAGTTGAGAGGATTACGGCAAAAACTGGATGCACTTCGTGTACAAAATGGACAATCTCTTTCGAAGTATCAAGATTTTCGACGAAAATTCATCTGTTAAAAGGCATTACATTTTTTTTAAATTATTTCAACTCCATACTTTTTGTGCGTTCAGTATGCACCATTCAAAGCCATGTCATCAATTTTCAACCCTTTCTGACTTCATTTGCTATTTTTCATGCATTTACTGATTTTTTTGAGCTAAACGACCATAAAATTGAAAAGCACTACAAATGAACTCTGAAAAGGTTGAAAGTTGGCATGGTATCATCATTTCACCCACATAGCATGTGCTAAAAAGTTGAGAGAGTTACGGCAAAAACTGGATGCACTTTATGTACAAAATGGATAATCTCTTTCGAAGTATCATGGTTTCAGACGAAAACTCATCTGTTACAAAGGCATTTCATTTTTTTAAATAACCTAAGAATTAACAAATTGAATATAATGATAAAATACACTAATATTAAACAGCAGAAAAAAGAATCACTGAAAAATCTATTGTTCAAGTAAAGTTATTCATAAACTAGTGATTCACACAAATTTCAAATAATTCAAATTTAAACTATTCAAATTTGAAAACTACTGGCACTAACAGAAAGTTTATATTATTTTTTACCTAAAGCAAAAAGATTCACTCAGAAAATCTAAATAAAGCAAAAAATAACTCAGAAACAAAAGAAAATAAATAAAGCAGAAAACAAAAAAAAGTAAAAAGTAAATAAAAAAAGCCAGCCTACTAGGCCGCCACGGTCTGCATACGACTAGAAACCCAACCTCTAGTTGGGCCAGGATGCAGGCCCGCAAGGCCCTGTAGGCCCAACAGGGCAACATAGGTTCAATAGGCCCACAAAGGCCTGCTTTGAGAGGAGCTCGAGGCAGATGCCGCGGCGGGGCTTATAAGCTGGTGCGGACGCCCTTCGCTGGGCGAGGTGGGACTAAACATCCACCACAGTGCGCCGTGCCAGGAACAGGTCTTTAGTCCTGGTTTGTGGCTCCAACCGCGACTAAAGACCCCCCTTTAGTCGCGGTTGGAGCCACTAACCGGGACTAAAGGCCTTCGCTTCCTGTCACTTCGACTGGTGAAATTCACCTTTAGTCCCGGTTGGTGGCTCCAACAGGGACTAAAGGCCTGCGCATATATATACAACACTTGAATTTTTTTTCAGTTTCTCTACTTCTTCGACCACTACAGAGGAGATCGCCACGCCGCCAGGCTGCCGCCGTACGCGCCTGCCCCGACGCCGTCTCGCCTCCCCCAACGCCGGCCGTCCGCGACTCCTCGCGCTGATCCCCGACGCTAGACGCGCCCTCCTCCCTGAGCCCAGACGCCGCCCGCGCCCGCTCCTCCCTGAGCTCCTCGCCGCGCCGCCTGCCCCGACGCCGTCGCCGCCCCAGACTCGCCTCGCCTTGCCGTCGCTGTCGCCCCGCTGTGAGCTCTCCCCCCTCTCCCTCGGCCCCTGCCGCGATGGCCGCCCCTCCCCGAGCCCACACACACACACATGCATGAACACACACACACATTTTCTTAAGTTAGATGATTTATATGTATTTTTGTATGTTTATTTATATATGTATAGAAATTTTGACATTTTTCAGAAGAATTTTAATATTTTTTTCACTAGATGATTAGATGTACAGAAAAAAGTTGAGAAATTTTGACATTTGAGGAATTAATTAGTATATAATGTATGTATAGAAATTTTGAGGAATTTTGACATTTTGATCCAATATGTATAGAAATTAGTATATATATATGTATGAATACAATGTATAGAAAAAAGTTGAGAAATTTTGACATTTGATCCAATGTATATATAGCAATTAGTATATGTATGTATACAATGTATAGAAAACATTTGAGGAATTTTGACCAAGCATATAAAAAAGTTGCATTTTTTAATGTTGTATTTGCAAAAGTTTGTTATGTATTTGCAAAATCAAGTGAAAAAGAATTACAAAAATCACAATCAAGCATTTAAAAAATATTAAATTTGCATAGGATTTGTTTTCGACGTCAACGATGCCCGGCCCGCATCCTCATCGTCGACTCGTTCGCGACGACGTCCTGCTTTAGAGGCGCCATGTCTGGGACTGGGCCCCGCCGGGCTGGCACTGGGAGGTGCTACCTTCAGGGGCGTGCATCTTGGTGAGGAAACCGGGTCCCGTCGTCGACCCGGAGCTTCTTTGGTGGTGAGCGCGTGGGCCACATTCGATGCGGAGGCTGGCGTCCCCCGCGGAGGTGGTACGTCAGCATGCCAGGGAGGAGGACGAGCACATCCGTCGCTACATGGTTGCGTTGGACGTCAGGTTCTCCAATACCTGGCAGGTTCTTCAGGGATCTCACCCGAGCTATGATCCCATGGTCGTTCCTTCTCTTTGGGTGTCCACCTCGAGTGATGTTAGCTAGTGATGTTATATATATGATCATATTCGAGATGTATTAGTGATAATACTCGAGATGTATTGAAGATTATATTCGAGACGATATATTCGAGATTATATTATTCGATAATATTCGAGATGATGTATTCGAGATTATATTCAATGATGCATATTATCTGGATTATTCGAGGTGTATATATATTATCTACTATGATTCAGTTTTTCCTTATTGTTTGCATGCATGCATTCTAATTTGAATACTAAATTGTTTTATCTTTCTTCTGGATTAGTTAAATAAAAGCTATGGACAATACCGGCCGAGAAGGAGAAGAGACTATGTTTGACATCATACTTTCTCCGAGCCCAGATGAGAATGAAGAAGATGACGGCTCGCAATATCTGAACAATACCGGTGAGGGTATGATATTTGATGAAGACGAACGAATAGATGAAGTCCAGAACAATGACGATGAAGGAAATGTTGTTCTTCAAATAATAAAGACCGGCGAGGTATATTTATATAAGGCATCTGGTGATCATCACATGTTTTAATTGATTTGTATATATATTAACGAATCGATCTTTCTTCTTTTAGCCCTCCGGATCGAGGAAATCTTCTACAAGCAGCAGGACAGTTCGAGACCCGGCCAAAAAGTTGCAGGCTGGCATAAAGTACAACATCGATGCCATCAAACCTAATGGTGAACCGCTTGAACCTAAGAAGAATGTGAACAAGTTCATTCGTCAATGCAGAGTTATTGTCAGGGACTAAATCCCGATCTCCGTTCAAGAATGAAAAAAGCCAGCAAAGGGAGATCCAGATGTTACTTTTGTCGACCAAAGAGCAAAAGATCTGCTTTGGGAATCGCTCATGTCACATTTCACCCTACCAGATCATTTGACAGATGCAGATCTGGAGAAAGTCAAGAACAATGCTCTTAAGAAGATGGTGATAGCATTCAACAACCACAAGAAAAATATATGGACCGCGTACGTAAAAGCAGGAAAGCAGACTCCAACATTCAAGGGAACACTGGAGAAAGCAAGAAATCACTGGGACGCTTTCGTGAAGTTCAAGGAATCAGAAGTAGCTCAGGAACGGTCGAGAATAAACAAGATTAATGCTGTGAAAAAGCAGTGGCACCGTAATCTTGGGCCAGGTGGCTACGAGGTGGCCCGGCATAAGTGGGATATCGCTGAGCAAGAGATGATTGCTGCAGGGGTCACTCCAGTTACATTGAGCTGGCCCCCGAGGTGCAGGGCTTGGTTTTATGCGCATGGGGGGAAGTTGGACCCAAAGACAGGGCTGGTTTTGGAGCGGGCGTGTCTTAAAGGAGCCACCGACAGTTTACTTGTTGCAATAGAAGAGGCTCGAATGGGGGTGTTCACGCCCAACAGAGAGAACGACTGATACGTCCATTTTGCATCATGTTTACCTACTGTTATTTATAATATTTTTATGCATAATAATGCTTTTTGGAGTAATTCTAATGCCTTTTCTCTATTAATATGCAAGGTATACACAAAGAGGGAGAATTCCGACAGCTGGAAATCTGGACCTGAAAAAGCTGCGCCAGGCTACCTATTCTGCACAACTCCAAATGAGCTGAAACTTCACGAGGATTTTTCATGGAATAAATAAGAAATACTGGAGCAAATAACTACCGGAGGGGGGCCACCTGGTGAGCACAAGACACCAGGGCGCGCCAGGCCCCCCAGGCGTGCACTGGTGGGTTGTGGTCAGCCCAGCCCACCTCCGGTGCACATCTTCTGGTATATAAGTCATTTTGACCTAGAAAAAATGAGGAGAGGACTTTCGGGACGAAGCGCCGCCGTCTCGAGGCGGAACTTGGGCAGGAGCACTTTTCCCCTCTGGCGGAGCGATTCCGCCGGGGGAACTTCCCTCCCGGAGGGGGAAATCATCGTCATCATCATCACCAACAACTCTCCCATCTTGGGGAGGGCAATCTCCATCAACATCTTCAACAACACCATCTCCTCTCAAACCCTAATTCATCTCCCGTGTTCAATCTTTGTACAGGAACCATAGATTGGTACTTGTGGGTGACTAGTAGTGTTGATTACATCTTGTAGTTGATTACTATATGGTTTATTTGGTGGAAGATTATATGTTCAGATCCATTATGCTATTTAATACCCCTCTGATCTTGAGCATGATTATCATTTGTGAGTAGTTACTTTTGTTCTTGAGGTCATGGGAGAAACCATGTTGCAAGTAATCATGTGAACTTGATATGTGTTCGATATTTTCATGATATGTATGTTGTGATTCCCTTAGTGGTGTCATGTGAACGTCGACTACATGACACTTCACCATATTTGGACCTAAGGGAATGCATTGTGGAGTAGTTATTAGATGATGGGTTGCGAGAGTGACAGAAGCCTAAACCCTAGTTTATGTGCTATTCACTACTAGGAAAAGGGCTATAGCTGATATGGACATTAATGGCGCACCATGTATGTGGTGCGCCACTGCTATATAGCAGTGGCGCACCAGATACAGGTGCGCCATTAGTGTCCTCATTACTAATGGCGCACCAGACACACGGTGCGCCATTACTAGCAAATTTTATTTTATTTTATTTTTCCAAAACTATTAATGGCGCACCAGGGCACAGTGCGCCATTACTAGTTTTAACTATTAATGGCGCACCACACGCTCCGTGCGCCACTACTAACAAATTTTTTTTCTTTTTTTTTCAAAACTAGTAATGGCACACCTGGGTACAATGCGCCATTACTAGTTCAAACTAGTAATGGCGCACCACAACCACGGTGCGCCACTACTAACAATTTTTTTTCTTTGCAAAACTAGTAATGGCGCACCACGTAACAGGTGCGCCATTAGTAACCAGGGTTACTAATGGCGCATTGAAAAAGTGGTGCGCCATTACTAACTTTCTGAGTCTTACAAAAAATTCACCAAATGCACCCCCTCCCCCCTTGGACCGCCTTTTCAGTTTAAAATAAAATAAAAGAAAATGATAAAAATGTCAAAAAAATAAAAGAAAATAAGATTCCCATGTGATATGTGGTCTAGTTGTTAGCAAAATTTACAAACATGAATTTTTGACTTTTTTGCAAAATCTCTCGAGAATTTGTAAAATGGGCATACGAACTCCGATGAAAAAGTTTTTTATATGAAAAATCATCTACTCGAAAAGTTACATCCAAATTCAATCGAGGGGAACCCCGTTGAACATTTTCAGAATCCCCAAAAACCTAACAGAACGAAAGATACGGGGCTTTTAAGATCTAGAGGGGGGAAAAATGGAAAAAAATTCAAACTTACTTGTGGCGCACCATTTGCTAGGTGCGCCACTAGTAACAGAAAAAAAAATTGGTTTCGAATTTTTTTTTGGAATTTTTTTTCAAAATATGATACATAATATGACCGGGAAGTTTGAAATATTTTTTCAAAATTTCATCACACACATGAACATGAACAAAGTCCTAGACATCAATAAGGTTTAATAGGATTGATATGATAGATATATCAACAAGTGCTTGTTAAGTGAGGTGGTGCTGGGGTTGGATAGAACTGCGAAGTTAAGTGTGCTCGGGCTGGAGTAGTGTGATGATGGGTGACCTTCCGGAAAGTTTGACCACTTAGTGTGATTTGACCCGAGATTAAGAAAAATTTGAAAAAAAATTTGAAAAAAAAATTTGAAAAAAAATTGTTAGTAATGGCGCACTTCTATGTGGTGCGCCATTACTAAGTCAGAAAAAAAATTTGAAAAAATTTAAAAAAAAAATTTGAAAAAAAATTGTTAGTAATGGCGCACTTCTATGTGGTGCGCCATTACTAAGTCAGATAGTAATGGCGCACCGTTTGACATATTAATGGCGCACTGCCAGGTGCGCCACTATTGTCTTGTATACTAATGGCGCACCAGGGGTGCACCATTAGTATTTGTTACTAGTGGCGTGATGATAGTGGCGCACCTGTAGTGCGCCATTAATGGCCAAAATAGGTGTGCCACTAATTAGCCTTTTCCTAGTAGTGATTCCGTAAGGGACCGATTGGATCCAAAAGTTTAATGCTATGGTTAGAATTTATTCTTAATACTTTTCTCGTAGTTGCGGATGCTTGCAAGGGGGTTAATCATAAGTAGGAGGTTTTTTCAAGTAAGAACAGCACCTAAGCACCGGTCCACCCACATATCAAATTATCAAAATAGCGAACATGAATCGAACCAACATGATGAAAGTGACTAGATGAAATTCCCATATACCCTCAAGAACACTTTGCTTATCATAAGAGACCGTTTTGGCCTTTCCTTTACCTCAAAAGGATTGGGCTACCTTGCTGCACTTTTTTTACTACTATTGTTACTTGCTCGTTACAAATTATCTTGCTATTGAACTACTCGCTACTTACAATTTCAGTGCTTGCAGACATTACCTTACTGAAAACCGCTTGTCATTTCCTTCTGCTCCTCTTTGGGTTCGACGCTCTTACTTATCAAAAGAACTACGGTTGATCCCCTATACTTGTGGGTCATCAAGGCTCTTTTCTGGCGCCGTTGCCGGGGAGTGAAGCGCTCTTGGTAAGTGGAATATGGTAAGGAAAAATTATTACTACGTGCTGAAATTTATTGTCACTTGTTACTATGGAGAGCAATCCTTTGAGGGGTTTTTTCGGGGTATCTTCACCTTGACCGGAACCACAATTAGATGCCCCTCAACCTACTGCACCTACTGAAAAATATGGAATTTAAAATTCCTTCGGGTATGATAGAACAACTGCTAGCTAATCCTTATGCAGGAGATGGAACCGAACATCCTGATATGCACTTGATATATGTGGATAAAATTTGTGGATTGTTTAAGCTTGCAGGTTTACCCGGAGATGAAGCTAAGAAGAAGGTTTTCCCTTTATCTTTGAAGGGAAAAGCATTGACATGGTATAGGCTATGCGATGATATTGGATCTTGGAATTGGAATCGGTTGAAATTGGAATTCCATCAAAAAAATTATCCTATGCATCTAGTTCATCGTGATCTGAATTATATATATAATTTTTTGCCTCGTGAAGGAGAAAGTATCGCTCTAGCTTGGGGGAGGCTTAAGTCAATGTTATATTCATGCCCCAACTATGAGCTCTCAAGAGAAATTATTATTCAGAATTTTTATGCTCGGCTTTCTCGTAATGATCAATCCATGCTCGATACTTCTTGTACTGGTTCCTTTATGAAGAAGACTATTGAATTCCGGTGGGATCTTTTAGAAAGAATTAAATGCAACTCTGAAGATTGGGAACTCGACGAAGGTAAAGAGTCAGGTATTGAGCTTAAGTTTGATTGTGTTAAATCTTTTGTGAATACCGATGCTTTTCAAAAGTTTAGCACTAAATATGGACTTGACTCTGAGATAGTAGCCTCCTTTTGTGAATCTTTTGCTACTCATGTTGATCTCCCTAAGGAGAAGTGGTTTAAATATCACCCACCTGTTAAAGAAGAAATTAAAGAACCGGTAATAGCTGAAGATGAAACGATTATCTACAATGTTGACCCAGTTGTTCCTACTACTTATATTGAAAAACCACCTTTCCCTATCAGGATGAAGGAACATGCTAAAGTATCAATTGTGGTCAATAAAAGTTATATTAGAACACCTAAACCAGCTGACCAAATCAAGGTAGAACCTAGTGTTGCTATGGTTAAGGATCTCTTGGTCGATAATATTGATGGGCATGTTATTTACTTCGTTGGTGAAGCTGCTAGAATTGCCAAACCCGATGGGAAAGATAAACATAGACCCGTTGTTGGCATGCCTGTTGTCTCGGTTAAAATAGGAGATAACTGTTATCATGGTTTATGTGACATAGGTGCTAGCGTAAGTGCTATTCCTTTTACCTTATATCAAGAAATTATGAATGACATAGCACCCGCTGAGATAGAAGACATAGATGTTACTATTAATCTTGCTAATAGAGACACCATCACACCACTTGGGATTGTTAGAGATGTTAAAGTCTTGTGTGGGAAAGTAAAATACCCTACTGATTTTCTTGTTCTTGGTTCCCCACAAGATGACTTTTGTCCCATTATCTTTGGTAGACCTTTCTTGAACACCGTTAATGCTAAAATAGATTGTGAGAAACAAACTGTCGGTGTTGGCTTTGGTGATGAGTCTCATGAGTTTAATTTTTCTAAGTTTAGTAGAAAACCTCATAAGAAAGATTTGCCTAGTAAAGATGAAATTATTAGTCTTGCTTCTATTGTTGTACCCCCTACTGATCCTTTAGAACAATATCTACTAGACCATGAAAATGATTTACCTTTGCACGAAAGAAATGAAATAGATAAGATTTTCTTTGAACAACATCCTCTGCTTAAACACAATTTGCCTATTGAAACTCTAGGAGGTCCTCCTCCACCTAAAGTTGATCCTGTGTTTGAATTAAAACAATTGCCAGACACTTTGAAATATGCTTATCTTGATGAGAAAAAGATATATCCTGTTATTATTAGTGCTTACCTTTCAGAACATGAAGAAGAAAGATTTTTGAAAGTTCTAAGGAAGCACCGAGCTGCTATTGGATATACTCTTGATGATCTTAAGGGCATTAGTCCCACTCTATGTCAGCACAAAATTAATATGGAACCTGATGCTAAACCCGTTGTTGATCACCAACGTCGGTTAAATCCGAAGATGAAAGAAGTGGTAAGAACAGAAATATTGAAACTCCTGGAAGCAGGTATAATCTATCCTATAGCTGATAGTAGATGGGTAAGTCATGTTCATTGTGTCCCTAAGAAGGGAGGTATTACTGTTGTTCCTAATGATAAGAATGAATTTATTCCACAAAGAATTGTCACAGGCTATAGAATGGTAATTGATTTTAGAAAATTAAACAAAGCAACTAGAAAATATCATTATCCTCTGCCTTTTATTGATCAAATGCTAGAAAGATTATCTAAGCACACACATTTTTGATTCCTTGATGGATATTCTGGCTTTTCACAAATACCTGTTTCTCAACCTGATCAAGAAAAGACCACTTTTACTTGTCCTTTTGGAACCTATGCTTATAGACATATGCCTTTTGGTTTATGCAATGCACCTACTACCTTTCAAAGATGTATGACTGCTATATTCTCTGATTTTTGTGAAAAGATTGTTGAGGTTTTCATGGATGACTTTTCTGTTTATGGGAAGTCTTTTGATGATTGTTTAAGCAATCTTGATCGAGTTTTGCAGAGATGTGAGCAAACAAATCTTGTCTTGAATTGGGAGAAGTGCCACTTTAAGGTTAATGAAGGTATTGTTTTGGGCCATAAAATTTTTGAAAGAGGTATTGAGGTGGACAAAGCCAAGGTTGATGCAATTGAGAAAATGCCATGTCCTAAAGATATCAAAGGTATTCGTAGTTTCCTTGGTCATGCTGGTTTCTATAGGAGATTTGTCAAAGACTTTTCTAAAATTTCTAGGCCTCTTACAAACCTTTTGCAAAAGGATATTCCTTTTGTTTTTTATGATGATTGTTTAGAAGCCTTCGAAACACTCAAGAAAGCCTTAATTACTGCACCTATTGTCCAACCACCTAATTGGAACTTGCCTTTTGAAATTATGTGTGATGCTAGTGATTATGCTGTTGGTGCTGTTCTAGGATAAAGAGTTGATAAGAAACTAAATGTTATCCATTATGCTAGTAAAACTCTAGACAGTGCCCAACGAAATTATGCTACTACTGAAAAAGAATTTTTAGGAGTTGTGTTTGCTTGTGATAAATTTAGATCCTACATTGTTGATTCTAAAGTGACTGTTCACACCGATCATGCTGCTATAAAATATCTTATGAAAAAGAAAGATGCTAAACCTAGACTCATTAGGTGGGTTCTCTTGCTACAAGAATTTGACTTACATATCACTGATAGAAAGGGAGCTGAGAACCCCATAGCTGATAACCTGTCTAGGCTTGAAAATATTCTTGATGACCCACAACCTATTCATGATAGCTTTCCTGATGAACAGTTAGCTTCAATAAATGTTTCTCATAACACCCCTTGGTATGCTGACTATGCTAATTATATTGTTGCTAAATACATACCACCTAGCTTCACATACTAACAAAAGAAAAAATTCTTCTATGATTTAAGACATTACTTTTGGGATGACCCACATCTTTATAAAGAAGGGGTAGATGGTATTATTAGATGTTGTGTACCTGAGCATGAACAGGAACAAATCCTATGGAAATGTCACTCTGAAGCTTATGGAGGACATCATGCGGGAGACAGAACTGCTCATAAGGTACTCCAATCTGGGTTTTATTGGCCTACTCTCTTCAAGGATGCCCGTAAGTTCATCTTATCTTGTGATGAATGTCAAAGAATAGGTAATATCGGTAAGCGTTAAGAAATGCCTATGAATTATTCTCTTGCTGTTGAACCCTTTGATGTTTGGGGATTTGATTCCATGGGACCTTTTCCTTCCTCTAATGGGTATACTCATATTTTGGTTGATGTTGATTATGTTACTAAGTGGGTAGAAGCTATTCCAACTAGTAGTGCTGATCACAACACCTCTATTAAAATGCTTAAGGAAGTTATTTTTCCCAAGGTTTGGAGTCCCAAGATATTTAATGACTAATGGTGGTTCACACTTTATTCATGGTGCTTTCCGTAAAATGCTTGCCAAGTATGATGTTAACCATAGAATTGCATCACCCTATCATCCTCAGTCTAGTGGTTAAGTTGAACTTAGCAATAGAGAAATAAAATTAATCTTACAAAAGACTGTCAATAGGTCCTGGAAGAATTGGTCTAAGAAATTAGATGATGCACTTTGGGCTTATAGAACAGCATATAAAAATCCTATGGGTATGTCTCCTTATAAAATGGTTTATGGAAAAGCTTGTCATTTGCCTCTTGAGTTAGAACATAAAGCATATTGGGCAATTAAAGAACTCAACTATGATTTCAAACTTGCTGGTGAAAAGAGGTTATTTGATATTAGCTCATTAGATGAATGGAGGACCCAAGATTATGAAAATGCCAAGTTATTTAAAGAAAAAGTTAAAAAAATGGCATGATAAAAGAATCCAATAGCGTGAGTTCAAAGTTGGAGAATATGTTCTTTTGTACAACTCTCGTTTCAGATTCTTTGCAGGAAAACTCCTCTCCAAATGGGAAGGACCCTATGTTATCGAGGAGGTTTATCGATCTGGAGCTATCAAAATAAATAATGCCGAAGGTACTAACCCGAAGGTTGTTAATGGGCAACGAATAAAACATTATATCTCAGGTATGCCCATTAATGTTGAAAGTAATGTTATCCAAACCATGACACCGGAAGAACACATAAAAGAAACCTTCCGGAACACTCCAGAATCGTGAAAAACGGGAGGTACGTGAAACGGTAAGTAAACGGACTCCGAAAATTCCGCAAAAATATTTTTTGTCAGTTTTGGAATATTTAGAAAATTAGGAAAATAAGAAACTACCAGGAAGGTGACCCTGGTGGGCACAAGACACCAGGGCGCGCCAGGCGCGCCCAGGTGGGTTGCGCCCACCTCCGGTACCTTCCGGACTCCGTTTTTCTTCCGTTTGCTTGTTTCCCAAGATAAAAAAATCTTTATATACCCCTCGAACCTATTGACCTCCGTATCACGGAGAAATCTCCTGTTTTCTTTTCCTTGCTGTTTTCTGACAGATCCAATCCACCATGGCCTCCTCAAGCTCCTCCAAGGACAAGTTCTTCGAGAACGTCATCAACCCATATTTGCGGGAGGTGATGCAGCACCCTCAAGCTATCCAGATGCGTGAGGGGGTGCTCCACATCCGCGATGTGCAAGGCCCCTAGGGGACTGGATCCGTGGAGACTAGGCTTGAACCTATGGAGCAGGAAGTCTTCCGGTGCAAGGGGATGGTGGAACGTGGACTCAATGCCAATCACCTCATGATCGCGGACTACACCCGCGATCTCAAGGTGGATGACAAGTCCATGAAGGACATCATTTTCTCCTTCAACGAGCAAATCAACTTCCTCCAGAGCCAGATCTACGACCTTCAAAACCAAGTCTTTGAATATGAGGCAAGGTTTAAAGGTATGAGTTTGGCTGCCAGTTGCAGGACCTGAGAGACTCACTCCTCCTCTGCCATGGAAACCCGAGGACAAGATCGCTATCACTTCATCACTACCACCTCCTTCTTCATCACCAAAAGAAAACTGAGTATCGGGTATGGGCACTCCCCTTGGCTTCCGCCAAGCTTGGGGGAGGTGCCCCGGTATCATATCACCTCCACTATCCTTTGCCTTTACTTTTCTTAGTTCGATCCATGGTTATTTTTTTCTTTAGATGAATAAAAGTTTAGTTCGATCCTTCCTTTTCGAGAGTTTGCTTAGTGATCTATCCTTGTAATCGTGTGCAAGATATATAATAAAGTTTAGTTTGAATTTTACTTTCTTTACTTTCATGTTTCAATAAAAAGAAAGGAAATAAATAAAAAAGATCATATGCTAATCTTATGGTAAGTAATGACATCACACAAGCAAGAGTATAAGTAGAAAGTTTTATTGTAGATTGACAAACATAGTATTGGTCAATGAAGCAATTCATGAAAGAATTAATAAGGGAAGAGAAGATTCACATGCAAATACACTATCTTGGAAATCTTTTGTGATTGTGAGCACCCATCAAAATATTATATGCCAAAATTGTTGACGTTGGACAAGGAAGACAACGTAATGATTTATGTTTGTTCATATTCACATAGAAGTTATATTGTCATAGATCCTTCAACATGTGGTGCTTGCCCCCTATCTTTGCTAGCCAAAAATTCCGCACCAAGTAGAGATACTACTTGTGCATCCAAAAACCCTTAAACCCAAATCTTGTTTTGAGAGTCCACCATACCTACCTATGGATTGAGTAAGATCCTTCAAGTAAGTTGTCATCGGTGCAATAAGGCAATAAAAATTGCTTCTAAAAGTGTTGGATCATTTAGTGTAAGGGAAAATTGAGCGTTGTACGAACTTGTGATGGCGAAGAATAAAAGTGACAGACTGCATAATAAAGGTTGCTATTGATGTCTACTACGCAACTTTATCCTTGTAGACGTTGTTGGGCTCCAAGTGCAGAGTTTTCTAGGATAGTAGCAAATTTCCCTCAAGTGGATGACCTAAGGTTTATCAATCTGTGGGAGGCGTAGGATGAAGATGGTCTCTCTCAAACAACCCTGCAACCAAATAAAAAAGAGTCTCTTATGTCCCCAACACACCCAATACAATGGTAAATTGTATAGGTGCACTAGTTCGGCGAAGAGATGGTGATACAAGTGCAATATGAATAGTAGATATAGGTTTTTGTAATCTGGAAATATAAAAACAGCAAGGTAACTAGTAACAAAAGTAAGCGAAAACCATATTGCAATGCTTCGAAACAAGGCCTAGGGTTCATACTTTCACTAGTGCAAGCTCTCTCAACAATGATAACATAATTAGATCATATAACAATCCCTCAAATGCAACAAAGAGTCACTCCAAAGTCACTAATAGCGGAGAATAAACGAAGAGATTATTGTAGGGTACGAAACCACCTCAAAGTTATTCTTTCTGATCGATCTATTGTGCTATTCCTATAAGTGTCACAAACAGCCCTAGAGTTCGTACTAAAACAACACCTTAAGACACATATCAACCAAAATCCTAATGTCACCTAGATACTCCAATGTCACCACAAGTATCCGCGGGTTTGATTATACGATATGCATCACACAATCTCAGATTCATCTATTCAAACCAACACAAAGAACTTCAAAGAGTGCTCCAAAGTTTCTACCAGAGAGTCAAGACGAAAACGTGTGCCAACCCCTATGCATAAGTTCACAAGGTCACAGAACCCGCAAGTTGATCACCAAAACATACATCAAGTGGATCACGTGAATATCCCATTGTCACCACAGATAAACACATGCAAGACATACGTCAAGTGTTCTCAAATCCTTAAAGACTCAATCCAATAGGATAACTTCAAAGGGAAAACTCAATTCATTACAAGAAGGTAGAGGGGGAGAAACATCATAAGATCCAACTATAATAGCAAAGCTCGCGGTACATCAAGATCGTGCCAAATCAAGAACATGAGAGAGAGAGATCAAACACATAGCTACTTGTACATACCCTCAGCCCCGAGGGTGAACTACTCCCTCCTCATCATGGAGACCGCCGGGATGATGAAGATGGCCATCGGTGATGATTTCCCCCTCCAGCAGGGTGCTGGAACAGGGTCCCGATTGGTTTTTGGTGGCTACAGAGGCTTGCGGCGGCGGAACTCCCGATCTAGGTTATGTTCTGGAGGTTTTGGGATTTATAGTAGGTGTTGGCGTCAGGGACAAGTCAAGGGGGCCCACGAGGCGACGACAAGGACGGAGGGCGTGCCCTAGGGGGGGTCGGGCCCTCCACCCTTGTGGTGGCCTCGGCACTCCTCTCCGATAACTTTTTGTTCCAGTATTTTTTATATTTCCCAAAAATATTCTCCGTGGATTTTCAGGTCAATTGGACTCCGTTTGGTATTCCTTTTCTGCGAAGCTCAAAAACAAGGAAAAACAGAAAATGGCACTGGGCTCTAGGTTAATAGGTTAGTCCAAAAAATAATATAAAATAGCATATAAATGCATATAAAACATCCAAGATGGATAATATAATAGCATGGAACAATCAAAAATTATAGATACGTTGGAGACGTATCAAGCATCCCCAAGCTTAATTCCTGCTCATCCTCGAGTAGGTAAATGATAAAAACAGAATTTTTGATGTGGAATGCTAGCAAGTGCATAAGTTTGATCAATGATAAGTTCAGTCACTTTTTCTGGCATCATTATATATCATAAACAGTAGCTCATCTCATAAAACTTCTCATGATCAAAGTAGCTAGCTATTCACATGTCAAAGCATAGATCATAAACTTTCTTGAAAACTAACAAACTAGGTTCTCAGTCATCAAACAACTGCAATTCATCTTATTTTCAGGAAGGGCCTATGTAAGAGCTTTGATTTAGCAAATCCCACATACTCAACTATCATATAGTCTTCCATGATCGCTACCACTCAAAGCATATTTTTAGAACAAATAGCATCCATCGAACACAGAGAAAGATAGGGGCTTAATGTTTCGCCTCCCAACTTATTTATCATATAGATAATTGTCAACAATAATAATTCATGATCAAATATATTTGAATGGCCATATATGCTTAGATCTTTTCCCACCACATGATGCTTGCCAACTAAAGAGTAGGTTGGAATGAAAAGGAATACTACTGACTCTTGCATAAAAGTAAAAGATAGGCCCTTCGCAGAGGGAAGCAGGGATTTGCAGAGGTGCTAGAGCTCGAAGCTTTTAAAACAGAGATGAAAATAATTTTGAGAGGTATGCTTTCATTGTCAACATAACAACCAAGAGTTCCCAATATCTTCCATACTAGATACATTATAGGCGGTTCCCAAACAGAAAGGTAAAGTTTTTTTTACTCCCCCTCCACCAACAATCACACTCCATGACTTGTCCGAAACAACAGGTACCGTCCAACTATCAACAATCCTAGGGGAGTTTTGTTTGCAATTATTTGCGATTTTGTTTTTGATCTTTTGATCATAGGACTGGGCATCCCAGTTACCAGCCATTTTCTCGTGAATGATGAGCGGAGTCCACTCATCGTGAGAATAACCCACCTAGCATGGAAGATACTGACAGCCCCTAGTCGCTACATGAGCGATTCGAGCATACAAAACAGATTATTATTTGAAGGTTTAGAGTTTGGCACATGCAAATTTACTTGGAACGGCAGGTAAATACCGCATATAGGTAGATATGGTGGACACTCATGGAAGAAACTTGGTTCAAGGATTTTGGATGCACAAGCAGTAATCCCGCTTAGTACAGAAATTTTGGATAGCAAAAGATTCTAAATAGCAAGCACCACATGTTAAGGATCCATAACAATATAACTTCTATACAAATATACCCAAGCATAACTCATTATGTTGTCTTCCTTGTCCAACTTCAACTCATTTGATCAAGTTTGAAATTAATTAATGCGGCTCACAATCATAGAACATGTCCAAGATAGTATATTTATATGTGAAATCTCTCTTCCTTCAATATTCTTTCATGAATTGTTCAAGTGACCAATACTATGTTTTCTAACTTTCAATAAATTTACTACCTCTACTTCTTATATGTGAAGTCACTACTCCCCATGGTATAAGCATATGAAGCATATATAATTTCAGATTTATGATATTCAATTCATTCAACTATTTAATCATATGATATAAGTGAAGCACGTGAGTAAATGACAAACTACTCCATAAAGATATAAGTGAAGATCAATGAGTAGTCAAATAATTAAGTAGCTATGTGAAGACTCTCTCTCATAAACAAAATTTAGATCTTAAGTACTTTATTCAAATATCAAGAAAAACAAAATAAAATGACATTCTAAAAATAGCACACATCGTGTGAAGAAGCAAAAACTTAGGCTCAACCGATACTAACCGATAATTCTTGATGAAGAAAGGTGGGATGCCTACCGGGGCATCCCCAAGCTTAGATGCTTGAGACTTCTTGAAATATTATATTGGGATGCCTTGGACATCCCCAAGCTTGAGCTTTTGTGTCTCCTTAATTCCTTTTATATGATGGTTTTCCTAAATCTTAAACACTTCATCCACACAAAACTCAACAAGAACTCGTGAGAAAAGTTAGTATAAATCAAATTCAAGACCTTATCATTCTCCACTGTGGCAAATCACTAAAATTATTATTTAACATTGCATACTAAATGCCTCTGCATATTTAATACTCCTATCCTCAAATAGAATCATTAATCAATCAAACATATGCAAACAATGCAAACATAACAGCAATCTGTCAAAACAGGAGAGTCTGTAAGGAGTGCAATTGTACTCATACTTACCTACTTCTAAAAATTCTGAAAGAATACCACACTTTATAAAACTTGTTATTACTCATTGTGTAAAAATTTCAAGATTTTATCATGTTCTGACTTTCCAGAAGAATTCAGACAACGATAGAAAACTTTCTGTTTTCAAAACAGCAACATATAGACTTGCAAAATAAGCATGATAAAGGCTAAACTTGACACTTTTATTGAAATTAAAGATGAAAAACATTAATATAAATAACAGCAAGCAAATACTAATAAAATAAAATGTCGCTCCAAGCAAAACACATATCACTGAATAAAAATATAGCTCCAAGTGAGGTTACCGATAATGTTGAAGACGAAAGAGGGGATGCCATCCGGGGCATCCCCAAGCTTAGAGTCTTGTCACTCCTTATTCTCCTCATATCGATATGTCACCCAAAACTTGAAAACTTCAATCACACAAAACTTAACGGAACTCCGTGAGATGGGTTAGTTTGATAAAACAAATCATTCACTTTGGTACTGTCAAGACAAGATTCAAAAAATTTATCACATGATACCTACTGTACCCTATCATTTCTACAATTTATATTGAGCAATATAAGCCATAGAAACTAGGAAACAAGCAAACTATGCATCGAAAACAGAAAAGTACGTAAAGATCTGAATTAAGGTCAAACTTCTATTACTCCAAAAATTCTGAACACTTAGAAAAACGTAGATAATTTGTATACCAATCAACTGTAATAATTTCAGAAGTTTACCACATTCCAGTAAAAGATAGGAATTTCTGTACTGGACGCAAAAGTTTCTGTTTTTGCATAGAATCAAATCAACTATCAACCACACTATCCCAAAGGCTTTACTTGGCACTTTATTCAAACAAAAGCTATAAAACATGATTACTACAGCAGCTTAATCATGTGAACACAAAAAAAAGTAGGGGTAAATATTGGGTTGTCTCCCAACAAGTGCTTTTCTTTAATGCCTTTTTAGCTAGGCATGATGATTTCAATGATGCTCACATAAAAGATAAGAATTGAAACAGAAAGAGAGCATCATGAAGAATATGACTAGCAAATTTAAGTCTAACCCACTTCCTATGCCTAGGGATTTTGTGAGCAAACAACTTATGGGAACAAGAATCAACTAGCATAGGAAGGTAAAACAAGCAAAACTTCAAGATTTTAAGCACATAGAGAGAAAACTTGATATTATTGCAATTCCCACAAGCATATATTCCTCCCTCATAATAATTTTCAGTAGCATCATGAATGAATTCAACAATATAACTATCATGTGAGGCATAATTCAATTGAAAATTAAAATCATGATGACAAGTTTCATGGTTATCATTATTCTTTATAGCGTACATGTCATCACAATAATCATCATAGATAGCAACTTTGTTCTCATAATCAATTGGAACCTCTTCCAAAATAGTGGATTCATCACTAAATAAAGTCATGACCTCTCCAAATCCACTTTTATCAATATTGTGAAAAGATTCAACACCCTCCAAAATAGTGGGATCATTACCTAGAGTTGACACTCTTCCAAACCCACTTTCATCAATATAATCATCATAAATAGGAGGCATGCTATCATCATAATAAATTTGCTCATCAAAACTTGGGGGACAAAAAATATCATCTTCATCAAACATAGCATCCCCAAGCTTATGGCTTTGCATATCATTGGCATCATGGATATTCAAAGAATTAATAATAGCAACATTGCAATCATGCTCATCATTCAAATATTTAGTGCCAAACATTTTATTGCATTCTTCTTCTATCAATTGAGCACAATTTTCCTTTCCATCATTTTCATGAAAGACATTAAAAAGATGAAGCATATGAGGCAACCTCAATTCCATTTTTTTGTAGTTTTCTTTTATAAACTAAACTAGTGATAAAACAAGAAACTAAAAGATTCGATTGCAAGATCTAAAGATATACCTTCAAGCACTAACCTCCCCGGCAACGGCGCCAGAAAAGAGCTTGATGTCTACTACGCAACTTTATCCTTGTAGACGTTGTTGGGCCTCCAAGTGCAGAGTTTTGTAGGACAGTAGCAAACTTCCCTCAAGTGGATGACCTAAGGTTTATCAATTCGTGGGAGGCGTAGGATGAAGATGGTCTCTCTCAAACAACCCTGCAACCAAATAACAAAGAGTCTCTTGTGTCCCCAACACACCCAATACAATCGTAAATTGTATAGGTGCACTAGTTCGGCGAAGAGATGGTGATACAAGTGCAATATGGATAGTAGATATAGGTTTTTGTAATCTGAAAATATAAACACAGCAAGGTAACTAGTTACAAAAGTGAGCGAAAACGGTATTGCAATGGTTCGAAACAAGGCCTAGGGTTCATACTTTCACTAGTGCAAGTTCTCTCAACAATGATAACATAATTAGATCATATAACAATCCCTCAACGTGCAACAAAGAGTCACTCCAAAGACACTAATAGCGGAGAATAAACGAAGAGATTATTGTAGGGTACGAAACTACCTCAAAGTTATTCTTTCTAATCGATCTATTGGGCTATTCCTATAAGTGTCACAAACAGCCCTAGAGTTCGTACTAAAATAACACCTTAAGACACACATCAACCAAAACCCTAATATCACCTAGATACTCCAATGTCACCACAAGTATCCGCGGGTTTGATTATACGATATGCATCACACAATCTCAGATTCATCTATTCAAACCAACACACAGAACTTCAAAGAGTGTCCCAAAGTTTCTACCAGAGAGTCAAGACGAAAACGTGTTCCAACCCCTATGCATAAGTTCGCAAGGTCACAGAACCCACAAGTTGATCAACAAAACATACATCAAGTGGATCACGTGAATATCCCATTGTCACCACAAATAAACACATGCAAGACAAACATCAAGTGTTCTCAAATCCTTAAAGACTCAATCCGATAAGATAACTTGAAAGGGAAAACTCAATTCATTACAAGAAGGTAGAGGGGGAGAAACATCATAAGATCCAACTATAATAGCAAAGCTCGCGGTTCATCAAGATCGTGCCAAATCAAGAACACGAGAGAGGGAGATCAAACACATAGCTACTTGTACATACCCTCAGCCCCGAGGGAGAACTACTCCCTCCTCATCATGGAGACCGCCGGGATGATGAAGATGGCCACCGATGATGATTTCCCCCTCCGGCAGGGTACCGGAACAGGGTCCCGATTGGTTTTTGGTGGCTACAGAGGCTTGCGGCGGCGGAACTCCTGATCTAGGTTATGTTCTGGAGGTTTTGGGATTTATAGGAGGTGTTGGCGTCAGGGACATGTCGAGATGGCCCACGAGGGGACGACAAGGACGGAGGGCGCGCCCTAGGGGGGGCTGCGCCCTCCACCCTTGTGGTGTCCTCGGGACTCCTCTCCGATAACTTTTTGTTCCAGTATTTTTTATATTTCCCAAAAAATATTCTCTGTGGATTTTTAGGTCAATTGGACTCCGTTTGATATTCCTTTTCTGCGAAGCTCAAAAACAAGGAAAAAACAGAAACTGGCACTGGGCTCTAGGTTAATAGGTTAGTCCAAAAAATAATATAAAATAGCATATAAATGCATATAAAACATCCAAGATGGATAATATAATAGCATGGAACAATAAAAAATTATAGATACGTTGGAGATGTATCAGCTATCACAAGGGTCAATATAATGTGACGTTCTCTTGCACTAAGGGATTGAGCATACAAACAAAAAGCGCATGGTAACCTCTGCTTCCCTCTGCGAAGGGCCTATCTTTTACTTTTATGTATTTACTTTCATGCAAGAGTCAAAGTTTTTCTCTCTATTCCTTTTTACTTTTTCTTTTGGCAAGCATCATGTGGTGAGCAAAGATCTAGGCACATATATCCAGTTGAATATGGGTAGCATGAGTTATTATTGTTGACATCACCCTCGAGGTGAATACGTTGGGAGGCGAAACTATAAGCCCCTGTCTTTCTATGTGTCTGGTTGAAACGTTTTGTTCATGTGTACGAGGTGAGTGTTAGCAATCATAGAAGACTATATGATGGTTGAGTATGTGGACTTGCCTAAAGGCTCCGATACGTGACCCTTCCTGAAAAGATGATGAATTGTAGTTGCAAAGTTGACTGAGAACATAGTTTGTTGGTTTCCAATAAAGTTTATGCTTTATATTTCGATGTTGTGATGAATTGTTACTTATTCATGAGAAGTCTATGATAAAAGTTCTATAATGAAAGTTTTATGTTAAAGTTTGTTGTTGTTATAATAAATTACATGATGCTTCTATGTCCGTATTTTGTTTTTACCGACACCTCTCTCTCTAAGCATGTGGACATGTTTTTCGATTTCAGTTTTCGCTTGAGGACAAGCGAGATCTAAGCTTGGGGGAGTTGATACGTCCATTTTGCATCATGTTTACCTACTGTTATTTATAATGTTTTTATGCATAATAATGCTTTTTGGAGTAATTCTAATGTCTTTTCTCTCATAATATGCAAGGTATACACAAAGAGGGAGAATTCCGGCAGCTGGAAATCCGGACCTGAAAAAGCTACGTCAGGCTACCTATTCTGCACAACTCCAAATGAGCTGAAACTTCACGAGGATTTTTTATGGAATAAATAAGAAATACTGGAGCAAATAACTATCGGAGGGGGGCCACCTGGTGAGCACAAGACACCAGGGCGCGCCAGGCCCCCCAGGCGCGCCCTGGTGGGTTGTGCTCAGCCCAGCCCACCTCCGGTGCCCATCTTCTGGTATATAAGTCATTTTGACCTAGAAAAAATGAGGAGAGGACTTTCGGGATGAAGCGCCGCCATCTCGAGGCGGAACTTGGGCAGGAGCACTTTTGCCCTCCGGCGGAGCGATTCCGCCGGGGGAACTTCCCTCCTGGAGGGGGAAATCATTGTCATCATCATCACCAACAACTCTCCCATCTTGGGGAGGGCAATCTCCATCAACATCTTCAACAGCACCATCTCCTCTCAAACCCTAGTTCATCTCCCGTGTTCAATCTTTGTACCGGAACTATAGATTGGTACTTGTGGGTGACTAGTAGTGTTGATTACATCTTGTAGTTGATTACTATATGGTTTATTTGGTGGAAGATTATATGTTCAGATCCATTATGCTATTTAATACCCCTCTGATCTTGATCATGATTAACATTTGTGAGTAGTTACTTTTGTTCTTGAGGTCACGGGAGAAATCATGTTGCCAGTAATCATGTGAACTTGATATGTGTTTGATATTTTAATGATATGTATTTTGTGATTCCCTTAGTGGTGTCATGTGAACATCGACTACATGACACTTCACCATATTTGGGCCTAAGGGAATGCATTGTGGAGTAGTTATTAGATGATGGGTTGCGGGAGTGACAGAAGCTTAAACCCTAGTTTATGCGCTATTCCGTAAGGGACCGATTGGATCCAAAAGTTTAATGCTATGGTTAGAATCTATTCTTAATACTTTTCTCGTAGTTGCGGATGCTTGCGAGGGGGTTAATCATAAGTAGGAGGTTTATTCAAGTAAGAACAGCACCTAAGCACCGGTCCACCCACATATCAAATTATCAAAGTAGCGAACACGAATCGAACCAACATGATGAAAGTGACTAGATGAAATTCCCGTGTACCCTCAAGAACACTTTACTTATCATAAGAGACCGTTTTGGCCTGTCCTTTACCTCAAAAGGATTGGGCTACCTTGCTGCACTTTTGTTACTACTATTGTTACTTGCTCGTTACAAATTATCTTGCTATTAAACTACTCGCTACTTACAATTTCAGTGCTTGCAGACATTACCTTACTGAAAACCGCTTGTCATTTCCTTCTGCTCCTCGTTGGGTTCGACACTCTTACTTATCGAAAGGACTATGATTGATCCCCTATACTTGTGGGTCATCAACGACGAGCTTACGCGTGCCCTGAAGAATCATGAACAGCCGGGAAGAACACGAGGCAAAGGCGTTGTTCCGTGGTTTGAGGGTTTTGCGGATTGGAACGACACTTACAGAAGCCATGCGAGAAAGAGGCAGCAGGAGGAGGAGAAGAGGAAGCTGGAGGAGGAGCAGAGGAAGCAGGAAGCAGACCGCCTTCGCATCATAGAATCAAAGCACGCAGAGTTGGAACACGCTTTCATCCGGCAGCAGGAGCAGATCGACTCACTAAGCCAGGAAAGGGCGTCTCAGCGGCAGCAGCAAGCAGATCCAGCATTGGATAGCACCATCCCATCCATGCCAAGAAGCAGCGTGGGTTCCACCCCGGGCGATGATGCACTGCTGGATAGATACCCCGTAGATGATATCAAAGATAGGACTGCTTGTGAGCTACACATGAAAGTGAAGAACATATCCATGAAGGTGGCGGACAGCTATGCTTTAACAAGTCCCCCTGAAGCAACCTTCCATTGCAATCCGATTCCAGCTGGCTATGCTCGTGTCGGGGTTGATGAAGTGATGTCAGGATATGACGAGCTAGAGCTTGACATTCCTGGAGGTGAAGAGGAGCGCACACTGGGAGAGGCCATACATCGTATCATTCTATGGAAAAAGGATTGCATCGTATTTCCAAGGCCATCGACTCCTGCTGCAACAAGTCTGCCACCGCGTCAGCCGACTCCTCCTCCTCCAAGTCCGGCGCTGCGTCAGTCGACTCCTACTCCTCCAAGTCCGGCGCCGCATCAGTCGACTCCTCCTCCTCCAAGTCCGGCACCGCGCCAGCCAACTCCTCCTCCAAGTCCGGCACCACGCCAGCCGACTCCTCCTCCAAGTCAGGCACTGCGTCAGTGGGCTCCGCCGCCTCAGCAACAACGGAAGAGAGGCACCGCAGCTACGGCGACTAGCGGTACAAATGGAGGCAAGAAATACAAATATGGTCCAAGCCTCAAGCCTCTTCCGAAGTTGTCTTACCACCTGACTGAGGAGGAAAATAGCGCCGAAGTGGCTGCCCAAGTGAAGGCCCATTTTGGACCGAAACCGCCCCCGTCGCCAAAGGAGAAAGTACCTGAGCATGTCATACAACACTTTATTGATAATGCTCAACCAGCTGTCAAGCATAGGGACTCAGACTATGTCGCTCTATCAAGAAGTCATTTTTTGCACAAAAAGAGAAGGAGTTGAGCTCGAGCTCGAGCCAAGCAGTTGGCAAAAAAAGCGGGAAAACTGTTCCCCAGCTGGGAGAACAGGCAGTGTAATCGATCCCCCCGCTTATTGTACAACCACATGAGAGTACCGCCGATCAGCTGGTAATAACCAACGATCATAGAAGGCAGGCTGAAGAGGCTGGTGTCACTGTTGAACAACTCCTAGGCATCGAGGAATTCCAAACGTTTACAGAGGAGGAATTAAAATGGAAATTTGTCCGCGGGCAACCTCTGGTCAAGCCTAAGGAGATCCCGCTTCTATCAACGAGAATGTATCAATTGCATGAATGGTACCTGAGAGAAGTAAAGACCAATCGAGAGTCCCTCATGGTGAAAGTCAAGGCAGATCATTACTTCCATGCAAAAGATTTATGGGTTGAGTTTGAAGAAATGGTTCAGTTATTCAATCAAGACGCACTCGACAAATCTATCATCAGTTGCTATTGTCTGTAAGTGATTTCTTTCTGTAATTTAAGTCTCTAGCTAGCTGTAGTGCTCGTTCATTACCTGTAATTATCCTCACTATATTCTTTTCTGTGGTATTATGCAGAATGAAGATGTATGAAATAAAAAGAGCTGGACGCTATGGCATTGGGTTCATTGACCCCAATACCATTAATCAAGAGACATGGTCACGTGAATGGGATCGAAAAGACACAGAGAGAAGCTTGCTAGAGTTCTTGAAGCGACTAAATACCCAACCAGAAATACTACTTCCTTACAACTTCGGGTGAGTGACACTGTCTTGTACTACAAATTCTGTTTTTGCTTACTAGATGTTAATAAGTGTAGTTGATGAGTTATGCACATCCTCGCTTAATTATACAAACGTATGCACATGCAGTTTCCACTGGATCTTCTTAATCATTGAAGTTGACGAGGGACAAGTTCAAGTACTGGACTCACTATATAAAGATACTAATGAATACTCAATCGTGAAGGGGATGGTTGACAGGTAATTTCAATCATTATCGCACTATGTCGACCTCTTTAGTTCATTTACTGATATCAACTAATTAATAACTCCTTTTATTCATTTTCTTTGCCAGCGGGCAGGGCTTGGGAAAAGTTCATCAAACAGTTTGAAAGCGAATGGAAACAAAAACTGAAATGGGTGCGACCCAAGGTAATTAATTAAGTAGTAACAGGTAGCTACGTTCGTGCATCTCTTTAATTCTAGTTTCAATACCATTATCATGCTTGATTAATTATTATCTGATTGAATTCTATTCTCGTAAAGACCTTGAGGCAGGCGTCAGGGAATAATTTATGTGCATACTACGTTTGCGAGAACATTCGCATGATGACATCCGAAATGAGCAAAGATGCAAGACATCTTTGGGTACGTTTGCCAGAACACTATTCATAATTTTTACATCATTATCTAATATATATACACACAACCAATACATTCATATTGATCTCCTTCTTTAAAGATGATGGAGATGCGGGATAAGCTCCTACCAATGGATCGCGTACGAGCAATTCAAGAGGAAATAGCGGATTTTTGCTCGATCAGATCATAGATCCCAAAGGAGACTACCATTACAAGCTGTAATGCCTCCATATAATGATCTACAAATTGTAGGAGAAATTGTATATACCAAATTATATATATATATGTGTGTATGTCAATGGTCGTATAAGAAATTCGATGATATATATATGATCGGTTCTACGAGAAATTCTATTTATATATATGCATAACGTGTACAGTATGTAGTAGCGTAAAATATGTTTGAAATGAAAAAGAATTAAATGAAAAACACAAACTTAAAAGGAAAAATAAACAATAAACCCATAAACCCCTAAACCTTTTAGTCTCGGTTGGTGTAACCAACCGGGACTAAAAGCCCCCAGCCCCCCGGCGCGGGCTCATGCCACGTGGTGGGCCTTTGGTCCCGGTTCGTGACGAACCGGCACTAAAGGGGAGGGGCCTTTAGTCCCCACCCTTTAGTGCCGGTTGCAGAACCGGCACTAAATGTCCTTACGAACCGGGACTAAAGTACGATTCTGCGCTAGTGGATAGGGGTCGGGGCAAGTTGCGTGTCAAAAAACAAAGCACAAGCCTAGTTGCGAGTCAAAGGGTGCGCTTGCAACCAGGAGAACTACGAGCTGAGTTGCAAGTTGAGGATGGACTTACAACTGGAACGACTACAAACTATAAGACCAGTTGCGAGTCAAGGGTCGACTTGCAACTAGGATAAAATGAACTACGGTTCCAGTTGTGAGTCAAGGATGGATTTGCAACTAGAATGAAAGACAAAAACACATGCCGGTTGCGAGTCAAGGGTGGGTTTGCAACTGGGATAAAACAAACTACGTGCCTAGTTGCGAGTCGAGGGTGGACTTGTAACTAAGACATATAAAACAATTATACGAGTTGCGAGTTGAGGGTGGACTTGCAACTGAGATAAAAACAAAACACATCGCGGTTGCGAGTCGAAAGTGGACTTGCAACTAGGACAACAATAAACTTTGGGCTCCAGTTGCGAGTCGAGGGTGGACTTGCAACAGGGCCAACAGTTGCGAGTCGATGATGGACTTGCAATTAAGACAACTACGAAACAATGAGTCCAGTTGCAAGTAAAGGCCAACTTGCAACTGGGCTGAAACAACATACGGTCCCTAGTTGCGAGTCAAGGGTGGACTTGCAACTAGGATGAAAAACAAAACACATGCCTAGTTGCGAGTCAAGGGTGGGGTTGTAACTGCGAGAACTATGAGCCTAGTTGCTAGTTGAAGGTGGACTTACAAATGGGACAACTACAAAACTACGAGCCCAGTTGCGAGTCATGGATTGACTTGTAACTGGGATGAAACAAACTATAGTCCTAGTTGCGAGTCAATGATGGTCTTGCAACTGGGATGAAAGACAAAACACATGCCTAATTGCGAGTCAAGGGTTGGCTTGCAACTGGGAGAACTATGAGCCTAGTTGCGAGTCGAAGGCGGACTTGCAACTGGGACAACTACGAAACTACAAGCCCAGTTGCGAGTCAAGGGTCGACTTACAACTAGAATGAAAGAAACTACATTCTCAGTTGCGAGTCAATGGTGGACTTGCAACTGGGATAAAAGACAAAATACAGGGCCAGTTGCGGGTCAAGGCTGGGCTTGCAACTTTGATGAAAAAACTATAGCTCTAGTTGCAAGTCAAGCGTGAACTTGCAACTGGAACAACTACACGAAACTAAGATACCAGTTGCGAGTAGAGGATGGACTTGCAACTAGGACAACTACAAACTACAAGCCGACTTATGTGTCGATGGTGAACTTGGAACTGGGATGAAAAACTAACTATTGACCCAGTAATGAGTCGAGGATAGACTTTTAACTTGGACAAGCGACATAACCTACCTTTCGACTTGTACAACACATGCCAAATAAAATGGGCACAAAAGAGCGCAAGCAGAAAAATGCTCGACAAAAATAACATACGTACAACACGAACAAGCCGTCAAATGAACAAAAAAGAAACAAGGTGACAGGGGAATACATTGGCCGATGACACAAGACCAAGATTTCGCACGAAAATTACAGCAGTAAGATCCAACTGATAACAACTTAGATGACTCATTGCTAAATCTCGTCTTCATAAAGTTTAAAAGAAATGGGAGGCAATGTCAAAATGAACCGGGAAGGTAACGACCGCGGTAGAGCCTCTCTTTTCTTGCCTCTTCCAGTTCTATGTCGCGCCCTAGAAACAACACAGGGAAACGAGTTGCCAACACGCCACAATAATGGGCCAAAAAAGTGAAGCCAATCTGGCCATGAAACTAATATGCGACAAATAAAACATTGACCGGCGAGGGGATTGAGCGCTTGCACGAAAGTTAGAGAAATTAAATCAAGTGATGACAAACTTAGATGAGACATCCTTAAAAATCGTCTCTTCCAATTCTATGTCGCGCCCTAGAAACAACACAGGGAAACGAGTTGCCAACACGCCACAATAATGGGCCGAAAAAGTGAAGCCAATCAGGCCATGAAATTAATGTGCGACAAACAAAACATCGACTTGCGAGGGGATAGCGCGCTTGCACGAAAGTTAGAGAAACCAAATCAAGTGATGACAAACTTACATGAGACATCCTATAAAATCATCTAGATGAGATTTAGAAATTCAGTATAAAAATATTCACGAATTTGGAAGGTTTCTACAATTTTTTAAAAAAAATATAAAATTATACACAAAGATCTTATTCACGAAATTTGACAAAAAAAAAGAAAAAAACAAAATGAAAAGAAAGAAAAAACCGGATAGAGAAAATAGAGAAAATGAAGAAAAAATAAACCCGTCATGGAACCTCTAAAACTTAACAAAAGTATGAAAACTAGCCCGTGCTTTGGAAACAGGCTGAAGGTGTTTTGCACTTTGATCGCATCGTGTTCGATTATACATGAAAGGCATACATGCAACCCGATAATATTTTTTTTTGAAAAGAAGTAAGTAATAGTTTCTGCAAAGAAAACACAAAACGCAAAATAAAATGGAAAGAAATGACGCCTTGTTTCCACAGCACAAGCACACGAATGGCTCAAGAAAAAAGACAACCAGCTCCAAAGACTACAGGAGACCGGCACACACAAAAACTCGATAGAAAAAATTCCACAACAGGAACGGCCCAGACAAAGCAAAGCTGGCGGCTATAACGCAAAGCGGCCCAGGCAAAAGCAAAGTTGTTAGGTAGGCGTCTTGGCAAAGAAAGAAGACACGAAGCTCCTAAAAAAAACAAGACATGAAGAAGCGAGGGCAAAAATCACGAATCTTAATGCTATATCTAAAGGCTAGGGAGTTAGATATGAGATAGTTATTTCACATCTAGATGTGAAATAGCTAATCTGAAAGTGAAAAGCGTGCATGCACTTTTTAGCGTTTGATCAAAAGGTTTTAGGCTGATCGTAATGGTAGTATCATAGCTATTATTATGCATGCCAACTAGATAATTTTGATGAGATTTCATAGAATTAAATGAAAAAAAAGAGCGTTGAGTATCATATCATAATATCGTATCATAATAAATGCTATGCTAATATGTGTCATGCATGGCAATAAATAAAGTACTACATGATACTAATATATAATACTATGCATTAGGGAGGTAGTATCATACACTAGTATCATATGCATGATACTAGTATATGATACTCCTCATTACAACCAGCCTCATGCGTGTAGTGCAGCCTCCTAGATTTTCAGTTTTCCCTTTGCGTCGTCTGTGTGCGTGAGTTTCTTCTGGGTAGACGACACTGCGGTTAATATCCCCTGAGCTGTAATGACTGTATAAACCAAACACTTCTGCTTCGGTAGACCCTCTCCAATACAAGGATGGTCAGGATTGTCGGATACCTCTTCATAACAAAGGGCACAATGGGCATAATTTGAAAAAGAGACCGCCCGCCCGTTCGCCCGCCCGAAGCGTGTACGTATACGAATACAGTGTTTTTTTTTCGTCGGGTCATCCCGCCCACCCATCCGCCCGTAGATATTTATTAGTCCAACCATCCTAGCCGGCCGCCCGCACGCGCCTGCAATCGTGGCGCGCATGGAGACGTGGTCTTTCCCACCCGCCCGCGATCAACGCAGCTGCATGGGACTGCCGCGGTATCGTCTTCCGCGCGCCGCCCCGTCCCGTCGCGCGCCACTGCCGCCCGACAGCACCGCTACCTCGCCTGCCACGCCCCCGCCTTCTGGGCTGCCGCGCTGTCCCCGTCCCATCGCCTGCCGCCCGACCGCGCCTTCCTCGCGCCGCACCGTCCCGCCGCGCGCCGCTGCCGCCCGACAACCCCGCCACCTCACCTGCCGCAAGCCACAGCTACCGGCCGCTCCTTAGGCTGCCGCGCTCGCCTACCGCACGCCGCCTCCTCGCCTGCCACACGCCACCGCTGCCGCCTCCTCGCCTGCTGCGCCACCGCTGGCACCTCCTCGCCTGTCGCGCCGCGGCGCCTCACCTGCCGCGCTTTAATGCCCCGCCCGCTATAAAATCCGCCCTGGCCGGTGTGTTTGCTCACACCGCCCGCCCATCTCTCCTCTCTCTCTCTCTCTCCCCCAGCAGTGTTCTCTCCACCAACCTACGCGGGATGTCGTCCAGCGATTCGGATAGCGACGGTGCGACACCGGGCGGCGTCTGGCTGTCGAGCCTTACCTTAGGGCAGACGGAGGACCTCGCTCGGTTCGGCCTCTACGTGCCACCGGCGACGAAGGTGCCACGGCCATGGAGGATCTCCGCGGACGGCTTTCCCACGTAGGGCCCGCCGGCGACCAACGAAGAGCTTCGCGCGCACCCCAGGGGGCGCTACAACAGGAGGAACTGCCGCCGTTTTTTGAGGGGTAAGCGGTTCGAAGACGTCATCGGCGCCTTCAAGCGCGCCGCCCGAGGATTATGGACAAGGGCAAACGTAGGTACACTACTTCGTCTGTTTCTAAATATAAGTCTTTTTAGAGATTTGAATAGGGACTACACATGAATAAATATAGATGTATTTTAGAGTGTAGATTCACTCATTTTGCTCCGTATGTAGTCCATATCAGAATCTCTAAAAGTATTTATATTTAGGAACGAAGGGAGTAGTGACTGCCTCAGGTTTGAAGAGCTTCCCCTTAGTCTTCACCCACCGATTTGCGGAACATATATATACCTCCGATCTGAGAGCAATAAAAGTCGTCGGCGGTGTTTTACTTATTTTTTTCTTGCGCGAAGACGATGTTTTACACTTCTACTCCTTTTGGCACAATTTATACAAATTGATCTATAATAACTTTGTGCTTATAATATATACTAGCAAACATGACCGTTGCACTGGGAGAGATAATTAGCGTGTTTACCAAATCGTCATCAGTGCGACATGCAGCATCCGGACAGTGCCAACCGGAGACAGGGAGCTGTCCACCAAAATTTCCATGAGCACGGCACGCTAACATCCGAATGATGCCACCTGTTGGTAGCAGGGAGGCGTATACTAGGGACGCATTAAGAACCATACGAACCTTTGGTACGACTTCTGTATGACAGTTCTGATCACACCAAACATGAATAAATCGAAGCGCAGCAAAGTCACTAAGTTGACTATCGATGTAAATCGTACTCCCTCCATCTATTTTAACGGAGTTTAATTTCCAACACCGTTGCGATATAATTAGAGCATTTTTTATGCTTAGTTTTGGACACACACTTTTTTCCTAATTGTATGTCCCATCACAGTGTCCAGGAAAGAGTAGCAATATTTGGACGTCTTGCATAGTCCAGTGATGACATTACGGGTTTATTAATTTCGAGGACTTTGGTCATTGAAATGGCAATGGACTCTACCCAGATACATATCCTCGGCGGCTAACTAACTATACAACAGGAAGCCGCTCCGTTACACCTAGAGTGACGATGCATTCCATCTCGAACTCGGAGTTCTCGGCGTGCAACGGCGACTTCACTCCTGCCTTGCGGAATTCGTCCTCGCAGGTTCGGGGGATGTTCCACGCGGAGCCGAGGCCCGTCACCGCGTCGCCCACCTTGCCCGACCAGATGCACTTGGCTGCCTCGTCGAACAGGACAACAGCTATGGAGTACAGCTTGTCGCAGTAGGCAAGGTTCGCCTGGATCTTCCGGTCCTTTTCCACGGCCTTCAGGGCGGCGATGCGCTTGCGGGTGACCACGGCCATCTTACTGGCGATCCCAGTGGCGATGACGGCGAGGCCGCGCTTGTTCGCCAAGGCGCTCTCCTTGTCGGCCTTGAAGAACTTGATACAGATGTTGTGGGCGTCAGCGTTGCCGAAGCTCCTGCACACGTCTTCTAGAATGGAAGCGCTGGACGAGGCGAGGAGCAGGAGGAGGACGAGAAGCGAGAGAGCTTGCGACTGCCTCATGGCTTTGCTGCTACGATTTTCTTGGGTTTCTGAGATGTTTTGTGTGTCAAGCTCAAACTGTAGGTGGATGGTATATATATAAAAGTTTTTCATCTGAACAATAAACACGGATATATCATACTATATATCAGTCAATGCCGAAGGATCTTGGCACAACTATTAAAAATGGCTGCTACTTCTAATTAACATTTATTTCTTGATAAATCTATCTATTGATTGAAATGTTAATTCAATATAAAACGGACGGTCCAGACACACAGTTAATTAGGGCCGTAGATAATTAGACAGACAATTAATTATATCTGCAATTAATTAATTAGGCGGACAATTAATGACGCCGAATCAATTGAAAGCGTTCGCGGGAGAGGGTGCCAGCAGGCTCTCGCTGACGTTGGTGACAGTCAACAAGCTCTCAACGACATGCTCAACCAACGCTTGCCAATATGGACAACGGTCACCTCACCATGTGCTTGCGACATGGGCAATCAAACATTTGTCAAGATGAATGATGACCATGCGTTGAAGGACGTCCACATGCTGTCGGTTACCGAAATGTTCGCGGGCGAGGACAACAGGCGTTTGAGGACAAGGTAGACGGTCATGTGCTCGAGGACGATCAAGCGTTGACGATCGATAGCTTCGGCCACACCTTCGAGGATGAGGTGGCAACCGAGGACAATCGGTCACATTGCCACCACTCTTCAAATATTGTTTCACCCCGTAGCAACGCACGAGTATTTTGGTAGTAACAAATAAGGATTAGAGCAAGTCAATTTATATATAAAGTAATATATTCCGCCGGCGGCGAGTCTAGAGAAGAATCTGTCACGTCTCAAGTGATCTGGTTTTATATTCTCAGTATGTATAAAGATCAGTTATACACAAAAGCAAAAAAGAACATAATCAGTATCAGGCACATTGAATAGAAATTAGCATCATACTAAATCAAACAATTAGCAGGTACTATAGCACTGAGCATAGCCCTTGGCCTGACCTTGATAGCAGTCAGCTCCTTGAGACCGCAAATGAAGTGAATAAAATGCAAAGGCACATCGACATGTACGTAGTTGTAAGAGTAACTCAAAGAGAAAGTGGTGCATACTTTAATCAAACCATAATGACAGTGGTATAAAGGCGTACTGCTTACACAGATCAGTTCTAATATGGGAAAAGATATGTACCCGCAAAGAAAAGTTAATGAGATGCCAAATGCTTAGGTGGTAATCCACATATTGGGAAACTGAACGTGCCAAGCCAGTTTTAATAATAGAAATGACATGACAAGTACTTCCTTCGTCCCATAATATAAGAACGTTTTTGACATTACATCGGTGATATCAAGATCGTTGAATAGAATCCTGAGGTGAGTATCCACAGTAAATCGAAATCAACACCACAAATAAATCAGTCAATATATCTGAAGTATCAAAGAAAATCTGCTGTTTTCATTTGCCCTCACATGTAAATCTACTGTTTTCATTTGCCCTCACGAGTAAATCTAAAAAAAATTCAGTGCATATTTGGTACTTTGCTAGCAGATGGGTATTACACTGAAAATTTTGAGGTTTCTGACAAGAATTAGGAAACAAAAGCCTGGCGATGTATGAAGTATTACACAAGGCTGTCATCGAGGTGAACGAGGAAGGCACCGAGGCGGCAGCTGTCACCGCTTGCTTTGGCAGAACCCTAATGGCCTGCCAACAACGGCCGACGAGCGTGGACTTCGTCGCTGATCATCCTTTTGCCTTCTTCGTGATGGAGGAGGTGTCCGGTGCAATTCTGTTTGCAGGACACGTCCTTGACCCATCACGGGAGTGAAGGGACGGGTGGTGTTTAGTGGAGAGAGGGCATACGTCCGTAGGTTTCTAGTATTAGAAATTTTATTTCCATGTTCTGTGCTACAATTGCATGCCATTTCATTTCAATATATAGAGTTTAGTCAATTCCATGCATGATCTATAACACTTCACAGAAAACTTGTTCAAGGCGCGTCAAAGAACTTTCTCGCATATCTTGTGTCGCCCACCCAGGACCATGTCCTCATGACCAAATGGTGGTTCAAAGTTATGCTGAAATCTCCTTAATATTCGGGTGCTTTTGGTTCATTTAAAAAGAACAGTATTTGCTTTTGATCCTATAAGGCCAGGCGCAACTATAGTTCTTATTACCCAATTGATAAAAAATTGACCCCGGATTTTTGGACTTCACGGGCGAACGTCCCCTGGACCGTTGGATTGAGGCATGAATCTTGGAGTTGGAAAGATCAAACACGTCAGCGCGAGAATTCGTTCAGGAAAAAAATCCGATGTCGCGAACGCTCTTCTTTTCACCACCGCGCGTCTCTTGTCCACACTTCTCTCACACCGTGTAGTTTACTCCGAAATCTCACCGCCTTCTCCACTGCACCTCCCTCTCCTCGCCGCGGGACATGGAGGAAGAGCGGTCGGTACGTTGGGTGGCTTGCCAAGCCGAACAGTGGCGGCAACCTGCCTTGCTTGCTGCCGCAGTGATGTGGTGGTGGTAGTCGCTTGTGGCTACTAGAGGCAGAGGAGTGCCACGATGGAAGTATCAGTTGAAGAGGCGACGGCGGAGGCTTTCGGGCTGAAGCCTGTTACGCATCCGAGCCTATACTCAGTGGGAGCTTACTTAGAACCACCCCTCAAATTGGATTTCATCTCAATACTGGAGGTTCCCAACTTCTAGTTCATTAATGAAGAAAGGCAATGATCGCACATAATATTAAAGCACCTCCTCACAACTCTACTCAAGCACATTTACCGACACATTCATCTATTACTCCCATATTATCTCAAGCTTATTTCAAGGACTATCTTCAAGATTTATGACTATAGACTTTATCCATGCAAATTTTAGTTATACCACCAATGAATACATATCAATTTTAGTACCAAGATATTGATGACATGCCAACAAATAAATTCAACTTTCGAAACAAATATAAGTGAATAAAAAGAGACTTTAAAATGCATTTCTAGAAGGGCTCATGCTCTATGATCTAACAAGTATAAGTGAAGTTAAAAGAAGTTCAAGTCAAGCAAAATAGCAATTCTGTAAATGTATGCCCCTGCATGAGCTCTCCCAAAGCATATTTATTCAGGTGTAATGATATTTTAAGATCAACAAGCATAATGAAACTAAAATGACTCTCCAAGAATAGCAGATATCATGTGGACCAATACAAACATAGGTTCAACTAAGAGAAAAGTCGGAAGGTAGATTCAGATGCCAAATTTCATCAAATGATGTTTGGTTTGCGACATTTTCTTGCATCACCGCATGCATAATTTGCGTTTGGTCTTGAATTAACATCATTCAGCTCAACCCGCATAAAATTTGTCTAGTTTGTTCATAGTTTGATATGCAGTCTATATAAAAATGCTTGCTTTCTACTAATAAAACATTATTACTTGTGTTATGTGCACTGTATGTATGGAAAATTTATGCATCATCTTTTTTTCTTTGTTAGATCCACGGTCCCCATAGTAAATACAATTCAACCCCAAAAAGGTATAGTGACGTGCACCTCACACTAACTCGCTCAAAATCAACCAAACTCATCAAGATTTATGTGATTTAAAAAAAGCATTCAAGTTTTCTTAATTTGCTGGACCCACTAGGATGGATTTGAATATCTCAATACATACAAACTGGGCCTGAGGAATGAAAGGAATAAGAAAAGCAAAGAAATAGGGTGTCATATATACCCACTCCAACCCTTGGGAGTTTATCATAAGGTCTTACGTAATGCTCAGAATTGCCTCAAAAAAAAAATGTAATGCTCAGAATCCTAAAGAATCAAGTCAATATGAATGCAATCCTTAGAAATCCATTACATTTATTTCGCTTAAATGAATGCTACACAGAGAAAAAAAAACAATGTGTGAAAATCGCATAGGAATTCTTAGAAAAACCCTGCTTTTCTTTAGATAAATCCTAAAAAATCCTGCTAACCGAATGAGCCCAAGACTGGATTGCGGGGAGCCCGGTACCTCACGGTGATGCCCATGGCCTAACTATAAATAGACAGACAGAGAAATCGCCAAACTCAAGTACCCAAGATGCAATCCCTGAAGCCCCGACGCTTTCCCAAATTATGCCGATGGGTCTCGACGAATTCCGTGGCCGATCTGCCGGCACGTTCCTCGAGCTCCGGGTCCGGTCTGCAGGCGCTCGCTCTAGCCCTTACCAAGCGCCTCGCCGACGACGCCGGCAAGAACAACGACAACCTCATCTTCTCGCCGGTGTCAGTCTACGCGGCGCTCTCCCTGGTGGCCGCCGGCGCCCGCGAGCGCACCCTCGCGGAGATGCTCGGCGTCCTGGGCGCACCGTCTCGTGACGACCTCGCGGGGTCCGTCCGTGCACTGGCGGAGCAGGCCCTTGCCGACCGGTCACAGACCGGCGGGCCATGTGTCAACTTCGCGTGCGCCGTGTGGCACGACAAGACGAGGCCTCTGAAGCCCGCGTACGCCGACGCCGCCATCAAGTCGTAAAACGCGCAGACGCACGCTGTAGACTTCCACGAAAAGGTCAGTGATCGATCTATATAAGTACATGCGCATATTAATCGTATATAGATCGATCGATGACAATTAATAAATATGTACATGCATGCATACGTGGTGGTGCAGCCGGTGGAAGCAGCGAAGCAGATCAACGCAAGGAGCAGACCAAGGAGGACAAGTTCCACCGCCTCGACGGCGGCATAGTCGATGTGCCCTTCATGCATGACCGCGGCAGGCAGCGCATTGCGTACCACGACGGGTTCAAGGTGCTCCAGCTTTACTACGAGAGGGGCCACCCTTCGGCCGCTCGGCCGTCGGCGCTCTACTCGATGTGCATCTTCCTCCCCGACGACCACGACGGGCTGTGGCGGCTCACCGACAAGATCGCATGCAACAGTGACTTTTTGCGGGACCACCTGCCGACGGGCACCGTCCTGGTCGGCGACTTCCGCCTGCCCAAGTTCAAGCTCGCCTTCTCCACAGACATGACAAACGTTCTCCGGGACTTGGGACTAAAGGACGCTTTCGACCTGTGGAAGGCCGACCTGTCCGACATGCATGGTGGTGGAGAGGCCCGGCCTGAACATGACGCTGGAGAAAGTGTTACACCAGGCTGTCATCGAGGTAAACGAGGAAGGCACGGAGGCGGCCGCCGTCACCGCTGCTGGTCTTTGCAGAAGTACACGGGCCTACAAACCGCCGGTGCGCGTGGACTTTGTTGCTGATCACCCGTTTGCCTTCTTTGTGATGGAGGAGGTGTCGGGTGCAATTTCGCAGGACACGTCCTTGATCCAACAAGGGAGTGAAGGGAACGGGCCGGGGTGAGTGGAGATAGGACACAAACGTCATTTTTTCTAGGTTTCAATTTGTAGGTTTCTATTAGCAATTATTTCCATGTTTGTGGTACAATTGTATCCCATTTCATTTCCATATACAGAGTTTAGTCAATTTCATGATCTATAACACGTCAAATTAAACTTGTCCAAGGCGTCAGGCGACTTTCACGCATATATTGTGTCACCCATCCAGAA
This sequence comes from Thinopyrum elongatum, assembly GCA_011799875.1. NCBI lineage: Eukaryota > Viridiplantae > Streptophyta > Magnoliopsida > Poales > Poaceae > Thinopyrum > Thinopyrum elongatum. The sequence continues at coordinate 62,757,486 of CM022302.1, read as the reverse complement.
CCATGTCCTTATGACCCAATCGTGGTTCAAAGTTAAGCCGAAATCTCCTTGATATTCGAGTGCTTTCAATTCATTTGAAAAGAACATCCTCCAATCTATATTAGTTGTCCCTCAAATAGATGTATCTAGACGTATTTCAGTGCTAGATACATCTGTTTGAGAGATAACAAATATGCATCAGAGTAGTGGCGGATTCAGGCAGCCCGGGCAGCGGCCTGGGGCGTGAGGCCCAATTCATTGACTGTAGCATTTACTGTAGCTATGGTACAAAGCTCGCCTGGGGCCTGGCCCATTCCTGGGTCCGTGACTGGATCAAAGGGAGTATCTGCTTTTGATCCTAAGGCTACGCGCGAGTTTTCGTCTAGTCGCTGATCATCCGTTTGCCTTCTTCGTGATGGAGGAGGTGTCAGGTGAAATTCTCTTCGCAGGGCACGTCCTTGCCCATCAAGGGAGTGAAGGGGAGGATGGAGTTTACCGAAGAGAGGACATACATTCTAAGTTTTAATCTTTAGGTTTCTATTAGAAATTTTATTTTCATGCTTTGTGTACAATTACATGTCATTTCATTTGCATATATAGAGTTTAGTCAATTCTGTTAGACTTCTGTCAAATATATTTGTACAAGATATGTTGCGGTTGGACTTGAATTTCAACGGTGTGTAGACAGGGTAGAAGTCGTGTCCTAGTAGGACATGTGTATCCCTAGGCCTCTTATATAATGTAGAGGTAGACACACGATGTAACCTATGTCAATATAAACACATGCACGCACAGGGGTGTCGACGGCGTGTGCTGGCGGCCGGGTGGCCGGTGTGCGGTATTATAGCGGTGTCATGGGAAGGAGCGCCCATAGTCAGGCCCTGGGAATGTAACCATATCGGTAAACCTCATTAACAAATCTTGGTGAGATGCCCAGTGTGATTGCTTGATCCTCGATAGATCGACTACGCGTCTTGGTTTAATTCTAGCAATATTATTCGGAGGCTCCGGAACGACTATGCAGGCATTGGCCGAGTAAGACATGTGTCTCGGCGGAGTAAGACGTACTCCCTCCGTTCCAAAATATTATGCCTCCTTGATTCCCGCTCTTCAACTTTGATCATAAATTTAACCAACGAGAACGACTGCGACGGGAGCAAAATTTATACCAATGAATTCGTATTCAAAAGAACTTTTCAACTATATAATTTTTGCTCCCGCCGCAGTCGGTCTCGTTGGTCAAATTTATGATCAAAGTTGAACCTCGAAAAGCGTGGATGCACTATATTTTGAAACGGAGGGAGTATGTCTCGGGGTTGTTTTTTTTTTTTTTTTTGAGTAATTGTCTTGGAGTTGGTGTGCATGCGTACAGGGGCCGGTCGCGTCTAAGCGGATCGATCGATTCCAGATCGATTCGAGAGCGAGGCGGCTAACAGGGCGTGCAATGCACACGGACGAGGCAGCTACACTTCGGCCCAGCTAGGAGGCCGAGCATGGCCCAGGTGCGCAAGCGCCGGTGGGTAGGTCGGCCTGAGAACAGCGCGCAGCCAGTTGGCGTGGAGCCGGGGCGCCCCTGTTTCTCGCTTTCTGCGAGTGCGAGGGAAGGGCCCGCTGAAGGGGAGGGTGAATTGGGCCGGCCCAGTTGCGGGGGAGCCCACAGCCACGTATTGTTTTTTGTTTTTACATTTTCGGATTTCTTTTTTTGCTTTTATTTTGTACTTTTGTTTATAATTTAAAATATTGAAATGTATATATATTACAAAAAACACTCTACAGAAGACATTTGAGACATTTTGAACAAAGTTGAAAAACGTTGAACAACTATTTAAAAAATGTTGATCATGTATATAAAAATACTAATCAAGCATTCGAAATAAAAATGTTAAACAATTATTTTAAAAATGTTGAACAACTATTTGAAATATGTTGAACACATACTTGAAAATGTTGAATAAGTACTTCAAAAAATGTTGATCATGTATATAAAAATGTTAATCAAGCATTTGAAAAAAATGTTGAACAGGTATTGAAAAATGTTAAATGTGTATATAAAAAATGTTGACCATGCATTAAAAATGAACCAATCTTATTGATCATGTATATAATAATATTAATCAACCATTTGAAAAAATGTTGAACAGGTTTCTTTAAAATGTTAATCAAGCATATAAAAAATGTTAAATGTGCATACAAAGAATGTTGACCATGTATTAAAGAAATTATGAATCTTTTTTATCATGTATAGAAAGAATGTTGACCATGTTTTAAAAACATGTTAATCATGTATATAAAAATGTTGAACAAGTATTGGAAAAATGTTGAAAAAGTATTTGAAAAAATTTGAACAAGTATTTGAATTTTTTGAAAGAGTGTTTGGAAAAATCTTGAACAAGTATTTAAAAATATGTTAATCATGTATGAAAAATGTAAAGAAGTATTTGAAAAATGTTGAACAAGTATTTAAATTTTTTTTGATCACTTATATAATAATATAGAATAAAAACAAAAAGAAACCAAGAATGAAAAACAAAAAGAAACCCGAAGAAAAAAATGAAGAATGAAAGAAAGATATAATGTAGAATGAAAAAACCACCCCTAAAAAAAAGAATGAAAAAACAAAGAGAACCAAAAGAAAAACTAATTGTAATAACAAAAAAAAAAGCCGAAGAAACATAAGAAAACCAAACAAAGAATGAAAGAAACGAAAAAAAGGAGAAAAAAAAGTCGGAGAAATAAAGAAAAAAACTCCGGTCGTTGACCTCAACTAGCGTATGACTCCACCGTAAACACGAAGTTGATTGTTTCGTGTTGGCTAGCAGCTCTATGCAGTATCGAAACAAGCCAGGTTCGAATCCCATTGCGAGCCCCTCATTTTGTGCTATTTTTAATTTCTCTATGGCGCTTGTGGGCTGGCCCAATTAGGAAAACCCTTCAGCGAGAGAAGCCCTGGCGCTCGCTGAATGCGAGAAATAGTCCTCGCGGTGGAGCCGTGCGAGCAAGCACGTCTTTTTTTTAACACAGTATAGACGCAAGCGCTCATATACACGTGCATACACTCACCCCTATGAATGCACACACGCACACTCTATCCCTATAAGCACATCCGAAAGACTGAGCCGGCATATCATCTTGAAATTTGCGAAGTCACCGTAGGCACCTCGTCGTCGACGGGAACGTGTCCTCCCACTGAATGTGCATAGCCGGAAATCCTGAAATAAATCCAGTAATAAATCCGAGTACCAGAACTTGAACCCTGATGGGCTGGGATACCATAGTCTCTCTAACCATCCAACCACAGGTTGGTTCGCGTGCGACCAAGCACGTTGGACACGAGAGCTGTTGACACGAGATTTGTTAGTATAAAGAAAAATAATAATCATGGCAGAGAAGCTTGTATGTACACAGGTGCTTCACGGTTTGCATGGGCTCAATGTTTTTTTTATGTCAAGGGAAGTGCACACTAGCACGTGTTCCAGGAATTCTGCAGAGTCGAGTCGCAGGTCTAAAGGGGATTGACATGAGTTGGCAACTTGACCGAAGAATTTTTCTTTCTGACCGGTTTGCTTATATTCAAGTGTTCCATCATAGTACAGATGATATTTTTCACATGGTAACCATGAAGTTGGGATATTGTTGATTGGCCTATAATTCGTCTGGAACCAAACACTTCAGAGAACAGCATATGTAGACAAATAATTTGGTGGTGCAATCAGTATGCTTGATGGTGTAGCGGGATGCCAAGTCAATCAAGATGTATCCGCGGTGAAAGGCAACGTGTGTATAAAGCTCGAAGCAGGAGTCTGGAGCGCGTCGTGGCAGGATCATGCATAGGTCAGTGAAGAACGGTGGTTCTCTGCAGTGGGGTTCAGTGGTGTGGGTTCACGACTTTGGAGACTCGGGCAAGACAGTAGAGTTTTGACACGGTAATAGTGGCAAGGCGTGTGTAAGAACGGGACACAGCAACAGCCCAAGGCATTGGTGGTCAGACATGTGGCCAGACAAAGTGGGCAGCGGGTGCTAAGCAGTGTTGACGAGTACCAGATTCAAGTTGGTGACTGGGTCTATCAGTGTCAGTTGATGGACGGGAGTTGACCATGGAGGATTTGAGAAAGTGTCGGATAGTCTGAAATTGTCAAAAGCTGAGAGAGTACATGGTCGTAGATTCTGTGGTGTTCAGTGCGCATGTCAAAGTGCGGATGACAAGTACATAAGAAGATGGAGCGCTATAGCTGTGGGACGTGTCAGAGACTATCCAAAAAAAGTGTGAGACAACTGCGAATTTGACTCAGGGTGGCACACGACAGCGGTGAAATTCCTTCAAGTTTCAGGCAGACAGTCAAGAAAGAGCTAAGATGTTGATTCGGGGTAACTCTTATTTCTGGCGTCCAACATGTGAGGCTTTCACCTTTATGCAGATCAGTGATTTGTGTGTGATGGCGTTGAACTGACACTCCATAAATTCGGAGCACAAACTAAAGTAAAGGGGAACTTAATTTTGCTCAAGTGTTGACTGTGGAGAATACAGGAAGGGACTACAGTTGAAGGTGGAGTCACATGGAGTCTGGGAGTAGCAGTGGGGCTCATTGTATAATCTCAAGTCCAATGTACATGGAGGTTCAACGCATGGATGAATCAAAGGTGAAGGAGAATATTCATCAAGGTGGAGTTTGTTAGAGTTGTGTTGAATATATTTGTATAAGGCAGGTTACAGTTGGACTTGAATTTAAACTATATGAGTGACCAATGTCGGTACTAAAACCGACAGATCTCGGGTAGGTGATCCCGAGCTGATGGTCTCGACTGGATGGTAACAGGAAGCAGGAAAGGCATGATGTTTATCGAGGTTTGGACCCTTTTGAAGAGGACGCTCTACGTCCTGCTTCTGATTATATTGATTGTGAAGGGGTATAAAGTATAGGATGGTCTACCTCAAGATTGTATGTATGAGCTCTAACTTCTCTCGGATACCTCTATAATCTAAACCCCTCGGCTTATATAAGTACATGGGGTATCTAGGATTATAAATATGTCGGCCACATCTAGGGATAAACATGTCGACCATTTAAATACACCTTGATGTGTACGCCAAGTCTTGGGCGGATTCCACCTGAAGTACGCCGCCATGAATTGTGTGGCCCACCCTTCAATTTGTCCATGGGTCCTTGGCCTGGCCCATGACTGGCAGGCCGACACGGTGAGCACCCTCTAAGACATCGTCACTTTGCGCATCGAGCTTCTGCGCATCACTACTGCGCTGACATGGCCGGACCACGTGGTCAGTAGAAAAACGGACAAGGCCGTCAACACAGGCAAAGGCATTGCCGTAGTGCCCGAAGTGGCATCGCTCACCAAGGGCAGGTGGAAGCCATGTACGGTGACACGTGGCTAACAACATCACCTCTCCATCGCCCGGTACTTGCCCGAGCCGACAAACAAGTGGAATTATGAGGCTCTTTCTCACATAGGTATGTGTGGTATTTGGTATGATTTGTTCATCAATTCCCACAGAAGACCCATGGTGTGTCCCCTCTTAATAATACAGTGTACGTACAACCCAATAAAGAGAAGACATTGGTGGAAATATTGACATGTCGTCTTGTTATATCCTTTTTTCTTAGGGGATTGCCGATCAACTTTATGATCCATTTCCCATGATGTGTATAATGAAAGCAGACTTGAAACATAGTTATTCATCTAATTAAAATTGTCATTAACATCAAACCCTCATTAGGGGCGGATGTCCTTTCAGAGAGGGCATGATTGGCGAGGCTCTGGTGGAAATTGTGCGGCAGTGTCATCACCGGGAGAATTGTTGTTGGTCGAGGTCGCATCTGCTGCAGCTTCTTTGACGTGCCGTTAGCCCACTGACATGTGGGCCTGGCCCCACACGTCAGTGGTTATTCATGATGCATTCCACATAGTGTAGAGGATTTAAAAAAAGAATTCACTGTGTACATTACACTAGGGTATTTCAGCCTACAAGCAAGTTGAGGTTTGCAATGCACAAACATTTTGTTCATGCAAGTGTCTTGGAGAAAGCAAGTTGATCATGTGAAGTGTAATGAGTGGTTACAAATTCAAGTTTAAGGTGTTGGGTGCCACTTCATACTTTGAGATCCTACGGCATGGTGCAATATGTCAGAGGATCTGTCGCCAGTCGCATCAGGGGCTATCCCAAGGGAGAAGACTGGGGTGGGATTGTATCGTGCAAATCTGTATGGCCAGAAAAAATTCGGAGGTGGGTTACATGGGGAGGGCGGAGAAAGGAGGAAAAACCTGTTTGGTAAACACTTGGGCAGAGGAATGGGAGTTTGCACAAGGGTGTTTATGGAGGGATTAGGCATGGGAAGAAGATTTTTACTCCCATTCCCTTGTTTGGTATACGATGGGAATTAGCGTGGGATAAAACTCTGCTCACGAATTAACAGGGTACCCCGTGGGAAGAAATATGTGGAAATTGACTTTCTCGACTCCCATTCCCCTTCCCACTTAAACTCTTGTTCCCTCTAATCAAACAGTGGACTTTTAATCTTCTCACCCCTCAACTCCCATTCCCCATCTCTAATTCTCTCGAACCATATATCCTGGAAGAGAAATGCACGCAGGATAGGAAATGGTACCTTATATATTTTGAACGATTCCCCAAAGTTTAGCTTAACTATTCTCCGTTCAACCTTTGTTAACGTGGTGTGGTGTGGGGGCAATAAGTTTTAGTTGGTTTGTCTGAACTGGCCAAAGTGTACAGAGGGAACATCATTCTTGGAAAAAAAAGACAGTGCGGTTGTGGGACAAGAACTAAAAGCTAACGGTTCAAACCAATCGGCTTGCTTTCCTACAATGGTGGACATCAGACAGACTCTGAAACTCTTTTCCAAACATCAAATCTGCGTAGTCGGAAGAGATGGCAACAGGCTGGCCCTTGAACTCGCGTCCATGGCAAGAACGTCAGGGAACCAGACATTGATTGCTGGCGTCCCAGAGAATCTCAAGAAACTGGTGCTATCTCACAGTAACCCTGCCAACGAGTAGTCGGTTACTCTTTGGTTCTCAAAAGGAAAAGTAAAAAAAAAAACGACTGTAATTTTATTCATACTCATAACAGGTACAGGTACGCTGATTTGGATTTAAGATTAAAAAAAATACAAAGTAAATCCTAAAACTAAGAATTGCAATGAAACTTCTTGAAAACACCTTCTTCGCGTTCAATCTCTGCTAGAAGAAATATTTCAAAAACTTCGGTAAAGAGGCTGCAATTGAACTAGAGCAACGATGTTGTCCCTCTTTCACCCGCACGAACATTACCAATAATGTATTTTGTAAGCGCCTTGAGTCGCCCATCCAAAAAATCGATGAACATACTTGGACCAGGGATGATCATCTAGAAGTGCGGGCCATCGAATCACGATATCTTCACCATGGTGTCCCTGAAAGATTTCACCTAAAAAAACAAATCAACAAAAAAGGCTTGACACACCAACATAAACTCATTAAATCAAAATAATCGAATATGCGAGGACAGAAAACTCTCTAACCTTATGGCATCACAAAAAAGAGAGTACTTTTTGTGACGACCCCAGCTTAATCGTGCACTAATCATACACGCAAATGCGCACGATCAAGCCTAAGGACTCACTTGAAGATATCACAACACAACTCTAAAACATAAATAAAGTCATACAAGCTTCGTATTACAAGCCAGGGCCTCGAGGGCTCGAATACATAGCTCGATGGCATACAAGCGTCAGCGGAAGCATCAGATATCTGAGTACAGATATATTACAGAGAGAGAGAGAGAAAAAGGCCTTCACAGAGGCGGGGTAAAATAAAATACTACGATCGAAAGGCGTAGGCCTCCTGCCCTGGACCCTCCGATCCTACTCCTGGTCGTCAAACGGCTCCTCGTAGTAGTAGTACTCGCCAGGCGGGTAGTAGTACTGGTCGTCGGCTGGGGCGTCTGGCTCAGGGGCTCCGTCGTCTGGTGGCATCAAATGAAATATGGGGGAAAAAGAAAGTAAAGCAAACGTGAGTACTCATCCGAAGTACTCAGCAAGCAAGGATCTACACTACATATGCAACATTGTCAAAGGAATGGCTGTATATGTGGACCGGGCTACAGAAATGCCAGAATAGAGGGGGAAAGCCTAGTCCTATCGAAGACTAGCATCTTCATCAATCTTCGACAGTCTTGCAGCAATAGAAGAGAACAGATAATCATAATGTAAAGTAGTAGTAGTAGTAGTATCATCAACCTCGACCTGAGATCCTTTCTCGACTCCCTGCGAGAAAGCAATCTCAGAGCCGTACTATCCAGTTCTCATCACATGTTCTAGTTGTACCGATCGGGATACAACTCCGAGTGTCCGTTACCGTAGGACAGGCTATCGATAGAAGTTTCTTCCCTGCAGGGGTGCACCAACTTACCCACCACGCTCGCTTAACTCCGGCCGGACACACTTTTCTGGGTCATGCCCGGCCTCGGCTAAGCAACACGCCGCAACCCGACCAAATACTTAACAGAGAGGTCAGCACGCCAGACTAACCTATGCCCCCAGGGGTCTTGGGCCATCGCCCCGGGAACTCCTGCATGTTACGTGCACCGCCGGTGAGCAGACCTAGCAACCCCTTATACAAGCGCGGTTGCGTTCCCAGTCCAACCCAGCGTGTGCCGCATCAGTCGCTGACGTCCATTAAGCTTCGGCTGAAGTATACGACGCAGAACGCCCATACTATGCCCACGTGATGGTTAGTGCTATCGGGCCAGAGGCCCCTCGGATCAAATATCCAAACCGTAGTGGATTAGGAGCGCGCGGAAACGAGCAGAGGCTCACGATCGATGTGACCCCGTCGCCCCGTCTCGAGAACTTGCGGCAAGGGCTAAGAATGCCCGGCCACGCCTCGTAGTTATCTCGCGGGCACCATCCAGGTCAACCCGACTCCACATCACTTCGCAATAAGCTCGCGCGGGTACCCCTCAGGGCCGACCCGTCTTTAGTATCATGGTTCATAGTCAAGTCATAATATCCAAAGTAACAGTGTGTCTGACACCGAAGGGAACCCTGAGGAATCACCCTCGATGGAATTCCCGCTCGATGTTATCATCAAGGTGAACGAAGGAGGAATCACCCTCGAGGTCCACACTTGAGAAGTTGCACGACGGCGCTATTATCGGGGGTGGTGTAGGAGGAATCACCCTCGCTTACCACGACCGAGTAACTAACCTACAAGGTTAACATCAGAAGTGCTGACGAGGTATCACCCTCGGCACTCGACGGTAACCCAGCAGTGTCGGCAACTAAGGGGAAGTGATGTGCGGTGCCAGGGTCTAGTCTTCAATCCCGATGATCGGGTCTTCTGATATCCAGCAGGGCAGTCGGGATCAAGTGGGGGGTCTCTGTCGTGTCTCTACCCAGCCTATACTAAGTAGTCTAGGATAACCAGTAAGGTAGCAAGGCAGGTTACAATAAACAGGCTATGCAACAGATATAGGAAACAGTAGCAGTTCTAATGCAAGCATAAGAGAGAAGAGAATAGGCGATATAGGCATGTTCAAAATGGGTGTGCTTGCTTGTTTGCTCTGGGGCAAGGGCATGGTCGTCGGTGGTATCGTCGGGGACGTAGTCGTACTCCTGAGCTGCGTCTGCCTCGGGAGCTACGTCAACGTCGGGGTCTACCGAGAGAGAAGAGGGGGAAGAAACAGGTAAACATAATGTAAACAAGTGCAATACGGTGCGTGTGATGTTATGATGCAGTGCAGGGTTGACTAATTATGCATCTAAGTCATTTTAGTTATTTTTAGAATTAATCTGGGATTTATTATCCGACGTTTGTGCACTATTCATCTGCCGGATACGGGTCCGGAGTTACGAGTTCTTCTACGTAGGGGGTTCCGATGAAGAAACAGACAGCACGATTAGACTCGGCTCGTCGTTCTGAGCAACTTTCATGTTTTAACTTTTTCGATCTGAGCTACGGTTTAAAAGTTATGATTTTTCGAAGTTTATTTGAATTTCTGGAATTTCTTTAATTACAGAAAATGAATTATGACGTCAGCATTGTAGGAGATATGCCCTAGAGGAAATAATAAATGTTATTGATTATCTCCCTGTTCATAATTAGGTTTATGTTCCATGCTATAACTGCTATGGTTCTCGAGTCTGCAAATAAAACGAGGCTCGGAGGAAGACTCATATGCACGTGTGGAATAATAAACGGTAATATGTATTCCTAGTCTGGCCTCTAAGACTAGCTCAAGTATTGCATGATGGTTCTGTTTTCCTGATCATGGGCATGTCTATGCCAGCAATTTTGAGGGCACAGTGTTAGAAGAACATTTGTGTTGAATCGACCCAAATTGATGTTATGCTATGAGTTACATTCGTCACATATTAATGGTTAATAACACAGAGATGGTTAATGTTTGCAAAATTCCTTAGACCATGAGAGTGTCGAGTTTCTTCATACTTGCTTCATGAACTTTGGGGTTTGTTAAACGTCATCCGTAAATGGGTGGCTATTACGGCGGCTTACGGGTTCATGGAAAAGTGTGTCAAGTAACTTGATAGCTCGAGATTGGGATTTGCTCCTCCGACGACGGAGAGATATCTCTGGGCCCTCTCGGTGTTACGGTATCCATCATCGTCTGGCCAGACACTTTGTGATTTGATCACAGGGATGCCGGAACACGGTAACGAGAAAAGAGAACAATACCGGTAACGAGGTAACTGGCATAGTGGACAAGTTGTTGATCCACGGAAATGCCTACATGTCTAACCTCGGGTATTTGTAACATATCGTGAAGCAACAGGAATAGCACACGGCAACTGGAGGTTCACTCGAATATTCATTCGTGTGGGTATAGGGGTCAATATGGGTGTCCACGGCTCCGATGTTGATCATTGATCGGAAGGTGTTCCGTGTCATGTCTATACTTCACCGAACCTATAGGGTCACACGCTTAAGGGTCATCTATCTGCTGAATACTAGACAGGGAGTCTGAGAGAAAATCACCGAAAAGTTACAGAGACAACGGAAGAGTTCCGGAGAGAGAACACTGAAAAAGTTTCGGTAAAACCGAAAAGTTGTTTCGGATAAAACCATTGATCCAAAAAGGTTTCGGCAAGCACCGGGAATGTTTTGGAGGTTGCCAGATTGGTCTGGTAATTTCTGGAATTTTTCTAGAGAAAAAACCAAAAAAAAAGTTTCGGAGCTGCCGGAGTTGTTTACCGGGTAAACAAAGATGGTTTTAAATTAAACCACCATACTGGAAGTGTTCCAGAGCGCGTCCAGATAATTTTAGAGGGTGCCGGAAATGTTCTGGGACCTTCTGGAATTTTTCAGAAATAATAGTCGCGGAAAACATCTTGTCCCAGCGTGAGGGGACAAGATCCCACGGATCGTGGGGGCTGTTTTTGGGCTGTTTTTGGGGGGGCCCCCTTTGGGAGCAGCCCCCTTGTGGCTGGACAAAATGTTGGGGGGGCCCCCATGGTGGGGGGCAGCCCCCACAAATGGTGGAGAGTGTTGGGAGGAAGGTGGGGCCCCATGGGGGAACACCATGGACAAGGGAACATGTTTTTCCCTTGTTTGGTGGGAACATGTTCTCCTTGTTTTGTGGGAACATGTTTTCCCCATGTTTAGTGGGCTGAATTTTCAGCCCCCTCCACCCCTTCCACCACTATATAAGGAGGAGGAGAGGTGCTCTCCAACTCCACTCCAACTCTCTCACACAAGCCATGCATGATCTGGCATTCTCTCTCCCTCCCACGAAATAGTTTCGTAGTGCCGAAAGGCTGTCTGGGTTTCGGTGGGAACTAGTTCTGGACGGCGAAGCCCTGCCGGATAGATGGCACCGTATGTGTGCAACCCCATAGAGAGGTCGTAGTTTCGTCCTTTTGCCCGAGGGGCTGTTCGAGTGTCCTCCCGAAGGGCTGTCCGAGTGACGGTCCGAGTTCTGTGAGTCCTCCCGAAGGGCTGTCCACGACACCGTCCGGGGAACTGTCCGACCGCCTCCCGGAGGGCTGTCCGAGTGGCGGATGAGGGAGTACATCCTCGCGGTTGGGAGGTTGTAAATCCTAGCTGCGGGGATCTGCACCGACGATCGTCATCGACTCAACTTCCGCTGCGCTATGAGTCGGTAACGAAAATGATCAAACCTTGTATGCAGTCTCCATAGTGGTCCTGGGCTGGTGCGTAGGTCGGAAATTTTTTGTTTTCTACTGCGTTACCCAACAGTGGCATCATGAGCCGTGCTATGCGTAGATGCAGGTTGCGATCTAGAATACATGGAGATGTATGGGTGTTGCACAATATAATTAGGTAGTAGATGAGTTCTATTACTGAAAATTATTTGTGCGGGTAGCAGATGAAATCTGTTACCCGATGTTCTTGTTGCTTCCCTCGAATTTGCGTAGTCCTGATCTTGACAGCATTGTGGAATCTGACAAAGTTCTGGCAATCCGCGATCCTTTCATGCTGCTCCTGAGTATGCTGATTGACAGATCAACGAAGTGCTAACAGTTCTTTGGGTTCCACTTTAGTCAATGAAATATGGATGTTTCACAGATGAAAGGGCAATGCAGATATGATCTGCACGGGGGTCATGCGTATGACGAAGTTCAGTATGGGGCTCGAGATTTTATTATCTCGTGTTTCATACACCCCGCGTTGTTAATCTAGCGACTTGGATAATCATGCTTGATGATGGACGTTGGTAGCTTCGGTTTGTTTCGAAACCTTAGAAGCCACGTAAAACCAGTTTTTGCTAAACCGATTAGAGGCGTCTAACTTGGTTTTGCAGGAGGGTTTGCATGTGCATATGATGTGGTATAGTAGTGCTCATAATAATTTGATTATGTATGAGATGTCTATATGATGTAAACTGATTAACATGACCTGCGTGTCATGATTCGGCATGATGGCTGGAGCCATATGATTGCACTTTAATGACCTGCGTGTCAACCTTATGTAATGCACTTATTTTATTAGCTATAGAGATAGCAATATTATCTGGTGCATCGACAAGCTGGTGGCAATCTTCGCAAAGGTGAACACCGACGCGAATGCCAAAGACGAAGAAATACAAGACTTCTCCGTCAGAAAGGGCTATACCATATCATGCTATTATGAATTGCCTGAGATGTTTATCCCTTATGATGCACCCTTCTTGATTGCGCGGTAGTCGCTTTTATTAGGGTGATCTCTCACAAAAATATCAAGTAGTTAGTGTTCTCCCAAGTGTAGCACCGTCACGGCACCTAACTTTTCGGGGCATCACAGGATCTCCCTGGGTGCGAACGATTAGGGATGTGTGAGGCGGGTGAGTTGAGACCTCGCAGCGAGATCACTTGGTTGTCTTGACGTTCTGGAAGGATCTCCCTGAGCTCGGAACACGCCCATCGAAAGATGAACAAGAGTCACATAGAGATGTGATTGGCAAGTTTGCCTACCGATTGAAGTTCGCGCCATCAGTGTTCATCTCGTTCAATGGCGTTGAATGGAAATGTGGGTCTTGTATCACTCACAATCAATTATGAGAGATATTGATTTGAGTGGGAGCGCACTTTGAATTAACTTGTTTAATTCTCAGTGCAATTAATTTTGAACACTGTCTAAGTGTGATTTGCAAAATAGTTGTAGAATAATGGCTCGCGTTTCCACCTTCCCTATTAAAATTGAATAGCTGTTAAATATCTGGTTAAAACTTTACGGTTGGCAACGTAATGTGAGGATTGTCCTCAAGAGTGCCGAGAAGGACTTTGTCCTATCGCATACTTTCGGTATTCTCTCGCTTATGCTATGGATCATGTGACTCTCGTCCTTCGATCCAAAAGCTGGAATTCCATTTCAGTCAAGTGCAATATGTTTGCTTCCATGAGACCCGAACTTCGAAAGTTTGGATAGTTATGTGATATTCATGGAATCTGAAAATCATTTTCAGAGACAGACAAAGGCTAAAAGATATGAGATATCCAAAATGTTTGTTTGCAAACTATTAGTAAAGGAGTTTACTATGCATTAGACTGATAAGAGAGGGATCCAGAAGAACGCCTGTCATATGATGAAAGGTGAATAAAACAACAACTTAAAGAGAAAGGAAGTGTCCGAAGGGTGTCAGTGAAACTTTCACGCCTAGGAAGTCCAGGGCTGATGCCACTCTTAAGTTGTATGCTTCTTCTGAGAGTAGGAGAAATACTAAAAGTTAAACTGTTAGAAGTATAAAGGCAATGAGAAAGAAGACTGGAATATCCAGCTCATGTATGAATGTCATACAAGTTTTTGATGTATAGAAGGCTGGTCAAAGATATAGTTCTTGGGAATTATGATTAAATTGTTAATCACTGATTCTTGGGTATTGTGAGTTAATCACAAAGATACCCGCTCGATTGCATTCTGTTGCAACTCGATGTAAGAACTACTATGGCCTGAAAGACTAGCCAGGAATGAGGTTTAGGTATACACAGGGAACATAGTAAATGTTACTGTACCTTCCATCGGTGTATTACTGTCTGTGTTTATTTTCCTAATTCAATTAGAGTTTTACACACTCTAGCCCATTGCATAAGTTATCTTGCAAGAAGGTTGTTCATAAGAGAACTTTTGATGTTCGGTGTTATGAATAACATAAGGGCCATACTTTCATTATGAATGAGATGTATGTTATGAATATTTATAATAATACATTACCTCAGTATTAACTTTGATAATTCATTTTAGAGTTTTACACACTCTAGCCCATTGCACAATGTTTGTTGCAAAAGGGTTGTTCATAGAAGAACAATTGCTGTTCAGTATTATGAATAACATGAGGGCCATACTTCCATCATCGATGGGACGTATGTTATGAATATTGATGGTAATATGATACATCCATAACACTGACGCTAAATGTCATAAGACTAAAAGAATACCACACAAGTGTGGCACTGCATTTGGTCACATTGGAGAAACCCGCATGGAAAATTCCATTATGATGGATTTTGAAGTCGTTTGATTTTGAATCACCTGACACTTGCAACTTTCCTCCGAAAAGTGAAGTGACTGAAATACCGTTCACAGGCCATAAGGAACGAGCAAAGAACTTATTGGTGATCATACATTTTGATGTATGTAGTCCGATAAATGTTGCTGCAAGTAGTGGATTTATCTATCTTCAGAAATGACTCAAGTAGATATATGGATATTTACTTGATGAGACGTAAGTCTGGATCTTTTGAAATCATTTGAAAGGTTTTCAAAATGAAGTAGAAGTTATTGTAACAAGAAAATTATGTTTCTACAATTCGATTGCAGAAAGAAATATTTGAGTTACAAGTTTAGCGAATGTCTGATGCGTTGTGAAAGGGGTTTCATAACTTGCACCTCCCGGAACACCACTGCAAGTGGAAAGTCCGTGAAGATGTAATCGAACCATTTATGACATGGTAAGATCAAAGATGACATAAATAAATTTGCCATTATCCCTTTTAAAAGGTGATGCTTTAGAGACTGCGGCTTTTACACTGAAAAGAGCTCCATCAGGTCTGTTGAAATGACACCATGGTATGGTACGCCCAACCATGTTATATCTTTTCTTAACATTTGGAATATGGGGCTTGTGTAAAAGGTTACAAACCTATTCCAAATCAGACAAGTGCTACTTTGTAGGTTATCCCAAGTCATTGGGTATTCCCCCACCACTATACCGAGGCAAAAGTTTTTGCCACAAAACGGTATGCTTTTTGAAGAAAATGGTTCTTTGAAAAAGGTGAGTGGGAGAATAGTGCAACTCGACGAGATAAACAGTATCTTCGCCATCAGATTAAAGGAAAGAGACCTTGGAAGTAATTCCGGAGTTTCCTACTGCGACTGATACGGAAGTCTCTACAATAAAATGTATGGACTTCGGTCGAACTTGCAGCTGAACCACGTAGGCAAGGTTCGTGCAAACCTCTCAGGTGCGCAAACGAGATATTGTTGTTAGACAACAGTATACCTACGATACACAAGGAAGCGTTGATGGGCCCTAACTCCGGAATTGGCTAAATGCCAATACAATCCGAGATAGTTTCCATATAAGTGATTCAAGATTAAAACCTTGATACACCTTTCGGAAGACTTAGAGTCTGACGAATATTTATGGAACTATAACTGATATGAATAAAAATGTTTTATCCATAAAGCTCGACTTGTTGCAATATACAAGTTCAAGGAGTTGACTACGATGAGGTTGCTTCATCGTAGCGATGCTTAAATTCGGTTCGGGTTGAACTAGCAATTAATACATATTTCATATCATGAGATATAAAACAATGGATGACAAAAGGATTTCCATCTGATGGAAATGAAACCAAGGACCTGCATGTGTTACAGTACAAGGTATTTTGTCAATCCAGAGGATGCTAGAAAGGGTGCAAACTTCAGAGTTCCAGCGATGGACAGAAGAGAGCAAAGTGGAGTTGGAATCTTTGTGTTTTGATGAAATGGTCAAAGGAGTTTTGACTTCATCAATGGATAACGAAGATGCTTGTAATTCAAGAAAGTAAGTGGGAGCCTAATAACATTTCTAAAAACCTTGTGTGCTTGACACATTGTTAATTGGAAATAAAATTCTTGACACGAATTAGGACTTCATTTGAAAATAGTTTTTCGATGAAGTGCTTGGGCTAAATAGCCTTAATATTAGGCATGATGATCTATGAAGATAGATTTACCTAATGGGGCTAAGCAATAAATACATATTGACAAGATGCTAAAACTTTTTAGCATTTAAAACGCCAAGGAGTGATTCTTGCCGAAGTCACATGGAAAGAGTTTTTGCAAGACTCGGTGTCCCAAAAACACTGATGAGCAAAATACATGATGGGAATTCCACACACTCTTGTGTTTGGATTAATCATGTATTCCATGGTATGTATAACAACCAGATATGTCCAATACTCCCAAAGTTGTTGCGAGTATAGATACCAAAGTGATCAAAAGTATTGATCAAGGGACAACAGTGAAAAAGGGTCATTGAGTACTATAGTAGCACTGATGACAAGTTTTCTCGCAAGTAGAGATCATGAAGAGTTCGTTGTAAAAGGTTACATCGATACAGTCTTCATCATTTCTCCATGCGATTTTCGATTTAAATTGACGGTTTTGTGTAACACACAATATGGTGGCACAGTTAGTTGGAATTTGTTCAAACAAGTTACTGTGGCGAATTCTATAACAGAGGCAAAGTATGTTGCCGCTTTTAAAGCGACAAAGAAGATGTTGAATCATATAGTTCATTCATGAACTTAGTATGGTTCCAAGATGGCTTTTGTCAATGGGACACTACTGCAAGTAGTTGCTCCATAACTCAGTCTGAGGAATCCAGGTTCGACCTGTGATTCGCATACATATCAAGCCAAGTCCACACAAAATATGACTTTTGTGAAAGCGTGAAAACGCGAGGATATGCAAAGATACACACGGAGCTGAAGTCGTCAGATCCGTTGAACATTCAGGCTATACCACAAGCGAAGCATATTTACACCGGTGTGCCACAGGTGTAAAGTGCATTAGCATCAACTAGATTATTGACTCTAGTGCAAGTGGGAGTCTGTAGGAGATATGCCCTAGAGGAAATAATAAATGTTATTGATTATCTCCCTGTTCATAATTAGGTTTATGTTCCATGCTATAACTGCTATGGTTCTCGAGTCTGCAAATAAAACGAGGCTCGGAGGAAGACTCATATGCACGTGTGGAATAATAAACGGTAATATGTATTCCTAGTCTGGCCTCTAAGACTAGCTCAAGTATTGCATGATGGTTCTGTTTTCCTGATCATGGGCATGTCTATGCCAGCAATTTTGAGGGCACAGTGTTAGAAGAACATTTGTGTTGAATCGACCCAAATTGATGTTATGCTATGAGTTACATTCGTCACATATTAATGGTTAATAACACAGAGATGGTTAATGTTTGCAAAATTCCTTAGACCATGAGAGTGTCGAGTTTCTTCATACTTGCTTCATGAACTTTGGGGTTTGTTAAACGTCATCCGTAAATGGGTGGCTATTACGGCGGCTTACGGGTTCATGGAAAAGTGTGTCAAGTAACTTGATAGCTCGAGATTGGGATTTGCTCCTCCGAAGATGGAGAGATATCTCTGGGCCCTCTCGGTGTTACGGTATCCATCATCGTCTGGCCAGACACTTTGTGATTTGATCACAGGGATGCCGGAACACGGTAACGAGAAAAGAGAACAATACCGGTAACGAGGTAACTGGCATAGTGGACAAGTTGTTGATCCACGGAAATGCCTACATGTCTAACCTCGGGTATTTGTAACATATCGTGAAGCAACAGGAATAGCACACGGCAACTGGAGGTTCACTCGAATATTCATTCGTGTGGGTATAGGGGTCAATATGGGTGTCCACGGCTCCGATGTTGATCATTGATCGGAAGGTGTTCCGTGTCATGTCTATACTTCACCGAACCTATAGGGTCACACGCTTAAGGGTCATCTATCTGCTGAATACTAGACAGGGAGTCTGAGAGAAAATCACCGAAAAGTTTCGGAGAAAACGGAAGAGTTCCGGAGAGAGAACACTGAAAAAGTTTCGGTAAAACCGAAAAGTTGTTTCGGATAAAACCATTGATCCAAAAAGGTTTCGGCAAGCACCGGGAATGTTTTGGAGGTTGCCAGATTGGTCTGGTAATTTCTGGAATTTTTCTGGAGAAAAAACCGAAAAAAAAGTTTCGGAGCTGCCGGAGTTGTTTGCCGGGTAAACAAAGATGGTTTTAAATTAAACCACCATACTGGAAATGTTCCAGAGCGCGTCCAGATAATTTTAGAGGGTGCCGGAAATGTTCTGGGACCTTCTGGAATTTTTCAGAAATAATAGTCGCGGAAAACATCTTGTCCCAGCGTGAGGGGACAAGATCCCACGGATCGTGGGGGCTGTTTTTGGGCTATTTTTGGGGGGGCCCCCTTTGGGAGCAGCCCCCTTGTGGCTGGACAAAATGTTGGGGGGGGGCCCCCATGGTGGGGGGCAGCCCCCACAAATGGTGGAGAGTGTTGGGAGGAAGGTGGGGCCCCATGGGGGAACACCATGGACAAGGGAACATGTTTTTCCCTTGTTTGGTGGGAACATGTTCTCCTTGTTTTGTGGGAACATGTTTTCCTCATGTTTAGTGGGCTGAATTTTCAGCCCCCTCCACCCCTTCCACCACTATATAAGGAGGAGGAGAGGTGCTCTCCAACTCCACTCCAACTCTCTCACACAAGCCATGCATGATCTGGCATTCTCTCTCCCTCCCACGAAATAGTTTCGTAGTGCCGAAAGGCTGTCTGGGTTCCGGTGGGAACTAGTTCTGGACGGCGAAGCCCTGCCGGATAGATGGCACCGTATGTGTGCAACCCCGTAGAGAGGTCGTAGTTTCGTCCTTTTGCCCGAGGGGCTGTTCGAGTGTCCTCCCGAAGGGCTGTCCGAGTGACGGTCCGAGTTCTGTGAGTCCTCCCGAAGGGCTGTCCACGACACCGTCCGGGGGACTGTCCGACCGCCTCCCGGAGGGCTGTCCGAGTGGCGGATGAGGGAGTACATCCTCGCGGTTGGGAGGTTGTAAATCCTAGCTGCGGGGATCTGCACCGACGATCGTCATCGACTCTACTTCCGCTGCGCTACGAGTCGGTAACGAAAATGATCAAACCTTGTATGCAGTCTCCATAGTGGTCCTGGGCTGGTGCGTAGGTCGGAAAATTTTTGTTTTCTACTGCGTTACCCTACAAGCATGACGTCACTGTGACATCAGCGGTCAACAACGTCGCTGACCAGTCAAACATGATATGTGGGACCCACATGTCAGTCTCTGTTTACCTTAACAGTGAATTAACTTAATCCACAGGGTTAATTAGGGATGTGGGCCCCATCTGTCAGCGAGAGATTAGTTTAATTAACTTATTTAACATTTTCTTTTTCTTTTAAATCTTTTAATTAGCGCGGGGCCCACACGTCAGTGGCACTGTGCTGCCACGTCAGCGCGTTGACTGGTCAAACCAGTCAACGGGAGCCCCTGGGCCCACGGCCAGTGTCGCTGACCGGTGGGGCCGGCCAGCCACGTCGGCGCCGGCGCCGGAGTTGCGCCGGCGACCAATTGCGCGGCGGCCGATCGCCGGAGGCGGCCGGAAATGCTCTACGGGGCACCGTTCGACCCGTGGTTAGGTTCTTTCGAACGGGCGTTCAACGCCGCGTCCAACCGTGGCGGTGGCGCAGCCGGACTTGGCCGGAAACGGCGCCGGCGACGAGCAAAAGCGGCGGCGCATTCGGGCCTACGATGAAAACGAAACTACAGCGTGCAGCAGCTCGAGCGCGAGGCCTAGGCGTGTTCTACGCGATGCGGTGAGTGCGTTCGACTCGACCCCGAGCTCGTTGGGTCACCGGGGGCTTGCCGGCGACGGGCTTCGCGGCGACGGGCTCGGGTTCGCGTGGAGGAGCTGCCAGCGCGTTCGTGCGGAGCCACAGAGAGATGAGGAGGGAGGAGTGACTCACAGTGAAGGCGCACGGTGGCCCGGTGACAGATTAGGAGCCGCAGAGACGTCGCCGGGGACGAGGACGAACAGCGGCGACCCGAGGTTGAAGACGAAACTCGTGGGCGAAGCAGCGTTCCTCCGCTCCGTCCAATTGCTCCAGAGGACGCAGCCGACCACGGGGCTCCTCCCAGGCACGCTCAGACGACGCGGGGAGGCCGGTGGCCACGGCGGTGGCGAAACGCGGCGACAGGGGCGCTTGGTGGCCGGATCTGGGAGGGAGCGAGGGGCGGAGCGAGCGAGAGGAGAAGGGGGAGAATGACGGAGAGGACGGGGAGGAGTGGAGAGGCGTCGACCTTATCCCCTCGTCGGCTCCGGGCGTCGGTGGCGTCGGCGTGTCGGCGCGCCCTCGCGCCCACTGTGACGGCGACACGCACAGGAGAGAGACGACGACATGGGCCTGCTGGGCCGGGGTTCGGGGCACTGTGCACTAAGGCCCAGTGCACAGTGCCTCGTTTTTATTTTTCTGTTTTGTTTCTCTTTTTCTTTTATTTTTTTTTTCTGTTTTATAATAGTTAGGCCACCTGTGTATTTTTGTAAAATGTGAGAGTTGTCCCAAATATTACAATGCAATATTGGCTCTCACCAAAAAGTGGTTTGGGAAGATTTGGAGTTCATTTGTGTTTGAAATGATTTTAAATGGATTTAAATATCCTGTTTTGGTGCTGTTTCATTTAGTTAGAGTCACTTATCTAACTCCAACTTTATTAATGATGATTTTACAAATGTTCCTGGATTATTTGCCATTTAATGAACATTTTTCCAACAGTGTTTGATCAACTTCATATTTCACTTTTGAATTTGAGTTGATTTTCAGATGTGAATTTGAATTGGATCATTAACCCATATGACTTGGCACTGCAAATGATCATGACTTGACAGTTTTAACAGAGTGTCATAGAGCTTATTACAAGGGGGTGTTACACTTTTATTCTCACAAAATACAAAGATCACTAGATGTTGACGAAGAATATGAAAATCTTGAAGATGTGAGGCCCCCCAAGTCACAGCGTCAAGATGGCAGCCGAAGGTGAGGGGATAAAAAATCACAGGTGGCAGCGCTGGCTGTTGATGCGCCGTTCACGAAACCCTACCAGCAATGCCACTTGTGTACATGCACCCACACAAAAAAGATGTTCGGTCTAGATGTCTAGCTATGCAATCCAAGTCCATGGTGCGGCCCAGAAAAGGAAAGGAGCGGTGGGAGGCCAGGCGACAGGGCTGATGTGTTAGAAGAGAATTTTTTTTTTCTTCAGAATCATACACATCGGAGGAAAAAACTGAGTAACCTTGAGGATGCGGATCTTTGGGTCTCAGATGCCAATGAACACAAATTCAAAAAAGTATTAAAAATTAGTGTTATACTCGTGTGAAAAGTTGCACGAAGGAATGATTAGCTTTCATGGTATTCCAGGCGAAATAAAACAAAATCAGTACTATACAAATGTTACTATTCAAACTTATGTATTCACAAAAAAAAAATCAGGATCGACAGAAGTCACTCCTTCGTGAAATTTTTTATAAGAGTATAACGCTATACCATTCTTGTTTCCAAGAAGTTTCAGAATTTTTTTTAATTCTTATGCAATTTCAATCAGGCGCAATGGAGCCCGAGACCCATTGGCTATTTCCGGTATCTTTGGCTGCTATTGGTAGTTGTATATGAGAGCGACGATTTGATGCCTGGGCTAAGGTACCATGATTTAAAATAGAAGAAAAGTTCAAAAAATCCATTTTGTAGGGATGCTTTTGTGCGTGAACTTCATGTAAAATTTTGTGAAGTTTGGACATTCGAGGAGCTCATGGCAAAAAATACAAATTTCGGATATCTGTGAAACTTTTGAAAATCACACTGTTCACATCTGATTTTCTCTTTTTTGCCACGAGCTCCTCGAATGTCCAAACTTTACAAAATTTTGCACGAAGGTCACACACAGGAGCATCTTGCACCACAAATTTTTTTGGATTATTTTACACTTTTTTCTATTTTAAATCACGGTACTGTTCATCAGGCTCATCTGAGCCCGGGCTCTGGGTTGAATTATCGGTTTTATATGTGATTCATAAAAGGGGCTTGAAGAAAAGAAAGATAAAATTGAACCCATTTTCACACAAAATAAATAAACCAAAGAGTCAACTTGAAGAAAAGAAAGATGTAAACAAGGAGAACTAAATTGCTACGGAAACACACTTCATATTTGCTTTTTCTCTCAGTTCTCACTCCAGTGTTATAAAAGACAATGCGTGCTTGGTTTCCATTAGAGCACTGCACGCATGTGTCGGACAGACTTACAGGATGAAACAGGTATCTAATATCTTACAACCCTGCAGCTGGAGGGTTACTCACCTATGACCCCAGGCGTTACCTGAACCAAACGGCTCTTATTCTGCCATGCATATGCTAGCTGGTTGGTACGTAGCCAACCAAACTTTTACGTACACATTTTACGCCTATATATATATGAAACACGTATATATGATGAGACGATGGACGGGTCAGCTGTTGACGACCCTGCAGTTGCGCCTAATCTGGCCGGCGGTTCCAGTCAGCGGCGTGATGTTCCCCATCTTGATCATCGCCGTCACAAAGTCGGAGGCGAAGAGCGCCGGGTTGGCGATATACTGGCGCACCAGCGCGTCCTGGGAACCGCCGTTGAAGAGCACCTGGTCGGAGTTCAGCAAGCCGCGCTTGGCGACCAGGTTGCGGTAGTAGGCGTTGTCGAAGACGAGCTGCGTCTGCACGTCGAACGGCGCCAGGTTCATGTCACCGTTGGGGGGCTGGGCGGGGCAGGTACGCTTGCGCAGCGTGGCGAAAGCGGGGTCGATGTTGGTGCCGTTGTAGATGTGGTCGCGGAAGTTGAGGCACTGCGAGAAGCCGATGGTGTGCGCGCCGGATAACGCCGTGAGGTCGCGCGGGTTCAGCTTCTTCTTGTTGAACGCCATGACGAGCCCGTCCAGCGTTAAGAAGGGAGGTGGGAGGTCGGCGTTCGCCTCGGTCAGGCTGGCCGTCGTCGAGTCGCGCCGGCCGAGCGGCACCGCCCAGCTGGGCCCGCCTAGCTGATCCAAGACACTTGTTGTCAGGATTAAAAACTTGTATGTGCACTGTGCCAAATGTCCACTGATTTTATGTAGTACGTACCAGAAACGTGCCGTCCCGTGCTGCGAGAGCAGCGATGTCCGCGCAGGAGACGACGCCAGGGCAGAGCAGCTCCACGTTCCGCTTGATCTCGTCGATCACCTCGTAGCCCCGCACCGAGTTATTGTTCGGGACAGCCGTCTTCTCGCCCACGAAGCTACCCACGTCATCCAAGAGAATGGACCCGTCACAGCCCTAAATATATACATGCATATAACAAAATTCCACCATTAATCTGACCTTCTCCGTGAAAACAAAATGACTATATGACTGTAAATCAACCAGACATAACTATGTTTGCTTAAAGGTTTAGTTTAGTTACTTGAACAAAGCAGTCATGGAAGTGGAGCCTGAGGAGGGACGCGCCCATTCGGCGCTCAACGAGGAGCGCCTTGATCATGGTGGCGCGCACGATCAGCTGCAATGTTGGGCAACTCCTCGCATAGAACGACGGCGAGAGCTGCCCATATGCGGCCGAAGAGAGGAGGAAGAGGGTAAGCAAGCAATGCCATGCCCTACAGCTGGAGCTGGAAGCCATGGCTCGCAAACTTATCTAGCTACGTACTTTGGCTCAGTGTGCTCTTCACTGTAAGGATTGCTAGCTCAGTGGCTGTGCCTAACTGTGGCGGGCACGAGCCACCTATTTATAGAAGCACTCTTCTTTCAGTTGCATGAGATGCATTTAGAATGGTCAAAGTTAGGCCGCTAGGCTTGTGGAAAAGTATGACAGGTTCCACGTGGTTTCTTTCTCTGGTTGACTAAGAGCAATGCATCTCTGCCTAGATGCCAAAAACTGATCTGTCTTTATTTATATATGTGTTGCTCATCTGTCACCAGCAAATGGCATTTAGAGTATATATGTAAGGAATTATAAAAAAATATAGTTTGTGGTTGCCGATCTTTATGGATAAAGATCATATTCAGCCAACTAATTTTATGTAAATTGGTGATAGGACATGAGAGCGGAGAAGGATGCATGTAGGCTGTGATGTTTATATGTACTCCCTCCGTTTCAAAATATTAGTCTTTCTAGAGATTTCAATAAGGACTACATACAAATGTATATAGACATATTTTAGAGTGTAGATTCATTCATTTTGTTCTATATCTAGTCCACATTGAAATCTCTAAAAAAGGCTTATATTTAGGAAGGGAGGAAGTACAAGTCATGATAGCAACAATTCCCGGCACACAAAGATAAAAGAATAGGAAAAAGATTGATGTTGTCTGAGGTAAGCTAAAATCAACGGTATATCTTCTATTGAATTGAGTTGAAATATTTGGAACTTCCCCGAAACTTCATTAAAACAAAGGCAAAAGGGGGTCCATTTAACAATCTCTCCCACTATTCCAAACTTCTATTAAACTTCCTGAAACTCACCGTAACACCTAGGAAACTCTTCAAGGAGGTAAACACAAAACCTTATACAACTTATTTGAAACCAACTTACTAATTGAATCCTCGATCGTGCAAAATAAAACCTTCATAGAACACCAACATGAACATCGACTCACACATACAAATGAAAGCTGTAAAAGTTGTTTCGCTTATATGGAATCAAATTTGAAATTTGAAGCCACCATGAACCTTTACTTAGACATCTTGGATTAGAATGATACTCATTGGTCATTAGTGAGAACCAGGTTTTACCACCATGGTTGCCACACCTAGTCTACTCCAGCCCTCTTTCCATAAAGAGGGTGCATACAGAGTACACGCTCGACATAAGATGTTGAACTGAAAAGGATCGAGAGGAATACACGTTTTAAACTACAATACTATATTTTGGCACATAAATATTATTTCCTTTTCTTCTGTGGAAAATATAACATTATTTTAAATATATTAATTGACATGCATGAAAGGAATAACGTTGTATGTATGTGTATAATTAAATGTAGATAGATTTATTTGAACGATCACCGGGGAGGGGGGGGGGGGGGGGGTGGGTGTGGGGGGGGGGGGGGTGTGGGTGGTGGTGTGGTGGGGGGGGGGGGGGGGGGGGGGTGGGGGGGGGGGGGGGGGGGGGGGGGGGGGGTGTAACCTTTCCACCTGAATATATTACTCAAACAAGATTGCTAAATTTCAGTCGACTGAGACTTAACCAAGTCTTACTCGATGCTATATTTGTGAGATCTTATGTGAAGATCCATGCAAAATTTTCTTTTACATTTTTCTCTCTTCTTTTTTGTATGTTCTATCACTTGACTGGGACTTGGTTAAATCTCCATCGACTGAGATCTAGACCCTTACTCAAAAGCAGCCACAATAGGTTTACAATGGCGCATCGTAACGCAGGGAGAGGTAAGGCAGATCTAAGAATCCAAAGGTCCAGAGGAATAAGTCATGAATAATATTCATAACAGTGTATCGTGAAGTATGATTTTCTCCACAGAAGGCACATGCATTCCTTGAATTCCAGATTTTCCATAATAATAAGAATGTTGGTCCTTAATTATGGTGGTTGTCACTCATTTATTTTTTATTGAGGAAGAGCACCAATAGGGAGCAACTCCATAGTGAACATTCACTCGGTTGCTAGCTAATGAACACCTTTTAAAACTAAGCATGGGGGCCTTAATACTACTAGTTTCGTTCTTTCTTTCTTTCAGGTTTTTGACTTGGTTTTTGTATGTTCATATTGTTTACATTTTTATTATTCATTTTTTTGTGTAAATCAACTATAGAGAAATGTGATATGTATACGGCATCCAAAAATATAGTTTGCTCTGTCCATAAATGTAGTACACTCCGTCTAGGTATTAATGGTGTTAACTTTTAAAACCAAATTAACTGCCATCCAAAATTATTTTATAGTGTTTTTAAATATTGCATTAGACTGCTATAAGAATATGGTACAAGTTACTGTAAAAGTGTACTACATGCTATTACTGATGCTATAAAAAGCCCGTCAGCAGAAGTTGTAACCGATGACCAGGTTTACAAAAAAAACTTACTAGTGACAGACATGTACATTCTCCAAATCACTGGTGATGTACCTCTTGTGACAAGCAATTATAGGTGCCATGGTGGTGCATCCAAACCATTAACGGTCCAAACCTACGTCAAGGGTTTAGCTAGATAGTATAAATCATGTCGAACCCGAACCCTCGGTACCTAGCCGCCATTTTAGACTCTCTCTCTCTCTCTCTCTCTCTCTCTCTCACACACACACACACACATTCTCCCCTGTCTCACTAGAGCTCACCACACCACCGTCACCAACCCAATCCTCACCCTCCCTCGAAGCTTCATCTTTCTTTCTTAACCTTGCTATGGGCCATGGCCAATGTGCCATGGTTGTATAGTGTCGGTCAACAAGCTAATGACATAGGGTTCTGGTTTATCGTGGTCATGCGTCCATGGGCAACTTCCTGTTAGTTTAGGGTTACTTCTTGATTATGTTTGTTTAATTGTTATTCTTTGTTACTATATTGCTTGGATTGTTGTTGTTTAGGATCAGCGGGTTTTCCCTGTATTTGATATCTGTTTTTTAGGTTTTTTTTTTTTTGCTTGGACTATTGTTTAGTTGTTGCTCTTTTGGATCAATTGGTATACTATTTCCTTGATGACAATGCTCCGCCATTTGATACTTGGCGTACAATTGTTTGGATATTTTTGTATAATAGATTCTGCACTTGGTCTGGTTATGACTGGTTTGATCACTGTTCATACATTGCTAGGGTTTTTTTTTCTATGTTTCGGACATATATGATCAGGAATGATACCCTTCTTAGTGCTTCCATGTTTATAAACTTTGACCAAGTTTGTAAATTTAATGTCAATGTTTACAATGTCAAATTGATACATTTAGATTCATCATGAAATATATTTTCTTATAATATATTCGGTATTGTAACTATAGATAGTTTCTCTAAACTTGGTCAGAGTATATGTAGATTAACTTTTCAGAAAACCAATGCACGATATATTATTGGACGGAGGGAGTGTCCGCGGATTCTGAGTTTGTGACTGTGTTGTATACCCGACTGTACAGAGTAGTTCTTTTCACCCAATAAACCTACGGAAATTCACAGGGGCACGTAGATACGGGAGCACGCACCTACATGGCCGCAGGATTGCTTCGCGTTCCGCAAACTCGTGGGATTCTCCGCATGTTTTAGTTTCTGAAACTTGGTGATTTTATCATTCGTTCCTATTGAGTTTTAGAAGCTGAAACTTAGTGAAGTTATTAAAACTCGTCAAAAGGTATTCAAAATAAAACATATTTCAAAGCCCTCATCACAAGAAACATAAATATGCAAACAAAATTTAATTTAAATTTTTGGTTGAAAAGATACAAAAGATTCAAATGCGAAAGTCAAAAGAAAAATGGGGTCGGTGCCCTGGCCCCTGCATTGCCACAAATCCCCTCAATAAACTAGTGCAACGGAAAACCGTTAACGCCAGTACACTCACTATACAAGGATTGAAAATAAAGCTTCATGCATCTACAACTGGATCAATAGGTTAAGCAAACCTAACAAAATTGCACCCGCCGGACTACAAGGCCGAGTTTTACATGCGCACAAAACTTTGCGTTCGCTCCTGGGACTTCGAGGCGCGACTGAACCCAAACATGCATACAGTTCAACCCCTCAAAGAAAGGATTTCGCTCGTTTGGTCAATTGCATTTACTGTTTAATCTACATAGCATGAATTATAAAGTATCTCTGGGCCTGCATCACTGGGAACATTCGATTTGACCTTTTCCAGCAAGCCATACTCGAGCGATGTTAAACAGTGCACGTGGGTGACCCTCGTGGTGCAGTTACATGCTAGCTACTGCAGGCTGGGTGCAGCGTGTAGGTGAGTTTGCACGTATTCTATTGTAATCTTCTTCTTAATCTAACCCTTTCTAATC
Source organism: Thinopyrum elongatum (assembly GCA_011799875.1). NCBI lineage: Eukaryota > Viridiplantae > Streptophyta > Magnoliopsida > Poales > Poaceae > Thinopyrum > Thinopyrum elongatum. The sequence goes on along the minus strand of CM022302.1, from coordinate 62,728,967 downwards.
TATACAACGGTGCTTCGATTTGAGATACGGTCTACAAAAGGATCACATCGATATTGTGGTTCCATTTAGGTGACCGGTGTTCAATTTTCTATTCGTCTTTAGAGCTATTTTGAAAAAAAATTATCAAATTCATCACATATGGTCGACCGTTTTAAATTTTCTTTGACCAGTAGCTTCATTTCACAGTTTCACATGATTTTCGTGTTGCATATTTCCAATTTCGACGATAGTAGACGGTTAAATCTACATCTTGCTCATGGATTGTATATATGCATACGTGTGGTCTATTTTAATGACACTCCTTAATTTTCTTAACTTAGTCTCTTCTAATCTTTCCTCTCGGCCTCTTATGCCGCGTCCTGCAACACTGGCACCACCGCCGGCGTCGTTCCCCTCGGCCTTCTCTTTCGCGTCCAATTGCACTAGCACCATCGTCGGCGTCTTTCCTCTCAGTCTCCTCTCCTGCGTCCTGCTGCACTAGTGTCACTGTCGCGTCGTTCCTCTCGGCCTCGTCTCCCGCATCCTTCTGCACTGGCATCACAATCGGTGTCGTTCCTCTCGGCCTCCTCGCCCACGTCCTACTTCAGTGGTCGCTGACGTCGTTCCTCTTGGCCTCCCCTCCCCGTCCTCTGCCTCAGCACCCTCTTGTTCGTTCCTTCCCATCTCGGCGGTGACGCTAGCAACTGGTTCGCCGCGCCGCTGCCGGGGTCGCTCACCCGCGACTCATAGCTCGTCGCGTCGGACGCGACGCCATGACCACCGTCCACCACAGTCGTTGAGGCACTATAGTGTAACTCTGTGTGTTATGTGTAGCTGTTAACTCTTAATCATGTCCAGTGTATGCAACCAAACACCGTGTAGTGTCATCAGTCAAACCAACGTAGCCAACCAAATACCATGCAAAAATAGCTCCCTTAATGCAGCCAACCTAGCGATGTGCAGATAATTTCTTTTTGCCTAGTCCACCAAACAAGATTCGATCAACGATCTAAACAAATCAGGAGGAAACACTTTCCACGCAGCCACCGCCTCCTCCTCCAAAAAAAAAGCTAGGGTTTGTGCCTCTCGCCGGCTCCGTCGCAGGTCCGCCTCGTCTCCGGTGGCCCTAGGGCCATGGGGGCACGATGGATCCTGGCAAAGGCCGGCGGGAGGGCTCATTGTTAGTCGTTCCTTTGAGATTTGTTGGGGTTTGTGTCCTGCTTAGGAAGCCGAGACGGTGGCGTCTCGCTGAAGATGGAATAAAGGTCTCCCCGCCTAGCCCTGTTTCGGTGATGCATCTAGCATCGTTGGTGGGCGTATGGAGGTGTGTCTCTGGCGGATCTATCCTCAGTGGATTTGCTCGGATTTGGTTGTTGTTCAATCTATGTTCGCGTGTCTTTGGGTTGGATCGTTTCGATCTAAGGTTATTCTTCATCGGCGACGGTTGTTGTTCTAGTGTGCTGGTCCTATGGGGCCTTAGCACGACGATTTTCCGACTGTCTACTACAACAAGTTGTGCCCGACTCCGACGAGAGAGGGGCGATGACGGCGGCGCGCCTTTGGCTCACTTAAGTGCTTGTAGTCGTCGCTAGGTAGTCTATGGATCTGGATGTAATTTTTATTATTTCTGGCGTTCGTTGTACTGCCATGATTGAATATGAATGGATCGGAAGTTTCTCGCAAAAAAATATTTTTTTACCTGCATTTTGACAGCCAGGTCTAATTAAAACAAGTATACAAGAGGATAAAAACGATGCAGATAACCAAACACGTCTTATATGCATATGCATATAGGCTGGATAATCTCCGACCTGATGGTGTCCAAGCAGTACACCACTTGCGCACGCTACGGCCACAACTAGTGGCGGCGCCGTCACGGATCGATGCTCCAAATGTGTCCTACTCTCATCACCCAACTGTATTGTATTGTTGCTCCCGTTCTCCATCACCCCGTCAACTAGGGTTTTGGCTTGTAGCACGCGCGCACCGGCCGTCGGGCCAGAAACTGGAGACCAAATGGGCAGCAGGCTCGTCCGTTTCTGAGCTTGTGGCACGGACGTAGCTGTCGTTTCCAGCTGCAGACAGTGTATTCTAGTTCTTCACACCACGCCTTGATTACGCACGTTTATATACGTATTTCTTCCCATAGTTATCCGGAGTAGAAATACAAAAATGTATCACCCACTTCTTAAAATCCGGCCTGAACATCTGGGTAGGCTCCAAAGGGTCAACAACCATAGCTACACCGGGTACAGAAGCACCGGAACGTATGCAAATCGAATTCTTTGTGTGACCAGAGATGCTTGGGTTGTGACTTTGGGGTATCGTTTGTTTTTTGATGTACATATTAACATATGTAACGAATTACAAGTTTTATACGGTTGCCTTTCGTGATGTCGCCTGCATGCACTACTGTTACATATGTATTGTGTTTTTGTACGTTCTTGTGATTTGATGGATTGCACAACTTCATATCTGTTTTTGAATTGGCCAGCAATTGATGGTGTTTCATTGATTTAGCAGGAAGGGAGCGACAAAGGTGTTTGATCAAGCGATCATCGATGATGAAAAGAAATGGAAAACAAGCGGGGTATCTTAGCACATGTTGATTCCTCACGGTACATGCCCGAAAGGGTACTCTATGCATGTTCCTCCCGTGATCCTCCATTGCTCTGTGTCGCTGCGGCATGCCCTGATGATGTTCTCCACGCTTGTTAGCTTTCCTTTGAACAGATAGGCATTCCTCTGCATCCAAATCTGCCAGCTGATTAGTGCGACCATGGATTTGGTGCCTCTCCTACGGTTGGTGCCATGGTGGCGATGATCATCTGGACCTTGCCTGTAGTTGTTGATCCCGTGCTCCAGGTATCAGGGTGCAGGGCAGAGCAGCCGATCCAGGACACCGCAGTGCTCCACACATGCTGGGCCATTGGGCAGTCCCAGATGAGATGCACCGAGCTATCAAGGTTGCGCATGCAGAGGGGGCAGAAGTAGCCGTTCGGCCAACCTAGCCGTTGCAGCCAGTCGTTGTACCACAGCCGATGGAGGTAGAGCAACCAGAGGAACATCTTGTGTTTGCCCCGTGCCCACACCTTCCAGATGGTCGTCCTAAAGTAGCAGGCATGGGTTTCTTCTAGTTCAGCGTTGTAGGCCGAGCTGGTGGAATAGCAACCCGAGCCGGTGAGGTTCCAGGCGATGGTGTCGCCGATGTGTTGGTTGAGCACCGGTGCCGCCTCCCGTAACTTCATATCTGTGATTTGTCATATTTGATGCATCAATGGGATTCACTTTTAACTATTTGTACTAGAGAGCTTCTAGCAATTCTTGTATACTCCATACATGGACATTGATAAACTTCATCCTGAGAACATGGATACTCCAAACTACCGCTTGGAGGAAACCGTCAAGATGTGGTGGGCTAAGAGGACCGACGCGAGCACTCCCTAATGGAAGGCAATGGCATCCCTCACCATATTGTCACTTGGACCGTGTGGAACGAGAGAAATGCTAGGGTTTTCGGAACAAAAGCGCCCACCGCCCACCTTGCTAAATAACATCATGTCCAATGCAAATTTGTGGATCACCGCGGGAGTCAAGCAACTAGGGACGATAATTTTGCAAGAGTAATCATTTATGTCGTGTAATAAGGGGCGCTTGTAAAACTCTATTCTCGCCTTAATTAATCAATAATGCAAATCTTGTGCCCCCGTATCGAAAAAATACTCCTTATGTACATGGCTACTTTTTTTTGCATCCTATGTATACTAGAAGAGGATGCATGCCTTCATCGTGTTATTGTATCCCGGAGGATATCAGTTAAAGGTCACTTATTTGATTATGTGTTTTTCAGAAGTTTTGTCCAGTGTTGTGTGAATGCCAATGCATATGGGCATTTCTTGATTTGAGTTGGCTTGGGGTGCTTAGTGCTTGATATCAACCAACACAAGGTGTTTAGTAGTTTTGAATCCTATTTGACGCCTGGTGCGCCACTAAAAGGCGTTTCAACAAAGCGGCGCACACCCCCCTCCACACCGGTAGCTAACTAGGCCGGCCCATGTACCATTTTGTTACACCGATTTCTTATTTTGTTTTCATTTTTTGCTTTCTTTTTCTTTTTATTTCGTTCCTTTTGGTTTTTATTTTTTCCATTCTTTTTCTATTTTTTGTTTTGTCAACTTTTTCAACTATTCTTAATTTTCGCAAGCATTTTTCAAATTCAACACTTTTCAATTTTTGTGAACTTTTTATTTTTCAAATTCACCAATTTTTTTCAAATCAATGAGATTTTTAAATTTTTATGAACTTTTTAAAATTAGGAACCTTTTTTCAAATTCATGAACTTTTTCTATTTTTGTGAAATTTTTAAAAATTATAAACTTTCCAATTCTTAAACTTTTTTCATATCCATGAACTTTTTCTAAAATTTATGAAAAAAATTCAAATTCGTTCGGTTATTTTCAATTTTTCTGAATTCTCATATTTTCATGAATTTTTATTTTCTGAATTTGTGAACTTTTTGAAATCCTCAAAAAAATGGAACAAATGATTTTTTAATTCTGAACCATTTTTTAAATTCCTGGTTTTCTAAATAATCGTATTTTTATTTCAAAAGGTCAATGGTAACCTGTGGACTGGTCAACCCCGACGTAACATAGTGACTTAACAATAACCGATCGACGAGAGGACCCAAAAAAAATGACGCATCCCGAGCGAGCGCTCCCCTGCTGGTTGGGACCAGCCCACAAGGGGACTATTTAGTGGTTGATGTCAACAAACAGATGGCCCATTTGGCGCCTTCAACATCACATCACTCTCATATATAGATGGGGCCAAAATAGAGCTGAAGAAGCAAAATAAAACTGGAGCTCGTTCATTATTCAGGATCACATCACTCTCACACATGGGACAATAGAGGCGAATAAGCGAAATGAAACCGAGAAGCTCCCAGATCAATCACACCATTCCTAAGCATCATAGAGTATGCAGTTACTGAACAAAAATGTGTTTTAGCGCTCAAGCTCCATGGGGCTTGTTATAAAAAAATCAAAACAAATGTTTCAATGTCAATTTTTTTGAAAATAAATAAACATTCTCATGTGGATGTATATTGCATGTGTGCAAATTTTCATGAGAAAATAAATTGACAGCTGAGCTACAGTGACATGAGAAATCTTTGATTTTGTAAACGGTGTGTGCACTGTTCACTATATAAAATCGACGCTTTTGACATTTTCCTATAGCTCGTGAATCGATGTATTTTCTCCTGAAAACTTGCACACTTGTGATACACATCCATATGACGTGGATTTTTTTTCTGAATTTTTACAAAATTTAAAATTCAAATTTTGAATGTATCAAATAAAGGGCTCCATGGAGCCCGAGCACGAAAACACCACAGTCGTTACTGCTCTCTCTTACAATATTCAACTAGGGCATGGGATAAGAAATTAGCTACGCGTGTGACCTTCAAAATCAGAATCTATTGTATGCGCTCCATCAACCCAAATGCCTCCTTTTTCAAATCAATGAGCGTACGGTCTATGAAGGAACTTCCGAATCTTGGATATTGTTTGTTATCTGATGTGTACATATGGACATATGTAATGAACTACGCGGAAAATGCCAACGGAGGCCGAGCTCCAGGGAGCTCGGTATTTTGAAAAAAATCAAAATTTATATTTCAAAGTTTCAGAAAAATTCAAAAAAAATTCCACGGTGACTTAAAACATTTCCGCACGAACGTGTGAAAAATTATTTGAATTTGTTGTGATTTGTAGGCTGTACAAAAAAAACAAAATTCCGGCCCAACAACAAAATATATCGGCCCATTTTAGAAATACGTTTTTGTTTATTTTCTGTACGCTACGTGTGAAAGTATTTGGTTTTGAATTTTTGCACACACGCAATACACATGTGCGAAAGTGTATACAAAAATTTTCAAATTTTTTCACCTTGTGGAAATTCGTATTTTAAAAACGAGCTCCGTGGAGCTCGGCCTCCAAAAGCCCTCACTCATGAACTACGGTCCTATACGTCTACGCACTGGCGGAGCTATGTCTATCGTTGCTGGGGCCATCCCCCCCGCGCCCACCCTCAGCCCATGATTTTTTTGTGAAGAAACTTTATTTTGTGTGGCACAAATTCAGAGAAATAAAGTTTTTGGCGCCTCTAGAAAATTATATTTGGTCATTTGCCCCCTCAGCTCTTCCTCTCTAGCTCCGCCACTGCGTATACGGTTGTCTTTTGTACGCGACGTGGCCTGCATGCACTACTATTACATACGTATTGTGGTTTCTACGTTCGTTGTGGTTGGATGGATTGCACAACTTCTTATGCTTGATTTATCATACTTGATGCATCCATGAGATTTACTTTTAACTATTTTACATGACAGCTTCTAGCAGATCGTGTATTATACTCCTTATCTACATGAGTACTTATTTTCTCCATCCTACATCTCTATCTCTACTCCTAATGGAGCAGTTGGTAGTCTCCGCCGGTCAATTTTCGTCCCACCACTTTCGTTCGGTTTTTTTTTCGTAGGTTTTTTTTCGCATCATCTCCCACCCCCGTCTCTCTCGTTGGTTTATTTTCGTCCGCCCAGCCACCTGCCCGTAAGGGTTTCCACGCCCTGCAAGGTCGGGGCGGAGGCGGCGGCGGCAGCCAGTCACACGCACGCCGAACGAAGGGCGATGCCGCCGAATGCTTCTGGTCATCATCCTGTCAGGGTCGTCGTGCGCAAGCGTGCTGCTGACGACGGCTGCCTGTGGCACCAAGCCACCAACCAGACGGGTCCGGGCAGCGGTCGCGAATGAGCTGGGTCCGTCTGAGGTGCGCCAAGGCATCGCCCAAGCCCAAGCCCGAGACTCCGGCCAATCGAACTCGGCACCCCTCGTCTTGGCGATCTCGCGACTCTGGCCATGTCGGTGAGTACCCCTCCCTTCAGATCTCGATTCGCCCCCACTTGATGGACCGCTCCCCTCGCCCCCCGCAGATCTTCTCCGCAGCCAACGAGCGGTAGCAGGCCACACGGCGTAGATCCCCCGTCCTTCGTCCGCCCCACGCGCCGGTCGCCGGTGGCTGCCACATTGTTTCGTTCATCCTCCCAGTAGTTGCACGCGGCGGTCCCTGCCCTCGCGGTCTGAGTAGAGGCTCGTTTTTCCTGATGGTGGCGCTCTGCCAGCGGCGGTGGCTTTCTCCCAACTGTTGCGCCCTTCAACCCCTACCCCTGACTCTGGATGCAAGCTGAGCGGGCATCGGCCAGCCCGCACTGGCCAACGCGGGCGTTCGTGGTCCAGGCGGATCATGTCGCGATTCGCATGCATGCATCCTACATCTTATAGCTAACCTACACAAGATGCGCCATGCAACTGTGACGGATGGCATCATGGCTAAATACAGAGCAGGTAGGCATTGGTGCAAGCTGACTTGCAGCACACACACCGGCCAGAGTGGATCCTTTGCCGTATTATTCAGGTCCCGATCAGGTTCCCTACTGCACGCACATGAACGATCTTCGGCACCTCCTCCGGCGGCGCCGCCCCGCCGCCAGCCGTGGACACGCCGCACACTCATCGCCGCATCGCACTCTTTGCCACCGGGTGCGCCACCACAGCCACCCGCCCTCAGCTGATGCGCACAGCCGGACCAACTGGGTCATGATGAGCTCCGTGGCATGCCTGGTGTTGCCGCTGGGGCACACATTGAGGAGTGCACGCTGCGTGGGATGAGCCTGTTATACAGTACGGTCGTGCACCTCTCTCGCGTCGAGAAGGACAGGAATTCTCATGAGAGTTTTCTCCCTTTCGCGGGATACGCGGGACTGTGCGGCGTCCGCTGGACAAAGCGGTCGGACTATTTGAGACCGCTTGACATGATGCGGTTGGCCCGGCAGCGTTTTGCGGTTTTCGTCGCGGACGCGCACGGCTTAGCGGGCAGTCCCCCCCCCCCCCCCCCCCCCCCCCCCCCCCACCCCACCCCCCCCCCCCCCCCCCCCCCCCCACCAATTGCATCCTTCACCCTGACCCATTGAGTCCTCCCCATTTGCTTGAATTTGATGTTCAAATGTAGGACTGGATTTTGAAGTTTGTCTTGTTTATCTTGAATTCCCTCTGACCCCTAATCATCTGTGTGTAGTAGAACTGTAGAACTACTTGTCCTTCCTATACCCCACTAACTTTTTTCTTACTATATCATAGTTTTTTTGATTATTGGCAAACAAAACAACAATTATTTACCTCATCCTTTTTTATCTGCAGATTGATCTGCCAACATAGAGAGGAAGCTGCAAAGAAGCTCCAAGTGGATGTAGAGGTACATGTATCTGTGATTTTAGGACCACTACAGCCAAAGTTTTCATGAAAACTGCAGGGTTGCTTAAGAGGAACAAACAGTTCTTAAGTTACATTAGAGCGTCTGCTCAGCTGTAAATTAGTAATACATGCACAGAGAGACTAATCTGGTATGTTCAGTAGTAATACATCAATTAAGTTCGGTACATGGTTCGTGTATTGCATATGATGGTTCAGGTATGGTTTATTCCATTCAGGCTAATCTGCTATGTTGTGATGAGTTTGGGCATTTCGACAAAGAGAGCAAATCGATTATGGAGAAGAATTTTTGTGTGCTATGGATTTGCCATTGATGATTTACACTTTAGTTTGCACCAACATTGTAGTATTATATTACTAAACATTTGATTTTTTTTCATTTAGACAATTTTTGGTAGGCACACCTATGTCAACATATTGTGCCCTCCTTAAATTCAGTTATAAGTACTTCTGTTTGTGTGATGTTGCCTTCTCTTATGATGTGGTCATAGGCCAAACTGATTTCTCCTCTCTTTATCTGTAAAACTACAATCCAACATTCTTGGCCGCCCACCCATGTTTGACTTGGTCTATGTGGCACTGTGCAGAAAGCCTGAGCCCAAGAAAACTCCACTGTGGCTCACTGCTTCTGCTAATGAGTCGTATAAAAAGAGTCCTGTGCACACAAGTATCCATTTATTATTATTATAATAAGTTCATTGCTACCACTTTTACTTCTCCTTATTGTTTTCTGTGCCTTTGTATAATATGCTATTATAGGATATGTTCTTGTTCCAACCAAATTCATAATATAGTTCATCCTTACCAAATAGTAGTGTCTACTTAACTAATCTGTACTATGATCTGGTGGCTTTGGTAGTTTCATCAGTATCTTGCACTTCTTATATATAAGGACCCTTTAGGAACTTCTAAATTTTTATTTTGTCATTAGTGGTGTGTTGTGTCTGGTTAAATTGGTATTACTAATAGCTTTCTTTCAGTTTTCTCTTCAATTACAGCTTGTGGACACATAGGTCTTTCTGTCTATTGTTGTTTTAACTGTGTAAATTGGATGGTTCATGAATAATAATAATAAGTTTATAATTGTGCATGTAGACTTCATATTGGTCATTACTCATTACTATTGAGTCCGTCTTCAAATTGAATGTTTTAGTTTGCTACTTAACTTATATTGACATTTAGCATAGCTCAAACTGTGTGTGTGAATTTGCTTAGCTAATTTACATAGTCCAAAGAAAGAAGAAAAGTTCTACTTGTAGAACATCCAAATCGGAAAGCTCCCGGGAAGAATGTTCGTTCCGCTAGGAGCATATGGACAAATAATAGCAGACCATTATCTGTAGATGATATCAAAAAAGCAAGATGTGTGCCATGTTTATGCAGGAGAAGTATGGCAAGGTTGACACAAGTAAGAACACCCCAAGCTTTTTTCAGTGGCGTAAACCATAACTTTTATGAATGCTATTATAGTATATGTAAGATAGCTGATGTAGTTAAAACTATCCATCTTTAATTTACACATTTTCATATGAGTAAGCTTTTACGACAACTATTGGATTATGGCAATAATTCTTGGATTATCCAAGTACAAGCGCAAGTGGGCTGGTTATTTAACTGGATTTTCTTGTACACATCTGCAGGTTGCGGAACAGCCATGACAAAGATCCTGTGTTGCAACAATTAACGTGATGTTGAGCATTCTTTTTATTTTCTTATTATTTTGTGCGGATGTAGGTCATGCAAAGACGAAACCATCAAAATATTTTTCTGGATCCCCTTCTACATTGCCCTTATATTATTGCCCTAACTTGTTCTCCAACGACCTATTTTGTTTTGTTGTGGTGTAGAAAGCGCATCAACCTTCACCATGGTTTTGTTGTCGCTGGCTGCAATCTAATTTTACAACCAGTTCATACAAGTTATCATCTGTCCTTACTTCAGAGAGCCATTACAAAATACCCGTTGAATCCAAAGCTTCTCCTTTGCGGATATTGAGGTACTCATCAAAGCATATCCTTTATCTTGGTTATTTCATTGTACAATTATTATCTTTAATCTGTTGTCAAGTATCACCAATCCAGCTTTACTCAAGATCCCATAGATCCAGCTTCTTGTTTGATTAATATAGTTCATATCCAAGAATTGATGTTTGTTTTACATCATGTTTTTTATCATGCGAGTACTACCAATTGCCTTAGTGCATTTGATAGTAGTGTCAGGCAAGGTTACTGTCAATGGAAAGGAAATAATGGGCCAAGGATGTGTCTGGAGATGTCAATGAAAAGGAAAGAACAACGTGTATAGTGATCATAGAATGAATGGAGCTGGTCTTTTGTGACAAAATAGGATGAGCATTTTCTTGATGCATTCAGATCCTGTAGAAACAAACGGGCTGGAGTAGTGTTCAGGTGTACATTGGTCATATAGAGGTGGATGTTAAATATAATCCCCATGAAGTTGAATTATGACCTGTATTACTATTTCTTAATATATTTTGTATCCCGTGGCAATGATGGGCATTTTGGGATCTCATATATCTCAAATTAAAAATTCATTGATTGTTTTAGCTATTTTACTGTGCATGGTTGAGTTAGAAAATAACAGTAGTTCTACATAAACATACAGCTATATTAATATACATTACGTAGTCTTAGTAAAATGGTACAAATCTGAAGTCATCCAACTCTAGCAAAACTAAAAAAATCATAAGTGCAATCCCATATTGAATAAAGTACAAATATGTATGTACACAAAAATATTAAGATAAATGTTATGAAAGATTGATATGTTTAGGTCTCACAAATAGCTAGCCTATCCTACCACACATTTTTTTTCCAGTCCTAGCACACATTTTGAAGACTGGATCCACCATCATTTTGGCGGGGCAGCCTTGGACTCCATCCTATCATTGGGCTCCTCCAAATGAACTCATCTACAACTGTTGCTGAACCGCACAAGGGGGGCACCATGAAAGTTGTACTAGGGCAGATGTCCAAGTACTATGTTCAGGCTACAGGTTGGGTCAAAATTTGTATTGCTACAAGAAAATGTGTTTTGTACAAAGAAAAAAGTTAGTTAGATGTTAGATTCTATTTTTGGTGCACATTTCTATTAAAAGTTAAAGTTGTAACTCAAGTATGTTTCTTACCGGAGTCAATTGCATGAACAACATGTCAAAAACTTCAGATTTTTTTGGAATTGTGTACTTTTTTTTTATTTTACTATCCACAAGGGTGCATTTGAGCCCGGGATCAGAATATGACTTTGGCTACTCATTCTGTATTAAACAAGGAAACATATATACACATCATTCCTACATGCTGAACCTTGAGCCAAAACCATCCAAACCCAAGTTCTGTGTGGGCCAATTGGACGGACGTGAGTGATGCACGTCTGATTGTTGTCGTTTGTTTGCCGACTCTGATTTTCCTAAATGATGGTCTTTGTTTCTAGAGGTTTGTAGCAATAAATCTGTGAGTTTTATCACGTGAGTCTGTTGATTTTTCTATATCAGAAAAAGGCAGATGGTGTACATCTAAGTTAGTTTGGCAAACTGAGTTGATTTTACATTCAGAAGAGAGTAGTCAAACCTTAAGCCACCTTTGAGTTATCGCAATTCATACAACTTATGTGCACTTAAGAATATTGATGCAATGCAAATTTAATATGAACATAGAATCTAAAGGAGGAAATACAATGCAAAATTTGTAAACATTAAATGCCATCCTGGAAGCACCACGGGGATAAGTAAATGACATCCTAGAAGCACAACTGGATTAGTTATTTGCGGGGAAAGTCAAACAACAGACGGAGGCACCGCATGTGCTCGATAGTGCTGACATGCCTGGTTGGGAACTGCATGTGAAGTTGGTTCCATAGTGAATCAGGGTGGCATCAGAGAAGTTGTTGCTATCCGAGTAGCGTCGAGGAGGACCTACGAGCGACAGGAGGGAGCTCAGTTCTAGAGGTCATGGGTTGGCCGGAGGAGGAGAGGGCTTGGGGGCCATCATGGACGACACACGCCTCCTCTCTCTTGATGGTGGATGTGGATCGACATGAACACGAGGGAAGCGCATCAAGGCAGAGAGCGAGGCGGTTGGCGGGGGACTCCTCCTTGGCGGTCCGTGGGCAAGTATCTTGTCAAGGAGAGAGGGTGCTATGGAAAAGGTGATGTGAGCATCATCCGGCTTTAAAGGAGAGGACTCCAACGAAAATATCCCGCTACGAAGGGAAACTGAGTGGGAAGAATAGGATCCGGCAGGAAAAGGGAATGGTGCATCTTGGGGTGGGTTTTTTTTTTGTGTTGGATATAATATGACGAATAGTCCAGACAACCACATTTCTCGCCCACATATGAGCTGCATTTTAGGGAGCCCGACAGTGCAGATGGTTGAATTTTGGGAAGCCTGCCGGGCGTCCGTTTGATGTCCGAACACGCCTATACGTATTACGGAGAAATGGGCTTCGACCATGGAGACGACCTTAACCATTTATTTGATTTATTTGTATGCATTGTAGCCTGTAGCAAAACTGATATGGATCAGCCAAGGTTGTTAAATTTTCATTTTTTTCCTTTTTCTTAATTTAAGCCCTTAAGTTTATGCTGTTAAATGCATACACAGAACTTAGTTCCAGATTTAACAAGAATACATTTTACAATGAACTTCATAGCTGATGTTGATCATAATTAGTAAGTGTACAGAGCATTTCAAGGGATTTCTGTTTTGTGCATATTGTATACCTATTGTTAAGTATGCCTATTTGTAGCATATTGCAGACTTGCAGTGAAGTAGTGCCATCTAAGTACCAGATGTATGTTATTTTCAAATAAGCTTTCCTTAAAATGGAAAATACTAAAAAGCAGATTGTGCCACACTATGCAATTAAGGTGCCTTTTACTCAAAACTCAATGCAACATCTTGTTATTCCCAACGAAGATGATGTTGTGATGAGAAAACGTAGCATATAGCTCTTTTTTTAACTTTCCAGCTCACCTTTTACGGTGGCTGCCACTCTTGGCAAAGTAGAATCACCTGGTCATAGTCCTATATATTCTGATACATCTCCAACGCGCTCTTTCCGTTCATCGATATGTGTTATGGGGTTATAACTTCCAGACATTTTGAGATATGTATTTTGGACTCTTTCATATCTGCTGCATCATCTGGTCTTATAAATTTCAGGCCTTTTGAGATCTGTATTTTGGACTCTTTCACTGCTTCTATTTTTTAGCTGATGTTCTTTTGGTTTTATTGGTGCATGAGGGTGCGATAAAAATAATTAGCAGTAATACACACTAACGTGAAGTTTAGGATTAGGTGTAACTTTATGGAATTACACTTAGTAAGTACCATTTTTATGGGTTGAAGCCGCGCACCAGGAAAAGGGTGCCATGCAGAGGAGCATCGGATGTGGCTGGACGTCCACTTCAAGGAAGATGGAGGGCGAGCCTCCACATCAGGGAAGAAACGAGGGGCTCCGGTGCACTTGCCAAGGAAGCTTCTCTTTGTAAGGAAGCTTCTCTTTGTAGTTTCTGTGTGCCAAGTTTCAATGGTCAGTCTGTATTTTTTCTGAAATCAGTTTGTGAATTCTGAATCTATCTTACTAATACTGAAGCCATCTCTTGTTTCTTCCCTGATTGTACATATAGAGTATTACTTATCAGGTTTATTGTAGATTGGAGTTGTCCCTTCACTCTTGATCAATAACCAGATATTGACAAGCTCGAGTTATCCATGGATGCGTGGAAAAGATTATTCATTGTTGTGGTATGCATATCTGTAGGATTAAATTCATCTGAATTATGAGCTTTGTCACACTTTGCAGAGTACAGAGACTTCAGTTCACATAATTTGTTTGTACATATGTTGATGTCAGGTGGAGGTGGTCATGCCGGCACCACCGTTTCGCCGCATGCTGATGCGATATCGAAGTGCCTCCTCGGCAGATGAAGAACTAAGCGTGGCAGTGCTAATGAGGATGCAGGATCCACCGCCACCGGCCAGTCTGAGTGCGTTGTTGTTTTCATTCTTTGGGTCCTAGGGATTTCAAAATCAGGTGTTCGTCCCTGCTGATTTCCGGGAGACAAACTGATTTCATTGGCATCATCTGTTTCATTGCCTCACCAATATCCATGTGAGCCTGAGATGTACATGAATGTACACATTGCGTGGCTGTGTTCCTGCAGGTGATTGCAGAGAACTTCGTAGGCAGATCAATTACGAGGAGGTCAAGGCTGACCTGGAGTGGGGTGGGCACCAACATGAAGGAGCTGGAGATATCTCTATTTTTGTCAGGCATTATTCAGGCTCTAAGCTTTCCCTTTTCCTATCCCACATTACTTGACATTATTAAATTCAGTACGCTTACTCAATTGTGAACAAGTTCATGTGGTAAGTAGGACCAACAAAAGTTGGCTGGCAACTGCTATGTATATGTTATGGATCAGCCAAGGTTGTTAAATTTTCATTTTTTTTTCCTTTTTCTTAATTTAAGCCCTTAAGTTTATGCTGTTAAATGCATACACAGAACTTAGTTCCAGATTTAACAAGAGTACATTTTACAATGAACTTCATAGCTGATGTTGATCATAATTAGTAAGTGTACAGAGCATTTCAAGGGATTTCTGTTTTGTGCATATTGTATACCTATTGTTAAGTATGCCTATTTGTAGCATATTGCAGACTTGCAGTGAAGTAGTGCCATCTAAGTACCAGATGTATGTTATTTTCAAATAAGCTTTTCTTAAAATGGAAAATACTAAAAAGCAGATTGTGCCACACCGTGCAATTAAGGTGCCTTTTACTCAAAACTCAATGCAACATCTTGTTATTCCCAACGAAGATGATGTTGTGATGAGAAAACGTAGCATATAGCTCTTTTTTTAACTTTCCAGCTCACCTTTTACGGTGGCTGCCACTCTTGGCAAAGTAGAATCACCTGGTCATAGTCCTATATATTCTGATACATCTCCAACGCGCTCTTTCCGTTCATCGATATGTGTTATGGGGTTATAACTTCCAGACATTTTGAGATATGTATTTTGGACTCTTTCATATCTGCTGCATCATCTGGTCTTATAAATTTCAGGCCTTTTGAGATCTGTATTTTGGACTCTTTCACTGCTTCTATTTTTTTAGCTGATGTTCTTTTGGTTTTATTGGTGCATGAGGGTGTGATAAAAATAATTAGCAGTAATACACACTAACGTGAAGTTTAGGATTAGGTGTAACTTTATGGAATTACACTTAGTAAGTACCATTTTTATGGGTTGAAGCCGCGCACTAGCAAAAGGGTGCCATGCAGAGGAGCATCGGATGTGGCTGGACGTCCACTTCAAGGAAGATGGAGGGCGAGCCTCCACATCAGGGAAGAAACGAGGGGCTCCGGTGCACTTGCCAAGGAAGCTTCTCTTTGTAGTGTCTGTGTGCCAAGTTTCAATGGTCAGTCTGTATTTTTTCTGAAATCAGTTTGTGAATTCTGAACCTATCTTACTAATACTGAAGCCATCTCTTGTTTTCACTCCTTGTGAGCCTAGCAAAATGACCCGCTTGGGCCGAACGAGGACAGGTGCGTGGTGGTGGACATAAGAAGCACGGCGAACATTGAGCTACAGAGGAACATTATGAAAGGTACGTGCGGTGACTCCATCCATGCTTGGCCACACACCAAAGTATGTTTCCACTGTTGCTAACCTAAACAAATTCGTTTACTTTGAACTGAACAATGATGCATCGTGATACGGAGGTTGGAGAGGCTGGAGGAGACCATATGCCAACACAAAGCGCATCTTGATGGCCATCAATGAGGAGCTGGACCTGCCCACCAGTTTTTTTAAAATCAGGCCCGTACACCAGGCTAATTGCAAGCATCGGGTACTTGTTAGCTATCAATTAAATCTCTTGTCCTGCAAAAACATGTGCTTTTTTATGAAAACATTTTACATGAGCGTTGTAGGATGATTTGGACGAGACGACTGATGAGGACATGAGCGTTGTCGGGTGATTTGGATGAGAGGACTGTAGCACGATGCAATGAAGAGCCAGATCATCCGTCCGCTCCCAGCTCACTTCCCGGTTCTGTCGTGCTGCCCCGTGCACCAACCATCCATTAAAGGTTCTAAGGTTAGAGTTTGGTATAACTTTCGTTGTCACTTTATTATCTATCGATCCACATGTTTGTATTTTAGCAGACATGAGTTACTTTATCATCTTTCCAGGAAGAAATTACTAGAGAGAAGAAAACCCAGTTTTACAAGTAGTGACAGTCCAACATCATATTGGCAAGTCTGGTTTCTCTTTCCGTGTACATAAGTGTATAATTTATTTTAAGTAACTGTTTCCTCGGCCCTTATTGCCACCATTTTCTCAAGTGCAACCGCAAGCTTAGTAATAGCAAGATAGTAACAATATTTTTTTTCGAGGATTGACATGTTATGGTTGTTTATGGAATTCTATTTCTGTTTCTACCTGATAATTAACTATTCGCAAGATGTGTTTTTATTGACTATGCGGCGGTGAAAACTTGAGAATAGGAAGGGATTTAGCATGGTGAAAGGAATGTATTGAAATATTATTGATTTTTCACCTTAAAAGTAATCTTGTTAAGGTATGCCAACCGTATATATTTTCTCAACTAGGAGTTAAACACATATTGAGGATGGTAAAAAGCTTTGTTTGGACCAATATTATGAAATTAGATCATTGGAAATTTCCCTTCGGTTGAAAGAGTAGTGGCCTTCAATTTCAAGGTTTGTAATTAAAGAAATTTATGCACTTGTGTTGTTCCTCCTCCTGTGTGGATCGCGAGAGATTTAGAAGGCTGAAATGGTTCAGGCAATTGCCGACTATCTGACGTATTGAGACCATCATGGACGCCACCCGAGCTATTTGTGATATCCAGAATTTAAGCTGACACAAAGAGTTAGATGCGAGCAATGGTATTAGCTATGCTAGCTTTTTTTTTCTTTAATATGCTCCCAGTTGGAAAGAGAATGTAAATACCCATAGCTTGCTCATCTGTATTTCTTTATCCACACTTTGTCATTCCATTGTATCTTCAGCTGCCGGCTGACGAGGGAAGCATTATCGCCTTGGTATGTCATCCAGGAAAGTCTCGTTTGTAGAAAAATGGGTCAAGCAATTTGTCTTTCTACCTTCTAAATATCAGAGATGAACCATATTACATATTATTTCCCATGAATGTTAGAACATTCTTACAAACTACATATGTGAGTGTATTGTGTTTGTGCAAATCGTTATATCGTACATTCATGTTTCAAAATCAATATATCTCATCCTGGTTGGAAGCGTGGGATGTGAAACAATATGTAAAACGCAGGGTACATTCCTAGAGCAACCTAGGCTGTAACAGAAATATGGAGAATCATTTGAGGGATTTTAAATGGTTGTGATAGCAAAATATGCACATGTGACAATATTGATTCAGTTTTTTATGAAAGAATTTAGCATTATAGGGGAGGGCAGGGAACACGAGCATGTGAGAGAAATAGGGGAGTGCAGAGAGCAGGGACTGGATGCTCTGTTATGAAGTGGTTTCATAGTAGTTAGATAGAGGGACGATGATACATGCAATCATTTGCATAATATAATAGAAATATGCCGCATGAGTCATCATTTAAGTGAGAAGAACTTGGTTCATGGGATTTGTAGTGGACAAAAGCCAAAACAAATTGTTTTTATAACAGCTAATTCGACAACACAAGTGCTACACCTTGATCATTATGTGCATATGATACTATTCTAGCTATTTTCCTCTGTACGGTGATTTTAATCCTGGCGTAGGAGGGTTCGTACGAGTGGAACTGTCAACTCTCATGCAATGATTAAAAAAGAAAAATGAGAGCAATTTGGGATGGTTTTTTATGTATAACATTTTCTAAATTGTATGCAAAAAATTGTTTAATTTATCAGAACTTTTAGGAGGGACAGGCTCACGAATGTTGGAAGACATTCAAAGTTAGAAATGATGGAAATGCCTATGGCAATTTGGTGAACTTGGAGAAAACATATGCGAATTTGGGCTGGGTGGCAATGTAGATATGAAGCCAAACAACCCGTATTCATCTGTTGGTGCATTTGTTAGGGATGATGGAACTCAATAATTTGATAGACTTGAAGGGAACACTAGGTGGATTTGATGTGGGGTGATGACATAGCGAAGTAATAACACAATGACTGAACAACTGTATTTAAAGGGCTCGCGATAGATCCATTTGTCGGGCCGTGGCAACGCACGGGCATTCTACTAGTATACTACAAGAGATGTACTCCTTTATCACATTATTATATCCTCAAGGCTATCATTAAAGGTAGGTTATTTAATAAAGACTTTTTCAATTGTCCTTGGTTTTTTAGGAATTAATTATATTTAATTAATGGGATAATCTCTTTTTTTGTAACTAACGTGCGGTTAGTAGGTGCTAACCGTCGCGTCCCTCTCTCCCGTCTATTGTAAGGAACACGTCGTTCCGGATGCATCCCTTCGGGGATGTAAATTGTAAAGACATCATCATCAGTAATTGAGAGATTGTTACTGTTCATTTGTTTTGTTTTCTATCACGTTGTGAGCACCTCATCTCTACCAAGAGTCCAAGACGACTCTTCCCAGAGAGCGGTTAGGCGACGACCAGGAAGAACAACGGCGCGGCGCGGCGCTTCGGTGGTGCGACACGACGCCCTCCGGCGGTGCAAGACCGCATGTCCCGGCAGACATGCCTGGCGGCGTGGTGACACTTCCCGACCGCGGAGGCGGCGCCCATGGCGCAGCCAAGGCCTTCGGTCTTAGCGTGAGGCGGCTCCGCGGCTGCCCTAGTGGTCGGGCAACTGGCGGCCTGGTGCCACACCAACGCGAAGCGGAGGCGACAGCGCGTGAATCCCTGATGAGAAGCGGCTGCCGAAGCAAGGACGGAGGCACTCTTCGAATGGCATATGCACACAAAGAATAGATGAAGCGTACTACAAGTAAGAACTACTCACGATTGATTACGTTTCCAGGTACATGGGACAGCAGGATCCATGGTACTTCGGCGTCCACGACGGTTTTCGTACCTGCGTAGGCGGAGGCAGACTGAGCGTCCTCGACCACGGGGATGGCGGACAACGCGGCCCTGTGGAATACGTAGAATATTTGGATCGACGATTAACATTGATCATATGCCGTAGCATATATAGAGTACAAAGGCAATACAAATCTCAACCGTATCCTGATTACGTAGAAAGGATCAGGAGATATCTCTATGTTAGGAAAGAATAAACAAGATCCTGACCTGCCTAAGTACATGTGATAATACACTGTTCAACACCCCCCGCAGTCAATACGTCACCAGTGACGCATAGACTGGACCGGAACTCCTCGAAAGTGGAAGTCAATAACCCCTTCGTCATGACATCGGCGAACTGTTGAGCGGCAGGAACTTGTAGGACGCGAATGTGACCAAGGGCCTCCTGCTCATGAACAAAGTGGATGTCAAGCTCAATGTGCTTGGTACGTCAATGATGAACGGGGTTGGCGGAGAGGTAGACGGCAGAGACGTTGTTGCAGTAGACCACAGTGGCCTTGGACACATCATGCTATAACTCCTGAAGTAGCTGGCGGAGCCAGGAACACTCAGCCACGGCGTTGGCCACGGCGCGGTACTCGGCCTCGGCACTGGAGCGCGATACCGTGGGTTGTCATTTAGACGACCACGATATGAGAGACGGCCCAAGGTAGACACAATAGCCGGAAGTAGAGCGACGAGTGTCGGGACAGCCGGCCTAGTCTGCATCAGAGTATGCGACCAAGTCGGTGGAGGGTGATGCCGTCAAGGTGAGCCCAAGAGCCATGGTGCCGCGAATGTACCGAAGAATGCGCTTCACCAGGGACTAGTGGGAGTCACGAGGGGAGTGCATGTGAAGGCAGACCTGCTGAATGGCATACTGCACATTCGGCCGGGTGAGCGTCAAGTACTGTATGGCACCAACGATGGAGCGACAAAAGGAAGCATCCGATGCTGGTGAGCCATCAAGAGCGGACACCTTGGCCTTCGTGTCGATAGGCGTGGGAGCAGGCTTTCAATTAAGCATAGCGGCTCGCTCGAGCAACTCATGAGCATACTTCTATTGATGGAGAAAGAATCCATCAGCACGCCGCACTACCTCAATCCCGAGGAAGTAGTGTAAGGGGCCCAAGTCCTTGATGGCAAACTCGGCGCTGAGACGAGCGGTGAGTTGCTAGAGGAACTCAACTGAAGAGGCCGTCAAGATGATGTCGTCGACGTAGAGCAGGAGGTACGCAGTCGCATTGCCGTGATGGTAGACGAACAGCGAGGCATCGGAGCGAGTAGCTCGGAGGCCAAGCTGCTGAAGAAATGCGGCAATGCGCAGGTACCACGCGCGGGGGGGGGGGTGCTGCTTGAGGCCGTAGAGCGAGCGTGACAGTAGGCAAACATGGTCCGGATGAGTGTGAACGACAAACCCGATGGGTTGTTGACAGTAGACCTGCTCGTCGAGATGCCCATGCAAGAAGGCGTTGGAGACGTCCATCTGATGCACCGGCCAACCACGGGACACTGCGAGCTGAAGAACAGTGTGAATCGTGCTGGGCTTGACGGCCGGGGCAAATGTGTCAGTGAAGTCAACACCGGCCCGCTAGCGAAAACCATGAACCACCCATCGAGCCTTGTACCACTCAAGAGTGCCGTCGAGCCGAGTCTAATGACGAAAGACCCACTTCCCACTGATGATATTGGCTCCGGGAGGGCGTGGGACGAGCTGCCAGGTGCGATTGAGTTGAAGCGCATCGAACTCATCTCGCATCGCCGCAAACCAGTGGGGGTCACGAAGTGCTTCGCGAGCGGTCGTCGGAATCGGTGATGGCGATGACGTGGAGGCGGCACAGACATACTGATCCGAGGGGTAGCGTGTGCTCGGGCAAACTACGCCAGCCCGAGCGCGAGTCACCATACGCCGAGGAGGAGATGGTGCGGGCGGCGGAGTAGCCGTGGCAACGGGCAACAAGGATGATGAAGAGCCCGCCGCAGAGGAGGCAACAGTAGACCCCGAGGTGCATGGTGTCGAGGGGCCTGCCGCACCCGAAGATGGCGCCGAAGAGGAAGATGTGGCGGACCAAGTGGCTGTGGAGGCAGCGGCCGACGTAGACGGCGAGTCGGCGGCTGATGTCACCATGTCCGCATCGGACGTGGGTGGCGATCCAGCAGCCGAGGGCGCCACATCCGGAGAAGGTGGGGGCGCAACATCCGGATAAGGTGGGGGCGCTGGAGAGCCACGGGTCGGGGCAGGGGCTGTCCGCGAGTGACCCCCACAAGGCCATCGAGGCGCATCCGGTGGTGTGCTGCCGTCCGAAGATGGTGGTGAAGCTGGGGACACCTGCTGAAATGGGAAAACTTTCTCATCAAAGTACACATGTCGAGAAGTAATCACATGAGGAGAGACGGGATCGTAGCACCGGTATCCTATAGTGTTGGGAGGATATCCGAGAAAGTTGCATGCGATAGAGTGTGGAGCGAGCTTATGTGATGTGGTTGATGCGATACTGGGATAACAGAGGCACTCAAAAACGCGAAGCTCGTCATAGGAGGGAGGAGTGTCATAGAGGAGGTGATGTGGTGCATAGTTCTAGCGAGTGCGACATGGCCGGAGGTTAATTAATAAGGATGTCGTGGCAAGTGCATCCGGCCAAAAACGAGGCGGCACATTGGCATAAAAGAGGAGCGTGCGAACACAGTCGTTAAGAGTTCGAAGCACAGGCTCGGCGCGCCCATTTTATTGCGAGTTATATAGGCAAGTTAGATGAAAAATTGTACCGGGTGTGGTCAGAAGAGTTCAAACGGCGAGATTGTCAAACTCTTTCCCATTATCGGTTTGCAGTGCAAGAATGGGACGACCGAAGTGAGTGGCAAGATATGAGTAAAAGGCCTGGAGGGTGGATGGAACATCAGTTTTTCGCCGTAAGGGGAACGTCCACACAAAGTGAGAAAAATCGTCTAAAATGACAAGATAATAAAGGTAGCCCAAATTACTCGCAACAGGAGAAGTCCATACATCGCTGTGAATTAACTGAAACGGATATGAAGCAATAGTGGAAGATTCGCTAAAGGGAAGACGAACATGTTTGCCAACACGACAAGCATGACAAGTGTGAACGTCGACCTTATTACACGTGAAAGAAAATGTTTTGAGAATATGACGAACGGTAGCGGGGTTGGGATGGCCCAAACGAGCATGCCATAGGTCCACACCGGCGAAGAGGGCGATAGGGGCGGTGGCGGTAGAGGACGATGAATGCACCGGGTAGAGCTCGTCGGGGCTGTCACATCGGTGAAGAACCATCTGAGTACGGACGTCCTTGACAGAAAAACCACATTCGTCAAATTCAACAGTAACAGGATTTTCACGAGTAAAACAGCGAACAGAAACAAGATTTTTGATAAGTGTAGGAGAGACAAGTATGATGGATAAAGATAAAGGTGTAGAAGATGACGGAAAGGAAGCATGGCCAATAGGAGTAATAGGCAGAGAGGACCCATAACCTACGGTGATGCGAGTCGATGTGGTAACGGGGAAGGAAGTGTGAAGGTTACCGAGGTTAGACGACATGTGGGCGGTCACCCCGGTATCCATATACCAATCTCCGCCACCAGAATAGTTCGCCGGGGTGGGGGCGGAATGAAGAGCAGCAAACAAGGCCGGGACCCATGGAGCCGGAGGCAGTGCGGGCGCCGGGTTGGTGAAGTAGGGCGCCCCGGACTGTTGTTGGGGAGGGGCCGGGAGCATTGGGTATGCTCCGAACTGTTGCGGTGCCGCCAGGTGAGCCTTGGACGAGGTGGGGCGAGGGCCGAGGATCCCGGGCACAAGAGGGCGTGGCATTAGCATGGAATAAGCATGCACTACCCCTGTCCATGGATTGTGACCAAAGGACCAAGGGGGCGTGGGCTGCTGCTGCTGAATATGGGGTGCCCCCCGTTGTTGTTAGCCGGACGCGGCTGGCCTCCCTTTCTGTGACGACCGCCACGATCATGGGGCGCGGCCTGCTGTGGTGAAGGGAATGCCGGTGGCAGGGGCGCGGGTGGCGCAGGAGCACCGCGCGAGGTTCCAGCAGCGAGGGCAGTGTGGACTGCCCGGACCTTGAGCTGCTTCATGCGGCGTTCCTCCAAGCGGAGATAAGCCACGACCTTGTGAAAAGTCGGCTCGGGAATCAGCGTGAGGTTGGACGATGCATTACTGAACTCGTCGTTGAGGCCGGCCGTGAGCGTGCTGAGGAGGAGCTCATCGGAAACCTTCTCGCCAATGTCACGGAGCTCGTCAGAGAGACGTTTCAGGCGCGTACAAAACTCGTCAATGGATGAGTCGTTTTGATGGCACCCAAAAAGCTCTTGCTGCACCACGGTGTGAAACAAGTCCTTCGATATGGTTAGATAAAACCAGCGAATGATTGAAGCCTCGATGGCCGACCACTCCGGGTCGTGGCGCATGGCGTCCGGATCGACGGAGCCGTCGATATGCTCCTGGAGGTGGTACTCGCGCAAGAGAAGATGAAAATAAGTTTTCCAGGTGTAGTAGGAGTCGGTTTGGGAGAGACGAACGGGGATGCGCTCAAGTATGTTCACATCGCGAACTTCCTGGGAGGTTGGAGGATCGGGGCCAGCAAATGGGCTGGAACCTCCGGAGATGGATGAGTGTGGGGAGGCCATAGCAGCAGCGGGATGTGTATTGGACCTTTTTGGAGAAGAAAAGAACAAGGGAAGAAGTGGATGCAGCAGCGGCTAGAGAGCAGAGGTTGTGAGTTGAAGAAGAGAGGCGGCGGCTGCGAGGATAGGCAGCGGCGGCAGAGGCGAGAGGGCAGCGGCGGCACAGGTGCGGCGGCGGCGGCGAGGGCGGAAGCGAGGGTTAGGGAAACTTGGAAACTGATACCATGTGGAATAGAATATTTGGATCAATGAATAACATTGATCATATGCCGTAGCATATATAGAGTACAAAGGCAATACAAATCTCAACCGTATCCTGATTACATAGAAAGGATCGGGAGATATCTCTATGTTAGGAAAGAATAAACAAGATCCTGACCTGCCTAAGTACATGTGATAATACACTGTTCAACACCCCCCGCAGTCAATACGTCACCAGTGACGCATAGACTGGACCGGAACTCCTCGAAAGTGGAAGTCGATAACCCCTTCGTCATGACATCGGCGAACTGTTGAGCGGTAGGAACGTGTAGGACGCGAATGTGACCAGGCCACCTGCTCATGAACAAAGTGGATGTCAAGCTCAATGTGCTTGGTACGTCAATGATGAACGGGGTTGGCGGAGAGGTAGACGGCAGAGACGCTATCGCAGTAGACCACAGTGGCCTTGGACACATCATGCTATAACTCCTGAAGTAGCTGGCGGAGCCAGGAACACTCAGCCACGGCGTTGGCCACGGCGCGGTACTCGGCCTCGGCACTGGAGCGCGATACCGTGGGTTGTCATTTAGACGACCACGATATGAGAGACGGCCCAAGGTAGACACAATAGCCGGAAGTAGAGCGGCGAGTGTCGGGACAGCCGGCCTAGTCTGCATCAGAGTACGCGACCAAGTCGGTGGAGGGTGATGCCGTCAAGGTGAGCCCAAGAGCCATGGTGCCGCGAATGTACCGAAGAATGCGCTTCACCAGGGACCAGTGGGAGTCACGAGGGGAGTGCATGTGAAGGCAGACCTGCTGAATGGCATACTGCACATTCGGCCGGGTGAGCGTCAAGTACTGTAGGGCACCAACGATGGAGGGATAAAAGGAAGCATCCGATGCTGGTGAGCCATCAAGAGCGGACACCTTGGCCTTCGTGTCGATAGGCGTGGGAGCAGGCTTTCAGTTAAGCATAGCGGCTCGCTCGAGCAACTCATGAGCATACTTCTGTTGATGGAGAAAGAATCCATCAGCACGCCGCACCACCTCAATCCCGAGGAAGTAGTGTAAGGGGCCCAAGTCCTTGATGACAAACTCGGCGCTGAGACGAGCGGTGAGCTGTTGGAGGAACTCAACTGAAGAGGCCGTCAAGATGATGTCGTTGACGTAGAGCAGGAGGTACGCAATCGCATTGCTGTGATGGTAGACGAACAGCGAGGCATCGGAGCGAGTAGCTCAGAGGCCAAGCTGCTGAAGAAATGCGGCAATGCGCTGGTACCACGCGTGGGGGCCTGCTTGAGGCCGTAGAGCGAGCGTGACAGCAGGCAGACATGGTCCAGATGAGTGTCATCGACGAACCCGATGGGTTGCTGACAGTAGACCTGCTCATCGAGATGCCCATGCAAGAAGGCGTTGGAGACGCCCATCTGATGCACCGGCCAAGCACGGGACACTGCGAGCTGAAGAACAGTGTGAATCGTGCCGGGCTTGACGGTTGGGGCAAATGTGTTAGTGAAGTCAACACCGGCTCGCTGGCGAAAACCATGAACCACCCATCGAGACTTGTACCGCTCAAGAGTGCCATCGAGCCGAGTCTAATGACGAAAGACCCACTTCCCACTGATGATGTTGGCGCTGGGAGGGCATGGGACGAGCTGCCAGGTGCGATTGAGTTGAAGCGCATCGAACTCATCTCGCATCGCCGAAAACTAGTGGGGGTGACGAAGAGCTTCGCGAGCGGTCGTCGGAATCGGTGATGGCGATGACGTGGAGGCGGCACATACATACTGATCCGAGGGGTAGCGTGTGCTCGGGCAAACTATGCTAGCCCGAGCGCAAGTCACCATACGCCGAGGAGGAGATGGTGCAGGCGGCGGAGTAGCCGTGGCAACGGGCGACGAGGATGATAAAGAGCCTGCCGCAGAGGAGGCGGCAATAGACCCCGAGGT
Organism: Thinopyrum elongatum; assembly: GCA_011799875.1. Classification (NCBI taxonomy): domain Eukaryota; kingdom Viridiplantae; phylum Streptophyta; class Magnoliopsida; order Poales; family Poaceae; genus Thinopyrum; species Thinopyrum elongatum. Next base: position 62,702,799 of record CM022302.1, on the reverse strand, counting down.
GCGTGGTGTCTAGGGGCCTGCCGCACCCGAAGATGGCGCCGAAGAGGCGGCCATGGCGGACGAAGTGGCTGTGGAGGCAGCGGCCGACGTAGACGGCGAGTCGGCGGCCGACATCACCATGTCCGCATTGGATGTGGATGGCGATCCAGCAGCCGAGGGCACCACATCCGGAGAAGGTGGGGGCGCTGGAGAGCCACGCATCGGGGCAGGGGCTATCCACGAGCGATCCCCACGAGGCCATCGAGGCGCATCCGATGGTGTGCTGCCGTCCGAAGATGGTGGTGAAGCCGGGGACACCTGCTGAAACGGGAAAACTTTCTCGTCAAAGTACACATGTCGAGAAGTAATCACGCGATGAGAGACGGGATCGTAGCACCGGTATCCTTTAGTGTTGGGATGATATCTGAGAAAGATGCATGCGATAGAGTGTGGAGCGAGCTTATGTGATGTGGTGGATGCGATACTGGGATAACAGAGGCACTAAAAAATGCGAAGCTCGTCATAGGAGGGAGGAGTGCCATAGAGGAGGTGATGTGGTGCATAGTTCCAGCGAGTGCGACATGGCCGGAGGTTAATTAATAAGGATGCCGTGGCAAGTGCATCCGGCCAAAAACGAGGCAGCACGTTGGCATAAAAGAGGAGCGTGCGAACACAATCATTAAGAGTGCGAAGCACAGGCTCGGCCGCTCATTTTGTTGCGAGGTATATGGGCAAGTTAGATGAAAAGTTGTACCGTGTGTGGTCAGAAGATTTCAAACGGCGAGATTGTCAAACCCTTTTCCATTGTCGGTTTGCAGTGCAAGAATGGGTCGACCGAAGTGAGTGGCAACATATGAGTAAAAGGCCTGGAGGGTGGATGGAACATCAGATTTTCGCCGTAAGGGGAACGTCCACACAAAGTGAGAAAAATCGTCTAAAATGACAAGATAATAAAGGTAGCCCAAATTACGCGCAACAGGAGAAGTCCATACATCACTGTGAATTAACTGAAACGGATATGAAGCAATAGTGGAAGATTCGCTAAAGGGAAGACGAACATGTTTGGCAACATGACAAGCATGACAAGTGTGATCGTCGACCTTATTACACGTGAAAGAAAATGTTTTGAGAATATGACGAAGGGTAGCGGGGTTGGGATGGCCCAAACGAGCATGCCGTAGGACCACACCGGCGGAGAGGGCGACAGGGGCGGTGGCGGTAGAGGTCAATGAATGCACCGGGTAGAGCTCGTCGGGGCTGTCACGTTGGTGAAGAAGCATCCGGGTACGGGCGTCCTTGACAGAAAAACCACATTCATCAAATTCAACAGTAACAGGATTTTCACGAGTAAAACAGCGAACAGAAACAAGATTTTTGATAAGTGTAGGAGAGACAAGTATGTTGGATAAAGATAAAGGTGTAGAAGATGACGGAAAGGAAGCATGACCAATATGAGTAATAGGCAGAGAGGACCCATAACCTACGGTGATGCGAGTCGATGTGGTAACGGGGAAGGAAGTGTGAAGGTTACCGAGGTTAGATGACATGTGGGCGGTCACCCCGGTATCCACGTACCAATCTCCGCCACCAGAATAGTTCGCCGGGGTGGGGGCGGAATGAAGAACAGCAAACAAGGCCGGGTCTCATGGAGCCAGAGGCAGTGCGGGCGCCCGGTTGGTGAAGTAGGGCGCCCCGGACTGTTGTTGGGGAGGGGTCGGGAGCATTCGGTATGCTCCGAACTGTTGCGGTGCCGCCAGGTGAGCCTGGTGCGAGGTGGGGCAAGGGCCGAGGATCCCGAGGACAGGAGGGCGTGGCACTAGCATGGAATAAGCATGCACTACCCCTGTCCATGGATTGTGACCAAAGGACCAAGGGGGCATGGGCTGCTGCTGCTGAATATGGGTCGCCCTCTGTTGTTGTTAGCCGGACGCGGCTGGCCTCGGCGGCCTCCCTTTCTATGACAACCACCACGATCATGGGGCGCGGCCTGCTGTGGTGAAGGGAATGCCGATGGCGGGGGCGCGGGTGGCGCAGGAGCACCGCGCGAGGTTCCGGCAGCGAGGGCAGTGTGGACTGCCCGGACCTTGAGCTGCTTCATGCAGCGTTCCTCCAAGCAGAGATAAGCCACGACCTTGTGAAAAGTCGGCTCGGGAATCAGTTGAGATTGGACGATGCATTACTGAACTCGTCGTTGAGGCTGGCCGTGAGCATGCTGAGGAGGAGCTCATCGGAAACCTTATCGCCGATGTCACGGAGCTCGTCAGAGAGTCGTTTCAGGCGCGTACAAAACTCATCAATGGATGAGTCATTTTGATGGCACCCAAAAAACTCTTGCTGCAGGAACACGAGCCGCTGAAGGCGATTGTCGGTGAAGAGCCCATTGAGTTTAGTCCAGACGGTGTACGCATCATCATCGTCCTGCACCACGGTGTGAAACAAGTACTTCGATGTGGTTAGATAAAACCAGTGAATGATTGAAGCCTCGATGGCCGACCACTCCGGGCCATGGCGCATGGCGTCCGGATCGACAGAGCCGTGGATATGCCACTAGTAGGAAACAGGGCATTACTCCCGGTTCCAAAGGGCCTTTAGTCCCGGTTCTGGAACCGGGCCAAAACAGACGGGACTAATGCCCAAAACCTTTAGTCTCGGTTGGCTTACGAACCGGGACCAAAGGAGGTCCACGTGGCCGCTGTGGGCGCCCAGGGAGGAGGGCCTTTGGTCCCGGTTCGTAACACCAATCGGGACTAAAGGGCAGCCACGCGTCAGCAGCTCCCAGGCTCTGGTGTTTTTGTTTTTGTTTTTGAAATGGGGGGTTTATTACGGGTTTTGGATGGTTTAATTAGGGGTTTCATATTGTGTTAGCTGTAGCTACTACATATAGAGAGAAGTGACCTCTCTTTCTCCATGCTTGGTCGATGCTAGCTACTACATGTACAGAGAACTCGACGCTAGTAAGCAAATGAAGGAACCATTAATTACACAAGATCGTCATGAACATATACAGAGAGAAGTGACCTCTCTTTCTCCGAGATTGGTCGAACAACAAGTTTTCGTATTTCTATCCGACGCTACTACATATATACAATATAACATCTCTTACGATCCCTGACATCATCTACCGAAAATCAGCTTCAATTTCCACATGGTATTCTCCGTCTTTATGTATGACGTGGTCAAGAAAGAATCCCGCCAATTCCTCTTGAATTGCTCGTATGCGATCATGTGGTAGGAGTTCATCCCGCATCTGACACATATAATTTAAAGAAGGGGGTCAATACATATATATGAACGAAACTCAACAGAATTGATGGTAATAAAATAAAATTGTGAATATTATTGTTTACGTACTCCATATTGTTTGTCAGAGTAGCCCCGCTCAGAGGTCGAGCAGCGAATGAACTTGCAAATGTAGTATCCACATAAATTATTCCCGCCTTCCTGCTACAAGCACTTTACGAGAATAGACTTCAATCAAACTGATAATCAAGCATGATAAATGGTATTCATGAAACTAGAATCAATGAGAGATGCGCGGAACTAGCTAGTACTACTTACTTTGGGGCGTGTAAATCGCAGCTCCTTCTGCAGACCCGGAACCATTCCGGTGAACTTTTTTCAAACCCTGCCAGGCAAAGAAAATGATTACTTGATATCAGGAAATGAACGAAAGTTGCCGATATGGTGCGATAATGATTGAACTTACTTCTGGAGCATTGCAGTCATGTCCGCATACTCCTGGGGATCTTTACGTCTCGAGTCTAAGACAGTTACTACTCCTCCGTCAAGCTTAATCTCTAGCAGAATAAAGTGGAAGCTGCGCACGCATAACTCATCAATTACATTACTTAACCTCGAGTAAGCGAAACCGAATATGCACAAGACAGTAACACTCACTTGAAGTTGTAAGGAAAGAGTATTTTCCCTTTGTTTTGATGTCGATGGAACGATTTTAGCAAGTTTTCCTCAGTAAGTTCGGCTCTCTCTTTTACCGACCATTTATTTATGGTATTTGGGCTAATGAACCCAATGGCATAGACTTGTCCTTTTTTACATTCGACGATCTTCAATCTACATAATATAGTGAGTATAATTATATATACATGCAATGAACGAGTTGAGCTAGATACTTAATTACAGAAGTAATACTTACAGACGGTAGCAAGTCATGAGTTGTTTGTCGAGGGCCTCTTGATTGAATAACTGAAATAATTCCACAAATTCAACAAGCGTCAGGTCGACTCCAATGAGGTCGTGCTCTTCTTTAATTCTCAGCATCAAACTATCGGTCCCAAACTTCCTGCAGGTATCCATGTACCATTCATGCAATCTTCGCATCATCGTTGTTAGAGGAGGATGATCAGGTTTGACGAGATGCTTCCCGTGCTCGTATCTAAAGATCTCTACTGTCTCTAACATTTCAAACTGTACATCATCGCCAACGTAATCACCAAGATTGGTACCGGGCAGTAGCCCTGGATGATTAGCGACGATATCGCTAGACACCTTGAGCGGGGGCACGATTGCTTCTCCTGTTCGCCGAGCTGGGGAATTGTTTTCCCACTTCTTCGTTTTGCTAGCCTTGCAGCACTGGTAGTACTTCCCGACCGCCGCGCTTCACCATATGTTATTCCAATACAGCGATCATAGTTGGATTGCGGCGGATATGGTGGTGGTCGCTTAAGGGCATCCAGAGTGCGCTTCACTTTCACCGGATCTGCCGTTTCCTTCGGAGGTGGAGGTTTCCGTTCAAAATGGGCCTGCACTTCGGCTTCCACGATTTCATCGGTTTCCTTGTCAGTCCTCTCATATGATAACTTTGGCAGAGGCTTCAGGCTTGGACCAAATCTGTATTTCTTCCCGCCTCTTGTACTGCTAGCCGCTGGAGCGGCGGCGTCTCTCTTCCGCCGTTGCTGACGCGGCTGAGTCCGCTGACACACCGGAGGAGGCGGAGTGCCCTGACGAGGCAGAGGACGAGGCGGAGTGCCCTGACACGGCGGAGGAGGAGGCGGAGTGCCCTGACACAGCGGAGGAGGAGGCGGAGTGCCCTGACTCGCCAGAGGAGGAGGAGGAGGAGGCGTCCAGTTTGGAAGCTTGATGTACTCCTTTCTCCATAGACAGGTACTCCTTAAAGCATTTTCCAGATGAATCTCCCCTTCATCTGTAGGGTAGTCAAGCTCCAGCTCCTCAAATCGCTCCATTAATTCATCCACCGTCATAACAGCATAGCCATGGGGAATCGGACGGCAATGAAAAGTTCCCTCAGCTTGAGGAGGTACAACAGAGCCGACCGCCGCCTTCAAGGTCAGGTTCTGGCATTTCGTCATTAGCTCGCAATGTTCAGCCTCCGCGATACTATCCACGGGGTAGCGAGGAGCCATGAAATCAGGTTGAACAAGCTCCGTGGAAGCCATGCTGCTTCTCCGCTGAGATGGTGGGGTAGCTTCTGGGGCAGCGTCAAAGCAAGGATCTTCATGCCGCTGAGATGGTTGGCCGGTAGCTCGCTGGCTCTCAAGTTCCTCTAGCTTTGCTAATCTTGCACTGAGCTTCTGCATTTCGCTTGCTTCCAGTTTCCTCTTTCTCTCTCGGCTTCTATAACCACCGCTGTCGGGAAACTCATGCACCCACGGAATGGAGCCTGGTGTGCCTCGTGTTCGTCCAGGGTGTTCAGGATTCCCGAGGGCCTCTGTCAGCTCGTCCTTCTCTCTGTCGGGAATGAACGTCCCTTCCTGCGCTGCCTAGATTACTGCCTGAAGCTTCTTGATTGGTATTGCAAGTTGCTCGTCTGTCCAAACACACTCCCCTGTTTCTAGGTCCAAAGTTCCCCCAACCCCGAAGAACCAAGTCCTTGAACGATCTGGCCAGTGCAATGTCGCTGGTTGGACCCCTTTAGCAAGTAGGTCTTGCTCAGCTTTGTCCCACAACGGCCGGGCTTTGTAGTAGCCACCTGACCCCGTGTGATGGTGATACTTCTTTTTGCAGCATTTTGCTTGTTTGTCAGTGACCTTTTCTTACTCTTCTCCGATTTCTTGTAGGCAACAAATGCGGGCCAGTGATCTCTTATGTTCTCATATTGACCGATGAATTCTGGAGTCTTCTCTTTGTCGACAAACTTTGTGTTCAACTCTTTCTTCCAGTTCCTGAATAGTTCTGCCATCTTCTTGATACGTCTCCAATGTATCTATAATTTATGAAGTATTCATGCCATTATATTATCATTCTTGGATGTTTTACAATCATTTTATAGCAACTTTATATCATTTTTTAGGACTAACCTATTGACATAGTGCCCAGTGCCAGTTGCTATTTTTTGCTTGTTTTTTACATCGCAGAAAATCAATACCAAACGGAGTCCAAACGCAGCCAAAGTTTTTGGAGATTTTTTCTGGACCAGAAAACACCCGGTGGGCCAAAGAAGTACCAGATGGGAGCTCCGAGGAGAGCACAACCAACCAGGGTGCGCCTGGGGGCCCAGGCGCGCCCAGATGGGTTGTGCCCACCTCGGTGGCCTCTCGCACCGCCTCTTCACCCTATAAATTCCCAAATATTCCAAAAACCCTCGGGGTAACCCTAGATCAGAAGTTCTGCCGCCGCAAGCCTCTGTAGCCACGAAAAACCAATCTAGACCCCATTCTGGCACCCTGCCGGAGGGGGAAATCATCACCAGTGGCCATCTTCATCATCCCGGCAGCCACCATGATGAGGAGGGAGTAGTCCACCCTCGGAGCTGAGGGTTTGTACCAGTACCTATGTGTTTAATCTCTCTCTCTCGTGTTCTTGAGATGGCACGATCTTGATGTATCGCGGGCTTTGTTAATATAGTTGGATCATATGGTGTTTTTCCCTCTCTATCTTGTTGTGATGAATTGATTTTTCACTTTGAGATTTCATTGTTATCGGATTGAATACTTTTATGGATTTGAGAGCACTTGATATATGTCTTGCATATGAATACCCGTGGTGACAATGGGGTATTATATTGATTCACTTGAGATACGTTTTGGCACTCAACTCGCGGATTCCCGAGGTGACATTGGGGTAATCTATGCATAGGGGTTGATGCGCGTTCTCGTCTTCTGTTTCTCCGGTAGAAATCTTGGGGCACTCTTTGAGGTTCTTTGTGTCGGATTGAGTATTATGAATCTGAATTTGCTTTGGTGTTATTTTAGTACGAACTCTTGATAGATCGATCGAAAAGAATAACTTGTGTTATTTTAGTACGAACTCTTGATAGCTCGATCGGAAAGAATAACTTGGTGTTATTTTAGTATGAACTCTTGGATAGATCGATCGGAAAGAATAGCTACAAACAATTTATTCTTATGTTCTCAGCTAGATAAGAACTTTGGAGTGATTCTTCATCGCAAGTTGAGGGATGGTTATGTGATCCAATTAGATTAGCATTGTTGAGAGATTGCACTAGCGAAAGTACGGACCCTAGGCCTCATTTTCAAGCATTGCAATACCGTTTGTGCTAACGTTTGTTACTTGCTACCTTGCTGTTTTTTATTGTTACTATTACAAAAATCAATATCTACTATCATTACTACACTTTTATTACCATCTCTTCGCCGAACTAGTGCACCTATTCAATTTTCCATTATATTTGGTGTGTTGGGAAAACAAGAGACTCTTTGTTATTTGGTTGCAGAGTTGTTTGAGAGAGACCATCTTCATCCTACGCCTCCCACGGATTGATAAACCTTTGGTCATCCACTTGAGCGAAAATTACTACTGTCCTACAAAACTCTGCGCTTGGAGGCCCAACACGAGTCTACAAGAATAAAGTTGCGTAGTAGACATCAAGCTCTTTTCTGGCGCCGTTGATGGGGAGGTGAGTACTTGAAGGTATATCTTTAGATCTTGTAATCGAATCTTTTAGTTTCTTGTTTTATCACTAGTTTGGTTTATAAAAGAAAACTACAAAAAATGGAATTGAGGTTGCATCATATTATTCATCTTTATAATGTCTTTCGTGAAAATGATGGAAAGAAAAATTGTGCTCAATTGATAGAAGAAGAATTCTATAAAATGTTTGACAAAAAAATCTTTGAATGATGAGCATGATTGCAGTGTTGTTGGTATGAACTCTTTGAATATCCATGATGCTAATGATATGCAAAGCCATAAGCTTGGGGATGCTATGTTTGATGAAGATGATATTTTTAGTCCCCCAAGTTTTGATGAGAAAATTTACTATGATGATTGCATGCCTCCTATTTATGATGATTATATTGATGAAAGTGGATTTGGAGAGGTCATGACTTTATTTAATGATGAATCCACTATTTTTGAGGAGGTTGCAATTGATTATGACAACAAAGTTCCTATATATGATGATTATGGTGATGGCATGTATGCTATAAAGAATAATGATAACCATGAAACTTGTCGTCATGATTTTAATTTTCAATCCCATGATAGTTATTTTGTTGAGTTTGCTCCCACTACTATGCATGAGAATAAATTTGATTATGTGGAGAGTAATAAAATTTCTATGCTTGTGGATCGTGAAAATAATGCTTTATGTGATAGCTATATTGTTGAATTCATTCATGATGGTGCTGAAAATTATTATGAGAGAGGAACATTTGCTTTTACATATCTCAATAATATCAAGTTTCCTCTTTATGTGTTGAAAGTTTTGAAGTTGCACTTGTTTTGCCTTCCTATGCTAGTTGATTCTTGCTCTCATAAATTATTTGCTCTCAAAATCCATATGCATAGGAAGTGGGTTAGACTTAAATGTGCTAGTCATATGCTTCATGTGTAGGAGATATGCCCTAGAGGCAATAATAAATGTTATTATTTATCTCCATGCTCATTATTATGTTTATGTTCCATGCTATAACTGCTATGGTTCTCGAGTCTGCAATAACCACGAGGCTCGGAGGAAGACTCATATGCACGTGTGGAATAATAAACGGTAAAATGTATTCCTAGTCAAGCCTCTATGACTGGCTCAAGTGTTGCATGATGGTTCTGTTTTCCTGATCATGGGCATGTCTATGCCAGCAACTTTGAGGGCACAATGTTAGAAGAACATTTGTGTTGAATCGACCCGAATTGATGTTATGCTATGAGATACATTCGTCATGAGTTAATGGTTAATAACACAGAGATAGTTAACGTTTGCATGATTCCTCAGACCATGAGAGTATCGAGTTTCTTCATGCTTGATTCATGAACTTTGGGGTTTGTTAAACGTCATCCGTAAATGGATGGCTATTACGGCGGCTTACGGGTTCATGGGAAAGTATGTCAAGTAACTTGATAGCTCAAGATTGGGATTTGCTCCTCCGACGATGGAGAGATATCTCTGGGCCCTCTCGTTGTTACGGTATCCATCATCGTCTGGCCAGACACTTTGTGATTTGATCACGGGGATGCCGGAACACGGTAACGAGAAAAGAGAACAATACCGGTAACGAGGTAACTAGCATAGTGGACAAGTTGTTGATCCACGGGAATGCCAACATGTCTCACCTCGGGTATTTGTAACATATCGCGAAGCAACAGGAATAGCACACGGCAACTGGAGGTTCACTCGAATATTCATTCGTGTGGGTATAGGGGTCAATATGGGTGTCCACGGCTCCGATGTTGATCATTGATCGGAAGGGGTTCCGTGTCATGTCTATACTTCACCGAACCTATAGGGTCACACGCTTAAGGGTCATCTATCTGTTGAACGCTAGACAGGGAGTCCGAGAGAAAGTCACCGAAAATGTTTCGGACACAACGGAAGAGTTCCGAGAGAGAGAACACCGAAAGAGTTTCGGATAAAACCGAAAAGTTGTTTCGGAATATATTATTTGGTCAAAAAGGGTTTCGGCACCGCCTGGAAATTTTCAGAGGATGCCAGAATTGGTCTGGGAACTTCTGGGAATTTTCGGAGAGAAAAACCGGAAATGTTCCGAAACTGCCGTAACCGCTGTTAATGCTTTCCGCTGATGAAAACCACCGCACCGAAAATGTTTCGGATCATGCCCAGAATAATTTTAGAGGGTGCCGGAAATGTTCTGGGACCTTCTGGAATTTTTCAGAAAAAGTTTAGCGGAAAACATCTTGTCTCAGCGCGAGGGGACAAGATCCCACGAATCGGGGGTTGAATGTTTGGTGGCTTTTTGTCTAGGGAGCATGCATGTTTCATGGAGACATGTTGGTGGCTTGTTGGGGGCCCCCCCCCATGGGGAGACAAGGTGTGGGCCGGCCCAAGGGCTGCCATGGTGGTGTCTCCTTGGTGCCCCCCTTGTGTTACCATTATGCCCTTTCATGTGTGACATGAAGCTTGGGTATTTTGGTATTTCAACATCCCACCCCACCCCTTGCCTTGGCCTATAAAAGGAGGAGAAGGGGCTGCCATTCTCCCCATCCCTTGCTCTCATACACATGCCAAGATGTTATCTGGCTTCTCTCTCCCTCCCACGAAAAGAGTTTCGTAGAGCCGAAAGGCTGTCTGGGTTCCGGCAGGGACTAGTTCTGGACGGCGAAGCCCTGCCAGATAGATGACACCGTATGTGTGCAACCCCGTAGAGAGTTCGTAGTTTCGATCTTAGTGCCCGAGGGGCTGTTCGAGAGTGCCTCCCGAAGGGCTGTCCAAGTGACGGCCCGAGTTCTGTGAGTCCTCCCGAAGGGCTGTCCGAGTGACCGCTCGAGTTTCGAAGGTCCTCCCGAAGGGCTGTCCGCGACACCGTCCGGGGGACTGTTCGACCGCCTCCCGGAGGGCTGTCCGAAGGGAAGATGAGGGTATACATCCTCGCGGTTGGGAGGTTGTAAATCCTAGCTGCGGGGATCTGCACCAACGATCGTCATCGACTCTACTTCCGCTGCGCTACGAGTCGGTAACGAAAATGATCAAACCTTGTATGCAGTCTCCATAGTGGTCCTGGGCTGGTGCGTAGGTCGGAAAATTTTTGTTTTCTGCTGCGTTCCCCTACAGTGGCATCATGAGCCGTGCTATGCGTAGATGCAGGTTGCGATCTAGAATACATAGAGATGTATGGGTGTTGCACAATATAATTAGGTAGTAGATGAGTTCTATTACTGAAAATTATTTGTGCGGGTAGCAGATGAAATCTGTTACCCGATGTTCTTGTTGCTTCCCTTGAATTTGCGTAGTCCTGATCTTGACAGCATTGTGGAATCTCACAAAGTTCTGGCAATCCGCGATCCTTTCGTGCTGCTCCTGAGTATGCTGATTGACAGATCAACGAAGTGCTAACAGTTCTTTGGGTTCCACTTTAGTCAAAGAAAGATGGATGTTTCGCAGATGAAAGGGCAATGCAGATATGATCTGCACAGGGGTCATGCGTATGACGAAGTTTAGTATGGGGCTCGAGATTTAATTATCTCGTGTTTCATACACCCCGCGTTGTTAATCTAGCGCTTGAATTATCATACTTGATGATGGACGTTGGTAGCTTCGGTTTGTTTCGAAACCTTAGAAGCCACCTAAAACAAGTTTTTGCATGAACCGATTAGAGGCGTCTAACTTGGTTTTGCAGGAGGGTTTGCATGTGCATGTGATGTGGTATAGCAGTGCTCATAATAATTTGATTATGTATGAGATGACTATATGATGTAAATTGATTAACATGACCTGCGTGTCATGATTTGGCATGATGGCTGGAGCCATATGATTGCACTTTAAATGACCTGCGTGTCGACCTTGTGTAATGCATTATTTTATTAGCTATAGAGATAGCAATATTATCTGGTGCATCGACAAGGTGGTGGCAATCTTCGCGAAGGTGAACACCGACGCGAATGCTGAAGACGAAGAAATACAAGACTTCTCCGTCAGAAAGGGCTATACCATATCATGCTATTATGAATTGCCTGAGATGTTTATCCCTTATGATGCACCCTTCTTGATTGCGCGGTAGTCGCTTTTATTAGGGTGATCTCTCACAAAAATATCAAGTAGTTAGTGTTCTCCCAAGTGTAGCACCGTCTACAACACGTATCTTTTCGGGGTGCGCCATGTACACATGAGCACGAACGATTAGAGAGGTGTAAGGCGGGTGAAGGTCAGACCTCAGTGCGTGATCACTTGGTTGTCTTGACGTTCAGGCAGGACAGTCCTGAGCTCGGAACACACGCATCGAAAGATGGACAAGAATCACATAGAGATGTGATTGGCAAGTTGGCCTACCGATTGAAATTCACGTCATCAGTGATGAACCCGTCAATGGCGTCGAATTGAAATGCGGATCTTGAATCACTCACAATCAATTATGAGAGATATTGATTTGAGTGGGAGCGCACTGATGAATTAACTTGTTTAAATTCTCAGTGCAATTAATTTTGAACACTGTCTAAGTGTATTTTGCATAATAGTTGTAGAATAATGGCTCGCATTTCCACCTTCCCTGTTAAAATTGAATAGCTGTTAAATATCTGGTTAAAACTTTACGGTTGGTAACGTAATGTGAGGATTGTCCTCAAGAGTGCCGAGAAGGACTTTGTCCTATCGCATACTTTGGTATTCTCTCGCTTATGCTATGGATCATGTGACTCTCATCCTTCGATCCAAAAGCTAGAATTCCGTTTCAGTCAAGTGCAATATGTTTACTTCCATGAGACCCAAACTTCGAAAGTTTGGATAGTTATGTGATATTCATGGAATCTGAAAATCATTTTCAGAGACAGACAAAGGCTAAAAGATATGAGATATCCAAAGCAATGTTTGTTTGCAAACTATTAGTAAAGGAGTTTACTATGCATTAGACTGATAAGAGAGGGATCCAAAAGAACGCCTGTCATATGATGAAAGGTGAATAAAACAACAACTTAAAGAGAAAGGAAGTGTCCGAAGGATGTTAGTGTGACTTACACACCTAGGAAGTCCGGGGCTAACGCCACTCTTAAGTTCGGTGCTTCTTCTGAGAGTAGGAGAAATACTAAAAGTTAAACTGTTAGAAGTATAATGGCAAAAAGGAAAGAAGACTGGAATATCCAGCTCATGTATGAATGTCATACAAGTTTTTGATGTATAGAAGGCTGGTCAAAGATATAGTTCTTGGGAATTATGGTTAAACATGTTAATCACTAATTTTTGGGTATTGTGAGTTAATCACAAAGATACCCGCTCGATTGCATTCTGTTGCAACTCGATGTAAGAACTACTATGGCCTGAAAGACCAGCCAGAAATGAGTTTTAGGTATACACAGGGAACATAGTAAATGTTACTATACCTTCCATCGGTGTATTACCGTCTGTATTTATTTTCATAATTCATTTAGAGTTTCACAAACTCTAGCCCATTGCATAAGGTATCTTGCAAGAAGGTTGTTCATAAGAGAACTTTTGATGTTCGATGTTATGAATAACATAAGGGCCATACTTTCATTGAGAATAAGATGTATGTTATGAATAATGATAACAATATATTACCTCTGGATTTACTTTCATAAATTCATCTTAGAGTTTTAAACACTCTAGCCCATTGCATAATGTTTGTTGCAAAAGAGTTGTTCATAAAAGCAACAATTATTGTTCAGTATTATGAATAACATGAAGGGCCATGCTTCCATCCTAGATGGGACGTATGTTATGAATATTGATGGTAATATGATACATCCATAACACTGACGCTAAATGTCGTAAGACTAAAAGAATACCACACAAGTGTGGCACTACATTTGGTCACATTGGAGAAGCCCGCATGGAAAATTCCATTATGATGGATTTTGAAGTCGTTTGATTTTGAATCATCTGACACTTGCAACTTTCCTCCGAAAGTGAAGTGACTGAAATACCGTTCACAGGCCATAAGGAACGAGCAACAAACTTATTGGTGATCATACATTTTGATGTGTGTAGTTCAATAAAGGTTGCAAGTAGTGGATTTATCTATCTTCAGAAATGACTCAAGTAGATATATGGATATTTACTTGATGAGACGTAAGTCTGGATCTTTTGAAATCATTCGAAAGGTTTTCAAATATGAAGTAGAAGTTATTGTAACAAGAAAATTATGTTTCTACAATTCGATTGCAGAAAGAAATATTTGAGTTACAAGTTTAGCGAATGTCTGATGAGTTGTGAAAAGAGTTTCATAACTTACACCTCCCGGAACACCACTGTGAGTGAAAGTCCGTGAAGATGTAATCGAACCATTTATGACATGGTAAGATCAAAGATGACATAAATAAATTTGCCATTATCCCTTTTAAAGTGATGCTTTAGAGACTGCAGCTTTTACACTGAAAAGAGCTCCATCAGGTCTGTTGAAATGACACCATGGTATGGTACGCCCAACCATGTTATATCTTTTCTTAACATTTGGAATATGGGGCTTGTGTAAAAGCTTACAAACCTATTCCAAATCAGACAAGTGCTACTTTGTAGGTTATCCCAAGTCATTGGGTATTCCTCCCTCACTATACCGAGGCAAATAGGTTTGCCACAAAGAACAGTATGCTTTTTGAAGAAAATGGTTCTTTCAAAAAGGTGAGTGGGAGAATAATGCAACTCGACGAGATAACCAGTATCTCCGTCATCAGGTCAAAAGAAAGAGACATTGGAAGTAATTCCAGAGTTTCCTACTGCGACTGATACGGAAGTCTCTACAATAAAATGTATGGACTTCGGTCGAACTTGCAGCTGAACCACGTAGGCAAGGCTCGTGCAAACCTCTCAGGTGCGCAAACGAGATATTGTTGTTAGACAACAATATACCTACGATACACAAGGAAGCGTTGATGGGCCCTGACTCCGGAATTGGCTAAATGCCAATGCAACCTGATTTAGTTTCCACATAAGTGATTCAAGATTAAAACCTTGATACACCTTTCGGAAGACTTAGAGTCTAACGAATATTTATGGAACTTAAAACTGATACGGATAAAAATGTTTTATCCATAAAGCTCGACTTGTTGCAATAACAAGTTCAAAGAGTTGACTACGATGAGATTGTCTCACCGTAGCGATGCTTAAAGTCGGTTCGGGTTGAACTAGCAATTAATACATATTTCAATCATAAGATATGAAACATGGATGACAAAAGGATTTCCATCTGATGGAAATAAAACCTAGGACTTGTATGTGATACAGTCCAAAGTAATTTGTCGATCCAGAGGATGCTAGTAGGTATGCAAACTTCAGAGTTCCAGCGATGGACAGAAGAGAGCAAAATGGAGTCGGAATCTTCATGTTTTGATGAAATGGTCAAAGGGGTTTGACTTCATCAATGGGTAACGAAGATACTTGTAATTCAAGAAAGTAAGTGGGAGCATAATAATATTTCTAAAAACCTTGTGTGCTTGACACATTGGTAATTGGAAATAAATTTCTTGACACGAATTAGGACTTCGTTTGAAAATAGTTTTTCGATGAAGTGCTTGGGCTAAAAAGCCTTTATATTAGGCATGATAATCTATGGAGATAGATTTACCTAATGGGGCTTAGCAAAGATACATATTGACAAAATGCTAAAACCTTTTAGCATTAAAAACGTCAAGGAGTGATTCTTGCCGAAGTCACATGGAAAGAGTTTTTGCATGACTCGGTGTCCCAAAACACTGATGAGCAAAATACATGATGGAGATTCCACACACTCTTGTGTTTGGATTAATCATGTATTCCATGGTATGTAAAACAACCAGATATGTCCAATACTCCCAAAGTTGTTGCGAGTATAGATACCAAAATGATCAAAAGTACTGATCATGGGACAACAGTGAAAAAGGGTCATTGAGTACTATAGTAGCACTGATGGCATGTTTTCTCGCAAGCGGAGATCATGAAGAGTTCGTTGTAAAAGGTTACATCGATACAGTCTTCATCCATGCTCCAAGCGATTTTCGATTTAAATTGAGGGTTTTGTGCAACACACAATATGGTGGCACAGTAGTTGGAAATTGTTCCAAACAAGTTACTGTGGCGAATTCTATAACAGAGGCGAAGTATGTTGCCGCTTTTAAAAGCGACAAAGAAGATGTTGAATCATATAGTTCATTCATGAACTTAGTATGGTTCCAAGATGGCTTTTGTCAATGGGACACTACTGCAGGTAGTTGCTCCATGACTCAGTCTGAGGAATCCAGGTTCGACCTGTGATTCACATACATACAAAACCAAGTCCACACAAAATATGAATTTTGTGAAAGCGTGAAAACGCGAGGATATGCAAAGATACACACAGAGCTGAAGTCGTCAGATCCGTTGGACATCAGGCTATACCACAAGCGAAGCATATTTACACCAGTGTGCCACAGGTGTAAAGTGCATTAGCATTAACTAGATTATTGACTCTAGTGCAAGTGGGATTCTGTAGGAGATATGCCCTAGAGGCAATAATAAATGTTATTATTTATCTCCATGCTCATTATTATGTTTATGTTCCATGCTATAACTGCTATGGTTCTCGAGTCTGCAATAACCACGAGGCTCGGAGGAAGACTCATATGCACGTGTGGAATAATAAACGGTAAAATGTATTCCTAGTCAAGCCTCTATGACTGGCTCAAGTGTTGCATGATGGTTCTGTTTTCCTGATCATGGGCATGTCTATGCCAGCAACTTTGAGGGCACAATGTTAGAAGAACATTTGTGTTGAATCGACCCGAATTGATGTTATGCTATGAGATACATTCGTCATGAGTTAATGGTTAATAACACAGAGATAGTTAACGTTTGCATGATTCCTCAGACCATGAGAGTATCGAGTTTCTTCATGCTTGATTCATGAACTTTGGGGTTTGTTAAACGTCATCCGTAAATGGATGGCTATTACGGCGGCTTACGGGTTCATGGGAAAGTATGTCAAGTAACTTGATTGCTCAAGATTGGGATTTGCTCCTCCGACGATGGAGAGATATCTCTGGGCCCTCTCGGTGTTACGGTATCCATCATCGTCTGGCCAGACACTTTGTGATTTGATCACGGGGATGCCGGAACACGGTAACGAGAAAAGAGAACAATACCGGTAACGAGATAACTAGCATAGTGGACAAGTTGTTGATCCACGGGAATGCCAACATGTCTCACCTCGGGTATTTGTAACATATCGCGAAGCAACAGGAATAGCACACGGCAACTGGAGGTTCACTCGAATATTCATTCGTGTGGGTATAGGGGTCAATATGGGTGTCCACGGCTCCGATGTTGATCATTGATCGGAAGGGGTTCCGTGTCATGTCTATACTTCACCGAACCTATAGGGTCACACGCTTAAGGGTCATCTATCTGTTGAACGCTAGACAGGGAGTCTGAGAGAAAGTCACCGAAAATGTTTCGGACACAACGGAATAGTTCCGAGAGAGAGAACACCGAAAGAGTTTCGGTAAAACCGAAAAGTTGTTTCGGAATATATTATTTGGTCAAAAAGGGTTTCGGCACCACCTGGAAATTTTCAGAGGATGCCAGAATTGGTCTGGGAACTTCTGGGAATTTTCGGAGAGAAAAACCGGAAATGTTCCGAAACTGCCGTAACCGCTGTTAATGCTTTCCGCTGATGAAAACCACCGCACCGAAAATGTTTCGGATCATGCCCAGAATAATTTTAGAGGGTGCCGGAAATGTTCTGGGACCTTCTGGAATTTTTCAGAAAAAGTTTCGCGGAAAACATCTTGTCTCAGCGCGAGGGGACAAGATCCCACGAATCGGGGGTTGCATGTTTGGTGGCTTTTTGTCTAGGGAGCATGCATGTTTCATGGAGACATGTTGGTGGCTTGTTGGGGGGGCCCCCCCCCCATGGGGAGACAAGGTGTGGGCCGGCCCAAGGGCTGCCATGGTGGTGTCTCCTTGGTGCCCCCCTTGTGTTACCATTATGCCCTTTCATGTGTGACATGAAGCTTGGGTATTTTGGTATTTCAACATCCCACCCCACCCCTTGCCTTGGCCTATAAAAGGAGGAGAAGGGGCTGCCATTCTCCCCATCCCTTGCTCTCATACACATGCCAAGATGTTATCTGGCTTCTCTCTCCCTCCCACGAAAAGAGTTTCGTAGAGCCGAAAGGCTGTCTGGGTTCCGGCAGGGACTAGTTCTGGACGGCGAAGCCCTGCCGGATAGATGACACCGTATGTGTGCAACCCCGTAGAGAGTTCGTAGTTTCGATCTTAGTGCCCGAGGGGCTGTTCGAGAGTGCCTCCCGAAGGGCTGTCCAAGTGACGGTCCGAGTTCTGTGAGTCCTCCCGAAGGGCTGTCCGAGTGACCGCTCGAGTTTCGAAGGTCCTCCCGAAGGGCTGTCCGCGACACCGTCCGGGGGACTGTTCGACCGCCTCCCGGAGGGCTGTCCGAAGGGAAGATGAGGGTATACATCCTCGCGGTTGGGAGGTTGTAAATCCTAGCTGCGGGGATCTGCACCAACGATTGTCATCGACTCTACTTCCGCTGCGCTACGAGTCGGTAACGAAAATGATCAAACCTTGTATGCAGTCTCCATAGTGGTCCTGGGCTGGTGCGTAGGTCGGAAAATTTTTGTTTTCTGCTGCGTTCCCCTACATCATGATGCTCTCTTTATGTTCCAGTTCTTAACTTTTATGTGAGCATCATTGAAATCATCATGCCTAGCTAAAAAGATATTATAGAAAAGCGCTTGTTGGGAGACAACCCAACATTTACCCCTACTGTTTTTGTGTGTTCACATGATTAGGCTACTGTATTAATCATGTTTTATAGCTTTTGTTTCAATAAAGTACCAAGTAAAGCCTTTGGGATAGTGTGGATGATAGTTGACTTGATTCTGTGCAAAAACAGAAACTTTTGCGCCCAGTAATAGAATTTTTATATTCACGGGAGCGTCAAAAAACTCTGAATTTTTTACAGTTATTGCGTTTACAAGTTTTATACGCTGTCCTAAATTTTCAGAATTTTTTGAGGTACAGAAGTCTGACATTAATTCAGATCTTTACGTACTATTCTGTTTTTGACAGATTCTGTTTTCAATGCATAGTTTGCTTGTTTTATGGTTTCTATGGCTTATATTGCTTAATATAAATTGTGGAAATTGTAGAGTACAGTAGGCATTGTGTGAAAATAAAAATATGAATCTTGTCTTTGACAGGACCAAAGTGAATGATTTGTCTTTATCATACTAACCCATCTCACGAAGTTCCGTTAAGTTTTTGTGATTGAAGTTTTCAAGTTTTGGGTGAGATATCGATATGAGGAGAATAAGGAGTGACAAAACCCTAAGCTTGGGGATTCCCAAGGTACCCCCAAGGCAATATTCAAGGAGGATCCAAGAAACTAAGCTTGGGGATGCCCCGGAAGGCATCCCCTCTTTCGTCTTCAACATTATCGGTAACCTCACTTGGAGCTATATTTTCATTCGTCACATGATATGAGTTTTGCTTGGAGAGTCATTTTCTTTTATTAGGATTTGCTTGCTGTTATTTATAATAATGTTTTGCATCTTTTATTTCAATAAAAGTGGCAAGGATAGCCATCACCGTGCTTATTTTGCAAATATATGAGTTGATGTTTCAAAACAGAAAGTTTATCACTGTTTCAATAATTATCCAGAAAAGTCAGAATGTGATAAAATGTTGAAACTTTTTGCACAATAAGCTCTGATAAATTTTCTACAGTGTGGGAATTTTCAGAATTTTTGGAGTTAGGGAAGTACGAGTACAATTGCACTCTTTACAGACTATCCTGTTTAGACAGATTGTTGTTATGTTCGCATTGTTTGCATATGTTTGCTTGTTTAATGATTCTATTTGAGGATGAAAGTATTAAATATGCAGAGAAATTTAGTATACAATGTTGAATAATAATTTTAGTGATTTGCTACAGTAGAGAATGATAAGGTTTTTGCATTGATTTATACTAACTTATCTCACGAGTTCTTGTTGAGTTTTTTGTGGATGAAGTTTTTAAGATTTAGGAAAACCGTGATATAAAAGCAATTAAGGAGATGCAAAAGCTCAATCTTGGGGATGCCCAAGGCGCCCCAAGATAATATTTCAAAAAGTCTCAAGCATCTAAGCTTGGGGATGCCCCGGTAGGCATCCCACCTTTCTTCATCAAGAATTATCGGTTAGTATCGGTTGAGCCTAAGTTTTTGCTTCTTCACATGAGTTGTGCTATCCTTGGAATGTCATTTTATTTTCATTTTGCTTGCTGTTTTAGTAAAATACTTAGATGTGAGAGTTTTTTTAAATAAGAGAGAGTCCACAATTAGCTACCTGTTTACTTAACTACTCGCTTGATCTTCACTTATATCATTTTAGAGTAGTTTTTTATTTACTCTCGTGCTTTACTTATATCCTATGAGTAATTGTTGAATGAATTGAATATCATGAAGTTGAAATTATATGTTCATATCATGCCTAGTAGTAGCTTCACATTGGGTTTAGAAAGTGAAATCTTTTGAAGCTTGACAATCACAATATTGGTCATACAAGCAATTCATGAATGATTAGTATAAGGAAGAGAACTTTCACATACAAATATATTATCTTGGACATATTCTATGATTGTGAATACCCATTAATTATTTTCAAACTTGAGCAAATTAGTTGAAGTTGGACAAGGAAGACAACGTAATGAGTTATGGTTGTGTATATTTGCATAGAAGTTATATTGTTATGGATCCTCCAACATGTGGTGTTTGCCTAGGATCTTTTGCTAGCCAAAAATTCGTACTAAGTAGAGATACTACTTGTGCATCCAAAAAACCTTAAACCCAGTTTCTTTCCATGAGTGTCCACCATACCTACCTATGGATTGAATAAGATCCATCAAGTAAGTTGTCATCGGTGCACAAAGCAATAAAAATTGCTCCTAAATATGTTTGATCTTTTATTGTAAGGGAAAATTGAGTGTTGTATGAAGTTGTGATGGCAAAGTAATAAAAGCGACGGACTACATAATAAAGGTTGATATCATAAGGGGCAATATAACGTGACGTTCCTTTGCATTAAGAGCTTGGGCATCCAAATAAAAAGTGCATGACAACCTCTGCTTCCCTCTGCGAAGGGCCTATCTTTTACTTTTCAGTATTTACTTTTATGCAAAGAGTCAATAGTTTACATCCTCATTCAACCTCAGTTATTCTCTAGGGTGCAAGCATCATGTGGTGGGGAAAGATCTAGGCACATATGACCAGTCAAATATATTTGATCATGATTTATTATTGTTGACAATTATCTCTATGATAAATGAGTTGG
This sequence comes from Thinopyrum elongatum, assembly GCA_011799875.1. Classification (NCBI taxonomy): domain Eukaryota; kingdom Viridiplantae; phylum Streptophyta; class Magnoliopsida; order Poales; family Poaceae; genus Thinopyrum; species Thinopyrum elongatum. The sequence goes on along the minus strand of CM022302.1, from coordinate 62,681,696 downwards.
GAGGTGAAACATTAAGCCCCTATCTTTCTCTGTGTTCGATGGATGCCATTTGTTCTAAGAATATGCTTTGAGTAGTAGCAATCATGGAAGACTATATGATGATTGAGTATGTGGAGCTCTTACTTAGACTCTGATGAATAAGTTGAATTGCAATTGTTTGGTGACTAAGAATATAGGTTGTTGAGTTTCAAGAGAATTCATTGTTTGAACCTTAACATGTGAATTGGTTGCTACTTTGACATGAGAAGTTTTATGAGAAAGAATTTCTGTTATGATGCTAGGAAAAGTGATTGAAATTATCATTGATCAAACTTGTGCACTTTGCTAGCATTCACACTTCATAAATTATTTCTTCTATCATTTACCTACTCGAGGACGAGTAGGAATTAAGCTTGGGGATGCTGATACGTCTCCAACGTATCTATAATTTATTAAGTATTCATGCCATTATATTATCATTCTTGGATGTTTTACAATCATTTTATAGCAACTTTATATCATTTTTTGGGACTAACCTATTGACATAGTGCCTAGTGCCAGTTGCTGTTTTTTGCTTGTTTTTTACATCGCAGAAAATCAATACCAAACGCGGCGAAACTTTTTGGAAATTTTTTCTGGACCAGAAGACACCCGGTGGGCCAAAGAAGTATCAGAGGGGAGCTCCGAGGAGAGCACAACCCACCAGGGCTTGCCTGGGGGGCCAGGCGCGCCCAGGTGGGTTGTGCCCACCTCGGTGGCCTCCCGCACCGCCTCTTCGCCCTATAAATTCCCAAATATTTCAAAAACCCTCGGGGTAACCCTAGATCAGAAGTTCTGCCGCCGCAAGCCTCTGTAGCCACAAAAAACCAATCTAGACCCCGTTTCGGCACCCTTCCGGAGGGGGAATTCATCACCGATGGCCATCTTCATCATCCCGGCGGCCACCATGATGAGGAGGGAGTAGTCCACCCTCAGGGCTGAGGGTTTGTACCAATAGTTATGTGTTTAATCTCTCTCTCTCGTGTTCTTGAGATGGCACGATCTTGATGTATCGCGGGCTTTGTTAATATAGTTGGATCATATTGGTGTTTTCCCCTCTCTATCTTGTTGTGATGAATGGAGTTTTCCCTTTGTGATTTCATTGTTATCGGATTGAATACTTTTATGGATTTGAGAGCACTTGATATATGTCTTGCATATGAATACCCGTGGTGACAATGGGGTATTATATTGATTCACTTGAGATATGTTTTGGCACTCAACTCGCGGATTCCCGAGGTGACATTAGGGTAAGCTATGCATAGGGGTTGATGCACGTTCTCGTCTTTTGTTTCTTCGGTAGAAATCTTGGGGCACTCTTTGAGGTTCTTTGTGTTGGATTGAGTATTATGAATCTGAATTTGCTTTGGTGTTATTTTAGTACGAACTCTTGATAGATCGATCGGAAAGAATAACTTGTGTTATTTTAGTACGAACTCTTGATAGATCGATCGGAAAGAATAACTTGGTGTTATTTTAGTACGAACTCTTGGATAGATCGATCGGAAAGAATAGCTACAAACAATTTCTTCTTATGTTCTCCGCTAGATAAGAACTTTGAGTGATTCTTCATCGCACGTTGAGGGATGGTTATGTGATCCAATTAGATTAGCATTGTTGAGAGATTGCACTAGCGAAAGTACGGACCCTAGGCCTCATTTTCAAGTATTGCAATACCGTTTGTGCTCACTTTTGTTACTTGCTACCTTGCTGTTTTTTATTGTTACTATTACAAAAATCAATATCTACTATCATTACTACGCTTTTATTACCATCTCTTCGCCGAACTAGTGCACCTATACAATTTTCCATTGTATTTGGTGTGTTGGGGACACAAGAGACTCTTTGTTATTTGGTTGCAGGGTTGTTTGAGAGAGACCATCTTCATCCTACGCCTCCCACGGATTGATAAATCTTAGGTCATCCACTTGAGGGAAAATTGCTACTGTCCTAAAAAACTCTACGCTTGGAGGCACAACACGAGTCTACAAGAATAAAGTTGCGTAGTAGACATCACTTCTTAAGAGCAAACGCCTTGACCTTTCGCTCTATAACTGGGTTATTCGGCTCCTCCTCTGGCGGTAGGCTGAAATTTGTCATCAGCGAGGTCCAAAGATCATCTTTCTGTCTATCCTGGACATAAGAAACTTCAGGGTTGTCCTTATTCTTATTCCATTGCACGATGCTGATCGGGACCCTATCCCTAACAACAACTCTACACTGATGTACAAATGCGTCCTTGGTCCGCTTGGGAGCAATCGGTTGGCCATCTTTCGCCACTTCTTTGATCGTGAACCTTTCATCCTGGCGCAACCTTTTCTTCGGGCCTCGTCTCCTTACGGAAGTTTCGCTCGAGCCGGAGGGCTAAAAGAAGAAAGAAGCGTTAATATATATATGTACATACCAAAACAATTAATGCATCTTTCGCCGGACTTTGCAACTGTAAAGGCTCCCTCCTCCGTTCGGTCACCGGAGCCGTCATCATGATCTCCTTCCTCCGCCATTCGGTCACCGGAGCCGTCATGATCTCCTTCCTCCTCCATTGTTGGATCACCGGAACCGTCATCCTCTCCTTGCTGACTATCGGCGTCGTTGAGAAATGACAAGGGATCACCTCCGGTAAGGATTATATCCCCCAACAACTGTTCTTGTTCTAAGTCTCTTTCCATAGTTTCTGCAAATATTACAACATGGCAATATACAAACATGAGAGATGGATTAGTGGCAAACATAGACCTAGCTAATCACAACAAGGAATCATATGCATATATGAGCAATGGATTAGTTGCGGACCGCCTCTCTCATGCATGTCCGACGTCCCCCCTCATGTCGAAGTTATCGGGGTTATACTTTCAGGAGAGGACACTTTGCAAAAAATAATCGCTATGCAGGACATCAAACTATCCATTCTACCCCATTGACCTATGCCGGCAACGTTAGATCGACAACGACGCTCTTTCTTTTAGGGTGGTTTGGGTGGCCTCGATAGTTGGTCGGGTGAGCGGACCGCCTCTCTCTCATGCATGTCCGACGTCCCCCCTCATGTCGAAGTTATCGGGGAGGGGATAGATCGACAACGACGCTCTTTCTTCTAGGTTTGGGTGGCCTCGATAGTTGGTCGGGTGAGCGGACCGTCTCCCTCTCATGCATGTCCGACGTCCCCCTCATGTCGAAGTTATCGGGGAGGGGGTGGTAGATCGACAACGACGCTCTTTCTTTTAGGGTGGTTTGGGTGGCCTCGATAGTTGGTCGGGTGAGCGGACCGCCTCTCTCTCATGCATGTCCGACGTCCCCCCTCATGTCAAAATTATCGGGGAGGGGATAGATCGACAACGACGCTCTTTCTTCTAGGGTTTGGGTGGCCTCGATAGTTGGTCGGGTGAGCGGACCGTCTCCCTCTCATGCATGTCCGACGTCCCCCCTCATGTCGAAGTTATCGGGGAGGGGGTAGATCGACAACGACGCTCTTTCTTTTAGGGTGGTTTGGGTGGCCTCGATAGTTGGTCGGGTGAGCGGACGCCTCTCTCTCATGCATGTCCGACGTCCCCCTCATGTCAAATTATCGAGGAGGGTAGATCGCAACGACGCTCTTTCTTCTAGGGTTGGGTCCCCCCCACCACCAAGGACATCGATAGTTGGTCGGGTGAGCGGACCGTCTCCCTCTCATGCATGTCCGACGTCCCCCCTCATGTCGAAGTTATCGGGGAGGGGGTAGATCGACAACAACGCTCTTTCTTTTAGGGTGGTTTGGGTGGCCTCGATAGTTGGTCGGGTGAGCGGACCGCCTCTCTCTCATGCATGTCCGACGTCCCCCCTCATGTCAAAATTATCGAGGAGGGGGTAAATTTTAACTTAGAGTGAGTCTTTTAATTAACTTATTTTGAATATATGAACATTTTAACTTATTAACTTAGTAATTTGGTAAATTTTAACTAATTTCTATGAACAAAAAAAATATTCTATGAAAAAAAATCATATGATCATTTTCTATCTTTACCTAATAATAAAGAAAATTGGGTTCCTGGTCGTCGTTTTTGCGATTTTGCATAAAAGTCCCTCGGTTTCTGAGAATTCAACCCGCAGTCAGATTTTAAGTGTGTTCCGGATGAGTTAACGTTTTGTTTTTGCATAAAAACCCCTGCCACCACTGGCCACAACCGCCACTTATCCATTGCCGGCATCCACCGCCGGGGACGCGCCGCCGCTTGCCACTGGCGTCCACGCTGCAGAAGCCAAGGACGGCGTGATGCGTCGCGGCGGGCGTCCACGCCGCCCGAGCCCAGGAAAGGGCCGAGGCGTTAGAGAGCGCGGCGGACAGGAAGTCGCCAGAGGTGGCCTTGGCCTGCACGAGGGCGAGCTCGCAGGCGCGCTTGCGGCGGGCGAGCCTAGCCCGCAAGTCCTCCCGCTGCTTGGCGAGGCCCTTGGCCTTCACGAAGAAATCGAATTAGCACAACCAATAGCGTCCGGCGGGACGATTTACAATTGAATCAGATGGCAGAGATGCAGATGGGGATAAGAATAAACGCAAAGAGGAGTCCCGGTCACCGTCAGAGCAATGTCATGGCCGCCATCAGATGCTTCAGGCGAGCGGCACCGGCGCTCCCGCCGGCGAGGGGTGGCTTGCCCGACCGGCGGTCCACGCGCAGGGGCGCCCCACGCGAGCGAGGCGAGGGACGGCCCGGGACGGGTCGATGGCGGCGCTGTCGTCATCATCCTCACGTATGATGGAGGCGAGGCATAGGGTCGCGGCGCCGGTCGCAGGGGAGATGTTCGCCAACGGCCGACGAACTCGGAGGTGGCGGCGGCACGACGAAGGCCGTGGTGGCAGCAGCGGCGAGGCTCCCTGCGTGCTTCCTCTGCTCATTGCCAAGGGAAAAAGAAAGGACTGAGATGCAGGGGAGGAAGAGAGGAAGAAGGAGAAAGGAGGGAGAAGGAGGTGCCGCGGGGAGGCACTGGAGAACCGGTGGGGGTGGGGCGGCGTGCGCGAGGGCGAAGACGAAGGAGGAGGCGGTCGAGGGGCTCGGTGGTGGCCTCGATCTTATCTGGATCGAGAGCTCTGCGGGGAGGCCTTGAAGCAGCGGCCGCCATTGAGAGGGATTGGAGTGCCGTTCCTCGCTGGACAGAGAGTAGGGGAGAGAAGAGAGGAAGGGAATCGGGAGCGTGGGGGAGGAAGAAGGCGTGGGGAGAGATGGGGAAACGAAACGTGTTGGACAGATAGACAGCGGTGCGTGTGGGTTCTGACGACACGTTTCGTTGTCTTTTTCTTTTTTTGAGCCACAGCTGGATAAGTTGTTGCAACGAACACCGGAGTGGGCTCGACACGTGAGCACTCACCAAAATAGAGATTAGCTAGATTTGATAATATAAATAACTAGGTAGATGAAAAAAAAGAACTAACTACGAGGGACACGCTTCTTTACCCATCAAATCGCTTGGCCATGCATGCATTTTTTTTCTTCTCCGATTCTACATGCACATGATTGGTTTTGGTTCTACATTTTCTTTGCATCTATTTGTGTTTTTTGACGTACTCATATTGACTACATAGCTCATGTCACACACGGTGGTAACATGTATACCTGGACGACCAAAAAAGTAAATACATAAATTATCTTCGGGCGCTGCTGATTTCGGTTTATACGAATGCATAGTAAAATATCGGCACGAAAACATAGCCATTTACATGTCACGGCCACTGAGTCTTTACCCATTCTCAATAAGGTTGATGTTCCGAATCAGGAATAAGATGACAAACTTGATGTCCTTGAATATGGTCATGTTGAAGGTCGTACGGAGGAACAAGGAAACCAACTTATACATCCTTTTAACCCAAACATTGATGTAAAATTACTTTTGAATTATTGCATATACATCATTTTTATTGTCTGATGTCCGTGTGGTATGCTTTGGCATTACTCATCGACATACTGATCTACAACTTCGTAGTGAAGTCAGACGTAAAACATGGAGTATATAGCAATGCTCTTACTTTAATATCATTTTTCTGCAATCTAAATTGCTTCAAGGAAAAACATGATACTCTAGCATGCAAACAACACATATATTCTGATGCTTATGTCCAGCGTAATCAGATTTATTTATAAGTAGCTATGTATGCTCGATTTATGATGCAAATTTTATATTAAAAAGCTACATATGCTCTATTTATGATGCAAATTTTTATCAATTTTTTAATAAACAACAGATTCATATAGTATCCAAAACTCTCATGCAGAAAAGCAATTTGGATGGCAATCTCGAGTCATGGATGACAAAGAACAAATAAGAAAAGGAGATAAAGAGCGGTATGTATGAATGACCGATGAAGAAAAATAGGAAAAACTGAAAAGGTCACGTGAAGCCTATCAACTAAGCAAAAGAACTAAAAATTTGACCCGGTTGCAAAAAAATACACACAAGAAAAAAAATACAAACATGAAGCCAACATAGAAGATAAAAAAAAATGTGCATGGGAAAGGCAGAAAAACGCAAATATGCAACCAGAACAAAAGAACCAAGAATTGAGGCGCAACACACTAAGCAAAGATTGAACTGCGATGGAGAAATCCTGCATATATCGCGATAGCACAGGAAGTTATACATCTATGCGACAAGGACTTCGCAGTGAGCACACACACAACATGCTCGAACACTAGGCGAAGTATACGACATTTTTACCGTGTGATATCAGTAACTCAACATAAGAGTTGTGTGTATGATTTTTTATCATCAATACGATGGTTAATTTACTGGTGAGATATGTGTTGTCACTATGTATTACCGATCTAATCTACAATGTCACATTGAAGTCATACAATCATACAAAAAACATCATGTGCGCTCTTACTTCGAAAATCCTTTTAATTAGTAAATGAACTCTTGAAGAATGTGCTTCAAAGTAGTGAAAAAATGCACTCGGCGTAAGTCCTGTGTGCACCACCCTCTCTTCAACCATTGCCCATCCATCCCGTAGCAACGCACGGGCATTTTTCCTATATTAATAAAAAAATAGGTATTCTTAGTCCGTCATGCTATTTTATAGAAAATCCCTTGATGTTTCTGACATTAAACCCGCAGTACATATCAAATGTTTTTTAAAATGCTTATATATTCTAAACCGTAACTCCAAATTTAACATGTTATATATGGAATTTAATTAGAAAAATATATAGAAACTGAATATGATGTTATTTTATCTGTTAACCATTTAAAAAAAAATACTATCTAGGGTGCAATCTTAATGAACAGTGCATTATCCGTCTTTCTTTCATATCGGTACTGATCCGGATTGTGGATGAACATCTCAGCAAAATCAGGATTGAAGACGAAATTGAAGGTCACTTGCCCGTTTCTTTGTACTTATTAAATCTACATGCAAGCTGTGTTTAAATAGAAGACATGTGGAATCTTGAACTTGCGCTTTTGTAGGCAAAGACCATCTTTGTTTGGACCGTAACTACAAATACTCAGATTATAGATCATTTTTTATAAATTAAGAGCGTGTGATATTCTTTTCTCCTTTGCAACGCACGGGCTCTTTTGCTAGTATATATGTATACATCCATCCATCCATCCATACATACACATACATATATACATGGACCAAAAAATGCTATGAACAAAAAAATATTCTATGAACAAAAAAAATCATCATATGAACAAAAAAAATTATATGAACAAAAAAAAGCATACATCATCTATCATCAACATCATCATCTATTATCAACATCATCATCTAACAATCATCTATCAACAACATCATCATCTATCAACAAAATCATGAAAAAAACAGGGGAGGAGGACAGGGAGGAAAGGGGGCCGGCCGGACCGAACGGGGAGGAGGGGCGACGTCGTCAGGGTAGGACGGGGGCGCGGGGCGGCGTCGGGGCAGGGGCATGGGGCGGCGTCGGGGCAGGGGCACGGGGCGGCGCGTCGGGGCAGGGCAGGGGCGCGGGGCAGCGCGTCGACAGCGAGCTCGGGGTAGGGCAGGGGCGCGGGGCGGCGCGTCGACGGCGAGCTCGGGGCAAGGCAGGGCGAGGGCGTCGACGGCACGGGGCGGCACGTCGGGGCAGGGCAGGGCGAGGGTGTCGACGGTGAGCTCGGGCAGCCTGGCGGCGTCGATGTGCTCGGCATCGTCGGGGGCAACTGGTAGATGAAAACTGAAAAACTCCTAAGTGTAGCTTATATACACAAAGCATTGGTCCCGGTTGATGGCACCAACCGGATCAATGCCCACCTTTAGTCCCGGTTTATGCCACCAACCGGAACTAAAGGTCTGACCTGACACGCGACAACACCACCGGAGCGTGGCGATGGTGACCGCGTCACGCCGGCAAAGGCGACTGGCGCATGGCCGAGGCCTTGTGACCAGTGCGAGGCCCGGTCCACGCGCAAGGCGAGGCGGAAGCCACGACCTCCTGGTTTGGCTCTCCCGGTCGCATCGGCGGCGCATGGCGCAGCGGAGTTCTGGCCGGCGCGGTGCGGCAGTGTAGCGCGTGGCTACGCGGCGTCATGAGCACAACGCGCAGCGGCGCGGCATTTGCAACGTGGGATTGCACGACCGAGCGACATGGCCGGGCTGGCTGTTGGCCGCCCGTCGACGGTGACGGCTGTGCGTTGTCTGTGCAGCACGGATTTCTCCGGCGATAGGCCATGCGGCTGGAACCCCGGATTGGGGAATCCTATCCCTTTGGTATATTTGCATTTCGGTCCACATTCTTTTTATTATTCACAGAAAAGACCATATATTTTCTATTGGCAAACAGGCACACAACTATGCTCGGCGATCATTGCAATCGTTCAAGTGCAAAGATGCATGCATGTATTCGGTCAACCGTCCGGCTAATTAGCATCTGCTAATTAGGTTCCTTAATGCATGAATGATCTGATTCACGTGACTGCATGCAACCAGCAACCATATACATGTTTTTTCGATTTGCGCGTGTCATCCTTCGAAAAAAACATATACATGTATATGATGTACTTCTACTTGTTATGATGCACTTGTACACACTTGCGGAGCTACGTTGGGGCAAAACTATGCCATGGCCCGCCCAATCCAAAGCTATTGCATGAATAATATGCTACTTAGTGAGCAAAAACAACGCCTATGTACAAGTTAAAGCATAGACTAGCCCGCCCTGACTTTTTGTTGTAGCTCCGCCGCTGCTTGTACACCTTTACAAGAATTATCGGGTTATACCATAATCCAATGAAAGTCCATGTTGTTTACGGGTTGGTTCATGGACTTCGCAGTTTAGCAACCAGGCTTACTGTTTTGAGTACTTCAACCATTTGGTTGTGGTTATTATGGTTGAAGCCGTAGCTCAGTCAGAAGTTCTGGCTAGGGGATTGTCGTGGGGGTTAGCTAGGATTAACCCTAACCGTTCACGCCTGGATCTTGTTGAAAACAAGAGAAGAAAACGGAATAAAAGCTTGGGCTACGAGGTTTTGGTCCAGAATCATTTTTATTCCTATGTGTTTTTACAGTAATTGATTGTATATTACTGTCGTAAGCACATTGTGTATCAACATATATGTTCCGGCAATTTAAAATTGCTATATGTTGATCAACACAGATGCATTTTTTTACAACATAATTAATTTACGTGGCAGTAAATTAACTGAACATGATGATTTCATGTAGGATATGCTAGACATATCCAAGAAAGAATTTGCTGAGGTTGCCATTTATGACATTGAATTTCTGACTTGAGCCATGGATGTCAACATTAACTTGATGACCCAGAATCCGATACCGGCCAAGGAAGCTCCTCCTATAACTGATATAACAAAAGTTGAGTTACTGCAATAGTGCAGTTTCGGATGCCGGTCTCATCAAGAAGATGCTCTCGACTTTCAATCCTTTTATGAGGATTTTGATTGAACAATTTCATCAGTGTTGAAGAAAAATGGAGGCATGATGAGAAGCAGATATGAATGGAGCACAAAATGGCAAAAGTCATTTCTCGGAGAATGACGAGGCCAGAAGCACTGGTTGCTATACATGTGGTTATACAACTCACAATGCAAGGAAATACGATACTCCAACCATTTGGTGGGCATGTACATGCAATCAAATGGCAAGGGCAAAAGGCGCATGGGAACCGGAATGAAGCTTACTTTACTATACATAATGTTTTTTCCTAATGGTTGAAAGTTCCCGAAACATTCCTCAAAACATGGGCAACCAGAGGCATGGTCACCAAAAGGAAGGTACACCACTTTTTAGTGACATATAATGTATGTATTTCTATGTGAGTTTATATGTATATTGGACTTTATAGAAACCTATGGAAATAATCCAGTTGAGAAGGAAATGTGTCAAGTGGAAACTGGGTCTACTTACACAATATTAAGGGAGATAAAGCATTTTCATACTTTAGAGAAGAGTAATGGGAATTTCATCAAAAGTGATGGTCGTGATATGGTAATTGTTGGTTCTGGTCAAGCCACAATTGTAGTCACTATGGGTACCACCTGGCAATCATGGGTACGTTTGATGTATCTAGGTTCTATTCGTACCTTGCTGAGTTTTAATAAGGATATCCACAACGGTTTCTATGTTGAAAGCCATAAAGTGAGTGAGGTTGGAAGCCTACTCATGACTCGGCAAAAGGGATTTGAATGAAATCCTAGAGTAAATATCTTCTTATCTTTTGGATTGTACTATACATACATTAAATTTGATACGCATTGGGTGTACAAGATAAATTTCTAGAATCTTGATAAGTTCAAGATATGGCATGGTTGCCAGGGGCATCCTGGAATTGGGATGATTAGAAAATCATTGATGGTTCCACTACACACAATCTAACGGTATGGATTTTCCAAAGTCAATGGACTATGTATGCACGTATGTGCAAACTGAGAAGTTGATCACAAAGCCCATCTTATCTCAAGAGAGAGTATGGGCCACTAGACTTCCTTGACAGGAGATATATGTGATCTAATTCAACCGTTATATGGAATATTCAGATATTCCATAGTGCTTTCGGGTGCATCAACGAGATGGTCCAATGTGTGTCTTACTTTTATAAGGAACCACGCTTTTACAAAGCTGATTGCTCAGATCATTAATTTGAGAGCAAATCATCCCGAGAATGAGATAAATCCATCATAATGGATAATGCTACGAAATTTAGTTCTTGAGCATTTCATGAGTACTGCCTAGATTGAGGCATAACTGTGGAGCATATTGGTACTTTGTGTACATACCTAGATTGGTCTTGTGGAATCAGTTACCAAGAGATTAAGTTGATAGCAAGATAGCTCTTACTAAATTGTAATATCCCAACATCTAGTTGGGCACATGCAATTTGACATACTGCATAGTTCATACAAATTCGACGAACTGCATATTATACGGTCTCCCCGTTGCAGTTAGTACATGGAAATCAGTAAGTATTTCCCATCTGCGATATTTCGGTTGCGTTGGATACGTACCGATTTCACTACCACAGCGTACGTATATGGGCCCTCATAGAAAATGGGGATCTATGTGAGGTACAATTATCCGTCAATCATAAAGTACCTAAAGTTCGTAAAGGGACCTTGTTTATGGCCCGGTAGGCTGGTTGTGTTTTGATAAGGACATTTTTTCCGGCATTAGGGGGAGATAAGAACCAGATTGAATGCTTGGAAATAGAATGAAATGTGAATAGACATCTAGTCCTTAGATCCATGTACGAATGAATATGAACTAGAGGTTCAGAAGATTATAAATTTTCAAAGTATCGCAAATATTCTGCCAGTTGCATTTACTAAGTATAAAGGTGTCACAAAGTAAAATATTCCCATAGTGAATGTGTCAGAGGGAGTGGATGTGACCAATAGGTCCACTCGGCCACCGAAGAAGGTGAGGAATCTGGACACAAGAGGACAAGGCTTCATGGAAACATCCAAGGGGAATGAGTAATCCTTAAATAGTAAATGCAGGTCAACTTGATGTTGACATTCAAACTAGGGTTCAAAGGACACCTGAAGGATGTTGGACACATCCAGGACCCAGCACGAGTGTGCACACAAATATTGGTGTTGGGACATCGGAAGGCCTGGACTCAATTGTTGTGGGAAATCACGAAGAGTCAAAAGGTATTGATGAAATCTCCACTATGTTTATGGATTCAGGAGAAACATATAATATAAAGACTACATTATGTCGACATTTATTCCTTCTCGAGAATTGCAAAAGACCTTGAATTGGATCTAGAACTTAAGTCCATGCATGGTTGAGTGTCTTGGACACTCTGGTTGATCCAAAGGAGGGTAGCAATTGAGGAGGCAGTCGCTCTCAAGAAGAGGGGATATTGACCTGACCAGTAATATCCGCTCCTCTGAATGTGTTCCTTGGAGGAGCACAGTTGGTTTTGTTCATGAGAAATGAAAACCAAGAGGTGGTGAGGCATGAAGCGAGGCTTCTAGCATAGGGGTTCACGCAGAGACCTGTCATCGTTTATGATGGAACATATTCTCCTGTTATGAGTGGATTAACGTTCCGATATTTCATATCACTGGCAGTGAATAATGAATTTGTATATCCAACTGATGGATGGTGTGACTGAATAATTGTATAAGTCACTTGATTTAGATATCTCTATGATAATTCTGAAGGAATGAAGATTCTGAATTTAATCGCAACATGTGTTGTGTAAAGCTTCAGAAGTCATTTTATGACTTGAAGTAGTCGGCGAGGATGTGGTATAACCGACAGAGTGAGTTCCCTTGTTAAAAGGGTTACTCAACTATTGATGATTGCTCATGTATGTTCATCAAGAAATTCAAAGATGGATTTTGCATCACTTATGTGTATGTTGATGTTTTGAATATCATTGGAACTACACAAGAAATACATGAGATAAGCAAATAATCTTAAGACAGAGTGTGAGATGAAAGATTTGGTTGAGAGCAAACTTTGCTTGAGTTTGGAACTCGAGTGTATTCCTTTGAGAATACTTGTTCATTAGTCTACATTTATCCAAAAGATGTTGAAAAGTTCAACATGGATAAGTCATATCCATCATGGAACTATGGTGTGTGAGGTCTCTCGAGTAATAGAGATAAATACCCATTTGTACCTAATGACGGTGATGAAGAGATAGTGGAACCGAGTTTCCATATCACGGTGCAAATGACGCACTAATGTATCTAGAAAGCTGCATCCGGCCTGGTATATTATTAGCAGTGAATTTATTGGCTAGATACAATGCATCACTGGTTAAAAGGCATTAGGTTGGTGTGAAGAATATTTTTGCATATCTTCTGAACACCAACAGCTTGGTTTATTTTATGATAAAAATCAAGATATGACCATGGTTGGGTATCGTGATGCTGGGCATATATCATACTTGTAGGGAAACGCAGCAGAAAACAAAAATTTTCCGACCTACGCACCAGCCCAGGACCACTATGGAGACTGCATACAAGGTTTGATCATTTTCGTTACCGACTCGTAGCGCAGCGGAAGTAGAGTCGATGACGATCGGCGGTGCAGATCCCCGCAGCTAGGATTTACAACCTCCCAACCGCGAGGATGTATACCCTCGTCTTCTCTTCGGACAGCCCTCCGGGAGGCGGTCGAACAGTCCCTCGGACGGTGTCGCGGACAGCCCTTCGGGAGGACCTTCGAAACTCGAACGGTCACTCGGACAGCCCTTCGGGAGGACTCACAGAACTAGGACCGTCACTTGGACAGCCCTTCGGGAGGCACTCACGAACAGCCCCTCGGGCACTAAGATCGAAACTACGACCTCTCTACAGAGTTGCACACATACGGTGTCATCTATCCGGCAGGGCTTCGCCGTCCAGAACTAGTTCCCACCGGAAGCCAGACAGCCTTTCGGCTCTACGAAACTCTTTTCGTGGGAGGGAGAGAGAAGTCAGATCATTGCAATGGCACTTGTATGTGAGAAGGGATGAAGGATTGAGCAGCCCCCTCTCCTCCTTATATAGGAAAACCAAGGGGTAGGATGGGCATTCAAGAAATACCAAAATACCCATGAAGGAAACTCTTTCCAAGGGCATAAGAGAGAAATCAAAGGACATGTGGAGCTCCAAGGAGGAGCTCCACATGTGGCCGGCCACCCCCTAGGGGTCCCCCCCCCCCAAGGGGGCTCTCATCCATCCACATCACCTTCTAGAAGCCTTTAGCAAAAGCCCTAAAAGGTGGCTTTCCAAAAAATTCCAAAAAGCACTTTCACTATTCACGACGACATTTTTCAGCGTCCGTTCGAACTGAAAATATTTATGTGGGCTTAGAACATTTCCAGTACCCACAAAAATAATTTTCAACGCGTTTTGGAACAATTCCAGTTTAGTGATTTCATCTGCGAAAAGCATCTGAAGCGGTTCCGGCAGCCCCGGAACATTTCCGGTTTTTCTTCCAGAAAATTCCCAGAAGTTTCCAGAATGATTCTGGCATCCTCCAAGAATTATCAGGCATGTGCCAAAACCATTTTGACTTAATGGTATCCCCTGAAACAACTTTTCAGTTTCACCGGAACTCATCCGGTGACCTCTCTCTGCGGAACTTTTCCGCTGTCCGAAACTTTTTCGGTGATTTTCTCTCAGACTCCCTGTCTAGTATTCAGCAGATAGATGACCCTTAAGCGTGTGACCCTATAGGTTCGGTGAAGTATAGACATGACACGGAACCCCTTCCGATCAATGATCAACATCGGAGCCGTGGACACCCATATTGACCCCTATACCCACACGAATGAATATTCGAGTGAACCTCCAGTTGCCGTGTGCTATTCCTGTTGCTTCGCGATATGTTACAAATACCCGAGGCGAGACATGTTGGCATTCCCGTGGATCAACAACTTGTCCACTATGCTAGTTACCTCGTTACCGGTATTGTTCTCTTTTCTCGTTACCGTGTTCCGGCATCCCCGTGATCAAATCACAAAGTGTCTGGCCAGACGATGATGGATACCTTAACACCGAGAGGGCCCAGAGATATCTCTCCATCGTCGGAGGAGCAAATCCCAATCTTGAGCTATCAAGTTACTTAACATACTTTCCCATGAACCTGTAAGCCGCCGTAATAGCCATCCAGTTACGGATGACGTTTAACAAACCCCAAAGTTCATGAATCAAGCATGAACAAACTCGATACTCTCATGGTCTGAGGAATCATGCAAACGTTAACCATCTCTGTGTTATTAACCATTAACTTGTGACGAAAGAATCTCATAGCATAACATCAATTTGGGTCGATTCAACACAAATGTTCTTCTAACATTGTGCCCTCAAAGCTGCTGGCATAGACATGCCCATGATTGGGAAAACATAATCATCATGCAACACTTGAGCTAGTCTTAGAGGCATGACTAGGAATACTTTTTACCGTTTATTATTCCACACGTGCACATGGGTTTTCCCCAGAGCCTTTATGGATATACGGGCTCGGGAACCACAACAGTTATAGCATGGAACATAAACATAATTATGAGCAAGGAGATAAATAATAATATTTATTATTGCCTCTAGGGCATATCTCCTACAGACTCCCACTTGCACTAGAGTCAATAATCTAGTTAATGCTAATGCACTTTACACCTATGGCACATTGGTGTAAAATATGCTTCGCATGTGGTGTAGCCTGATGTCCAACGGATCTGACGACTTCAGATCCGTGTGTATCTTTGCATATCCTCGCGTTTTCACGCTTTCACAAAATTCATATTTTGTGTACACCTTGCTTTGTATATGTGTGAATCATTGGTCGAAACCTGATTCCTCAGACTGAGCTATGGAGCAACTATCTGCAATAGTGTCCCATTGACCAAGCCTTCTTGGAACCATACTAAGTTCATGAATGAACTATATGATTCAACAACTTCTTTGTCGCTTTTAAAGCGTCAACATACTTAGCCTTTGTTATAGAATTCACCTCAGTATCTTGTTTGGAACAATTTCCAACTACCGTGCCACCATATTGTGTATTGCACAAAACCCTTAACTTTAATCGAAAATCGCTTGGAGCATGGATAAAGACTGTATCGATGTAACCTTTTACAACGAACTCTTCATGATCTCCGCTTGCGAGAAAACATGTCATCAGTGCTACTATAGTACTCAATGACCCTTTTTCACTGTTGTCCCATGATCAGTACTTTTGATCACTTTGGTATCTATACTCGCAACAACTTTGGAGTATTGGACATATCTGGTTGTTTTTACATACCATGGAATACATGATTAATCCAAACATGAAGGTGTGTGGAATCTTCATCATGTATTTTACTCATCAGTGTTTTTGGGACATCGAGTCTTGCAAAAACTCTTTCCATGTGACTTCGGCAAGAATCACTCCTTGACGTTTTTAATGCTAAAAGGTTTTAGCATCTTGTCAATATGTATCTTTGCTCAGCCCCATTAGGTAAATCTATCTCCATAGATCATCATGCCTAATATAAAGGCTATTTAGCCCAAGCACTTCATCGAAAAACTATTTTCAAATGAAGTCCTAATTCGTGTCAAGAAATTTATTTCCAATTAACAATGTGTCAAGCACACAACGTTTTTAGAAATTTTATTATGCTCCCACTTACTTTCTTGAATCATAAGCATCTTCGTTACCCATTAATGAAGTCAAACCCCTTTGACCATTTCATCAAAACACGAAGATTCCAACTACATTTTGCTCTCTTCTGTCCATTGCTGGAACTCTGAAGTATGCATACTTACTAGCATCCTCTGGAATGACAAAATACCTTGGACTGTAACACATGCAAGTCCTTGGTTTTATTTCCATCAGATGGAAATCCTTTTGTCATCCTTTGTTTCATATCTCATGATTGAAATATGTATTAATTGCTAGTTCAACCCGAACCGACTTTAAGCATCGCTACGATGAAACAACCTCATCGTAGTCAACTCCTTGAACTCGTTATTGCAACAAGTCGAGCTTTATGGATAAAACATTTTTACCCGTATCAGTTTTTAGTTCCATAAAATTCGTTAGACTCTAAGTCTTTCGAAAGGTGTATCAAGGTTTTAATCTTGAAACATTTATATGGAGACTATCTCGGATTATATTGGCATTTAGCCAATTTCGGAGTCAGGGCCCATCAACGCTTCCTTGTTTATCATAGGTATACTGTTGTCTAACAAGAATATCTCGTTTGCGCACCTGAGAGGTTTGCACGAGCCTTGCCTACGTGGTTCAGCTGCAAGTTCGACCGAAGTCCATACATTTTATTGTAGAGACTTCCGTATCAGTCATAGTAGGAAACTCTGGAATTACTTCCAAGGTCTCTTTCCTTTGACCTGATGACGGAGATACTGGTTATCTCGTCGAGTTGCATTATTCTCCCACTCACCTTTTTGAAAGAACCATTTTCTTCAAAAAGCATACCGTTCTTTGTGGCAAACCTATTTGCCTCGGTATAGTGAGGGAGGAATACCCAATGACTTGGGATAACCTACAAAGTAGCACTTGTCTGATTTGGAATAGGTTTGTAACCTTTTACACAAGCCCCATATTCCAAATGTTTAAGAAAAGATATAACATGATTGGGCGTACCATACCATGGTGTCATTTCAACAGACCCGATGGAGCTCTTTTCAGTGTAAAAGCCGCAGTCTATAAAGCATCACTCTTTAAAAGGGATAATGGCAAATTTATTTATGTCATCTTTGATCTTACCATGTCATAAATGGTTCGATTACATTTTCACGGACTTTCCACTTGCAGTGGTGTTCCGGGAGGTGCAAGTTATGAAACTACTTTCACAACTCATCAGACATTCGCTAAACTTGTAACTCAAATATTCCTTTCTGCAATCGAATTGTAGAAACATAATTTTCTTGTTACAATAACTTCTACTTCATTTTTGAAAACCTTTCGAATGAATTCAAAAGATCCAGACTTACGTCTCATCAAGTAAATATCCACATATCTACTTGAGTCATTTCTGAAGATAGATAAATCCACTACTAACTACATTTATCGGACTACACACATCAAATGTATGATCACCAATAAGTTTGTTGTCCGTTCCTTATGGCCTGTGAACGGTATTTCAGTCACTTCACTTTTCGGAGGAAAGTTGCAAGTGTCAGTTGATTCAAAATCAAATGACTTCAAAATCCATCATAATGGATTTTATCCATGCGGGTTTCTCCAATGTGACCAAATGCAGTGCCACACTTGTGTGGTATTCTTTTAGTCTTTATGATATTTAGCGTCAGTGTTATGGATGTATCATATTACCATCAATATTCATAACATACGTCCCATCGAGGATGGAAGCATGGCCCTTCATGTTATTCATAATACTGAACAACAATTGTTCTTTTTATGAACAACCTTTTTGCAACAACATTGTGCAAGGGGCTAGAGTGTAAAACTCTAAAATGAATTATGAATGTAAATCCAGAGGTAATATATTATTATCAATATTCATAACATACATCTCATTCATAATGAAAGTATTGGCCCTTATGTTATTCATAACACCGAACATAAAAAGTTCTCTTATGAACACCTTCTTGCAAGATACCTTATGCAAAGGGCTAGAGTGTGAAACTCTAAAATGAATTATGAAAGTAAATACATAGGAATACACCGATGGAAGGTATAGTAACATTTACTATGTCCCATGTGTGTATCTCAACCTCATTCCTGGCTAGTCTTTCAGGCCATAGTAAGTTCTTACATCGAGTTGCAACAGAATGCAATCGAGCGGGTATCTTTGTGATTGTCTCACAATACCCAAGAATTAGTGATTAACATGTTTAACCATAATTCCCAAGAACTATATCTTTGACCAGCCTTCTATACATCAAAAACTTTGTATGACATTCATACATGAGCTGGATATTCCAGTCTTCTTTCTTATTGCCTTTATACTTCTAACAGTTTTAACTTTTAGTATTTCTCCTACTCTCAGAAGAAGCACCCAACTTAAGAGTGGCGTTAGCCTCGGACTTCCTAGGCGTGAAAGTTTCACTAACACCCTTCGGACACTTCCTTTCTCTTAAGTTGTTGTTTTATTCAACTTTTATCATATGATAGGCGTTCTTCTGGATCCCTCTCTTATCAGTCTAATGCATAGTAAACTTCTTTTACTAATAGTTTGCAAACAAACATTGCTTTGGATATCTCATATCTTTTAGCCTTTGTCTGTCTCTGAAAATGATTTTCAGATTCCATGAATATCACATAAATATCCAAACTTTCGAAGTTCGGGTCTCATGGAAACAAACATATTTCACTTGACTGAAATGGAATTCTACCTTTTGGATCGAAGGACGAGAGTCACATGATCCATAGCATAAGCGAGAGAATACCAAAGTATGCGATAGGACAAAGTCCTTCATGGCACTCTTGAGGACAATCCTCACATTACGTTACCAACCGTAGAGTTTTAACCAGATATTTAACAGCTATTCAATTTTAATAGGGAAGGTGGAAACGCGAGCCATAATTCTACAACTATTATGCAAATCACACTTAGACAGTGTTCATAATTAATTGCACAGAGAATTAAATAAGTTAATTCTACAGTGCGCTCCCACTCAAAATCAATATCTCTCATAATTGATTGTGAGCGATTCAAGATCCGCATTTCAATTCAACGCCATTGATGGTGAGCATCACTGATGACGAAAATCTCAATCGGTAGGCAAACCTGCCAATCACATCTCTATGTGACTCTTGTTCATCTTTCGATGCGTGTGTTCCGAGCTCATGACTTTCATGCCTGAACGTCAAGACAACCAAGTGATCTCGCTGCGAGGTCTCAACTCACCCGCCTCACACATCCCTAATCGTTCGTACCCATGTCAGCATGGCGCACCCCGAAAAGTTAGGTGCCGTGACGGTGCTACACTTGGGAGAACACTAACTACTTGATATTTTTGTGTGAGATCACCCTAATAAAAAGCGACTACCGCGCAATCAAGAAGGGTGCAGCATAAGGGATAAACATCTCAGGCAATTCATAATAGCATGATATGGTATAGCCCTTTCTGACGGAGAAGTCTTGTATTTCTTCGTCTTCGGCATTCGCGTCGGTGTTCACCTTCGCGAAGATTGCTACCACCTTGTCGATGCACCAGATAATATTGCTATTTCTATAGCTAATAAAATAATGCATTACAACAAGGTTGACACGCAGGTCATTTAAAGTGCAATCATATGGCTCCAGCCATCATGCCAAATCATGACACACAGTTCATGTTAATCAATTTCCATCATATAGGCATCTCATACATAATCAAATTATTATGAGCACTGCTATACCACATCACATGCACATGTAAACCCTCCTGCAAAACCAAGTTAGACGCCTCTAATCGGTTCATGCAAAAACTTGTTTTCGTGGCTTCTAAGGTTTCGAAACAAACCGAAGCTACCAACGTCCATCATCAAGTATGATTATTCAAGTCGCTAGATTAACTTCACGGGGTGTATGAAACACGAGATAATAAAATCTCGAGCCCCATACTGAACTTCGTCATACGCATGACCCCCGTGCAGATCATATCTGCATTGCCCTTTCGTCTGCGAAATTTCATCTTTCTTTTTAACTACGATGGAATTCAATGAACTGTTAGCACTTCTTTGATCAATCAGGATCGCGGATTGCCAGAACATTGAAACTCCACCATGCTGTTATCAAGATCAGAAATATGCAAATTCCAGGGAAGCAACAAGAACCTCGGGTAACAGATTTCATCTGCTACCCGCACAAATAATTTTCAGTAATAGAACTCATCTACTACCTAATTATATTGTGCAACACCCATACATCACTATGTATTCTAGATCGCAACCTGCATCTACGCATAGCACGGCTCATGATGCCACTATAGGGAAACGCAGCAGAAATCAAAAAATTTCCGACCTACGCACCAGCCCAGGACCACTATGGAGACTGCATACAAGGTTTGATCATTTTCGTTACCGACTCGTAGCGCAGCGGAAGTAGAGTCGATGACGATCGGCGGTGCAGATCCCCGCAGCTAGGATTTACAACCTCCCAACCGCGAGGATGTATACCCTCGTCTTCTCTTCGGACAGCCCTCTGGGAGGCAGTCGAACAGTCCCCCGGACGGTGTCGCGGACAGCCCTTCGGGAGGACCTTCGAAACTCGAACGGTCACTCGGACAGCCCTTCGGGAGGACTCACAGAACTAGGACCGTCACTTGGACAGCCCTTCGGGAGGCACTCACGAACAGCCCCTCGGGCACTAAGATCGAAACTACGACCTCTCTACAGAGTTGCACACATACGGTGTCATCTATCCGGCAGGGCTTCGCCGTCCAGAACAAGTTCCCACCGGAACCCAGACAGCCTTTCGGCTCTACGAAACTCTTTTCGTGGGAGGGAGAGAGAAGCCAGATCATTGCAATGGCACTTGTATGTGAGAAGGGATGAAGGATTGAGCAGCCCCCTCTCCTCCTTATATAGAAAAACCAAGGGGTAGGATGGGCATTCAAGAAATACCAAAATACCCACGAAGGAAACTCTTTCGAAGGGCATAAGAGAGAAACCAAAGGACATGTGGAGCTCCAAGGAGGAGCTCCACATGTGGCCGGCCACCCCCTAGGGGTCCCCCCCCCCCCCAAGGGGGCTCTCATCCATCCACATCACCTTCTAGAAGCCTTTAGCAAAAGCCCTAAAAGGTGGCTTTCCAAAAAATTCCAAAAAGCACTTTCACTATTCACGACGACATTTTTCAGCGTCCGTTCGAACTGAAAATATTTATGTGGGCTTAGAACATTTCCAGTACCCACTAAAATAATTTTCAACGCGTTTTGGAACAATTCCAGTTTAGTGATTTCATCTGCGAAAAGCATCTGGAGCGGTTCCGGCAGCCCCGGAACATTTCTGATTTTTCTTCCAGAAAATTCCCAGAAGTTTCCAGAATGATTCTGGCATCCTCCAAGAATTATCAGGCATGTGCCAAAACCATTTTGACTTAATGGTATCCCCTGAAACAACTTTTCAGTTTCACCGGAACTCATCCGGTGACCTCTCTCTGCGGAACTTTTCCGCTGTCCGAAACTTTTCGGTGTCCGAAACTTTTTCGGTGATTTTCTCTCAGACTCCCTGTCTAGTATTCAGCAGATAGATGACCCTTAAGCGTGTGACCCTATAGGTTCGGTGAAGTATAGACATGACACGGAACCCCTTCCGATCAATGATCAACATCGGAGCCGTGGACACCCATATTGACCCCTATACCCACACGAATGAATATTCGAGTGAACCTCCAGTTGCCGTGTGCTATTCCTGTTGCTTCGCGATATGTTACAAATACCCGAGGCGAGACATGTTGGCATTCCCGTGGATCAACAACTTGTCCACTATGCTAGTTACCTCGTTACCGGTATTGTTCTCTTTTCTCGTTACCGTGTTCCGGCATCCCCGTGATCAAATCACAAAGTGTCTGGCCAGACGATGATGGATACCTTAACACCGAGAGGGCCCAGAGATATCTCTCCATCGTCGGAGGAGCAAATCCCAATCTTGAGCTATCAAGTTACTTAACATACTTTCCCATGAACCCGTAAGCCGCCGTAATAGCCATCCAGTTACGGATGACGTTTAACAAACCCCAAAGTTCATGAATCAAGCATGAACAAACTCGATACTCTCATGGTCTGAGGAATCATGCAAACGTTAACCATCTCTGTGTTATTAACCATTAACTTGTGACGAAAGAATCTCATAGCATAACATCAATTTGGGTCGATTCAACACAAATGTTCTTCTAACATTGTGCCCTCAAAGCTGCTGGCATAGACATGCCCATGATTGGGAAAACATAATCATCATGCAACACTTGAGCTAGTCTTAGAGGCATGACTAGGAATACTTTTTACCGTTTATTATTCCACACGTGCACATGGGTTTTCCCCAGAGCCTTTATGGATATACGGGCTCGGGAACCACAACAGTTATAGCATGGAACATAAACATAATTATGAGCAAGGAGATAAATAATAACATTTATTATTGCCTCTAGGGCATATCTCCTACAATACCCCCATAATGACAGGCTGGTTTTATTTTCTTGAATGGAGGTACAACATTCTCTTGGAAGTCGAGAAGAAAAACATTAGTGGCTGCATCCACTAATCATTCTGAAATCATTGATTTGTATGAAGCATCACATTGATATGTGTGACTTCGCATAATGGTGAACTTTGTTGAAAGTTCAAGTGGGATTGATTGGTAGGAATCACCCACCATTATCTATGATGATAATGGTGTTTGTATTACGCAGATGCAAATAGGTTATAAAAGCAATATTAGAACGTGTATTGCTCTGAAATTATTTAGCTCCATGAGTTGCAAAGAAACTACAAGCTAAATACTTGCAAATGACGTCATGTGATAATCTCGGTGATTTGTTCACAAAGTGTTTACCAAGTTTTTAATTCCAGAAATATGGTAATGGAATTGGTATGAGATGACTTGGTTGTTTGCAATGTTCAGGGGAAGTGCACTCCTGAAAGATAACCTGTTTCAGATCTTCGGATCTTTGATATTGCACTCTTTTCCTTTATGAGTTTTTCCTAAATAGTTTCTCATAAAAGGTTTTTAATGAGGCAATAATAATACAAACATTGTAATATGTCGTTTTCTCCTTAATTTTCCCACTGGATTTTTGAAAGGAGTTTTTGGTGGCATATTATGTATATCTCCTCATATTTTTCCGACAGGGTTTTTGGGGAGCATTTTTCACGATGATGATTCTATATAGTCAACGCGGAGATTAGGGGGAGTGTTAGGAATTAATTATATTTAATTAATGGGATAATCTCCTTTTGTAACTAACGTGCGGTTAGTACGTGCTAACCGTCGCGTCCCTCTCTCCCGTCTATTGTAAGGAACACGTTGTTCCGGATGCATCCCGTCGGAGGATATAAATTGTAAAGACATCATCATCAGTAATTGAGAGATTGTTACTCTTCATTTGTTTTGTGTAAATGACAATGCATATGGACTTTTAATGGGCGTTTCTTTTATGTGAGTGGGCTTTGGGTGTTTAGTGCTTCATTTCGACGGGCGCAACTATGTCTCGCCTGAGAGCAACTAGTTGACGAGCGCTCCTTCGGGAGCCTCGCAATGATCAATTGTGGGTGGGCTGCAAGCGCGCCACTTGACGCGCTCTCAGCCGCCGCCACGTGTCGCGCTCTGGGCGCTCCCTCCGGATTTTTTTTTCGCACACGTTTTCCGCTTTCTAAACGGTTTTTTCCGGGTTTTTTCGACTTTTGGTTTTCCACCGGTCTTCCTTAGCTTTGGCACCAATTTTTTTAAAAATAAAATTCACGCAAAAAAAACGCGTTTTTTTGCTTTCGTGATATGCACGGTTTTGCTTTCGCGAGAGGCACGGCCATGCCTCTCGGAAAGGAAAAAAAACACATTTTTTGTTTTCTTCCTTCCGCGAGAGGCACGGTTTTGTTTCCGCCAATGGCACGTTTGTGCTTTCGCGAGAGGCACGGTCGTGCCTCTCGGAAACGAAAAAAAACACTTTTTTTTCTTCTGCGAGAGGCACGGTTTTGCTTTCGCGAGAGGCACGGTTGTGCTTTCGCGAGAGGCACGGCCGTACCTCTCGGAAACGAAAAAAATGTGTTTTCTATTTTTTTTCATTCCGTGAGAAGCATGGTTTTGCTTTCGTGAGAGGCACGGTTGTGCTTTCGCGAGAGGCATGGTCGTGCCTCTTTCCGAAAGGGGAAAAAACCATGCTCCCGGTGCAGTTTTTTCGTCCGGATTTTTCGTGAAAAAATGTTCCTCAAAACTTATCAACATAGGATCTAGTTTTGAAGATCTCGATGCAAGGATTCCAACGATGAAAATGGTTCGAGATTTGGACGCACGGTTTAAGAGATAAAACATTTTAAATAAACGGATCTACGAAAAAAGGGAAAATTCACAGGATGCGACAAGTGGTGCAGATGCAGTGTGCCACTTGTCACAACCTGGGGAGGTGGGAGTGATCTTTGCAAGGAGTAGTCCTCAATTAATGATTTCGGTCTCGTCTTCATCGAGAGGGGCAGAAACCCTTGCTGAAGGGGAGACCGAGTGGGCCGGCCCAGGAGCGTGGGATGCAACAGCCACCTTTTTCTGTTTTCTTAACATTTTCTATTTCTTTTTTTCTTTATTTTTTATTTTTTATATACTTTAAAATATTCCAAATACACATATTACAATAAATCACTCTATAAAAATATTTTTAAAAATATTGATCAAACATTTGAAAAATGTTAAATGTGTATAGAGAAAATGTTTATCACGTATACAAAATGTATAAAAAATATGTATAAATATTTTTATCATGTATTTTAATAATGCTAATCAAGCATTTGGAATTATGTATTTCAAAAGTTTTGTCCAGTGTTGTGCGATGGCAATGCATATGGGCATTTCTTGCTTTGAGTGCGCTTGGGGTGTTTAGTTCATGATTTTAACCAACACAGGCTGTTTGGTGGTGTTGAATCCTATTTGACGCCTGCTGCGCCACTAAAAGGCGTTCCAACAAAGCGGCACACGCCCCCCTCCACACCGGTAGCTAACTAGGCCGGCCCATGTAGCATTTTCTTACATCGATTTCTTATTTCTTATTTTGTTTTTTGCTTTATTTTCTCTTTTTATTTCCGTAATTTTGGTTTTTTTCCTTTCTTTTTCTTTTTTCGTTTTGTCAACTTTTTAACTTTTCATAATTTTCGCAAGCATTTTTCAAATTCAATACCTTTTAAATTTTCGAAATACTGAAAAATTATACAATTTCCAACTTCTGAACTTTTTTCATATCCATGAAATTTTTCTCAAATTTATGAACTTTTTTTCAAATTCGTTTGGTGACTTCCAATTTTTCCGAGTTCCCATATTTTTGTGGATTTTTTATTTTCCGAATTTGTGAACATTTTTAAATCCTCAAAAAAAATCATTATATTTTTGAATTCTGAAACATTTTTTAAATTCCTGCTGTTTTTTTTAATAATCCCATTTTTATTTCAAAAGGTCAATGGTCAACTATGGACTGGTCAACCCCGACAGTACATCGTGACTTCTTAACAATAACCGATCGACGAGAGAAACCGAAACAAACCCACGCATCATGAGCGAGCGCTCGCTTGCTGGTTGGACCGGCCCACAAGCAAAGGCGAGTGAGTGTTCTGTTTGCTAAACGGCTCATAAGGCACCAAAGAAGGGGACTCTTAAGTGGTTGATGTCAACAAACATACGACCCATTTGGCTCCTTCAACATCACATCACTCTCATATATAGATGGGGCCAAAACAGAGCTAAAGAAGCAAAATAAAACTAGAGCTCGTTCGTGATTCGGGATCACATCACTCTCACATATGGGACAATAGAGGCGAATAAGCGAAATGAAACCGACAAGCTCCGAGATCGATCACACCATTCCTAAGCATCATAGAGTATGCAGTTACTAAACAAAAATGTGTTTTAGCTCTCAAGCTCCATGGGGCTCGTTATAAAAAAATCAAAACAAATGTTTTAATGTCAATTTGTTTTGAAAATAAATAAACATTCTCATGTGGATATATATTGCATGTGTGTAAATTTTCATGAGAAAATAAATTGACAACTGAGCTACAGTAACATGACAAATTTTTGCTTTTGTAAACAGTATGTGCACTGTTCACTATATAAAATCAACGCTTTTGACATTTTTTATAGCTCGTGAATCGATGTATTTTCTCCTGAAAACTTGCACACTTCTGATACACACCCATATGACATGGATTTTTTTTCTGATTTTTCTGAAAATTTAGAATGTATCAAATAAAGAGCTCCATGGAGCCCGAGCACGAAAACACCGCACTCGTTACTGCTCTTTCTTGCAATATTCATTATTAAAGGTAGGTTATTTAATAAAGTCTTTTTCAATTGTCCTTGGTTTGTCTAATGTTGTGTAAATGACAATGCATATGGACATTTAATGGGCGTTTCTTTTATGTGGGTGGGCTTTGGGTGTTTAGTGGTTTATTTCAACGGGCGCAACTATGTCTCGCCTTCAATGAGAGGGGCAGAAACCCTCGCTCAAGGGGAGACTGAGTGAGCTGGCCCAGGAGCGCGGGATGCAACAGCCTCCTTTTTCTGTTTTCTTAACATTTTCTTTTTTTTGCTTTATTTTTTCTTTTCAATATACTTTAAAATATTCCAAATATACATATTACAATAAATCACTCTATAAAAATATTTGAAAATGTTGACCGAGCATTTGAAAAAAGTTTAATGTGTATAGGGAAAATGTTTATCACGTATACAAAAAATGTATTAAAAATATGTATAATTTTTTTATCATGTATTTAAAAAATTCTAATCAAGCATTTGAAATTTTTCTGAACAAGTATTTGAAAAATGATGATCAAGCATTAAAAATTGGTTAAATGTGTATAGAAAAAATATCATCATGTAATAAAAAATTATGAATTTTTTTACCATGTATATAAAATTGTACTCAATCATTTGGAAAAATGTTGATCAAGTATTTGAAAAATGTTAAATGTGTATACAAAAAATGTTGACCATTTATTCGAAAAATGATGAATTATTTTTATCATGTATATACATATGTTAATCAAGCATTTAAAAAAGGTTAAAAGAATATTTTAAAAATGTTGATTAAGCATTTGAAAAATGTTAAATTTCTATAGAAAAAATATTGACCATGTATTATAAAAATGATGAAACTTAACCAGAGTGATCACCATGGTAGTGTTGATTTTACATAAGTTTTTGAATTGTTTGTAGCCACTTCCCTTTTTTGGTCAAAATTTTGACCAAAAAATGGTTGAATATATATCTTGCTTGTATTTTTTTATCTGTTTGACAAAAAAGTTTGAAACTTTCATAGAGTAATCACTGTGGTAGTGTTTATTTTCAAAAGTTTGTCAATATTTTTTGGACACGTTTATTTTTGTGATGTGGCAACTGTCTAGGGAGCTGATTATGCGGTCAACTAGTCAAAACCACTTCAACTCACCAAAACATATTTGAGAAGAGGGCGGGGTTGAAACTTTACCAATTTTGGTAGTTCAGGGTTGTAACTTAGATGATTTCAAAGTTTAGGGTTTATTCTTAGATGATTCGTGTAGACTTTAGCTTTGACATCTGAAATATAGCGTCTAATATTTTCACAAGCAAATATCACATTGTAAAGTTCCCTGTCCTCAATGTCAAAATTATTTTGAACCTCATTGAGGGTACGACTATCATAATGAATAACATTAAGTTGCTTGCCCTTGTGTTGTGCTAGGATAGAATTTATCACATCATCACGAGTTTCACAAATGATCTGGAATGGTTGGTTCCACTTTCGTGGCTTGACGATAGGTGCTGAAATTAATGCCTCCTTGAGTTCCTTAGAAGCTGCTATACAATCCTCGTCAAAATGAAAAGATACACTTTTTTTGGAAAAGACTAGTCAGCATTTTCGAAACAATAGAGAATTTTTTTAATGAATGCAAAAACCTGCATGGCCTAGAAAACTAGGTATTCCTTTTACATCATGGGGATACAGTAATTTTTCTATAGCTTCTATTTTAGCCTTGTCAATGTCAATTCCACTACCGGAGCGGCTATGCCAAAGAATGATGCCTTCAGTCAACATTAATTGTCATTTCTCCTGGCTAAGCACAATGTTTGTGTCCTAGCATCTCTGTAAAACTTATTCAAGATTATACAAGCAATTGTTGAATGAAAGCCCCTAAATAGAAAAATCATCCATAAAATACTTTCATTATTTCCTCAAGAAAAGCTACAAAGATAGCAGTCATACATCATTGAAAAGTAGTTTGCATTACAAATTACGAAAGGCATCCGACAATAAGCATATATACCTGAATGATGTCTTCTCTTGATTGTCTGGATGGACTGCTAATTTGTGAGAACCCAGAGTATCCATTAATGTAGAAAAAATGAAAACATGTGGCCAACGGCTCAAGCCTTAGGTAAATAAATGATAATATGTAATAATCTTTACGTATCTCTTTATTTAATTTCCTGTAATCAATACACATTTGATACCCAACAATAGTTCTGGTAGGGATTAGCTCATTATTTTATTCAACACAACAGTAAATCCCTCTTTCTTAGGGACACAATGAAATGATCTTATCCACTGACATTCAACAAAAAAATCAGCGTCAAGCAATCAGATTACCTCTTTTCTTACCACCTTTTGATCATGAGAATTAATTTCCGTTGATAATCCCTTACTGGTTCAGTCCCTTCGCCCATGATTATTGTATTTGTGCATATGGATAGACTGATTCCTCCGAGGTCATCCATGGAGTATCTAAATGCTTTATGATGGCTCTTCAAGGTTTTCATGAGCCTGACTTTCTCGCTTTCTAAAAGGTTTGCACTTATACTATCAAGAAATATTTTAGTTTCTTCTAAATATTCTTACCTATGTTCTTTGGGTAATGGTTTTGTTCTGGTGGCGGAAGTTCTTCATCTACCTTTTCCTCAAGTAGTTTATAAATTTGGCCCAGAGGAGGTTCTAATTGAGGAGCTTCATCAAGATATTGGTCAAGCAATCCTTTCTTTGTGTCTTCCAGGCCATGCTCATATTTAGTAAGGCTCCTCTCTAAATCTTCTTTGGGAGTACCAAAATAAATGGCTACAAGGTGTGCTATGTTTTTTTCTTTGTATTCTTTTCTTCATCATAATAAGGACGATTTCTAAACTTGGAAAGGTAAAATTCCCACTCCTCTTCTCTGAATCAAAGAGAGATTACTTCCTTCCTGCAGTCTATCTTTTCATTCGCAGTGTTCAAAAAAGGTCTCCTGAATATAACATGACAAAATTAATCTTTAGATATTTCCATAACAACAAGATAAATGCGATGGATAAAAGTGCCAAAGTGATATGAACATCTAGAAGAACACCAAGCGGTCCACTCACTTAATAGTCATCTCAGTCAGTTGGAGTTTACTAGAACAAATATCTTCTTTAATTTTTGCATAAAGAGTATAAGGCACAACCTTAATAGAAGAGAAAATACGCATAACCGACAAGATTTACTTCCAAAGGAGCATGGTAATATTGGTTTACTTGTATCTTTGGCTTTTATGCTCCCTTTGACTTGAGATGTTGTCTCCTTTTCCACCTCAATTACTATGTTATCACTTACCGGATTTGGTGCTATGGGTATCTTGGTGATGTCCTCTTTTGACCTGGGATGTATGGTTAGGACATCTTGTTCTACCTCCTTCCTTTGTTGTACTTTTGAATTTCCAGTAACGCATCCCTTTGTGGGAATGCCATTCTTGCGATATAAGCATGTATAATTTCAACAGATTCCTCTAAAGGTTTGATGGCAGATGATACCTCCATCTCCTCTTTAGGCACATCGGCCTAATATTCCTGTTATTCTATAGGTACCTATAAATGCTCAGTGTAGTTTTTAACAATCTACAAAACAACATCAGAGTCAACATGAAAGTTCTAACTCAATTTATCCACTCCTCCGGATTGGAAATAATTTTCCAGACATTCATAATCATGTTATATTCCTCCATATCCACAGTTATATATTTTCCAAGCTTCATGATTAGCGCGGATATTATCTAGCAACTCCCAAGCTTGAGGAACATCACAATTGGTAAAATCTCCACTAGAAGCAAAGTCTACTTCTAACTTACATTTATCAATTAGTCTTGCATAAAAGAAATGTAATACTATCTTGGATGGTACAGTATGATGAGGACGGTCACCAAGTAAAGAAACGTACCTCCAGTATGCCTTAACAAGGCTTTCACCTGATTTATGGTTAAAATTGATGATCTTACGCCTGTCTCCATAAGACTCCTTTTCTGGGTAAAAGCAAGCCAAAAACACACTATCCAATTTTCCCCAAGTGTCGAAGGTACCTGCGGGACGAGTGTATAACCATGCTTTCGCTTTGGCAGTTAGTGTGCGCCCAAACAATTTTAGTTTCATGCCATCATAGGTGAAAGCATTTAATTTAAATGTCCCTCATATTTCACATGTTGGTATGGATCCTCCGCTCCATCCCTTGCATTAAAAAAGAGTAAACTCATATTAATTTCGTAAGGTTCACCACTCAGTCTTGACCCTATAGATGTGAACTTATCCTTAATAGGCAGTCCTGAGAACTTAATTGCGGCAAGTTGATATAGATGTTCAAACTCGGCCATCATTCCTTAGAACCCGCAAAACAGCTTAGTGCACAAAATAAACCAAAACTAAAAACAAATACCAAAAGCACTTAGCCCCTCGTAAAACTGTGCCAGAACAAGCTTGATGTCCTGCACGTGCACAAGGTTTAGTTATAGCCTTTTCGAATTAAGAGGAAGCACATGAAAGGCTCTTAGTCTCTTGTATGGATTTATCGGAATGTGCCTGCAAGTTAGTTGTGGTACAAGCCAAGCGAACATGAAAGTTAAACTATTTGAGGCGTTGTTTACTCAAAACTAAGCATGCAAGAATAACGTAAAAGAACAGAGAGTAAGGAAAATGATGGAAACATCAATAGGTCTTACGTGTTATCAGAGAATCAAGATTCACCACTAGCATGTATGTTATGTAATTATGTGAATGCATAATTCTAGGTTTAGATAACTGATCCACTTTATATGCTTTTACAAGTAGCGGAGCCAAGTACAAATACGTGCATACATGCAGCAACTTCATACCGCATACGCCACCAATGTTCCTTCCGACGTTCAGGTTTCGGCAACAGTTTAAGGGTCTCCCCATGGACGCAGCTAAAGGCGCTCCGATTTTCACCCTATAAGAAGGTCGGAGAAGGAGGTAGGTAGCTTTTTTCACCACGGTACCTCCTCAACCCACCATCGCAATGATAGTAATACCCTTCCATAAAGGCAAATGTTGTGCGGTCAACTTTCACACAACATTGCGTATAGTATTGACATAAACATTCAAAAGAGGATCATGTATCTTATCGACGTTCAGTTCATACACATACTAGGGTTCCTCCATATCCCTGAGAAATAGGGGGTTTACTCGGACATGGAGACAACAAACACCATCAAGTTTGTGATGGAAATAATAGATGAAATATTAATGTAACACATATATGAATCTAGACTAGGGTTCTATATTACAAAGAGACAAATGTGTTTTTTGTGCTGAAGATGCAAATGATGATGACCATCGCTGTCAAAGCCTTGTTGATTGGGTTGATGGCGTAGTGGTGGCTTCTGCCGATTCCACCTCCAGATTCCTTTTAGTGGTAAAGTTTCTTGGTTCTAGAGCATAGCTCTGATATCTCTATTTGTCCTCTGCGAGATCCTAGATAGGGGGTTGAAGTAGTCGACTAGGGGGAGTCGATGTCGTGCAGTATGACCGTTGGTACGAGTCGGCATGCTCGTAGCAGATGCCATCTTCGCCTCTGGATAGATCTTCGTGTTTGCTTTTGATCTCACTCGACCATTCCGCATAAGGTAGGCTATTATCACGTCAATCAACATGAATTTTACCCATAAATGATATTTTTCCCGAAAATGCTATGACTACAAAGCAAAACAAAGGGTAAAAAGTGATGCCAAAATGGACTCGTTAGATACTCGTGTGAACATAGTGTATATATATTTGGGTATATCTTTAAAGATCTTGGTAGAGACACCTTAAGTGTATAGTCTCATAAATATCACAATATAATTTTCTAGATTATCATTAGGTATACATAAATAAAAGTTTTTAGAGTAAAATATATACCTGAGCTTGTCACCAAATCGTTAACATGCCTCTTTATCCTTCTTTCTTGTTCAAATTTTTCTAACACATTACAACAAGTTCAACAATTCATTGATGCATATATACGATCTATATTTGGTATTGAAATAGAATCCAATACTGTCCCGCAAAAATAAGAATCATTTACTACAAAAGGCTACAATGTAGGATCATGCCTGACGGGCCTAGGCCAACCCGTCGGTGGTGACCATCACCGTTGACACACTGCCAACGACCCGTGAACGGTGACTTATACACGAGTGGTGTGATTAATAACCACTGACGGGCCGTATGCAACCCCATCAGGTGATTCCAGACACCACCCTTGGGTGGCACACAACACATCATTGATTGTCATTCACCTCTGAGTGATTGCAATGAACCATTGGCCTGTCAACAGTGAACTGCTGCCTTTTATAAGCGTGTGTGATTGGTGCTTGGCATTCTCTTTCGTAGCCCCTCCGCCATTTGGTCACCGATGCCCGCTTCCCGCCTCCTCCCCTTTCTCCTCCACAGGGGCTCCCCGCCTCCTCCCACCACCTCCGATCGGCCCACGTGAACCTCGTGTGAGCATATGAGCACATATTGAATGTACTACCCTTGTGGATCATAGATGCATAGTCTAGCGTAAGCATGTATAGTAGTTGGTTGGTGTCGCCGGAACCCGTCATTGTCGCTGAAGTAGATGATGGCCCCACATTTCATTCATCTAGAGTACGCCTGAGAGCATTCCTGCTCGAGGAAGATGACTATCCCAGGAAGGTCTGTTCGCCAACGACAGGTCCACCGCACATTCACCAATTAGTCACCATGCACCAAAGGTTTATCAACAAGTGGTTGCTAAGATCTAATCAATCTAAGTTTGCACCAAAGATTTCTCGCAAAAAAATCAATGCACCAAACATTTACCTCTGATGCAGTCAGTTTCTCAACCCAATTTATTTGAATTGAGTTATGAGGGAGTCGTGACTAGTTTTGCGGGTTTCTGGTGTTTCTCTACTGCTTTTAGAAAGCTGCTTTGATATGCTCTATACTCCAGATTGCAACCAAAGCAATCTTTAAGTTTTTGAATTTTAAAAAAATGTACGACTGTTTATATTAGGAATTGGAGCTATAGCTTTTAAAATCAACATTTCATTCAAAAAATTACCAAGACAGGCAGGGTGATAAGCTTGTTTTGCAATTTCATTTATCCAAAGAGCAGTAAGTTTTTATTCAAAGACTTGGCCTAATTACCAACAGAATATAGGAATCTGGGAAAGCATATGCAAGTTGGAGCTAGAAAATGAGACCTTAACTGAAGCAGCGCCATGGGTTTACTCACACAACGGCTTACATCCTTCTCCGCTACCATGTCCCATCGCCAATTCAATGTGTATTTATTTATGATCATAACACTAATCTAATCAGATTAAGATGCCATTAAAAAGAAGTTCACAAAACAACCCCACGGAGCATGGGACATAGGAAGACATAATTTCAATTAGCTGGGAATATGATCTTTATCCATAGAGATCGATGACCACACACCAACTTTTAAATATATGATTATTTATATATACTCGAATGCTATTTTGCTAATGACATTTGAACAAAGATGGATCAGTTTTTGGCACCTACCTAAAGATGCGTCGCTCTTAGTCAACCAGAGAAGGAAACCACGTGGAACTTGTCATACTTTTCCACAACCCTAGCGGCCTTTGACCATCTGCATGCAACCGAAAGAACAGCAGTATTATAAATAGATGGCTCGTGCCCGCCACAGTTAAGCAAAGCCACTGAGCTAGCAATCCTGCTTATAGGGAAACACACACTGAGCCTACGCACGTATACACATTGTGAGCCATGGCTTTCAGCTCCAGCTGCCGGACATGGTACTGCTTGCTTGCCCTGTTCCTCCTCTCCTCGGCGGCCTATGGGCAGCTCTCGCCATCGTTCTACGCGAAGAGCTGCCCGACGCTTGAGCTCATCGTGCGCGCCACCATGATCAAAGCTCTCCTCGCCGAGCGCCGAATGGGGGCGTCCCTCCTTAGGCTCCACTTCCATGACTGCTTTGTTCAAGTAAGTAAACCAAACCCTAAAGCAAACATAGTTATGTACAATCATATAGTATTAATTTTCTTTTCACGGAGAAGGTCAGGATTAACGGTGGAATTTTGTTATATGTATAGGGCTGCGACGGGTCCATTCTCTTGGATGACGTGGGTAGCTTCGTGGGCGAGAAGACGGCCTTTCCGAACGTGAATTCGGTGCGGGGCTACGAGGTGATCGACCAGATCAAGAGGAACGTGGAGCTGTTCTGCCCTGGCGTCGTCTCCTGCGCCGACATCACCGCCCTCGCAGCACGGGACGGCACGTTTCTGGTACGTAGAATGACAGTGGGTACGTACACTGCACTTTTCTGGTTGCTGACAAGGCTTTCGATCGATCGTACGTCATGCATTCCTGCAGCTAGGCGCCCAGCTGGGCGGTGCCGCTCGGCCACCGGGACTCGACGACGGCCAGCCTGACTGAGGCGAACAGCGACCTCCCAGGGCCCAGTTTAAACCTGGACCAGCTCATAGCCGCATTCGCCAAGAAGCAGCTGAGCCCGCGGGACCTCACTGCGCTGTCCGGCACGCACACCATTGGCTTCTCGCAGTGCCTCAACTTCCGCGACCACATCTACAACGGTACCAACATCGACCCGGCGTTCGCCGCGCTGCGCAAGCGCGCCTGCCCCGCCCAGGCCCCTGCCGGCGACACCAACCTGGCGCCGTTAGACGTGCAGACACCACTCTTCTTCGACAACGCCTACTATCGCAACCTGGTGGCCAAGCGCGGCCTGCTCAACTCCGACCAGGTGCTCTTCAACGGAGGCTCTCAGGATGCGCAGGTCCGCCAGTATGCCGCCAACCCGGCGTTGTTCGCCTCCGACTTGGTGACGGCCATGATCAAGATGGCGAGCCTCAGCCCGCCCAGCGGAACCCCCACCCAGATTAGGCGTAACTGCAGGGTCGTCAACAGCTGATCCAACATCCATCTGCATCGTATGTACTCCGTACGTGTTACAGTGTTAAACATGCGCAACATGTAAGTACGCATGCATGCATGGCAGAATAAGGCCGTTTGGTTCAGACAGTAATTTGTACTCCCTCCCTAAAAAAATATATAAGGGCATTTAGATCACTAACACAGTGATATAAACGCTCTTATATTTCTTTACAGAGAGAGTATGTACCTGGGGCTGGCTCGGGTCCAGAGGTGAGTAAGCGGGCCCTCCACCTCCAAGAGTGTAAAATACCTCCTTCATCATGTAATCTCCCAAGTTGCCGATATATGCAAACAGTACTATAATGGAAACAGGGTATATGGTCTTTTATGCAAGATCTAAGGATTGTGTACGGCCCGTAAACTATAGACAGCATGCGGGTTGCAAACGTTCTTCTTCCGGTGAACGGTTGTATGGAGCCGGTTGATGTGTGGTGCACATCTAATTAAGGGGAGGTCCACGCATGTGGCTTCATCTTCATGATTGGTGTCCATCAGCTCCCTACAGCTCCGAAATCGCATCCGTGTGGCTCAAGCGGAGCCCTCCACGTTTTGATAGCCCTTCTTTTCCTGGTTCCTGGTGGCGCCGACCAAACCCTGTTCATTGCCCTCTATGGCAACAAAGGCAGCTCTGGTCGATGTTAGAAGGCTCTCCATGATGTAGGCCTGTACGCGTAGCAAGTGGGGACGCGTGTTTCTCTATGAAGGTCGGAGTGTGTGCCACAAGGGCTATATATATGCTCATAATGGTTATATGTATATCTTGTCTGAATTTACAATTTCACTAAATCTATTTTGTGAGAGAAAGAAGAGCGAGGTGAGGCGGAGCTCCGAGGTGAGGGGGTGTTGCAGCAACGCGCGGGGCTGTAGGCGAGGCTGAGCCGAAACCGCAGACGTCGTGGTGGCGAGTCAGAGGATTGACCAATGCGGGTAGGTAGCTTTCAGAATAAGAACCGTTTGGTTCAGATAATATATACATGGGGTTGTGTTATGATCTCACTATGGTTTCTCTCTATGGATCTCACATACAGCAATACAAGTTTCGATTACAGGATGGAGCAGAAAGGAAAGGTAGGTGGGGAAGGAAGTGTAGCCACCATGCCTTGTCGTGCCAATAGCTTGATCCAACTTGGATGCCTTCCCCTGAACAGTT
Source organism: Thinopyrum elongatum (assembly GCA_011799875.1). Classification (NCBI taxonomy): domain Eukaryota; kingdom Viridiplantae; phylum Streptophyta; class Magnoliopsida; order Poales; family Poaceae; genus Thinopyrum; species Thinopyrum elongatum. The sequence continues at coordinate 62,644,773 of CM022302.1, read as the reverse complement.
GTCCTCCTTAAGTAGCTGATGTTGAGGCACAGGACAGGGTCTTCGAGTCATTGATCCAGTCGGGCCCCACATACTTGCGATTAGGCTACACTATCCTGGTTGGCTTAGTGATGACGTGCTCTTTCCCCTAATTGGCCCCATTAGCGGTAAGTCTTGCCACTGCAACATCTTTGGTGGACATGGCAGTTGGTTTCGCTGCCATGGCAGAGGTTTTCGTTGCAGTATGATCTGGGTCGCTGATATCCCTCCCCTCTTGAAAGGCAGCTTGTCCCCAAGCCAATGATGAAGGGAATCGCTCCTTGATAGCCATGACATCCTCCAACACGGCATCCAGTATGGCAGGGTTAGACCAGTGAACCAGGACATGCACCTTCCGACTTGTAGGTGCACGACCCCATCGACATCAAGAATTTCAATAGGGAGAAGTGGGTCATCAGTAACAATGGGAAGTTCTTTCGAAACAGGAGTTCCTGCGATGAAAGCCTGACGAAGTTGAGAAACATGGAACACTGGGTGAACATTGGAGCATGGAGGGAGTTCAACTTCCAGGATGGCACACGGCGGCAGCTTGATCGACGACGAGCCATGCGGTGGAGGCTTGGTCAACTACAGGGAGCATACCTCACGGGCGATGTGGCTCCAACGAATCCGGATGGCGGTGCCAGACACTCTCGGAGGGAGCGGTTGCTCTATCCAGGATGTCTTGACGATTTGTATGCATAGACGATGCAAAGGTAAATTTCCATGATGTGGACGGATGGATGATGCAAATCGTTTTTTACTAGAAAAAACATTTCTCGTTTTAAATCTTAATTAGCCACCAATCTTTGTGATTAGCACAAAATTGACGGATATAAATGGGTGACGGAAGGAGAACCAAGAAATCTTACTCCCTTTATTATTATTAGATATAGATATAGATATAGATGTCAGGACCCCGATTCTAAGTCACACCGATCTAGCCTGTAACACCTCATATCACTTTGCGGCATCACGCATGGTATTCCCACGGGTGTCGCCTTACCATGGCCCGGGACCGTTTGCGCCTTTTGGCTCACGTATATGATAGTGTTGCTAGCATCCATATGACAGAGAACCCGGACCGACATGGCTAGTCGTGAACCCAAAGCGGCGCTAACTTACGGGGACAGGCATACATGAATCAACATCGAGCATGTCGGTCAGCAGCGTGTGAATCCGGGCTGTAGCACTGGGCTAACAGGACTCCGGGAACCCGGGCTGTAGCAGGCTAGGCAGGACTCCGGATATCACTGCGTGACATTTCCCCGAAGGGACAGACACAGGAACGAAGTGAAACACATGCCGGCCAGTCTAAGTGTTCCGGAGCAGTAGTGCTGGGCTAGTAGGACTCCGGTAAACCGGGCTGTAGCGGACTACCAAGGCTCAGTGGAGACACCAGACTACATTTCCCCATAAAAGAGGCTGCCAAGGATAAACAACTAGATAGTCGGATCCCACACATACCAAGCATTTCAATCATACACACAATATGCTCGATATGTGTAAATACAATATGGCATCACAACAAAACTCTACAACTCAAAGTACTTTATTTAAAGGCTCCGGGGAGCCATACATAACATGTTCATATAGATAGGGGTCACACGACCCGACACTCAAGTCATACAAACATACAAGCACATGCGGAAGCAACTAGTCTGAGTACAGACACTAGAAAGAAAGAAGGCTTGACGAAGCCTGTCTATCTACATAGGCCCTTCACAAGCTCAGGTCACCACCTGGGTGGCAAGTCACTCGTCAACGTCGAGATCTACATAGAACCCTTCGGAGGGGGCGGTGTTCTCGTCTGCAACAGTTATTAAAGCAACATGAGTACAAAGGTACTCAGCAAGTCTTACAACAGATCCTAATATACATGCGCATTCTCAAGAAGGGTGGTGGAGTTATTGCAGCAAGCCAGCTTTGACTCTTGGCTACACTATCCTACGAGACACCACTTGAGAAATTAGTTTTCGCACACGAGTCCACTAAACACCATCACAATACTCCATCGTGGATCCTGCCTCGTAATCCTACGAGAGGGCCATCCGCGGTACTCACACTTATCTTGAGTCTTTTAGTAGTATCCATTAACTTGTCTATGAACTGCATAAGTGACCAAGTAGTCCTTTACCGTGGACGCGGCTATTCGAATAGTTTTATACCCTGCAGGGGTGTACTTCGTCACACATGTTTCCACCACTTAGCGTCTGCACACGACATGTGCTTGGCAGACTTCAAGCGAAAGCCGACGTGGGTGTAGACCATGACCTGACTAACCACACAAGTCTCTAGTCCAGGTTTATCGCCTATTCGGGTTCCATCCGCAAGGAAATCCGGCCGGGGTGTCCTCAACGGCCCCAAACGATGTGTGCAGGGTTCTCGAGACACCAAACGGGCGACTCGGTACACCGGCCACGTGCCTACCGCATCACAGCCCACCCCTAAGGTCAGCGCTGCGCACGGCCTCCAGCATACTACAAACACCAGAAACTACTTGCAACTCCTGGACAGAGGACGAGAGGGGTCAGTAAGTCGAGCGGGGTCATATTTCAGGGCCCAATGTGTGGTAGTAGCTGAATCTTAAATCACGCATACAGATCTCAGTTCTTAAGGACGGCCTCAATGAAACAACCCACCATGTACTCCTACATGGCCTCTCATCGATACCTTTACCAAATCATGTTCAACACTTCACTCTCATTACCGACACAACCATTCACTCTAGTCCATCACCCTGATGAGCCAGACCTGACACAACTCTAAGCATAGCAAGCACAGCATGGTAGGAAACACAAACATGGCTCAATCAACTCCTACACATGCTAGTGGGTTTCATCTAGTTACTGTGGCAATGACAGGTCATGCCGAGGATATGGGTTCAACTACCGCAACACACAGCAGTTTGAAACGCGTTGTCTTAATGCAGTAAACGAGAGCAGAAGCGAGAAGATGGATTTGTATCGAAATGATCAATGGGGTTGCTTGCCTGACAGAGTGGTAGTGGGATACTGCCCTTCAGTTGGATACTCGTGAATATCCTCGGAGGCAGAACCTACCACGAAGAACACATCGAAACACAATCATTACATGGCAATATGCAACAATATGATGCATGCTATGACATGGCAAAATGAGTGTGTTTTGCCTAGTGCAACTTAGAATAGATTGGTTTGAGTTCATTTGAATCAAGGATTCAAATGCAAACCCAAAATAAGAGGTCATATTAGTTCATTAGCTTGTTTCATCTAATCAGCAAGGTTAGAGTGTTCTGACATGCATGAAACTAGTATAGATGGCAAGATTGGATTTTTCTGATCCAAATTCATATATAAATCTTTGCATTTGGAGTTACAGATTAATTTCTATGAATTTTTGAAGTTTGTACGATTTTCTGGGATTTCCTGAATTATTAAAACCAAAAAATGATTAACTGCGTCAGCACTACGTCACTATGACGTCAGCAGGGTCAACGGGGCCGCCCAGGTCAAACCTGACGCTGGGGCCCACATGTCAGTGTCTAACTAACTAACCTAAGTTAATTAGTACTAATCTAATTCTAAACCAGATTAGTTAAGGCCTTGGGCCCACACGTCAGTGACCCAGGGGGGTCAAATCCCTGGTCAAACTGGGCTGACTCGCCGGCGTTTAGCCGCCGGCGAGGCCAGACGCGGCGGGGCGGTGCGGGTTTTGTGCTCCGGCGACCAAATGGACGGCGGAGGGCATCTACGTGTAGCTGGAAGCGAGCCGCATCGCGTGGTGGTGGTGGTTGAGCTCAAGGTCGGAAACGACGCCGGCGACGAGCTGTGCGGCTGCCGGAGTTCGGGCGAGCTCGGGCTCGTCGCTAGGGGGCACGGCGAGGTGCGTGGAGTGGTTCTGCAGGCTCCTGCGAGTGCGGCAAAGACGATGGCGTGCTCGGAATCGAGCCAACGTGGCTGTGGCCACGACGGCGACGTGCAGAGGCGGCGGCGGGTGCGGCCGAACTCGGTGCAGTCGATGCAGGGCTCGAGAGCGAGAACGGGAAAGATGGGGAGGTAGCTGAGCTCACGGCGGTCACGACGAAGCAGTCGGCGAGGTCGGGGACGAGCCGGAGCAACCGGGGCGGCGAAATGGATCTCCGACGACGGGCGTTGAAGACGAGGTCGGTGTGGTGGCTTCAGGGCGAACGAGCGCTCGGGGCTCGGTCTGCTCGACGGAGAGAACGGTGGCGGAGCTGCTGGACAGGGTGGGGCGACGAGAAGGCGACGGTGGCCGTGGTTACGTCGGCGGTGCGGCTACGGCTGCGTCGGCCATGGTGGGGAGAGAGCGAGAGAGAGACGCAGGGGGGAGAATGAGGTGTCCAGGGGGTCGGGGCGACGACGTGGAGGACGTCCAGGCATCCAGCAGCTCGAGCGGCAAGCAGCTGGCGCCGTGGCGAGCTCGCGCACGCCGGCGTCACCTCCCTGCCTGCCTGGCGGGGACGAAGCAGCTGGCTGGCACGGGCCAGCACAGTGCTGGGCTGCCAGGTGGGCCGGCTGGTGGCTTTGCCAGGTAAGTTTGTTTTCCCTTTTATTTTCTATTTTCTATATTTCTGCAAGTTTGTGGCTTTTCTAAAAATACCTAGGCACTTTCAAAATTCACCAAACTGCTCATGCCCACTGTATAGAGTATATCCAACATGGAACATTTCAGTTTGGGATTATTTGGACATTTAAAATATTTACTAGCATTTAAATGCCCAAATGCAAGTTACATATGATTTAATTCAATGACCTTATGATGACCTAGAAAAATGTGAACCAGTTTTGGCAGAGGTTCTAACCCAAGACAAAAATGATGGACATTTTAGAAGGGCATTTCAGGTTCATTGAAAAAGATTTTAGTAAACCCTAGTTGTTTCCAGGGGGGTGCTGGGGGTTCTATCATCCCCATTTCATGTTTCTGGAAAGGTTTAAACATGATGCAACACTCTAATGCATGAACTAGCTAGGGTGTGACAACTCACCCCCACTCAAAAGAATCTCGTCTCGAGATTTAGGATCCTCTGGGAAGAAGGTGGGGTACTCAAGTCGAAGACGATCCTCCCTTTCCCAAGTAGCTTCTTTCTCGGAATGGTGTGACCATTGAACCTTGAGAAACTTGATATTCTGGTGTCGAGTGGTACGTTCGGCTTGGTCAAGGATACGAACGGGATATTCTCGATATGTGAGATTATCTTGGAGATCAAGCGTTTCGTGGTCCACTTCACGGATAGGATCCGAGAAGCAACGCCTAAGTTGAGAAACGTGGAAGACATCATGATCTCTGGAGAGATGCGGAGGTAGTTCCAATTGGTAGGCAACTTCTCCTCGTTTGGCAAGAATGCGAAAGGGTCCAATGTAACGAGGAGCCAATTTACCCTTGATACCGAATCGATGGGTTCCCTTCAAAGGAGTAACCCGAAGGTAAGCCTTCTCGCCAACTTCATAAGTCATGAGCTTATGTTTGCGGTCATATTGGCTCTTTTGACGAGATTGGGCTGTTTTCAATTTCTCACGAATAATGCGAACCTGCTCTTCTGCTTCCTGAATCATATCCGGGCCAAAGAGTTGTCTTTCCCCGGTTTCTGACCAGTTAAGAGGCGTTCGGCATTTTCGTCCATAGAGAACTTCGAAAGGGGCTTTGCCCAAGCTAGCTTGATAACTATTGTTATAAGCAAATTCGGCGAATGGAAGACATTTCTCCCAATCCATACCGAAAGAGATGACAGAAGCTCGGAGCATATCTTCCAGAATTTGATTGACTCGTTCTACTTGACCACTTGATTGAGGGTGGAAGGCGGTGCTAAAGGAGAGACGAGTTCCCATAGCATTTTGGAAACTTTCCCAAAATCGAGAGGTGAAAAGACTTCCACGGTCTGAGTTAATCTCCAATGGAACACCATGAAGAGACACTATTCGGGAGATGTACAAGTCAGCTAGCTGGCTAGCGGTTATACTCTCACGAACAGGTAGGAAGTGGGCTACTTTGGAAAGACGATCGACAACGACGAAGATAGCATTATTCCCTTTCTTGGTCCTGGGAAACCCGGTAATGAAATCCATACCGATTTCATCCCATTTCCATTCAGGAATAACCAAAGGTTGAAGGGTGCCAGCAGGCCGTTGATGCTCTGCTTTAACACGACGACATATGTCGCAATTAGCAATGTATTGGGCGATTTCTCTCTTCATCCTAGTCCACCAAAACCTCTGGCGTAGGTCTTGATACATTTTAGTACTACCGGGATGAATGGTGAGAGGGGATTCATGAGCTTCTTTAAGGATCAATTGCCGTAGCTGTTGTTTCTTGGGAACCACTAAACGGTTTTCAAAGAAGACAACACCTCGATCGTCCATAGAGAAACACTTAGCAGCTCCGCTAGCAATGTTCTCCTGGATGCGGAATATGCCCTTATCACGCTTCTGGGCAGCTATGATTTGATCCGTAAGGTTAGGTTTCGCCACCAGGGTGGATAGGAATCCTCGAGGAACAATGTGAAGGTTAAGCTTACGAAATTCCTCATGGAGAAGTGGTTGACTTTGTTGTAATATCAAGTTGTTACAATAAGATTTACGACTTAGCGCATCAGCCATGACATTGGCTTTGCCCGGGGTGTAAGTTATTCCTAAGTCGTAATCCGTGATCAACTCGACCCAACGTCTCTGCCTGAGATTCAAATCCGGTTGGGTGAAGATGTATTTCAGACTTTGGTGATCGGTGAAAATTTCGCAACGATTACCGAGAAGGTAATGTCGCCATGTTTTGAGTGCATGGACCACAGCTGCAAGCTCTAGATCATGTGTGGGATAATTATCCTCATGTGGACGCAACTGTCGAGAAGCGTAGGCAATCACATGACGATCTTGCATGAGTATGCAACCTAGTCCTTGTCGCGAGGCGTCGCAATAGATAACAAAGTCCTTAGAAAAATCTGGTGGCACAAGTACGGGAGCAGATGTCAGGCGTCTTTTCAGTTCCTGAAAGCTGAACATGATCATCTGGAAACAGTCGGTCCTGTGGAGCTTGCGGTCCAAAAGGACTCGGATGTGGCCTTGGTCCAACAAACGGTGGCAGACGGGGACCACGGGGAGGAGTGATGCCTCCTACATCACGCCAGTCCATACAACCTGGCAGACCAGACCGCACGGGGTACAAGTCCCTCATGTCCATATACCCAGCCTGCACGGCAGGTGCAAACCGTGTCAGAGTGGCCCAGTGATCAGAACGAGTGTTGAAGAGCTCCATTCGCAAGGCACGATTCTCACGGTCCTTGTCCTCAAGCAACTCGGTGGTGGTGCGGAGTAGTGAATCCTCATGGGTAGAGTCAGTGTAAAGGGCCTGATAGTACCCTTGTGCCCCAGGGAGTGATGCTGCCATATAGCAGAAATCAGTGTTCCGAAGCAAGGCAAGTCTGGCTCGCATGACAGTCATCATCGAGTAAGCAGCGTCCTGCACGGACATCTCGATGGTAACCCCAAGTCCATATGAGCAATGGAGGGGTTCAGTAGCTCCAGGATAGGAAGGGTATATCCTGACTGTGCAAAGGTATTGACTTTGATTAAAGTCTCGAAACTGCTCCTCGACGGTATACTCAGGATACCACCGATAGCCTGTCTCGATCATCACTCGGACCAACATGGCCGTGTGACCAGGTACATCGAGGCACCGAGTCAGACGAACCACTTGATTCTGGGTGCGAGTGGCCATCTGAAAACACGAAATAATGCAAAGGCATTAGAATTTTCTAGGGAAAATCGGACAGCATAACGGCTGAAAATGCTCAGGAAAAGAATTTGAGACATTCACAACAGTTTGCAAAGCCACTCAACAACATCATATCAAGGTTCTGGTTCAACTGACAACATACTAATAGTAGTAGAAACTGAACTGAGTCTTGTAACCAACAATCCTATAAGTTACTACGGATTAGTAACACGTGAACTTGATAGAGAGAAGAGAGCCTAGTCCTTAACCCACGTAGCAAGAGAAGAGGATGACTCAGATCAGAGGGCATAAGATAAAGGAGTAAAAAGAGCCTTACGTCCCTCCCACAATCAATTCCCCTACATATAACTAAAGCATTTCTAGACTCGACATCAACCAGTTTGGCTCAACGAACCTACAGGCAGTCCGGCTCTGATACCAACGCTGTCAGGACCCCGATTCTAAGTCACACCGATCTAGCCTGTAACACCTCATATCACTTTGCGGCCTCACGCACGGTATTCCCACGGGTGTCGCCTTACCATGGCCCGGGACCGTTTGCGCCTTTTGGCTCACGTATATGATAGTGTTGCTAGCATCCATATGACAGAGAACCCGGGCCGACATGGCTAGTCGTGAACCCAAAGCGGCGCTAACTTACGGGGACAGGCATACATGAATCAACATCGAGCATGTCGGTCAGCAGCGTGTGAATCCGGGCTGTAGCACTGGGCTAACAGGACTCCGGGAACCCGGGCTGTAGCAGGCTAGGCAGGACTCCGGATATCACCGCGTGACATTTCCCCGAAGGGACAGACACAGGAACGAAGTGAAACACATGTCGGCCAGTCTAAGTGTTCCGGAGCAGTAGTGCTGGGCTAGCAGGACTCCGGTAAACCAGGCTGTAGCGGACTACCAAGGCTCAGTGGAGACACCAGACTACATTTCCCCATAAAAGAGGCTGCCAAGGATAAACAACTAGATAGTCGGATCCCACACATACCAAGCATTTCAATCATACACACAATATGCTCGATATGTGTAAATACAACATGGCATCACAACAAAACTCTACAACTCAAAGTACTTTATTTAAAGGCTCCGGGGAGCCATACATAACATGTTCATACAAATAGGGGTCACACGACCCGACACTCAAGTCATACAAACATACAAGCACATGCGGAAGCAACTAGTCTGAGTACAGACACTAGAAAGAAAGAAGGCTTGACGAAGCCTGTCTATCTACATAGGCCCTTCACAAGCTCAGGTCACCACCTGGGTGGCAAGTCACTCGTCAACGTCGAGATCTACATAGAACCCTTCGGAGGGGGCGGTGTTCTCGTCTGCAACAGTTATTAAAGCAACATGAGTACAAAGGTACTCAGCAAGTCTTACAACAGATCCTAATATACATGCGCATTCTCAAGAAGGGTGGTGGAGTTATTGCAGCAAGCCAGTTTTGACTCTTGGCTACACTATCCTACGAGACACCACTTGAGAAATTAGTTTTCGCACACGAGTCCACTAAACACCATCACAATACTCCATCGTGGATCCTCCCTCGTAATCCTACGAGAGGGCCATCCGCGGTACTCACACTTATCGTGAGTCGTTTAGTAGTATCCATTAACTTGTCTATGAACTGCATAAGTGACCAAGTAGTCCTTTACCGTGGACGCGGCTATTCGAATAGTTTTATACCCTGCAGGGGTGTACTTCGTCACACATGTTTCCACCACTTAGCGTCTGCACACGACATGTGCTTGGCAGACTTCAAGCGAAAGCCGACGTGGGTGTAGACCACGACCTGACTAACCACACAAGTCTCTAGTCCAGGTTTATCGCCTATTCGGGCTCCATCCACAAGGAAATCCGGCCGGGGTGTCCTCAACGGCCCCAAACGATGTGTGCAGGGTTCTCGAGACACCAAACGGGCGACTCGGTACACCGGCCACGTGCCTAACGCATCACAGCCCACCCTTAAGGTCAGCGCTGCGCACGGCCTCCAGCATACTACAAACACCAGAAACTACTTGCAACTCCTGGACAGAGGACGAGAGGGGTCAGTAAGTCGAGCGGGGTCATATTTCAGGGCCCAATGTGTGGTAGTAGCTGAATCTTAAATCACGCATACAGATCTCAGTTCTTAAGGACGGCCTCAATGAAACAACCCACCATGTACTCCGACATGGCCTCTCATCGATACCTTTATCAAATCATGTTCAACACTTCACTCTCATTACCGACACAACCATTCACTCTAGTCCATCACCCTGATGAGCCAGACCTGACACAACTCTAAGCATAGCAAGCACAGCATGGTAGGAAACACAAACATGGCTCAATCAACTCCTACACATGCTAGTGGGTTTCATCTAGTTACTGTGGCAATGACAGGTCATGCAGAGGATATGGGTTCAACTACCGCAACACACAGCAGTTTGAAACACGTTGTCTTAATGCAGTAAACGAGAGCAGAAGCGAGAAGATGGGTTTGTATCGAAATGATCAATGGGGTTGCTTGCCTGACAGAGTGGTAGTGGGATACTGCCCTTCAGTTGGATACTCGTGAATATCCTCGGAGGCAGAACCTACCACGAAGAACACATCGAAACACAATCATTACATGGCAATATGCAACAATATGATGCATGCTATGACATGGCAAAATGAGTGTGTTTTGGCTAGTGCAACTTAGAACAGATTGGTTTGAGTTCATTTGAATCAAGGATTCAAATGCAAACCCAAAATAAGAGGTCATATTAGTGCATTAGCTTGTTTCATCTAATCAACAAGGTTAGAATGTTATGACATGCATGAAACCAGTACAGATGGAAAGATTGGATTTTTCTGATCCAAATTCATATATAAATCTTTGCATTTGGAGTTACAGATTAATTTCTATGAATTTTTGAAGTTTGTAGGATTTTCTGGGATTTCCTGAATTATTAAAACCAGAAAATGATTAACTGCGTCAGCACTACGTCACTGTGACATCAGCAGGGTCAACGGGGCCGTCCAGGTCAAACCTGACGCTGGGGCCCACATGTCAGTGTCTAACTAACTAACCTAAGTTAATTAGTACTAATCTAATTCTAAACCAGATTAGTTAAGGCCCTGGGCCCACACGTCAGTGACCCAGGGGGGTCAAATCCCTGGTCAAACTGGGCTGACTCGCCGGTGTTTAGCCGCCGGCGAGGCCAGACGCGGCGGGGCGGTGCGGGTTTTGTGCTTCGGCGACCAAATGGACGGCGGAGGGCATCTACGTGTAGCTGGAAGCGAGCCGCGTCGCGTGGTGGTGGTGGTTGAGCTCAAGGTCGGAAACGACGCCGGCGACGAGCTGTGCGGCTGCCGGAGTTCGGGCGAGCTCGGGCTCGTCGCTAGGGGGCACGGCGAGGTGCGTGGAGTGGTTCTGCGGGCTCCTGCGAGTGCGGCGAAGACGATGGCGTGCTCGGAATCGAGCCAACGTGGCTGTGGCCACGACGGCGATGTGCAGAGGTGGCGGCGGGTGCGGCCGAGCTCGGTGCAGTCGATGCAGGGCTCGAGAGCGAGAACGGGAAAGATGGGGAGGTAGCTGAGCTCACAGCGGTCACGACGGAGCAGTCGGCGAGGTCGGGGAAGAGCCGGAGCAAGCGGGGTGGTGAAATGGATCTCCGACGACGGGCGTTGAAGACGAGGTCGGTGCGGTGGCTTCAGGGCGAACGAGCGCTCGGGGCTCGGTCTGCTCGACGGAGAGAACGGTGGCGGAGCTGCTGGACAGGGTGGGGCGACGAGGAGGCGACGGTGGCCGCGGTTACGTCGGCGGTGCGGCTACGGCTGCGTCGGCCATGGTGGGGAGAGAGCGAGAGAGAGGCGCAGGGGGGAGAATGAGGTGTCCAGGGGGTCGGGGCGACGACGTGGAGGACGTCCAGGTGTCCAGCAGCTCGAGCGGCAAGTAGCTGGCGCCATGGCGAGCTCGCACACGCCGGCAACACCTCCCTGCCTGCCTGGCGGGGACGAAGCAGCTGGCTGGCACGGGCCAGCACAGTGCTGGGCTGCCAGGTGGGCCGGCTGGTGGCTTTGCCAGGTAAGTTTGTTTTCCCTTTTATTTTCTGTTTTCTATATTTCTGCAAGTTTGTGGCTTTTCTAAAAATACCTAGGCACTTTCAAAATTCACCCAACTGCTCATGCCCACTGTATAGAGTATATCCAACATGGAACATTTCAGTTCGGGATTATTTGGACATTTAAAATATTTACTAGCATTTAAATGCCCAAATGCAAGTTACATATGATTTAATTCAATGACCTTATGATGACCTAGAAAAATGTGAACCAGTTTTGGCAGAGGTTCTAACCCAAGACAAAAATGATGGACATTTTAGAAGGGCATTTCAGGTTCATTGAAAAATATTTTAGTAAACCCTAGTTGTTTCCAGGGGGGTGCTGGGGGTTCTATCATCCCCATTTCAAGTTTGAAAGGTTTAAACATGATGCAACACTCTAATGCATGAACTAGCTAGGGTGTGATAATGGATACATTCCCGTCCCTTTCGTTGACTCTCTATTAAATCTGCCTGCATGGCATGTTGCCTGCTCTCTTTTATGTGTGGCTCCCACCTGTCAATTGGGAAAAGAAAAAAAAAACAGAAAACATAAAAATCACATGCCAGAACGATTCAAAAGAAAGACCTTGCTTTGCAATTCTGTAGCGTTAACCAGTGCACAACAAGCTACTTATTTTATTAGTCGGAGATATTTGCCGCGACCCAACACATAGCAATACACATTATATGTACGCAGAATATGTAAGTATGTGTTGGTACAACATGGCATCACAACATAACTCTACGACTCAAAGTATTTATTTAAAAGACTTCAAAGAGCCATATATAACATGTTATTACAGACATGAGTCTCCTGACCAAGCATACAAAGTCATACAAGCAACAAGCACATACGGAATCTTATCCCGTCTGAGTACAGACAACTGAAAAGAAAGAAAGTTAGAAAGCCTGTCTATCTACAGGACCCTCCATAGGAACCAGACCTCTGTCTGGGATTCCCAAGCTACTCATCGAAGCCCACGTGGATCAACTAATGAGGCTGAAGTCTCCTCTGCAAAAATATAAATTAAGCAAAAGTGAGTAGAAATATACTCAGCAAGATTTACATCAGAACTAACTACTTATGCATCAGCAGGGGCGGAGCTCTGTTGGGGCCAACCTGGGCCATGGCCCGCCCAGGATTTTGGCAAAAAAAATTACATATATGTTGCCTTAGCCCAGCCCACGCGCAGGCACATCATCCCTATCCTTTCATCGTCTCACGCATGTGCAGGCAGTCAGGCGCGGCTTCCTCAATTCCTCGCCCTCTCAGTCTCAGGCTCTGGGCATGTAGCCACATCGCCGATGCCGGCCGCCGTGGACAGGGACCACCGTCCACCGGAGCGCGCCGCCCGCCGTCTCGCGGAGCAACCGTCGCGGCGACGCCCGCCGGGATCTTGCGTTGCTCTCGCCGCCTCACCCCTGCCTGCTCCCTCTCGCCGCTCATTGTCCACCGACCACCGTCGAGCTTGTTGTCGACCACCAAGTCTCGCGGCTGGCTGTTCTCCTCCAACTCCAAAGCTGGCTCATTACCTGAGCGAGCCCCTTCTGTGTTCTGTTGCTGGCACACACATGAATTAGCCCCTGCCACATCACACTTCATACACAGCAGGTAAAAATCTTCCCCCAAATTCCCAATTTGATAAACAATAGCTTGATGTTGTTCAGTTCCATACATCCAGTGACCAGTCCTGCTAGTTATAAATAATAGCCTGATTATGATCTTATGCAAATTGCAACATAGGCAGTCATGGGCAAGGAAAATCAGACTCAGAAAAGAATTGATTTGGTTTTTAAAAGGAAAAGAGATGGCATAAGTGAAGTTGAGGAATACCATGTATTGCCCTTGCTTCAATTGGAACAACAACAGACTGAACAACAACATAACCAAGGTGGAGGAGTTCGAAGAATGAAGCTGTTACATTCTGCAATAAGATGGACATGCATTTTCTAGTATGAAGATCAAACAACATTGCGCAATAAGATAGAAGATGACAATCTTGCTAATAACTTATTAATTCATGTAGAGGGTGGAATTCAGGAGAGCTACAGCCATGAAGATGTCATTGCAGATTTTATAAACAAGAAGGATCGGAGAGTTGATTTCTCGTATGTGAGTACGCCCATGTCTAATGTCTCAACACTTTTGTATTAGCTAATTGAATAGTGCTTTATAGTTGCCAGCCCGATCTTGTAACACGTCATTATGATCAGAATTTGGAAAAAAAAAAGATTGTGCTCTTCTTTAGTTTGGCCCGCCCAACTTTTCCTTCAAGCTCCGCCACTATGCATCAGTATCAACAATGGGGTTGTGGAGTTTAACTGCAGCAAGCCAGCTTTGACTCAATGGCTATCCTGTACTACGACTACTAGTATTATCTTTGAGGTGAGAAAGCGCACACGAGTCCACATCTTCACCATATCAATACACCACTATGGACCCGCTCCCGTCTCCCTACGAGAAGGCCATCCACAGCACTCACGCTTATCTTGCGCATTTTAGAGTATCCACTTCAAGTTGTCTATGAACAATGTAGCTTTCCAAGTAGTCCATATTCGAGGACGTGGTTGTCTGAATAGATCGTTAACTCTGCAGAGGTGTACTTCTTTACACACGCTCTCATCACTTACCATCATATACACGTCATGTATCTCGGCAACCTTCAAGCGGAGGCCTGGCGAGGGTGTCGGCCATGACCTGACTGACCACACAAGACTCTAGTATAGGTTTATCGCCTATTTGAGGTTGTATCCGCAAGGGAAGTCCAGCCGGGGTTTCTATCATGACCTCAAACGATATGAGCAGGGTTCCCAAGTCCACCTCGACGGATGGTACTGCGGTTGGTACACCGTGCCACGTGTCTAAACGTCCCAAGTCTACCCCGTCGGGTAGTACTGTTCTTGGTATGGCCAATAGCACATCCTACAAACACCAAAAACTAGTTGCAACTCCTAGACAGAGATCAAGGCGATTAATAAGTCGAGAGGGTCAATTAAGTATCCCAACATGTGGTAATAACTGTTCTTGGATCATAAACACGGAACTCGGTTCTTAAGGATGGTCTCAATGAGACAACCCACCATGTACTCCTACATGGCCTCTCATCGCTACCTTTACAAAATCGGGTTCGCACACTTAACTCTCAACATCGGGACATAAGCATACCACTCCAATTCATCCCAGATGAATCCTACCTGACACAACTCTAAGCAATAGCAAGCATGGCATGGATGAAATCACAACATGGCTCAAGCAACTCCTAATCATGCTAGGAAGGATTGGCTATTTAGTGTGACAATGACAAGTCATGCAGAGGAATGGGTTCAGCTACCACAACAAATAACAGTTGAATCGTTGTTTTCCTAATGCAGTAAAAGAGAGTAGAAGCAAGAGAGTAGGGTTGTATAGAATGATCAAGGGATGTTGCTTGCCTGACTCTTCTGAAGATAGTATTGTTCTTCATTGGTATCAACGATCGCAACGTCGGAATCTTCTTCTACCGAGAAGGAACAAACACCGGCAACAGAGAAGGAATACAATCAATGCAATGCAACAATATGATGCATGAACATGACATGGACATATGCTGGTGTTTGAGCTAGTGCAAAATGCTAGCATGTTAGTTGAAGTTCATTTGAATCACAGATTCAAATTCAAACTCCAAAAAAAGCATTAAAATGCCCTTTAATTGATTTGACATGATCAGCAGGTATAAGTTGTTTTAACATGCATGAAAATGCCATAAACAGATTCTTCATATTTTTCTGATAATTTTTCATATATAAATTATTTTCATCTGAGCTATAGATTATTTTCTATGATTAACACTAAGTTTTTACAACAGTTCGTAAATCTCAAGATGATATGCCGGCTGAGTCTCTCGAACGTGCTCAGAAGAGTAGGGTGTGCATTTGTGCATTCATAGGGGTGAGTGTATGCGCGTATGTATGAACACTTGCGTCTGTACTATGTTAAAAAAATCATTTTTTAAAAAAAATACGTAACTTTTTATAATTTTGAATTATTTAAAGAAGAAGAAAAAAGAAAATAGAAATTCAATAAAGAAATGACCAAACAGACAGCCCGGCACATGGGCAGGCCCAAAAAGGCGCGCTTGGGCACCAGAGGGTACGCGTTGCGCATCCTCCCAGCGCGTTGGGCGCCAAATAGAACCCCCAAATGGTTTGTTTCTTTAGTTCCCGCAAACGGGCAGCAACCCCCCCCCCCCCCCCCCCCCCCCCCCCCCCCCCCCCCCCCCCCATCCCGACCCTACGCATTGGGCTTTTAGCGCCCGTTTTTTCTCTGTTTTAAACTGCAACAAATACATGTGAGTTGTGTTTCAAAGCCATGACGCCGAGTTCAGTGTAAGCCGCTAATCAATTGTTTTTGAAAATTGTTAAGTGTATATAGGAAAAATGTGTCCGATTTATAAAAAAATGTACAATGCATAAAAAAATTAGAAATAAAAAATACTATAAGTTTTCAATTTCTTTTTAAAAATGTTAATTATGCATTTTAAAATATTAAGTGTGTATAGAAAAATGTTTCAAACATATACAAAAAATGTAACATGTGTATGGAAAAAATTAGAAATCAAAAAGTACAATAATTTTTCAATGGTTTTTAAAAGTCTTAATTATGCAGTTAAAATTTGTTAAATGTGTATAGAAAATATGTTTTTGATGTATACAAAAAAAATGTACAATGTGCATGGAAAAAAGTAGACATCAAAGTATACTCCCTCCGACCGGAAAAGCTTGTCCCTCAAATGGATGTATCTAGCACTACAATCTTGGGACAAGTTTTTTCGGACGGAGTGAGTATATGTTTTGAAAAATGTAAATCATGTATTTGGACAATAATAAACATGTATTAAAAAATATACAGTTTGTATGAAAAAACTACACATAAAAAATGTTTAAAAAAATGTTGATCATGAATTTTGAAAATGTAATATGTGTATATAGAAAATGGTAGACACTTGACTTTCTTTTTGTAAAGTACATTTCACCAGTGAACATGCCATAATATAACATTAATTATTACCTCGTGCAATGAGTGCTTCTCACTAGATTAAGGTTAGGGCTACCTCAAAGATTATCTCATAAACTCATGGTTGTGACTGTTACCAACGAGTATTTTGAAAGTTATAAAAAGGTCCGGTTCATGATGGACAAGAGGGATGGGCGTGCGATCATGACGCAAAATTGGAGAGAAGTCATCGAGGGCGCCATGATAAAAGCATGTGAAATGGTTGTGTTCAGGTTCATTAAAAGGTAGCCTTAAGGTCAACATGATGAGTGGTATGATCCTTTGTTGCCCATCTGCTGCACCCTGACTGAATGGCAGATTATGATATGTACGTACTAGGCAGTAGTTTAAGGGTGGTTGTTATGCAGTGATTGGAACTTGGTAGTAACCACTTTTGGGTCCAACTGGATATGATGAAGATCATTCATCTTGTATTTTGTGACCTACGTGATATGTAAGTATACATATATTTGGCATGTAGTGTAACCATTCTGGTATCCTCCTTCATAATGTACTGCCTTGGAAATCAGTACTGTGATTTCACTATTTTTTATTCACTACACTAAGGGCTACACTACACTTAACTCATTTCACACTAGAATATGAAATATGCTATGTCGAGATGCTAAATCAAATTCTATCCAACATTTATATTTGGACCAACATTTGATATGTGGTTCTAAAAATATGATTGCAATGACAAAATGAGTGTTCCTTTTTTTAGTAGAATTTAGAAATGATGCAACTTCCCGAAAAGAAAATTTAACCGTTTTTCATATGGACTAAATGCTAGTTTCATATTTTGAAAATGAGGTTTCTGTTTTGACCATAATTCCACACAAAAAGAAATTTGAAATTTGCATGTAAAAATGATAAAACGTCATAGTTGTACGCAGAGTAAGAAAAATTCAGTCATGCATGGAATGTGAAAAATATGTTGGGTTAGAAAAGATTTGTTGAATTAATTTCTGTATGATTTAAAATAGTATTTCCAGCATTGCGAGTTTATGCCAATGTGTCATTATGAAGCTAGCACCATGGTAACCAGAACAGCTGGACTCAAATCCATTCTTTTTGGGTGACGAATTCATATGGATCTTCAAAGGTCATAAATGCAAATCAGGGTCATACTTCAAGTTCTATTGTCCTACTTCTTCATATACCATTGGAGAGTGGTTTTGCTCTGGATTCACTAAGCCTGGGAAAAGTTCCGCTATATATTTGGGAAGGGAGGAGATAGCTCTGGCTATTTGTTGATGTATTAGTTTCTCGAAAAAAATGCATCGACTACGCAACATAATAAACCTATGTTTGTCAATCTACCTTGGCACACTATTTACCTTATTATAGCTATGTAATCACATATACACATCATTCACTATAGATTATGGTGGACTCGAAATAAAAAAGGCGACTCGAAATTACTGACTCAAAATGTTGCAACTTCCGTTATCAACACACAACAAATTTCATTGCAATACATTGATAGGGTGCAGCGTGCCGCCACGCGGGCATCGCTAGTAAGAACTAGTCATAAAGCAATCGAGTGCAAAGATTCATAGGTGTAACTGAGTTCCGAAGAGTTGAGTTTTCCCTGCCATTCTGACTCTCTCCGTACCAAACAGCTGGACAGCGGACACTTTGTAGCCTATCGTCATCACCGGAACGACACTCCAATGGGAAACGTACGCATCCGGCTGGACGGCTGAACTTTGAGCCAGCCGCGTGCGACTCGTCCGATCTGGCAAGATCGCACGCACGAGGAGGCAACAAACTCTAGGGTGCACTGCTCTGCCCCCTCCTCGTCTCTTCCCTCGAGCAAGCACAACCACCCGTTACATTCCCCAAGCGTCGACCCACCTCATCCATCTCTACATCCCCCGCACGCTCCGTCATGCCCAAACTCGAGCTCATGCGCGCCTCCAGCCACCCCACATTCTCCGATGTCTCGGCTCTCCAGCGCAATTTCTGGTTCCTCCCAACGCCTCCGCCATGGACTCTGCCATGAGCTGCCACAAGGCCGACTAGGCACACGAGGTGGAGGAAGGACCGTAGTCCCACGTGCTCCACGGCGGCAGTCGCATGGTGCAGTCAGGGTGGCCGGGAGCTATGGCGTTCAACGACCAAGATGCTACAACTGGGTGAGGGGGCCTATGAAGGGGTTCTGTTGGGCGTAAACCGGCCAGGAGAGGCCGGGTTATCCCCATAATGAGTTATTATACTTGAAGCCCACTTGGATAAAGATGGAGGCGCTTTATGAAGGCCCGAGGCCCAACGGCGGATTAAGGCCTGTAGACATAAACCGACATTGATATGTAAACTTGTGTTATAAGATAGAAAGAGTAGAGACCGAGCCGGACATGTTCATGAGCCGGCCTCGGGATCCTGTAAACCGACGGGCGTCAACCCATGCATATAAGGGGACGACCCGGCGGCGGTTTGAGGGGAGACAGACAACAACTCGAGAGCCAGGCATAGCGGATTCGCTCCCTGGTCATCGAAACCCTAGCAATTCCACAACAACTGGATTAGGCCTTTACCTTCACCGCAAGGGGCCGAACCAGTATAAACTCTCTGCGTCCCTTGTCCGCTTTAACCCCTTTAAGCTAACCCGTCGCGATGGCTCCACGACTAAGTCCTTTCTCTAGGACATCTGCCGTGACAAAACCACGACAGTTGGCGCCCACCGTGGGGCTATCGCACGATGGTTTCGAGTTCTTAGAGGGCAGCTTCGAAGGACTCAAGGGATACGCTGTGGGCCGGATGACCAAAAGTCGTCGCGGCAAGCTCTACATCGACGATGCATGCTGGGGCCCCGAGGCCGGCTCGATTGAGTACGGGTACCGTATCCCCTTCAGCGGCATTCACGTGTTCATTGGCAAGATTGGCGAACCGGGCCCTGAGCCGGACATCTGCACCGACATCGTCGAAACGGCTCAGCGTGCGAGGTCTGCCCGGGTTAAGCCTGTCATGAAGCATGCCTTCGTGGGAGTCATCCACGGAGTGGAATCTGAAGATGGATCGGAGTATGATGGCGAAACCATCGTTTATTCCGGTGACGAGTCATCTACTGGAGAGACCGAGTCATTGTACCAGCTACAAGATGGCCGGTTTGGTGGTTGTTCCGATGGCGACAGTATTCCGGACTCTCTCGACCCGCCAAGCCGGGTTGCGATCTTCATGGCCGGTACGCAGTCAGCGCCACAATCTTCGACCGCTGCGGCGATGATCTCCGGTTCAGCAGCGGCGACGGCCGCTGGGGCAGGAGGCCCTGCGCTATCACCGGCTCAGGCTCTGTCTGATTTATTCGACACCTTGGCAGCACTGTTAGCGGCCGAAGTCTGCCCGGCGGATCAGGAGCGGCACAACGCAGAAGTGACGAAGGTGAAGGACCAGATAGCCCAAGCCAAGGTGGATCTGGCAGCTAAAAACACCAGGATGGCTACAGAGCGGGCCGAGTTAGATGCACAGGCCTATCGGCTTACGTTGGATCAGAACGCGTCCAATGATATAATGAGGAGAAGGTACCGGTCTCACCTGCCTCCGGTTTATGAAGCCAGGAATCTCTTCAATACGCCAGGGGCCGGAACCAGCAACCAGCCAGTGGTAAACCGGGTAGAAATGCCTGGAACGGGACGCCGTTTCAGCCGCGCGCAATGGATCCGCCTCTTCAGAATAACCCATCCCAGCATGTGCCCATGCCTCAGGGTCATTATTCCAACCCCTTGGATAACATAGTCGCGGCCGCTTCACGATTGGCAGCCCTTCCGGTCGATGGTGAGTCCCTTGTAGCGGTGGATATGCGACGGGCTAGGGAGCTCCTTCAGACAGCTTTGACTCAGCAACAGGCTTATTCATACAGTCGCGAGAGGATTCATTCCACCACCCGCCAAAGCTGGAGTTACAGCAGGCATGTGGATGAACCGGCTGTGTCTAGCAGTGCCCGCAATTGTAATCCGCTACGAGGCCATAACCCGGCGGGTGGCGGTGTTGATGCTCAGGATGTGGTGGACCGTGCTAGGACACGTCGAGAGGCTGAGTTAGCAGCACAGAACGCGGCCCGTCAGTTTACTCCGGTTCGTCCAACAACTCCGGTGGAACCAGGGGTTACCTCCAGCTCTTTGGGGGTGCCGTGTCTTGTCCCAGCATGACGCAATGTACGGCTGCCCAAGGACTTCAAGGGTCCACGTAAAGTGCCGAATTACACTGCTGATTTATCCCCCGAGTCGTGGGTGGAGAGTTATGAAATGGCGATGGAGATGCTGGACGTAGATGATGCGGCATGTGCTAAGTACTTCACCATGATGTTGGAAGGGACAACTCGCACTTGGTTGAAAAACCTACCAGCTAACTCCATTGGGTCATGGGCCGAGCTAAGAGCCCGGTTTATTCAGAATTTCAAAGACACGTGCAAGCAGCCCATGTCAATTGTGGATTTATCTGCCTGTGTCCAGGAGGAAGGAGAATCAACAACCCATTGGGTGCGCCGGGTTTCAGAGATTTTGCATTCATCGGACCGCATCAACGCTGATACGGCCGTTTTGACGTTGGAAGGCAATTGCCGGTTTACGCCTCTTAAGTTGAAGCTGGGACGGCTCAAACGCCATTGCAATGACATGGGGACGCTTATGGCAACTCTGGTGAAATACGCCGACTCTGATAGTACCAAGGACCCTGAATCTGATGATGACAAGACAGGAAAGGGAAAGAAGGGTGGCAGCACCAAAGGGCAGCAGCATAACTCGGCGGGGCATGGAAACAGCGGTAAACGTAAAGCGGATAACAGTTCAGATTTTGTAGCTAATACCAACGCGCAGGGTAATGGTCAGCATCGGAAGGGTAAACCGCCCTCGCGTGGAAGAGAACCAAATCCCAATCCGGAGCGCCTGAATTACCTGTTGAACCAGCCCTGCCCAAAGCACGGATCGCAGGACAAGCCGGCCACGCACCTCTGGAAGGATTGTTATATTATGCGAGAATTCAAAGATTCAGATTTTTTCAGGAATGATAATGGACCGGCTGGCGGTTCAGGCCCCGGGTCTCATGGACCGGGTTATGGAAGAGGCAGTTCCGGGTCAGGGTTCCATGGTAATCAAAGCGGACATGGCAATCAAGGCAATCAAGGCAACCAAGGTGGTTATAATCATCAGGGGAACCAACAGCAGCAGCAGCAGTCGGGTTACCAGAGCAACCCGAAGCAGTTAAACAGTGGACAGTACCATGTCTTCACCACCAGCCTATGCAAGCACGATCAGAAGCTTCATAAAAGGGCAATAAACTCCGTTGAACCGGCGGTGCCCCGTTACTTACGCTGGTCTGAACAGCCCATTGTATGGAGCCGAGAGGATCATCCACCTCGGGTTGATAATCCGGGTCATCTGGCGTTGGTGGTGGCACCTCAGGTGGGAGGTTACAAGTTCACTAAAGTACTCATGGATGGGGGGAGTAGTATCAATATCCTTTATTATGAAACCTTCCGTCGCATGGGGTTAACAGATAAAAATTTTAAACCGTTCAGCACGGTCTTCCATGGTGTGGTACCTGGTAAATCGGCGTATCCGGTCGGTAAGATAGCTCTAGAGGTTGCTTTTGGTGATGAGCATGATTCAAGATCAGAAACATTAACCTTTGAAGTGGTGAAAATCAAGAGCCCGTATCATGCCCTGTTTGGGCGGCCGGCTTATGCTAAATTCATGGCGAGTCCCTGTTATGTTTATCTGCAGCTCAAGATGCCGGGTCATAAGGGGACCATCACGGTACATGGGAGTCGTAAGATCGCTTTGGAATGTGAAGAAGGTGATGCGGCTTATGCGGAGTCGGTTTGTGCAACAGAGGAGTTGAAGTTTTACAAAGACAATGTTGATCCGGCAGATATGACTTCCTTGAAGAAGCCAACTACAGAGCATGATCCGGCCTTGAAGTTTAAGTCGGCTGATGAGACTAAGCTGGTTGATTTCGTTCCTGGCGATTCATCCCAGCAGTTCAGCATCAGCGCTACCTTGGATCCGAAATAGGAAAGCGCGCTCATCGAGTTCATCCGTGAGAACCGGGACATCTTTGCGTGGAAGCCTTCTGACATGCCAGGTGTACCGAGGGAACTCGCTGAGCACACTCTTAATGTTGATCCCAAGTTTAAACCGGTCAAGCAGTTTCTCCGCCGGTTCAATGAAGAAAGACGCAAGGCTATTGGTGAGGAAGTGGCCAGGCTCTTGGCAGCTGGCTTTATTGTGGAGGTATTTCATCCTGAGTGGTTGGCTAATCCGGTGCTAGTACTTGAGAAAAACGGCACTTGGTGTATGTGTGTGGACTACACAGATTTGAACAAGGCTTGTCCAGCGGATCCTTTTGCCCTCCCTCGTATTGATCAAATCATTAATGCTACGGCGGGTTGCGAGCGTTTGAGTTTTCTGGATGCGTATTCTGGCTACCATCAGATCAAAATGGCAGTTAAGGACCAGGAGAAGACAGCTTTCATAACTCCCTTTGGAGCCTTCTGCTATGTGTCTATGCCCTTTGGGCTAAAGAGTGCCCAGGCGACTTATCAGCGCTGTGTGCAGAACTGTCTTCATGATCAGATCGGCCGCAATGTTCATGCTTATGTGGATGATATTGTGGTGAAATCCAGAGAGAAGAAAACATTGATAGATGACTTGAAGGGGACCTTTGATAACCTCCGGGTTTATAAGATGATGCTTAATCCGGCCAAATGTGTCTTTGGTGTACCGGCAGGCAAGCTTTTGGGCTTTCTGGTGTCTAACAGGGGCATTGAAGCTAA
Organism: Thinopyrum elongatum; assembly: GCA_011799875.1. NCBI lineage: Eukaryota > Viridiplantae > Streptophyta > Magnoliopsida > Poales > Poaceae > Thinopyrum > Thinopyrum elongatum. Next base: position 62,621,153 of record CM022302.1, on the reverse strand, counting down.
TCCGGAGAAAATCAAGGCCATAACTTCTTTGGCTAAACCGAAGTGCATCAATGATGTGCAACGCTTGGCAGGCCGGATTGCAACCTTGAGCCGGTTTATCAGTCGCCTCGGGGAGAAGGCTATCCCTTTATATCAGATGCTGAAGAAGACGGACAATTTCGTCTGGAGCGATGCCGCCAATGAAGCGTTTGAGGATTTAAAGCGGTAGCTAGCCGAGCCGCCTCTCCTTGCTGCTCCTGTTGATAAAGAGCCTTTGCTGTTATATGTGGCTGCCAATGCCCGGGCAGTTAGCGTGGCTATTGTGGTGGAGCGCAAGGAGACCGGAAAGGAGTATCCGGTTCAACGACCGGTTTATTACATCAGTGAGGTACTCATTGAGTCTAAGCAAAGGTACCCACATTGGCAGAAGCTGGTGTATGGAGTTTTTATGGCAAGCCGGAAGCTTAAGCAATATTTCCAGGGTCATCCCATCACTGTGGTCAGCTCTGCTCCTTTGGGGGAAATAATCCGGAACAGGGAAGCGACTGGCCGGATTGCCAAGTGGGCCATTGAGCTTGGACCTCACGGGTTAAATTATATGCCTCGGACGGCAATCAAATCACAAGCATTGGTGGATTTCATCAATGATTGGACAGAGTTACAGGCGCCAGAAGAGAAGCCGGATCATACTTATTGGACTATTCATTTTGATGGGTCCAGGGAATTGGAGGGCTCGGGGGCTGGAGTCGTATTAACCTCCCCATGAGGTGATAAGTTTTGTTATGTTCTCCGTTTAATGTTCCCTTGCACTAACAATGCAGCTGAATATGAGGCCTTACTCCACGGTCTTCGGATGGCTAAGGAGATGAATTTGAGCCGGGTTAAGTGCTTCGGTGACTCGGACCTGGTGGCTCAACAAGTGTCTGGTACTTGGGATTCTAGGGATCCGCTCATGGCTGCATATCGTCGAGAGGTGGATATTGTTGCAGGTCACTTCAAAGGCTATCAGGTTGATCATGTGGACCGGCGGAAGAATGAAGCGGCAGACGCTTTAAGCCGTTTGGGTTCCCAGCGTAAGCCGGTTCCACCCAACGTCTTTTTGGATGTGCTGCATAATCCGTCGGTTAAACTTCCCACAGAGGAGGATCTGGTTGTTCCTGATCCGGAGGCTCAATTGGTGGCAGCACTTCATGTTATTCCGGATTGGACCGTCCCGTATCTGGCGTACATGAACCGAGGCGAGTTACTAGAGGATGAGACTTTGGCCAGACAGATAATCCGGCGATCCAGGTCAATGACTATTGTCAATGGCGAATTAGATCACTGTAGTGTAACAGGGGCGTTTCAACGTTGTGTATCTCCGGAAGAGGGCCGTGAGATCCTGCGTGAGATCCACGAAGGGGATTGTGGTCACCATGCCGGTTCAAAGTCCCTGGTAGCTAAAGCTTTTCGTCACAGTTTTTATTGGCTGACGGCTCATGCTGATGCGGAAGACTTGGTGAAAAAGTGCGATGGTTGTCAGAAGTTTTCACGCCGAGCTCATGTCCCGGCCCAGGAATTGAGGATGATTCCAATTACTTGGCCGTTTGCAACTTGGGGGCTGGATATGGTTGGGCCCTTTAAGAGATCCAAGGACAAGAAGACCCACCTTTTGGTGGCGGTTGATAAGTTCACTAAGTGGGTGGAGACAGAGCCAGTCAGTAAGTGTGATGCAGCTACGACGGTTCAATTCATCAAGAAGGTGATTTTCCGGTTTGGCTTTCCATACAGCATTATAACTGATAATGGTACTAATCTGTCCAAAGGGGCTATGAAAGAGTTCTTTCAGCGTGAGCACATCCGGCTTGACGTATCTTCAGTGGCTCACCCCCAATCTAATGGTCAAGCAGAGAGAGCCAATCAGGAGATCTTGAGAGGCATCAAGCCCCGGCTTATGGTTCCTTTGCAACGGACGCCGGGTTGTTGGGTGGAGGAGTTACCTTCTGTGTTATGGAGCATCAATACCACGCCCAACAGGTCTACGGGTTACACACCTTTCTTCATGGTCTACGGAGCAGAGGCGGTTCTCCCGAGTGACATCCGTCATGACTCGCCTCGTGTGGCGGCTTATGTTGAAGCTGATAATGAGAAGGCACGGCAGGAAGCACTTGACCTGTTAGATGAGGAGCGTGACATTGCAGCAGCCCGTTCGGCGATTTATCAGCAAGATCTGCGTCGTTATCACAGCCGCCAGGTCAGAACCAGAACTTTTCAAGAAGGTGATCTGGTGCTCTGACTCATCCAGGATCAGTCGGATATGCACAAGTTATCCCCGCCTTGGGAAGGACCCTTTGTGGTCAGCAAGAACCTGCACAACGGGTCATACTATCTAATCGATGTTCGAGAGCACAAAGACTCACGTAAATCGGAGGAGGAGACCCATCGGCCGTGGAATATCGCTCATCTACGGCCTTAATATACCTGAGCCCTAGGCTCTGCCATGTACATAGTTATGACAATGTATATATTATGATCAATATAGTAAACCGGAGCCTCAGCTAAAGCGGGGTATCTATTGTTTTTTACATCAGGTGTGGTTACATGGAGATTTCTGCTTATAAAGCGGCGTCCGGTTTATCCCTTGATTCGGCTTATCAAGCCATATATATAAATCACTTGGGGGCTTGGTCGTATTCGAACCTTAGCTACACCTCTTGATAGGCGCAAGGCCACCAGAAAAATCACTTGGGGGCTTGGTCATACTCGAACCATAGCTACACCTCTTGATTGGCTCAGAGCCAAAAAGAAAAATTACTTAGGGGCCAAAGAGAGTGTTCCAGAAGAACAACTCAAACATAGGCACCCACTGAGCACAGCTCAAAATATTGCTTGGGGATTCTTTGCTATCGCAATGAACAAAGAATCTACACTTGTAATAGGCTATCAAGCCACGGCTTGGAAGCCTGGTGTATACACCTAAAACCCCGGGTTAACCTGCCTTTTTTAAGTAAGTCACTCCGTCCAGGTAAACCTGGTATGACCCGTCGAACATCGACAAGTCAATCTAATAAGACCCTGAACTTGTCAAAGTTAAAACGACGATTGGTTAAAGATTGAGGTCCATCTTAAAAGGCTTTGTAAAATGGTTTAACTCAGTAGCCTGGCAGCCCATGAAAAGCCTCGGATTTGGGGCCTGGCAGCCCGTGAAAAGCCTCGACTACAAGTTTTCATATGCTTTTATTTGCCAAGTTTTTTCGCCTTTGATGAGATTTATGATGATTTTGGTAAACCGGCGTTAATCAACCCGGCTCGGCTTTCAACTACAAGTTGTCAGTACATGATTAGTCGTATTCCGGTGCTTATTAACCCGGTCTGGTTTTGACTATAAGTCGCCAGTATTGTATATGAGTAATCCGGTGTTTTTCACAACCCGGTATGGGTTTGTCATAAACCGGCACAATATGGAAGGAGTTATCAATACTCATGTTTGGGGTATCGCCCTTACTACAAAAGTTGGTCAACCTACGATGTGATTTAATGTCACAGGTATCATTTATTTTCATATTTGATTATTTTTAACAGCCTTGTTTATAAACCCAGGCTATATGCTTGGGCATCATGACCCGTCCGGTGGTAAACCGTCAGGACAAGTTCAACTTTTTGTATGCAGGAACAGCCCGAATAAATCGCTCTGGATTATGAACATCATATATCTTAAGCATGGTGAATTAACAGTATCAAGCAAAGAAAATATGCACGATGGCATAGCAGACCAAGTGTTTAAACTAGCCTATTACAAGGCGTTTCAGTGCTCAAAAGAATAATTGTTTTTTGGCAAGTATTGCAGCACACGGAAGGTTAAATCGGCCTCCGGATCATGACTCGTCACCGGGGTGCCCTGACGGTTGTGGATCGCCTAGCGCCGGTTCATCCTCTTCCTCTCTACCCAGCGGCTGGAAGTCAATGGTGGCCCAATCGATCCCAGTTAAGGCTCGGAACACAGCTTCATTGCTTATAAGTGTGGACGGTTCAACGTCAGGGGCATAGGTGTGCTTACGGATTGGCGGGATAAGATTTTGAGCCTTAGGGGCTGGTGCAGCAACCCGTTTGTTGTTGACATCATAACTCGCCTGGTAATATGAAAGATCAGTTTCTTCAGCCAGTTGGCAAGCCAGTGGACATACTTCCCGGTTTATTGCTCGGAGGTCCTCATGGACAAATTCTGATTCGTCTTCTTTTAAGCTTGGATAGCCTTTAGCCACATCCACCGGATCAAGATCAGGCACCCATGCTTTTGCCCGGGTTAGTGCGGTCAGAGCACCAGCCCTGGCAGCAGATCTCTTTAGCTCTTCTACCCGGACAGGCAGCATTGACAACCTTTCTAAGGTCTCCTTGATTAAAGTTGGGGGTGGCTTGTTGTGAGAAGCAGTGCAGATGATCCGTTGCGCGCCGGTATATAACTGCTCTATAAGAGTATAGGCAGCCTTCAGCTTCTTCTGTACGTCAGAGCCCAGATGACTAATGCGAGTTCCTGCGCCATTATAAACATCAGTAAACCGGCAATGTATGGAATGATATGTTGAAAATTTAAAGCCAGGATATTTACCAAACACAGCAGCAGTCATGGCATGTATTTGCCGCTTTACACCAATTAGCTCATCCACCACCGGTTTGAGAGCTGCTTCTGCGTCCTCGGCTCTTTTTTGCAATGCGGATTTTTCTTTGTCCCAATCCGCCCGCTCCTTGTTGAAACTCTCCTTCAGCTTTTCCATAGCGGCTAAGGCACTGGTAAGCTCATCTTTGGTTTTGGAGGTTTCTGCCTGCTGGGACTTGATGTTTTCTTGCAGATCAGCGGTTTGAATTTCCTTTTTGCTCAGCTCAGCCTATAAGAGATAAACATATCATGAATTGGCAGTGCATATTTGAAGTACCAAGCACATAACAAGTCATGCACCTGGCACTTGGGGGCTAATGCATATTTTCTCGTAATCAGAAATTTCTGCAAGTCCCAAGTGCAATACAAGTATTACTCTTGGCACTTGGGGGCTAATGTATGCTGGTTCAAAGTGACATTATGAGTATTCTTCTAAAAGTCCCGGTTCATCTTCATCAGTTAAACCGGACCTTGGGGACTATACCGGCGAAAGTTGTAATATTGCAATTCTAAGGTACCGTTTCATCTTAGAAAGATAAGCCCGCACTTGGGGGCTACTGGAGTTAATATTTGGAATTGAACACAAGAGAGAAGCAGTTATGCAGTTACCTCATATCGCTCCTTCATTAGATTCACTAAACCGGCTTCAAAGTCGCGGCTTGTGTACATGCGGTTTAAAAAACCAGAATGGATGTCTTGGGTGTTGAGGTGAGCATAGGTTGACAAATCTGTGTTCCATTTGCCTTTGCCCATAGCAGAAACCTCGTCCTTGGCACCATGCTTCGATAAAGCAACAGGATTGCCAGGAGCGGTGTGGCCGACGCCGGTAATCATAATATCATCTTCTTTATCATCAGCAGCCTTCACGGGAGTTGACGGTTTATCAGCAGCCTTAGCTGGGCTGGCCGACTTATCATCTGCGCGAGCAGGGCTAGTCGGTTTATCCGTGTGGCCTGTGGTGTCAACTTCTGTTTGTTCAACTATGAAGTTATAATCTTGAGGCGGTGGATCATCATGTGTAACATCAGTATTTGTTCTTTCCAGATCTGGAGTCTTCTCCGGTTCAATATCCACATTGTCATCAGACGGTCTATTTAACCGGGCCTTCTTACTAGGTCTAGGCTTGGCACTGAGAAGAACAAGCATAAAGATCAGTACAGTATGCAAACATAGCACATTAAGGATAAGATTAAAGCATAACCTACCCAGGGACCGTCTTGAGGGTTGGAAGTTGTGTGGCCGTTGATTCGCCAGAGGACGAATTAGGTGTTCCCTGATAATTTGAATCAGACGGATTAAGGGGCTGTCAAAAACAACCCGCCTTGGGGCAAGAAATATCAGGAGTATAAGAGACCTCTGTTCGACGTTTCCGGGCTGGAGTGTTCGGTAAACCGGCAGAGGTAACTACTTGGCCACTGTGCCGGGTTGTGCGGCGGGCTTCGTGTTGCTGTTTCTTCAAAAGAAAGTTTGGGTCCAAGTGAGCTAAGGGGTGAGAAAATTTTATTTTCCGGTTTGCTTGACGGAGTTTCTGTGTTGGTAGAGGGTCTGAACCGGAAGAAAGGATAGTTACCTCTGCATCGTCAGCCTGGCTGCCTTCGGCGTCGTCCTGATAACAGTCGTTGTCAATAAGGTGTATGAAGAAAGAACCGAGAGAGTCAAGTTCTACCTCTGAGTCCGGATTAGCCAGATCCGCGTCAGCATTTGGTTCAGAAGATTCAGTGATCCTCTTCTTGGCAGGTTTCTTGGTGACCTTGGTCTTCGGGCGAAGTGGTTTGGCCAGTTTATCCTGTGGTTTTTTTCCAGAATGGGTCATCGCCCTGTGAAAGATGAACAAAATTTTGAGACTATTTGAAAAGGGGTAAGCTAAAACAAGAAAGTTGTGATTCTTACAATGGGCGTCCTATTGGAGACGCAGAAAGGGCTTAACCCGGTCTGGCTACAGACAGCTTCCGATTCATTCAGTATTTTCTTGACAGCCTCAGTAATTTCGGCTTATGTTAGCTGAATGTCGATGTGTCGTTGAGGGTCTTTCAAATCCCCTGTGTACTCACACATTAAACCGGGGCGCCGACTTAAGGGCAGAATGCTCCAAGTTATCCAACAGCGAACAAAGTCGACACCTGTCAAACCGTTTGCCATAAAGGCTCTGAGCTTTGACAGTTGTGGTGCATAGTTGGACCGTTCCTTGGCAGTCAACCTTTGAGGGAAGGGATGAGTGTTGCTAAGCCGGTGGGGACGGTAACCCGGCAGAGGATTTTCATCAGTTGGAGATGTGTCTTTGCAGTAAAACCAAGTCTGATTCCAGTCCTTGGGGTGACTATGAAGCTTGGCATGAGGGAAGCTGACATCCTTCCTCTTTTGAATTGCCATTCCACCAAGCTCGGTGTTTGGTCCGTCTGTGAACTCTGTGCGACGGTTTAAGTAAAAGAAATCCCTGAACAGTTCAACTGTGGGTTCCTCTTGAAGATAGGCCTCACAAAATACTTGGAAATTGCAAATATTGGACACAGAGTTTGGTCCAATATCTTGAGGGTGGAGTTGGAAGCTGGCCAGCACATCCCGGAAATTTTTTGAACCGGGAGGGCTAAAGCCTCGACCCAGATGGTCAGTGAATACAACTACTTCTCCGTCCTTGGGTTCAGGAGGATTTTCCGGACCAGGGACCCTCCAGTGGATGACTTCTTTCTTGGCTAAAGCTCCAGTTGTGACACATATGTTTAATTGCTCTTCAGTAACCCGGGAAGGAACCCAGTTGCACTCGTAAACTTGTTTGGCCATTTCAATGGGAAGCTGAAACACATTTATTGCCGGTTTAAGATTTATGGCGGACGAGCATAAAGCAATGCAAGATAAGCAGAAGCAGAGGTATATACATATTGTAAAACCGGAGTTTTGCATTACTAAACCGGAGTCTGACAGTGGACAAGGTGCAAAGATCAATGAATCGGCGGTTTAAGAGGGGACTAATGATGTCTACCGGATTATTGTTCTTTGACAAAGCTAAACCGCCTATATTGGTATGAAAGATACAGATCTAAAATACCTAAGTGAGGGAAAAACAAGTTTCACAAAGTGATATGATAATTTCAGATCTGCAGCGCGACAGAAAACTAGAATATACTCAGACCTAAACTTCAGGTACTTAAACAGTTCATCAGGTTCAGATGAGTTTTTCTGTATGAAAGGGATGCTCTAATGGGGAAAAAGGGAGCTTTAACTACAAAGGCACCGGAAAATATCAGATCTAACTTGCCATTTGCGCTACTGAGAAGAACAGCTCTAGAACTTCGAAGAACTCCGATGAGTACAAACCCTAATGTTAAGATCTAGGGTGGAAGGAGAGAAGGCTTACCAGTATAAAAGGAACAGTGGAGAGGCGTCGCGGTTTTCTGGTCCGATCAGGTCGATGCAGCGGCCTGCGTTGATGCGGCGGTCGGAGGTCGCGGCGGCGGAGCTCGAGCGCTGGTGCGGCTGTGCGAAGGAGGAAGACGAAGGAGGAAACGAGGGGGGAAATGATAAGGACCCCTGTCCCTATTTATAAGGGGGTGGATACAAGGCATGCGCGGGAATCGAGGAGGCCAAAATCATCATATGGCTATATGGACGCCTCGATTCTCGGGACGGTTATTAAGATAAAGATCAGTTAAGATGTCCTGGGCCATGTGCGAGGTTAATGTGAAGCGACGTCATGGCGGTTTAAGAAAATTCTGTGAGCTGACGTCATGGCGGGTTACAGCAAGGTTTATCAGACAAGTGATGCAAGATCGTGACAAGTCAAGTATTGAAGATTGATGTGAACAAGTTCAAATCAATCTGGGGCCTAATGTTGGGGATATTATTACTGAGCGTAAACCGGTCAGGAGAGGCCGGGTTATCCCCATAATGAGTTATTATACTTGAAGCCCACTTGGACAAAGATGGAGGCGCTTTATGAAGGCCCGGGGCCCAACGGCGGATTAAGGCCTGTAGACATAAACCGACATTGATATGTAAACTTGTGTTATAAGATAGAAAGAGTAGAGACCGAGCCGGACATGTTCATGAGTCGGCCTCGGGATCCTGTAAACTGACGGGCATCAACCCATGCATATAAGGGGATGACCCGGCGGCGGTTTGAGGGGAGACAGACAACAACTCGAGAGCCAGGCATAGCGGATTCGCTCCCTGGTCATCGAAACCCTAGCAATTCCACAACAACTGGATTAGGCCTTTACCTTCACCGCAAGGGGCCGAACCAGTATAAACTCTCTGCGTCCCTTGTCCGCTTTAACCCCTTTAAGCTAACCCGTCGTGATGGCTCCACGACTAAGTCCTTTCTCTAGGACATCTGCCGTGACAAAACCACGACAGGTTCCGTTGCTGGAACCGGCTCCACAGGCTGCTAGAACCATCATCGATCAATGTTAGAACTGGCCACCACGGGTGCTGGAACTGGCTGCCCCGGATGCTGGCACCGGCTACGCTCGGCGGAAAAAGCTGCAACCAGCACCCACCGATGGTTGAACCAGCCACCGCGGGTGCTCGAAATGTCATCAAATTTTGCTACAGCCATCGAGTTTTTTTTGCTACCACTATCTTTTTTCTTCATCGTTCATGAGAAATTGGCGAGGTCTTTCTTGCTGCAATTTTCATCAAATTTGCTACGACGGCGGTTTTTTTTTGCTACCACCATCTTTTCTTCATCGTTCGTGAGAAAATTGGGGGAAAAGCTGCAACTGTCAATGAGACGGGTGCTTCGATATTGACGGTGAGGAAATGAGCAGAGACTACCCAAGCAGGCATGGTGGGGTGCTGCGATGGCCTTGGGCGGACGGGAGAGGTGTGTTACGCGTCACTGTGATTTGGGAAGAGAAGAAACGGACGTGGGGTTGAGAGATTGGGGACGAAGATGTGATTGTATCCAACGGCTGGACAAGCAGGGATCCGACGTGTAGAGTGCGGCGGGCCGAAATTTGGGCCGGCTGACTGTCGCCTAGTGTTGGCCCAGTCCAATGAATATTTACATAAGAATTACTCACAAATCAATAGATTACTAGCTTGCTATAAGAATCACTCTTCCATCTTCCTACCCTTTAGCAGGTTAGCCTCAATCACATACTCCCACCGTTTGAAATTACTTGTCTAAGAGATGCATAAAAATGGATGTATATAGAACTAAAATACGTCTAGATATATCCTTTTCTCTGATAAGTATTTCCGAACGGAGGGAGTATGAGATATTTCACATGTACAAAGATGCAAATAGTATGGTCAAGTGCTAGAAGTATGGTCTACCAAGTTAGGTTCAGAACTGAAATAGGTATGCACTTGGGCATATCTAAAAAAAGAACGTACCACAAAAGAATTCTGATGCTGAGATCGCACTTAGTTCATACAAAAGATAAGTTAACATCCTCAATACTGGAAATTCGCAGGGGCATACACCTGTCAAGCCCTTCTCAACCACCCGATTGCCTCGCCATCCGTAAATTAGTTGGATCCCGCACTAGGGAATAGTAAGTTGTAAGATTTAATCTTTGAAACTTACGATTTTGCATCTGAAACTTTTGATTTTTTCGGTCGCTTGTATCAAGTTCAAGTTTCAAATGAAACTTAAGCGACTTTTTTTGTAAAAAACTTGTGATTTTGTGGTCACTCGTACTAAGTTTCAAATGTTGAAACTTAACAGATTTAAAAAAAAACTCCTCAATATGTAATTGGATCTTATTGAAAGCTCTCGTCACGAGAAACACGAATAAGAAAACATAATTCAGCTGGAAAACACAAAGTTCCAAAGGAAAACCATCAGGGGAATACACACAGACCATCACTTAATCTCTATGGTATGTAAATGTATAATTTAGAAATTAACTGATTGTCTTCTCTTTACACCTTACATGAACGCCGTGAGCGGTGAGCATGCTACTCCAACAGTATAGATGCATAAATCCAAATAATGGACAAACTGAATTAGAGTCCATAAAATAGAACATAATTCATGTTTTTCTTTTTTCCAATCTCAAATGCAGTTCTCAATTTTGATCTCAGCAAAAAGACGTAACCGATCAATACTGAAGACCTATTCTAATCGATTGTCTGTTTCAATTTATATGTTTATCCGTAGTGGAGTAACTGTGTGTGGTACACTTGTACTATACTAACTAAACAAATATAATTTCATGAGTACTTGACATCGAAGTAAGTGAGATTGGAAGATGAGGCAGCATGTGGGCAACGGCGATATTCCGAACGACGGTTCGAGCACCAGACGTACACAAGGACATTAATTGAAGAAGAATATGTACTTTTTTTTTGCGAAATAAAGAATGCGTACTTGGTACCTTGTCCTTGTTAGAATTATGGACTATGCACATGTATATAGCGTAGGGATGGAATGACGCCAAACACATGGATGTGCTCTCTAGGAAGTAGAAAAAAATAGAAACGATAAAAATCTAATGTCAGATTTTTACCTATGATAAATCTGATGTTTTTTATGGCAATTTATATTGGCGCAATGATGACAAATTTAGTTTGCAAGCACGGCGATTTTCTCGCCAAAAATAAACTGAGACGGATTTGCTATGCTTGCCAACTAAATTTGTCATCCACGGTGAACATAATTTGTCACTTAAAACATTCGTTTTGCGATGGTCAAAAATCTGATTGATGTCAAGATTTGTAGTGGAGTCAAAGAAAAAGCTGACATGTGTTCGTGCATGCACTTGATTGATTCATGATCTCGATGAAGCTGGGAAGGTGAGGATCTTGCACTGGTCATCCTGTTGAACACTGGGAAGGTGAGGATTGACCCACATCCTTGGTGCTGCAGCAAGGCGCATCGCACTCGCGTTGCTATTTTCGTCTAGCTAGTCAGGCTGGCTGCCCGGGGGAGATTTGATGATAACCCTCCCAGGTCACTTAAACCCCACATGTCAGTGAGACACAACAATTCATTCATGTGGAGTATGCCTGAGAGCATCCCCGCTAGAGGAAGAATGACCATCCCAGCAGGTTGGTCCACGAGCGATAGGTCCACCGCCCATTCACCACATTAGTCATGCACCAAAGGTTACCAAAAAGTGGATGCTAAGATCTAACCAATTCAACTTTGCACCAAATATTTCTCCAAAAAAGTCAATGCACCAAATGTTTACCTGTGATGCGAGTCATTTTCTCAACCCAATGATTTGAATTGAGTGATAAGGGAGTGGCTAGTTTTGCGGGTGTCTGGTCTTTCGGTCCCACTTTTGGAAGCTCCTTTGATATTCTCTATACTCCTGCTTGCATGCAAAGCAATCTTTGAGTTTGAATTAAATTAAACATGCATGACTATTTATATTAGAAATTGGGGCTAGCTTTTAAAATTAACATTTCTTCCAAAAAATAACAAGGCAGGCAGGCAGGTAAGCTTGTGTTGCAATTCTCTTATCCAATGACTGTCAATTGTACATGGGCTTACTCACATCGCGGCTTACATCCTTCTCCATCCTCATGTCCCATCGCCAATTCCATGTTACATCATACTTTTTACTTTTCCACAACCCCGTACCGGCCTAACTTTGACAATTCTACATGCATCTCATGCAACTGAAAGAACAATACTATTATAAATAGGTGGCTCGTGCCCACCACAGTTATGCAGAGCCATGAGCTAGCAATCCTGCCTACAGTGAAGAACACATTGAGCCTACGTACGTAGCTAGACAAATTTGAGCCATGGCTTCCAGCTCTAGATGTAGGACATGGCATTGCTTGCTTGCTCTCTTCCTCCTCTCCTCGGCGGCCTACGGGCAGCTCTCGCCGTCATTCTATGCGAAGTCCTGCCCGAAGCTGGAACTCATCGTGCGCTCCACAATGACCAAGGCACTCCTCGCCGAGCGCCGAATGGGGGCCTCCCTCCTCAGGCTCTACTTCCATGACTGCTTTGTTCAAGTAACTAAACTAAACCCTTATGCAAACATAGTTATGTCCATTGATTTACAATCACATAGTATTAATTTTCTTTTCGCGGAGAAGGTCAGGATTAATGGTGGAGTTTTGTTATATGCATAGGGATGTGACGGGTCCATTCTCTTGGATGACGTGGATAGCTTCGTGGGCGAGAAGACCGCCCTTCCGAACGGGAATACTGTGCGGGGCTACGAGGTGATCGACGAGATCAAGAAGAACGTGGAGCTGGTCTGCCCTGGCGTCGTCTCCTGCGCCGACATCACCGCCCTCGCAGCAAGGGACGGCGTGTTTCTGGTACGTACACTGCACTTTTCTGGTTACTGACGAGTGACAACGTTTGGATTGATCGGTCGGTATACATACATCGTTCCTGCAGCTAGGCGGGCCCAGCTGGAAGGTGCCGCTCGGCCAGCGGGACTCGACGACGGCCAACCTGAATGAGGCGAACAGCGACCTCTCGGTGACCAGCTTAAGCCTCGACGTGCTCATCGCCATGTTTGCCAGGAAGCTGCTGAGTCCGCAGGACATGACGGCGCTGTTGGGCGCGCACACCATTGGCTTCTTGCAGTGCGTCAACTTTCGCGACCACATCTACAACGGCACCGACATCGACCCGGCGTTCGCCATGCTGCGCAAGCGCTTCTGCCCCGCCCAGGCCCCTAACGGCGACGGCAACCTGGCGCCGTTAGACGTGCAGACGCCGCTCGTATTCGACAACACCTACTATCACAACCTGGTAGCCAAGCACGGCCTGCTGAGCGCCGACCAGTTGCTCTTCAACGGCGGCTCCCAGGACGCGCTGGTGCGCCAGTACGCCGCCAACCCGCAGCTCTTCGAGTCCGACTTCGTGACGGCCATGATCAAGATGGGGAGCCTCAGCCCGCCCAGCGGAACCCCCACCCAGATCAGACGCAACTGCAGGGTCGTCAACAGCTAGCTGATCCATCGTCTCATCATATATATATATATATATACGTGTTATTACTGTGTTAAGTGCAGGCGCAACCGTATATGTACGTACAAATACGCATGATACGTGATGGAAATGTACTATAAAGTTTGGTCGGGTACAATGGTAACAACCAACCACCTAGCATGCATGCATGCATGGCAGAATAAGAGCCGTTTGGTTCAGATAATATGTACCTGGGGCTGGGGTTCAGAGGTGATCCTCCACCTCCAGGATTGTAAGATACCTTCAACATGTAATCTCCCAACTTGCCGGTATATAAGCAAATAGTACTATAATGGAAACAGGCAATATTATGGTTTTTTATGCAACATCTAAGGGTTGTGTACGGCCCCTAAAGAATTGACATCGTGCGGGCTGTAAAAAATGTTCCTCCGGTGAGCGGTTGTACGTGGCCCTTAAGAGTTTTGCGTGTGGAGCCGGTTGATTGTGGTGCACATCTAAGGGGAGGTCAACGCATGTGGGTTTGGTATTAAGAACATGCTTGCTGTGAATCAAGGCCTTCTCCTTGGTTCGGCTTGGAGGCTTGCTGAAAATCCTGAAGGACACCTCTACAAAAATTTTAAGGCGAAATATCTTCCTGATTCTTCTATTTGGAGAGCTTCTACTAACACCTCAAAATCTGCTTTCTGGTCCTCCATTCTTAAAGTAATGCCTCTACTTAAACCTCATGCTGGAAATAGTTCTATTTGGAGTTCTCCTTGGTATGCTACCTGGGAAGGTATTTATGACCATCTCATAATCCAAAATAGCAACTACATTTACCCTGTTAAGATCTCTGATCTTTGAATTCCTGGGCAAAAACACTGAAATGTGAAGCTAATTGTCTACAACTATTCTTGCTACACCTATTGTCTACAACGACGGTGGGGATTCTCTCTGTTGGGACTTGACCCCATCAGGAAAATCTAGCTCCAAAAGTACGTACAAACTATGCCTTCAGCAGAACCATTCTAAGCATGCCAATGCCCCAACACAGGTAACCTCGATCATCAAGGATATTCTACAACAGGTTTGGAAACAAAAGCATATGGCCCCTAGGGTCCAAACTTTTCCTTGGCGTCTGTATTCTTAGGCGAGCTCTTCCAACTGGAGTCAGGGCAGGTAAGTTTTCTGTTCATATTAGCTCTCATTGCTCCAGGTGCAGCCTTGATGAAGATGATTTTCATCTCTTCTTCCTTTAACCGTTTTCCAGAGCTGCCCGGTTTGCTTCCCCCTGGTCTATTAGGACTGATTCTCTGGTTCAGCAACATTCTTCAATTCCTGACGTCATTCACACTCTTTTACCTATGAATCACCCACATGCAACTGTTGAAAACATTTTTACCTTCCTGTGGTGTCTCTAAAGCAAGAAATGATGCTCTATTTTGCAGGAAACACTCTCTTCCTCACCAAATTCAACACGCTTCTCTAGCCATCTCCTGTTCACAGGTTTTGCAGGACTCAACTATGGGAGGGGAGTAGGATTCAATGCCTCGACAAAACTCTCAGGACTGACTTAAGGACCAGATTGTGCAAGGCTCCACTATAAGTTCTGACTTGCTCATTACAGGCACCAAAGTTTACTCCGATGCCTCTTGCCACAGGAAAAACATTCCTGGAAGAGGTAATTCTCCAGCTACAGGGATTGGCATCTACATTGACCAACCATGGGGCCAACATGACAGGAATATTATGGTTCAAGCTTCGGTTGATGATGCTCAATCTCCCCTTGTGGCTGCAGCTTTAGCTTTTCAGCTGGCAGCCAAGATTGCGCGAGTTCTTCAACTTCAGCAGGTCTCTTTTCTCACGGATAATCTTTCTCTTGCAAAGATGGCTGCTTCTAGGAACCTAAGCAGCAGCACGCCATGGAGATGTCGAACGCTAGTTAGTAGCTTTCTTCAGGACACTCATCCACAACAACATGCTATTTATCACATTCATAGGAACATCAATGGTATTGCTCACAATGCAGCTCATCAGGATCTCAACTCCAGGTTAGAACCTGTCATTTGTTGTACTCATTCAACTCGTGGCAATAGCCCTTACACTACTATGCTACATATTCAAAATTTCCAAGTTGAGGGCTTTGTAATTCATGCTTGACTCTGCATATGAGTTGAATGAAATCTTGGCGCTTCATGGTGCCTTTCTTGTGTTAAAAAAACATATGTGGGTTCACTCTCATGATTGGGGTTCGACGCCTCCATCGATCTCTGGAATCGCAACATGTGGTTCAAGCGGAGCCCTCCTCCTTTTGGTGTCCGTTCTTCCTCTTGTGGACAAGCAGACCATGTACTTCGCCATCTATGGCGACAAAGGGAGCACTGGCCAGCGTTGATAGGCTCTCCGTGATGCGTGTCTGGCCACGTAGTAATTAACACCACACATATCTAGGCAAAATAGATGATGTGGCAAGTAATTAATGAGGAAAGAGAAGCTTGTAACATAATTAACCAGCTTAAAGTGGGGCACGTGTTTCTCTCCGAAGGTGGAAGTGTGCGCCACAAGGGCTATTTATATGTTCATAATGGTTATATGTACTTTGTCTGAGTTTTCAATTTGAATTTGGGTAGGTCGGATTTCATGGAAAAAAAGGAGGCGAGGCAGAGCTCCGAAGCTGAGCTGGGGGTGTCGCGACGAGGCTGAGCCAGAGATGATGTGGCTCACCGCAGCGTCTCAGACGGAGACGGGTCCGAGGGTTGACCGGCGCGAGTGGTGGGTTTTTAGTATTGGGTCCCGTTTGGATCACCCTCGCTGGAGGTGGGAACGGTGAGATAAGTAGTAGTGAGGCATGTTGTTGCAGCAAGATGAGAGGTCACGAGGTGAGCCAGAGGCGAGCAGTGGAATAGTAACAGTTTGAGGAGGAAGATGGAAGAAGAAAAAAGATAGACGGTTGTGGGTTGAACAAAAGTCAGATGACTTGCCGTCTCATATATGTTTGTCTCTTTGAAACCAAATTTTCCGCTTTTATCTGGCCCCCCATCCCCACATTTGCCTGAAGAAAGACATTCCTTCATTGCTAACAAAGCACAAAGTCATAGTTAAAAGGTTATAGTCTCTCTTTAAAAAAATTGTCAACATTGAAACAATCGCCAACAATAACATCAAGATGTGCCTACAATTCCTTGTTAATGAGGCACTGGGGTATTTTCGAGACCTCGAGGTTGGGTGTCGGTGACAAGATGCAGGTGTGCGCTGATTTGGCGCAGTGAAGAGACGGTTAGCTGTATTGGCTTCTATGCCCTTTCTCATGCTTGTACCTTCCTCGGTATGAGCTTTGATATTGACACTTCCTCGAGTGTGTTTAAAGTGTTTAAATGACAAGATAGCATAGTTCAAAAAAAATCCATCCGCACCTTGCATCAAACGACCCGTCCTGACGTCCGAATTCCCCTAAACCGGAATCAAATTTGTGGGAGGTTTGGGAGAGTCCGGACACCCACCATGTTGTACTCCGACACATCTGTCCCATTCATCCCCTGCCCCACCCCGCTTCCAGAACCTTTTCCCCCACTCCGTTTGAAAAGAATAAGAGTCGTTTGGTTCAGATAATATATACCTGGGCTGGGGTTCAGAGGTGATCCTCCACCTCCAGGATTGTAAGATACCTCCTTCATCATGTAATCTCCCAAGTTGCAGATATATGCAAACAGTAGTACAATGGAAACAGGGTATATGGCCTTTTATGTAACATCTAAGGGTTCTATACTGCCCATGAGGGTTACAAACGTTATTCTTCTGGTGAACGGTTGTACGTGGCCCTTAAGATTTCTATTGTAAATATATAATTCAGAAATCAACAGATTGTCTTCTCTTTACACCTTACCTCAATGCTATGAGCACTGAGGAGCTCCAACAGTACAGATGCATAAATCCAAATAATGGACAAATTGAATTAGAGTCCATAAAATAGAACATAAGTGCGGCACACTTCTACTAACTAAACTAAGTTAATATTCAAGAGTACCTGAGATCGAAGTAATTGAGATTGGAAGATGAGGCAGCATGTGGGCAACGACGATGTTCCGAACGGCGGATCGAGCACCACACGTACAAATGGACTTTAATTGAAGAAGGATATGTACTTGGTACCTTGTCCTTGTTACTCTAGAACTATGGACTATGCACATGTATATAGCGTACCGCGTACGAGATGGGATGACGGCAAACACATGGATGCGCTCTTTGGGGAGGGAGAAAAAAGGAGCTGACATGCGGTGTTCGTGCATGCACTTCATTGATTCATGATCTCGATATGCTAGGGCGAATCTTACCTGGTCATCCTGTTGAACGCGGTAAAAAAGAGTCCAACTCGCGACCTTCGAAAGGTAAGAAGGTATGACCACTGAAACATGAAGCAACTTGTTTACGTAAAATGTGTTAACCAGAATATATATCATTGACAAAAATATTAATTTGAAAAATTCAGACAAGAAAAAGTCGGAGTTGCCGAGATTTTTTGAAAACAATAGTTTCCGGCCACTAACAGGAAAAAAATCATAATAATAAAAAGTTTGGTGACCAGTCACAAAATCGGAATAAAAAAAAAAGCTTGTCTCCTCAAACCAGCCTTATATGTTTGGGTTGACCGACACCCCCTAGCCAGACAATATCTGGGATGGATATGAGGAGGTCCGGACACGTCCGGAGCTCCGAGCATGTCCGTCATGTCAGATCCGATAGGCAGGATCCACCACATAATTCACCATCCCCTGACCTTCCGGACCAGTCATTTTTCTCTTCTCTCTTCTCCCTCTTCCGCATCAGCCCTAACCTAGCTCCGCCGCCGTCCTTACCCCTCAGTGCCGCCACCACCGCCATAAAACTCCTTCCCGCCAATCTCGCCGCCCCGGACACCGCCGCGGCACGTCCAGCTATTTTGGACTGCACCTTGCCATCTATGTGTTCGATAACTTGTCCGAGCAGTTTTTTTAAACAATGGTTTCGGAGGGTTCGTCAGGTGAGGAGTATGAAAACAAGGTGCTTGATAAATTAATGCAAAAGAAATTCTTCAATTCATTGGAATGTGACAAAGATTTTGAGATGATGATGATCATCATCACCATCCAGGAGGAAATGGATAGGGAGGTGGAGCATTTTCTGAACTTGAAGGGTTTGATAAATGGAAGATGAGTTTTGAACCGGGATAGGGTCACTGGAGCAAGGCTGCTCTATAAGGACTACTTTAAGCAGATGCATCAGAATTTTCAAGATCAACAGGTGCACTTGCAACTACTCACTGATCTTGTTGACCTTATGTGGACCCACAATGGAAACTAATGAGTTTAATGTTTTAATTGTGCACTTAAAAATAAATTTTATGTTTGAACTATGTATTTTCTCGACGAATAAATTTTATTTACGTGTGATATTCATGTGTATGATCAACATGCATGGATTTGCATGGATTTGAGGATTTTGATATGACGAGTGTGGTTGTCTGGCATGACATATGAGGGTCGTCTCGTGTTATCCGGGGTCGTGTCCGGGCACGTCCAGTGACGTTTACGGGGGGTAGATTTGCAAAGTCTGGTTGTAGATGCTCTAATAGGCACCAATCGACCGGCCCAAACTTTTGGCTGGTCCACCTCCGCCCGTCTAAGTAGACAAATCGCAACCGCGCGATTTTGATCCCCCCCCCCCCCTGCCCGCCCCGCACAAGTGGATGTCCATCGTCTATGTCCTAACAAATCAAGAAGGAACGCAACATTCAGTGCAAAAAATCAGGGCCCGCCATCGAGGTCGTCCCTCCCCCTGATGCTTCTTGCAGTACCCTGATGACGCGCCTTCCCCGACACCGGCTCCAAGAACCGGGGAAGCTCCTTCAAAAAACACAGATCCCTCCAGCAAAGTACCATTGTTACTCGCAAGTACCTCGTCATCGCAGTCACAGCACAAGCATCGTCGTGGTTGCACCATCCTCGCTGTCACCGGCGACCTCAGCTCGCCCTTCAGCACACTCATAGCTATGGCGGTCGGTTCCAGCATCTGGCTCCCTAGGTTACACCATCCGAAAGACATGGTCGCCTGGGTCTTAGCAATTAGATTTGTCAATTCCAGCATCTAGTGCAGCCGGTTCCAACACCTCTGGTTGTGGTGCAGCTTTCGCTCCATTGTCGAAGCATCTCCTATCGCGATTCTAGTGTCTCTGCATACTGGTTCCAGCACCTCGACACCATGGTTCCAGCAAATGACATAACCGGCAACAACAAAAAACCTCCCACTCGTCGCCGTTTGCAGCACCTAGCCCCGCTGGTCACCGCGCTGATGGATGCCCAGTCCAACATACACTAACAACAGTTGCCGCTTTTTTGCCTGGATCCAGCATGCCCACCCACCCCCTCTTGTTGCATCTTCTTCCCTCGACGGTTCCAACATGGCCAGTTGATGCTTCCAGCATGATCGGACGCCGGTTGCAGCATGGTTGCATAGCCTACGCACGCGCGGGTCATAATGTCGCCAAGCACGGTTGCAACATCAATTGGGCGTGGTTCTAGCTTTTCTGCTAGCCCGTTGCATCTTGGTCGCCAGAGTCACTTGTGCCAACATCGACATTGCCGGTCGCAGCATGTGACATCGCCTACTACATAATCTATGGACGCCTACGCACCACCGGCCCACACACTTGCAGCCGGTCGCTGCACCGAAACCTTCACATACTTGCAGTACTACCATCCCCCTGTGGCACTTATTGGGAAACGTAGTAGAAAACAAAAAAAATTAGCCCTACGATCAACCAGGAACACTATGAAGATGGAATAATGGTTTGGATCGGATCGTTGTCAACTCTGAGTTGTAGCGAAAGAAGACGAATCGGTGTAGATCGTACTTGAAGTCCCTCGAACCATTGATGAATAATCCCTCAAACGAAAGACTGAAAGCGTGGCCTCTCCAAAGTTTGCAAGTGCATGGTCTTCGCGATCCGGTAGCGCTTCACCGTCCAGAGCTAATCGTTGCCGGAGAATTAGAGGGAGAAGATTAGACCACACTGGGCTTCTTATTAGGAGGATTAGAGAATCTAGGTCTAGCTCTAATTAGATCAACTAGAACTAGAACTAGAGAACTAGAGGAGGCTCCAAAAACTTATGTATGGAAAAAGTGCCAAAACATCTAGTATATATAGGTTGGAGGAGGGGGAGGGGGCGCCACACAAGGGGGGAAGTCCCCCGCCCTTGACCAGCCAAGAGGAGGGGGAAACCACCTCCAATTTGGCCTCCCCCTTCCTTCTACAAGGGGAGGGGGGAGGGGCGCCACCTATATTGGGCCCGAGTGGCCCAATATGCTTTCCACCACCATTAAGGCGCGTTGATATCTAAATAAATAAAAAGCATCCTTATCATATTTAGAGCATTTTAATATTAATCTAACATCACCGGAAACAATTTCCACCTATATATAATTTATCTGTATTACCCAGTAAACCTCGAAACCCTTCCAGTGACCCCAAAACACTTCCGGTTCACCTCGAAACTATTTCGAATATTAATGAAACTACTTCACAAATATATTCTCATTACTCCTGTCCTACTAACACTCAACATATCATGATTACCTTAAACTTGTGACCCTGTAGGTTCGGTAAAACATAGCAATGAACAAGACCCTTTCTTTCAATGACTGACAGCGGAACCATGGACATCCATATCGATCCCTATGAGTACACGAATGGCATTCAAGAGCCTTTGGTTATCATGTGATATTCCCTTTGCTTCGTGATACTTTACAAAACCCTAGGTGAGATATATCTGTATCCTCTTGAGTCATACACATGCTCACTATACCGATCTCCTCGTTACCAGTTTTCTTCTTCTTTCTCATTGACATATTCCGGCATCCATGCGACCTAGTCACCTAAGTCTGGCCAGATGATGATGGATGCTGTCACACCGAGAGGGCCCTAAGAATATCTCTCCATCGATGGAGGAGAAAATCCCACTCTAGAGGTATCTAGTCCCTTGTCAAACTTCCCAATGAACATGTAAGTTGTCGTTATGATCACTGTGTTACAGATGACGTTTGAGAAACCCCAAAGTTCATCGGATGGTAAGAAGTGACTATGATACTCTCATGGTCTAAGGAACTAAAACACACATTAACACTCCGTGTTATAACAATTGACTTCTAACGATTGTATCTCAAAGTATAACTAATAAGTTTGGGTCAATTCAATATGATCATTTTTCTAACGTCATATTCTCAATGTTGTTTTGAGACTATTATTACAATTAATGATATCTCAAGATCCGGAAAAATATGATCACAAACGACACTTGAGCTAGTCTTAGAGGCGAGACTAGGAATCAGATTTTACCGTTTATCATTTTGCACGTGCATATGAGTTTTCAACTGAATTGCACATTCCAAGATCATAACAGTTATAGCATATAATATAAACTCTTAATTATAACCATGAAAATATAATAATACAATATTATTGCCTCTAGGGCATATTTCAAACAACACTGCCATCCCAGTGCAGCATTGCCATCCCCTCGCGAAGCTCGCAGTAGCCACAAGTGATCCCTTTTGAATGAGCGCCCCTGGTCGGCCTCACAGAGCCTCTACAGGGTAGTGGCATGTGTGCATGGGAGCTGGGGTTGTGGAAAGGGGAGGAGGAGGGAACATGCTCCAGGGAGACGAGGGGAGGGGTTGCGCCCACTAACCGTCAAAACTAGAGAAAGGGCGCTCAGCGGGGAGAGTGAGGGGTGTGCTCGGGAAGATGAAACGATGACGATATGGATGCGATGCAAGAGAGATAGAGCGATGGGTGGGTCAAGGCTAGCTTGTCGAGCACACGTGTGACCGGCTCGCGGCTCGGCCGGTCAGCGGTAAAAAATCATCTACCCAGATCTAATGAGGATGTTGTGATGCCGCGATATGGTGTGGCAGATGGACTTCGAAGAGCTGCGGTGGGTCGATGACCTTGGCCGGCTAGCCTGAGGGATCGCGGCGGCAGCACTGACCGTACGTGATTACATTTTTTTAAGAAGATGTGCTGGAATATTTTTGGAGAGAAAGGGTGAAAGATACCCATACAAACAACATATTTTTTGTAAATGGGCTTTATTGGTTGTTGTCAACAAAGCCATAAATATGACAGCTCACACACTACCCCAAACCGACTTTTTCCTAACGGCCAAAATCCGTCAGGAATGAGCTATTTTCGTCAGGAATGGGCTAGTACCGTCAGGAATCCCCCGTCAGCAATAGCCTGTAAGGGACGACATTTATTCCTTAAGGTAGCCTACAGGAAAGACATTCCTGACGGCGTTTCCTGACAGAAGCCCCGAGCCTCTCAAATCCAATGTCCTGAAGGCTGCACCTTCAGGAAATCGCCGTCAGGAACTAGACCGTCAGGAAACCACCTCGTGCTCCTGACAGTTAATTGCACTGACGAATGTTCATTCATGAATGCCCATAGCATATCCGCGACGGCTCGGACTGTCAGGAATAAATGTACATGGCCGTCAGGAATCAATCATAGAAACTAAAAAAAAATCAAAATCAGTATAAAAATACATATATATGAAAATTGACAGCCACATGTGTCAGATACTTTCATATCATGCACAAATAACAAAGATCACACAAGCGAATTTCAAATAACATCCAGTTCATGGTTCACAATATATCCATTATATTGAAATATCAGTGTTCAGAAGATACACATATTCATATTCATCTCATGTTTCAGAGAAGCTCAGCATAACAGGAGTTGTCAGCAAGTCCAAAAGACACGTACTAGTGGATTCTTGTAGCTCAACTTAATGGGAGTACGTTGTCACCAGGTCCAAAAGACACATACTGCTACTAGTTGATTCCTGAAGCTCAACTTAACAGGAGTTTGTCCCCAGGTCCAAAAGACATACTAGTTGGTCAGGAATTGCGAGGAGAAGCAAATGATGAAAGGCTACATGCACCCTTGTTTAATATAACAAGATTATGCTAGTGGCATTCCTACATGTGCTCGAGTACCATGCTCATCCAGATGAGAAGCATGAGCATCGTCTTCGGCATGCAAAAGATCTGTCAATGGAGCACCACCATTCTCTTGGGCTTCAAACAATGGATTCATCTACATGGGAACAAATTTGGTAGATTTCAATGAGCAACAGTGAAAGTTAAAACCGCTATATACACACACTAGAAATGAACAAGGAAACAAATGTGGCAGATTTCAATGAATAAGGAAATGAAGTTGCACATCTTATAGTAGATAGACATAAGGTTAATTGGTTATATGTGACTGCATCTTCTGCCTATTCGAAATATGTCGTTACAAAATTCCTACCCATTCAAGCACTTTAACAACATTTGGACAAAAAAATTGCAGCAGAATAAAATCAGAGATTTTTAATGAGATTCATGATATAGAAGTAGTTCACACAAGCAGAGTTAATGACAGGAACACATGAATCTATATTGGTGTCCAAGCATACATACCGGATCAGCAGTACCATCATCCACCAGCTCATCATGAAAGGCGAGAAGATCTTCGGGTATTTCCCATCCCATTCTGCCATACACAATCTATATTGGAACAAATAGTCAAGTTTATGTGTGAAACATCAACAAGATCTAAAGTGCGATCAAAGCAAATGAGTAAAAGAAGAACAATACCTGCACATGTTTGCTCAGAATTAAATCATTCTTGCAGCGCCTTTCCAATTGAACATTTTTCCTCGATAAATCTTGGTACGCCATGGAGTTTGATGGCCTTATGTCCTTCTCTCTAGCTTTTGCAAAAACCACTGCCTTCTTTATAGCGCCATTACCCATTGCTAGTCGCCCATGGGGCATGCCACCACCAGAGGAGTACACAATTTCTGGATCGAGATCGTGTTCCTCCCAATTTTCTGGATGTGCATCTTTAGCAGCTTTTATGTAGTCATCCTGAAACCATGAACAAGTCACAGTATTTTGCTATTAATTTCAGATTGACAAGTATTGTAGTTTCCAGGATATAGAAAATGTGAATGAACTTACAACACGCGTTTGGGCCTTATTATTGTTCATGGGGCCACTTTCTCCGGTCTCAGTACAATTGGAAACTCCTGCCTTCATGCACTTGTAAGTGTTCATGTTTGTTGCTGCTGCAGGCCCATACTCCTCTCCCTACATAAGAGAAGATGCTCTTTCAACAAACTACCCATACACACAAGTCACAAGAAACTGAATGCAACTTACCAAAGCAATTTTGGTCTGAACGAATGATCTTGACCCACCCCTGTTTTGTGCAATAGACTGTTGGCCAAGCTTCCTTAGCCCCTTGTATTCTGAGGAGCACCAATAGTCACATATGCTTTCCCACGCTTCATCATCAGTGCACCAATAAAGCCGAGCTTGCATATATTCGTTTTTATTAAGCTCTTTTTCACATGCGTCATGATCTTTCATGGGCTGCTGAAGAATAACTCTATGATACAATTTTACGGATTCCTTACGGGCTTGGTACCACATCTGCCTAAACTGTCTCCTTGCTGCATTCTCAAGAACATGATCAGCTTCTATTCTTTGGGCAGGACAATCATCATCTAGTTTGTATATACTCTACATAGACAAAAAATGGAAGTGGTTTCTGGTTCATATTGATTCAGTACTAAAAAAACCGAGCTATCAACTTCATACTAAAAAAAGAACTTCATCTGGCATGAATGACTCAATACTTTAGTACTTACCCAAAACTGCAACATGAAACAGTGTGCGGCTGCTTGCCCAATATTCTCCCCTTCGGTAATTTTGTTAATGTAATAATCGTCCCAAGAAGATGCATGACGCTTGATTTCCAAACCTTTCTTATTCTTCTCCTTGATAATGGATGGGTATTCTCGTTTGAGAAGTGCAGTAATCTGGCCACCTATCCCCTTATCTCCAGTGAAGTGATCATCACCTTCAGGTTTAATTGCAATGCGAACGCCATTTGGTGGATTTTTAAGCTGGGTGCGTGTCCTCCCTTTCTTTTCTTAGCCATTGTACCATTATCATTGTTGTTGGAGGGACTCTCATTGTTGTTCTCTTGTGGCTCGTCACTTGGTGGTTGAAGTTGTGAGGCTGGTCTTTTACGACGGTGGCGAAGTCCTGTCATATCCTGCAATATTTAAGAAAAATTGTAAGTATTGATAAACACTGAATTTTGATACATAGCAAGTTTATCACAAGTGCAAGCATACTAAAACAGAAAAATCAGCATCATTCAAGTACAAGATGTAATTGCATAATGAAAAGCAAAAGCTAACACAGTAGACAGATGTGAAAACTAAATAGCAATCTTAAATAGCAATAGTTAAGAGTACAACAAATATTTTCTTATATGTATGCTTAGCATTCAGATAAACTCTTCATTTTCTTTCTCTTGCTCCTTATATCTTGCTCTTCTTCAGCTTCTTCCTCTTGGCATTCAGATACACTCTTCATTTTCATTTTCTTTCTCTTTCTCATTTCTCTTCTTCTTTCTTCTACAACAAATATTTTCTTATATGTATGCTCGCAACATTTTTACCAGAATTAGAAGGAGGAGATTCTTTGTGTGATCGCAACATTTTTGCAGTCTCCTCATGTGCAAACAATCGCTGCAACCTCTCTTTTATAGGCAAGTGCCGCAACACCTTACGTGGGATCTTACTTGAACCAGCCTTGTACCTAGGGATCTTACGTGGGATCTCCTCATGTGCAAACAATCACATTTTTGCTTATTCTTATTTTCCTTGTAATACAGCATGCAATTTTTGGGACAAACATGAATTTTATGATATGGCATACCAAGACCCTCTAGCAATTTCTTTGAGCTATAGAAGTCCTTTGGCAGTGAGGAATTGTTAGGCAGCAGCTCATGGATCAGTTGTAGGGTATCATTATAACAAGATTCAGGTTGATTGTGCTGTGACTTTATGGTCAACAACCGTGCTATGGCAGACATAGTTGAGTGGCTTGTATTTTCATGCACCAACTCTTTCACACTATCAATCATTCTATAGAAAGCTTGGGCTGAAGCTATTGGTTGTTGTTCAATTGGGGGGGCACGCGCAGCTAGATCATTCAACATGGTGTCCATCCGATCAGCCTCCACATCATCTACATAGTCTGTAATTTCGACATGCCCTTCACCATGTGCAGTCCAAACAGTATAATTCCGCTTGAAACCAAAATGACACAGATCTAACTCTACATCATCCCTGTTCTTTCTCGCATAGTTTCGACATTTAGCACACGGACACTTAATCTTTCCATTCTGGACTACACTTGGCATAGAGAAGGCGAAATCTATGAATTCTTTTGTTTTATTATACCACTCATCAGTTGATTTACCATGAGTCCAACCACTATACATCCACCCACGCTCCGCCATTCAATAATGCTGTTATTGCACGATTTGGAATATATAACAGTTAATGATGTAAAATGGCTATGAAGCAATTACATAAACAAACTAAGACATGTGGAAGAGTGGACATTGTACCAGTCAATGGAGAGGGTTGCTGTGCGACACCACCACTTTTCAAACTTGGCCTTCACAACACACTACATAGACAGATATCAACTAAAATATGAGTTCCTTTGCACTGGGATCATAAAACAAAATATTTATGACTGAATCATATAGTAATCACAGTCTCCAGGGCTGGTACACTACAATCTTTTCAGAAGAACAAAAAAATAGCATCTTTTTAACATCAAGAGAAGTGTCAAATACTAAACAATGACTACTGCTGTTATACTAGTGAACTATCTGCTAGGGATCTACACCCATACTGAAAGAAATGTCCAGGCTGCTACCTTTTTGGGTGGTTTGGAGGCGCTGGACACGGCAGGGAGGCGGATCTGCAAGAGGACGAGGCAGGGAGGCGGATCTGCAAGACAAGTGCGCGTCGGTCGATGCTTTGCCAACCTCCCTTCATTCTCAACTACAAACTAGAGCTTGGATGATCCTTTTGTGAAATGGTTTGCTCAACTTAGCGAGAGGTCTGAGGGCCACTCTGCTAAAAGGGTCAAGCCACTTGCGATGCTTTTATGTTGGGAAATATGGTTAGAGCATAACAGAAGAATTTTCCATCATAAGGAACTCCCCGTGGCAGTGTAAATTGTTCTAATTAGAGACGACGTGAGATCCTGGAAGCTAGTCGGCTGCCCAATTCACACGACCTAGGTTGATTCACATAGGCTACCCTCGGGCAGTTGAGGAGGCTATGAGAAAAGCTCAGATCCTAATGTAATTTTGTTTTTCCTTTGTTTTTGGTCTATGATCATCTTTGTCCCTGGCTGTTGGCCCCTTCTTCTTCAATGGTATCATGGCAGTTGTCCTGATGTCTTTCAAAAAAAGCGTGTGAGCTTGTTGCTTGGCATCCTCCTTCGTAGCCCCTCCTCCACTTGGTCACCGATGCCCGCTCCCTGCCGCCTCCCACCACCTCCAGTCGGCCCATGTGAGCCTGGTGTCAGCACATGAGATCATGTTGAATGTACTACCCTTGTGGATCATAGACGCATAGTCTAGTGTAGGCATGCATAGTGGTCGGTTGGCGCCACCGCTACGGATGGAACGCTCCATTGTCAATGAAGTAGATAAAGGCCTAACAATTCATTCAAGCAGGTTAGTCCAGGAGCAACAGGTTTACCTCCCATTCACCACATTAGTCTCCATGCACCAAAGGTTTACCAACAAGTTGATGCTAAGATCTAAGCAATTCAAGTTTGCACCAAAGATTTCTGACCAAAAAAATAAATGCACCAAATGTTTACCTGTGATGCAACTCATTTTCTCAAGCCAATTATTTGAATTGAGTGACGAGGGAGTGGCTAGTTTTGCGGGTGTCTGGTGTTTCTCTCCCGCTTTTTGAAGCTGCTTCGATATTCTCTATACTCCTGTTTGTATCCAAAGCAATCTTTGAGTTTGAATTGAAAAACATGCATGACTATTTATATCAGAAATTGGAGCCAGCTTTTAAAACTAACATTTCTTTCAAAACATAACAAGGCAGGCTGGGAGGTAAGCTTTTGTTGCAAATCCAGTTATCCAATGATTGTGAAGTGTTTATTCAACGTAGGCATGGGTTTACTGACATCACGGCTTACATTCTTCTCTGCCCCTCGGTATTTATTTATTTATGATCATAATATTAATCTTGTCAGATTAAGATGTCATTAAAAAGAAGTTCACAAAACAACCCTACAGAAGCATGGGAGATGAGAAGACATAATTCCAATTAGCTGGCCGATTAATATGGTCTTTATCCATAGAGATCGGCAACCTGCGCACTAACAGTTTTATATTATTTATATATTCTCGAAATGCTACTTGCTAGTGACATTTGAGCAAAGATGGAACAGTTTTTGTCAACCAGAGAAAGCAACCACGTGGAATTTGTCATACTTTTCCACAACCCCGTACGTACCGGCCTAACTTTCACAATTCTACATGCATCTCATGCAACCGAAAGAACAATACTATTATAAATAGGTGGCTCGTGCCCACCACAGTTATGCAAAGCCACCGAGCTAGCAATCCTGCTTACAGTGAAGAACAGACTGAGCCTACGTACGTAGCTAGATAAATTTGAGCCATGGCTAACAGCTCTAGCTGTAGGGCATGGCATTGCTTGCTTGCCCTCTTCCTCCTCTCCTCTTCCGCGTATGGTCAGCTGTCGCCGTCGTTCTACGCGGTGACCTGCCCGACGTTGGAACTCATCGTGCGCACCACAATGACCAAGGCAGTCCTCGCCGAGCGCCGAATGGGGGCATCCCTCCTCAGGCTCCACTTCCATGACTGTTTTGTTCAAGTAATTACACTAAACCCTTAAGCAAACATAGTTATGTCAATTGATTTACAATCATATACGGAGAAGGTCAGGTCAGGATTAACGGTGAAATTTTGTTATATGTATAGGGCTGTGACGGGTCCATTCTCTTGGATGACAAGGGCAGCTTCGTGGGCGAGAAGACCGCCCTTCCCAACGTGAATTCGGTGCGGGGCTTCGAGGTGATCGACGAGATCAAGAAGAACGTGGAGCTGGTCTGCCCTGGCGTCGTCTCCTGCGCCGACATCATCGCCCTCGCAGCACGGGACGGCGTGGTTCTGGTACCTACATACAATCAATGACAGTGGGCACGTGCACTGCAGTTTTCTGGTTACTGACAATGCTTGGATCTCGATCCGTATAC
This sequence comes from Thinopyrum elongatum, assembly GCA_011799875.1. Taxonomy (NCBI): domain Eukaryota; kingdom Viridiplantae; phylum Streptophyta; class Magnoliopsida; order Poales; family Poaceae; genus Thinopyrum; species Thinopyrum elongatum. Next base: position 62,591,505 of record CM022302.1, on the reverse strand, counting down.
GTACGTTGTTCCTCCAGCTAGGCGGGCCCAGCTGGCCCGTGCCGCTTGGCCAGCGGGACTCGACGACGGCCAACCTGAATGAGGCGAACAGCGACATCCCGACGCCCAACCTAGACCTGGACGAGCTCATCGCCGCGTTCAAGAAGAAGCAGTTGAGCCCGGGCGACATGACGGCGCTCTCCGGCGCGCACACCATCGGCTACTCGCAGTGCCTCAACTTCCGCGACCACATCTACAACGGCACCAACATTGACCCGGCGTTCGCCATGCTGCGCAGGCGTACCTGCCCCGCCCAGGCCCCCAACGGCGACACCAACCTGGCGCCGCTGGACGTGCAGACGACGCTCTTCTTCGACACCGCCTACTACCTCAACCTGGTCGCCAAGCGCGGCCTGCTGAACTCCGACCAGGTGCTCTTCAACGGGGACTCCCAGGACGCGCTGGTGCGCCAGTACGTCACCAACCCGGCGCTCTTCGCGTCCGACTTCGTGACGGCGATCATCAAGATGTCCAAGCTCAGCCCGCCCAGTGGAACTGCCACCCAGATCAGGCGCAACTGCAGGGTCGTTAACAGCTGATCAGCATGGATCTTCGCATCATATATACTATCCATCCATCCCATGTTAACTTGAGAAATAATCTTATATTATGAGGCGGAGGGAGTACGTGTTACAGTGTTAAGTGCATGCGCAGCCGTATAAGTACGCATGATATTTAACCAACCACCTGCATGCATGCAGGCAGAATAAGAGCCGTTTGGTTCAGATAATAATATATGTGACACTACTATAATGGAAACAAGATATATGGTCTGTTATGCAACATCTAAGGGTTGTGTACACTCCTAAACTATTGACATCGTGCGGGTTGTAAACCTTTTTCTTTCGGTGAGCGGTTGTTCGTGGCCCTTAGAGATTTATACAGAGCCGGTTCATGTGTGGTGCACATCTAAAAGCAAATATAATAAAATGACATAAGCAGGCTACAAGAGTTAAAATATTATATTTATGTTTAGTTGAAGGAAAGAGAAGAGGGTTCGAGAAAAACGAAGTGGCGGTTGATTAAGTGCTAGCTATCCAAGACATTTTGTGGATTATATGATGGGTCACTTATTAACAAATAATACACATTTATAATTTACTATTGTACATGCCGACTATTAGGTTGGCTATAAGTGACTGGCAACTCCCTATAGCTGATTGTTGGCTATATTATTAACCATGCTCTTAGGGGAGGCCCAGGCATGTGGACCGCCTGCATGATTGGAGTTCGCCGGCCCAATTGACCTCCGCAATCGCATCTCATGGTTCAGGCGGAGCCCCCCACCCCCCTCGTTTTGGTGGCGCTTCTTCCTGCTGGCGGCAACTAGACCCTTTTCATCGTCATCTACGGCGATGGAGGCGACCCTAGCCGGTGTTGGAAGGCTATCCACGATGTGTGTCTGCCACGTAGCAAAGGGGGACCGTGTTTTCTCTTTCTTGTTTCTCTACCAAGGTCGAAGCATGTGCATAAGGGATATGTTTCTGTCTCTGACATGGATTTGATTATCTGGTGGAAAATTTGGTTTTTCCTCATACGCAAGGATAAATCGACTTTTCAAGCAAAAAAAAGAATTTTAAAATTTGAATGAACTATGGTTAAATTAAAAATCATTAAAAGAAAATTATTCGGTAACCATCTGATATGTTATAGTTACCACGGTAACTTGGTGCCCATTGTTGGGTAACGCAGCAGAAAACAAAAAATTTCCGACCTACGCACCAGCCCAGGACCACTATGGAGACTGCATACAAGGTTTGATCAGTTTCGTTACCGACTCGTAGCGCAGCGGAAGTAGAGTCGATGACGATCGTCGGTGCAGATCCCCGCAGCTAGGATTTACAACCTCCCAACCGCGAGGATGTATACCCTCATCCGCCACCCGGACAGCCCTCCGGGAGGTGGTCGGACAGTCCCCGGACGGTGTCGCGGACAACCCTTCGGGAGGACTCACAGAACTCGGACCGTCACATGGACAGCCCTTCGGGAGGCACTCACGAACAGCCCCACGGGCACTAAGATCGAAACTACGACCTCTCTACAGAGTTGCACACATACGGTGTCATCTATCCGGCAGGGCTTCGCCGTCCAGAACTAGTTCCCACCGGAACCCAGACAGCCTTTCGGCTCTACGAAACTCTTTTCGTGGGAGGGAGAGAGAAGCCAGATAATTGCATGGCATGAGTATGAGAGCAAGGGGATGAAGGAGATGGCAGCCCCAACTCCTCCTTTTATAGGCCAAGGCAAGGGGTGGGGTGGGATGTTGAAATACCAAAATACCCAAGCTTCATGTCACACATGAAAGGGCATAATGGTAACACAAGGGGGGCACCAAGGGGACACCACCATGGCAGCCCTTGGGCCGGCCCACATCTTGTCCCCCCCCCATGGGGGGGCCCCCCCAACAAGCCACCAACATGTCTCCATGAAACATGCATGCTCCCTAGACAAAAAGCCACCAAACATGCAACCCCCGATTCGTGGGATCTTGTCCCCTCGCGCTGAGACAAGATGTTTTCCGCGAAACTTTTTCTGAAAAATTCCAGAAGGTCCCAGAACATTTCTAGCACCCTCTAAAATTATTCTGGGCACGATCCAAAACATTTTCGGTGTGGTGGTTTTTATCAGCGGAAAGCATCAACAGCGGTTACGGCAGTTTCGGAACATTTCCGGTTTTTCTCTCTGAAAATTCCCAGAAGTTCCCAGAGCAATTCTATCATCCTCTGAAAATTTTCAGGCGGTGCCGAAACCCTTTTTGACCAAATAATATATTCTGAAACAACTTTTCGGTTTTACCGAAACTCTTTCAGTGTTCTCTCTCTCGGAACTCTTCCGTTGTCTCCGAAACATTTTCGGTGACTTTCTCTCAGACTCCCTGTCTAGCGTTCAACAGATAGATGACCCTTAAGCGTGTGACCCTATAGGTTCGGTGAAGTATAGACATGACCGGAACTCTTTCCGATCAATGATCAACATCGGAGCCGTGGACACCCATATTGACCCCTATACCCACACGAATAAATATTCGAGTGAACCTCCAGTTGCCGTGTGCTATTCCTGTTGCTTCGCGATATGTTACAAATACCCGAGGTGAGACATGTTGGCATTCCCGTGGATCAACAAATTGTCCACTATGCTAGTTACCTCGTTACCGGTATTATTCTCTTTTCTCGTTACCGTGTTGCGGCATCCCCGTGATCAAATCACAAAGTGTCTGGCCAGACGATGATGGATACCGTAACACCGAGAGGGCCCAGAGATATCTCTCCATCGTCGGAGGAGCAAATCCCAATCTTGAGCTATCAAGTTACTTGACATACTTTTCCATGAACCCGTAAGCCGCCGTAATAGCCACCCATTTACGGATGACGTTTAACAAACCCCAAAGTTCATGAAGCAAGCATGAAGAAACTCGATACTCTCATGGTCTGAGGAATCATGCAAACGTTAACTATCTCTGTGTTATTAACCATTAACTCATGACGAATGTATCTCATAGCATAACATCAATTCGGGTCGATTCAACACAAATGTCCTTCCTGACATTGTGCCCTCAAAGTTGCTGGCATAGACATGCCCATGATTGGGAAAACATAATCATCATGCAACACTTGAGCTAGTCTTAGAGGCAAGACTAGGAATACATTTTACCATTTATTATACCACACGTGCACATGGGTTTTCCCCAGAGCCTTTATGGATATACGGGCTCGGGAACCATAGCAGTTATAGCATGGAATATAAACTTAATTATGAACAGGGAGATAATTAATAACATTTATTATTGCCTCTAGGGCATATCTCCTACACCCATGAGATATTTGTTTCATCCAGAATCCAAATCGGAAGTCTTTTTCCACTTATGTTTTTAATGCGTTATCAACTATGGGCCCGCATCTGCCAAAAAAATAGCTTTCCTTACCTACTATGGGCCCGCATCTGCCAAAAAAAATAGCATTCCTTACCTGCTAAGAGCATCTACAGCAGCAACCTGCAAATTTGGGCGATCAAACGTCCGCGGACGCGCCCGCGGACAGTGACTGGACGGGCCTCAGATTTTATCATTTGCAACCACAAACCCTATTTCCAAAACAGCTAATACATGCAAACACATGCACGTCGATCATCACGTCCGTATTGGGCCGAAGGAGCTGTCAAAAAATATCGAAAATTACTCATACTTAAGATTTTCGATCATCCATATTAGTCCCACCTCGTCGCGTGAGTAGCTAGTCGACCGGCTTAAATAGTTGGGTCGTGCAGACAGGGCCGTGTCCAGAAATTTGGAGCCCCGGTACGAAATGCAAATTGGGGCCCTAAAATTTCTAACGTACATATTTTTGTTAGGAATGAGCAACTGTATTCTCAGGAGGGCCAAGGGCCAGTACATATACATGTGTACAATGGGGATAAACCAAAAAGAGAGACTATACACACACACATCTAATACATCTAACACCCCCCCTCAAACTCATGGTGGATCAACAACACTGAGTTTGGAGAGAAAGAACTCATGCTGCGCTCGAGTCTGTGCTTTCGTGAAGAAGTCCGCCAGCTATAACTCAGAGGGCACATAGTGAAGAGCGAGAACATCATCCTGCACAGCAGCACGTACAAAGTGGGCATCCACACCGATGTGCTTGGTGAGCTCATGCTTCACCGGGTCACGCGCAATACTGATAGCACCGGTACTGTCTGACAGTAAGGGAGTCGAGGTGGTAGCAGACACACCAAAATCCTCAAGTAACCACCGTAACCAGATCACCTCAGCCGTCAACATAGCCATGGCTCGTAACTCAGCCTCTGTACTCGAGTGGGAAACAGCAGTCTGCTTCTTTGTCTTCCAGGCAATAAGAGAGCCACCAAGAAAGACACAGTAAGCAGACAGCGAAGGTCGATCAGAGGGATCACTAGCCCAGGTAGCATCAGAGTAGGCCTGGAGCTCAAGAGAGCTGGAGCGGGGAAAGAAAAGACGCTGAGAGATCGTGCCACGAAGATATCGTAGAACACGGAGGAGATGACTATAGTGGACAGAGGTGGGGGCTGAAACAAACTGACTCAGGATATGGACAGGATAGGAGATGTCAGGACGCGTAACAGCAAGATAGACAAGACTGCCAACGAGGTGATGATAGCGAGTGTGATTAGGAAGAGGGTCTCCATCAGAGGCACGAAGCTGAACGTTGAGCTCCATAGGAGTCACAATTGTGCGCTCATCACCAAGAGCAGCGCGAGAGAGAAGATCCTGAATATATTTTTCTTGGGAGATGTAGAAGCCATCAGAGGTCGAGGAGATCTCAATCCCAAGAAAATAGCGAAGTGGACCAAGATCAGTCATGAGGAACTGGTCGCGAAGGCGAGCCTTAACAAAGGCAATATAGTCAGAGTCGTCACCAGTGATGATCATGTCATCAACATAGAGAAGGAGAAGAGTCCGACTATGAGGAGACGTGTGAACGAACAAAGCGGGATCATGATCACTGGGTGAGAAGCCCGCGGCAGTCACGACAGAGGCGAACCGCTCGAACCAGGCACGAGGGGCCTGTTTAAGACCATAGAGAGAGCGGCGAAGGCGGCAGACCATACCATCAGGAACAGAGTACCCTGGGGGTGGCTGCATATGAACCTCCTCACGCAACTCACCATTGAGAAAGGCGTTCTGAACGTCAAGCTGAGAGACAGACCAATGACGAACAGAAGCGACAGCAAGGAGAGTGCGGACAGTGGTCATGTGGGCCACAGGAGCGAATGTCTCATCATAATCACGTCCCTGTTCCTGCTGAAAACCACGAGCCACAAGACGAGCTTTGTAGCGCTCAAGAGAACCATCAGAGCGAGTCTTAATCTTATAGACCCACTTGCATGTGATGGGACGAACACCAGAAGGAAGGGAAACCAGATCCCACGTGCCAGAACGCTCAAGGGCAGCAAGCTCCTGGGCCATCGCAAGCTGCCATTCAGGCTGAGTCAGGGCAGCCTGATAGGAAGTCGGCTCAGCAACAACAGAGAGGCCGTACTTGGCAGCAGAGTAGCGATCAAGAGGAGGTCGAGGTCGAGCACGGAGATTATGAACTGGTGGAGGCGTGGAAGGAGGAGAATCGGAAGTGGAAGATGTGTCAGGAGAATCATCCTCAACACGAGGGCGGCGAGTGTAGTGTAGAGGAAAAGGAGAGAGAGGCCGACGGATCGGAGAGGATGATGGAGATGAGGATGGAGGGGATTGGGGTGTCGGTGGCATGTGAGGAAGAGTGAGACGGGTCGGAGGAAAAGGAGAGACCTGAGGCACAGAGGAGGATGTATCGGGAAGGAGAAGGAAAGAAATATCGTCCACAGAGAAACTCGAGGAGGAAGGGCGGGGGTAGTAAGAGCGAGACTCATCAAAGGTCACATCACACAAGATGCGCAAGCGACGACCAACAGGGTCCCAACAACGATAGCCCTTGTGCTCATCACTGTAGCCAAGGAAAATACACTCAACCGACTGAGCAGTCAGTTTGGTGCGTTCTCGCGGGGCAAGCAGGACATAGCACACACATCCAAACATACGAAGAGCTGAGTAGTCAGGAGATCGACCAGTGAGACACTCCATAGGAATACCACCCTGCAGAGCAGTCGAGGGCTGAATGTTGATGAGATAGGTGGATGCAGAAACAGCCTCAGCCCAAAAGTGGGGTGGTAGAGAAGCGGCAATCATCAGCGCACGAGCCGTCTCAAGCAGATGACGATGCTTACGTTCAGCAACGCCATTCTGAGCATGAGCACCAGGACAAGAGAACTGGGCAAGAGTACCCTGTTCCGTGAGAAAACCACGCAACAGCTGGGAGATATACTCTCCAGCGGAGTCAGCACGAAAAGTACGGATGGGCGTGGAAAACTGGGTGTGAACCATGGCAGCAAATCGTTTGTATATAGAGAGAACCTCGCTACGAGATTTCATGAAATAGAGCCAAGTGTAGCGAGAGAAATCATCAATAAACAAAACATAGTAGCGATGACCACCTTTCGAATCAAAGGGAGCAGGACCCCAGACATCAGAATGAACTAAGTCAAAAGTATGCTGAGATACAGACTCACTGGTAGGATAAGGTAACTGGGTCTGTTTGCCAAGTCTGCAACCATTACAATGTAAGGAGACATCTCCAGATACAGACCCTAATAGGCCCTGACGAACTAAAGAAGACAAGCGAGAGCCACAGATGTGACCAAGGCGATGATGCCACTGCTGGAAGGACGCAGACGAAGAGGCAGCAAGAGCATGAGAGCTAGCAGATGTGGTGGCAGTGGAAGGAACGCAAAGCCAGTCAACCTCCCAAAGGCCCTCTGACTCACGGCGCCGGGGGCCAGCACCAACCAAAGCCTTGGTGCGATGATCCTGAATGGAGCAAGAGTCGGTATCAAGAATGACACAACAACCAGAATCAGTAAGTTGGGCAGCAGAAAAAAGATTCATGGTAAGACGAGGAACATGAGAAACACTAGGAATAGAAAAAGATGGAGTAGAAAGAATACCACGACTAGCAACAGGAAGAGGTGTGCCATCGGCAGTGAGAACATTAAGAGAAAAATCAAGAGGTCGAAGGGAAGATAAAGCAGAAGAATCAGAGGACATATGAAAGGAAGCTCCAGAATCCAGAACCCACGAGGATGTACCTGACTGAGTAGGCTCCGGCGGGGGCGGAGTGGTGGTGGCAGTCACAGCAGCAACAGAACCCATCGAGGAAGAACCAGAGGAAGCCAGCATGCGCTTGAGTCGCATAATATCATGGTCAGTGAGTGATGGAGTCGAGGGAGACGCATGACTCCCACTGGAAGAAGAGCGCCTCTGGTCACGCAGTTTCTGGCGGCAATCAGACTCTGGGTGGCCTTGCCTAGAGCAGTAGCCACAGAAAGTGTCACGGCGCGACCGGCCCTTCTCAGCATAAGGAGGGTGCCCCACCCCCCCTGAAGGTGTGGGCAGAAGTGGTGGAGCGGTGAGACGAGCAGACGACACAGGAGCTCGAGCAGCCAACACAGAGGGAACCGCAAGCATCCCAGCAGAACGGAGACGGGTCTCCTCAGCACAAAGCTCAGCAAGCACCTCCGAGATAGGAACACGACCACGAGCAAGCAAGTGAGCGCGTCGAGGCTCAAACTCGGAACGGAGGCGAGATAAGAACTCATGGACACGCTGAAACTCCAAATCGGACCTCATAGTCTGGCAGCAACGGCAAGTTCCACAAACAACTGTCCGAAGAGAGTCAAGCTGGCGCCAGATGGCAGAACTCTGTGTGTAGAACTCATCAACAGAGGAGTCACCCTGCTGAAGAGCGTGCTCCTGACGCACCACAGATAAGTAGAGCGCATCACCAGAGGGCTGATAGTGCTGACAGAGGTAAGACCACATCGCTGCAACAGTACCGAGGCTCATGAACTCCGAAGCAAACTGAGGTAAGACACTAGCAGTGAGAACAGCAGCAGCCCGAGCATCATCATTGCACCACTGAGTGTAAGCAGACAGGGCATCCCGGTAGAGAGAAAGAGCATCGGAATAGGCTGATACCTGCTGATCATAAGCATCCACCGCAGCATCATCGAGAGCCTTGGCTGCATCCCGATCAGCCTGGGAAGCACCAGCAGCAAGAACAGACGGCACCGGTGGGGTAGGAGCCACGGGAGCGACAGGGCAAGGCGGACAGGGGACTCGCTAGAGAGAACGCCCCATAGGAGAAGGTCGCGCATGTGGATCCGCATGAAACCCGCAAACTCAGCATAGTTGGTGCCATCGAAGATCACCGAGCACCGAGGAACAGCAACGTAGCCTGAAGCGGACATGAGGAGCTCTCTGTTTTTTTTTTTTGTCAATTGCTACAGTAACTGCTACAGTATCCCCAACCCCCGATCTGGATCGGGATCAGGCTCACCGGCCGGCGGGGCGCGGCAGAGCCAGCCGCGAGGCACCAGCAGCCGGGCGCGGCTGGGCGCAGGCCAGGCGCGCCGGGGCACAGGCCGGGCGGGACGCAGGGAGCCGGCGGCGGCCGGAGAAGGGGCCGGGCGCGGCCGGCCGCAGCGGCCGCGGGCGGTGACGGCTCGGGGCGGCGCAGGCTGGGCGTGGCCTGCGGGCGACTGCGGGCGCGGGCAGGGAGTCGTGGAGGCGCAGGCGGGGAGCAGCTGCGGCTGCGGGGGAGGAGGAGGCACAGCCGGCAGGAGCGGCAGCTGCGGGGAGCAGCAGCGGCGGCTTCGGCCGGGCGCGGGGGATGCGCAGACGGGGCGCAGACGGCCGGCGGCGGCCGCGGAAGAGGCGGCCGGCGGCGGGGGAGGAGGTGGCCGGAGACGGGGGCGGAGATGGCCGGCGACGAGGTGCACGGAGCTGCGAGCGTGCGGGAGCGGGAGCGGGAGAGGAACCTAAGCATCTGATACCATGTTAGGAATGAGCAACTGTATTCTCAGGAGGGCCAAGGGCCAGTACACATACAAGTGTACAATGGGGATAAACCGAAAAGAGAGACTATACACACACACATCTAATACATCTAACAATTTTTATGAAGGTAAAAAGAATAAATTCAAACACATCATAGTTATAGGCTTGTCAAGATACTAAAAAAAGAATGAACATGAATTTTAAAGGAGCAACTATCTTGGAAATCTTGGTGTGTGACAACTTGATCAACTAGCCTACTATATATCTTCCATAAATAATTTGATTGATGAACAGATGAATATGTGCACAATATACTCACAAATATAATTATTCATGTATATGGAACGGTGTATCCCGGCAGGCGTCCTGGATAATTTTAACAGTACACATCCATTCACCATGACCCTTGAGTCGAAACGCTGCATAATTTTAACAAGGAACGGCCATCCAACAGAGTCAAAACAAGTTTGAGCATCAGAGAAGACACCATCAAGCAGGGCTATGGGATGTGTCTCGGGGTAGGAAACGAAGCCATCAAATGAGACAACGCCGCGAACCTCAGTCTCCGAGCGGCGCCGCGCTTCCGTCAGTTTTTTTTTTAAGGGAAAACCTGCTCGGCACTTTATTATGAGTTAATGAGAATTACATCCTTCAAAACATGCGGTAAAAGGAAACTAGGGGGATCATCGTCCCAACTAAACATAAGGTTTGAATCAAAAGCATGTCTTGCTAAGAAATGTGCCAAGCCATTTGCCTCCCTCGGATAATGCTGAAACTGAATTGAAGCAATGTCATGGGCATACCGGAAGCAATCTGCTAAGATCGCAGAATATGGTGCCAAAATGTCAGCCTCGCCTCTACATGCCGAAATAATCTCCAAATAATCTGACTCAACCATCACCCTGGAGCAGCCCATTTGATTGACAAGTTGTAGACCTCGGCGAAGAGTCAACGCTTCTGCTGTAGTCGCGCTATCAGCATATGTGAACGGTTCTGCCACTCCCGCCACTGCTTCTCCTCGACAGTTCCTAATGATCGCAGCAATTACTCCAACGCCGTTTTCAAAGAACGAAGCGTCAGTGTTCAGTTTGTATGATCCTTGGCCTGGTTTTTCCCACGTAAACTTCACAGCAATTTTGTCCCTTGGCTTAGCTATCGAATTGCCTGTTATTGCATGAACGGCAAAAGCTGTGCTGCTTGGAGTTTTGACCGTTTGCCCCTTGCATGATTCTCTCCTTTCCCACCAAATATACCACGCAGCCACAGCCAATGTTTCATGCAGTCCCAATTGGCCGAGCACCGGCGAAGAACCACGTGGTCTTCGCAGTAGTTCTTCAAGAACGACAGAACCGGAGCGATCCACTGTATGGGCATGTTTAACAACATCATCCAAGCCAAGTGCACGCCATACTGACATTGCTCTAGGGCAGCTGAAAATCAAGTGCTTAATGTCTTCCAGACCAGACTTGCACACGGGGCAAAGGGGAGAAACCTTGATATGTTTGCGAGCTAAGACTGCCATACCAGGGATTAAACCATGAAGCGCTCGCCAAATAAATATCTTCACTTTACTCGGTATCTCCAGTTTCCAAACCGTTTCCCAAACCGGATTAATATTTGATGTGCCCTGGATGCTCGAACATCTTGATCCAAACTGGTGTTCCCATTCAACATAATACGCCGATCGGACAGTGAAAGAGAAAGATTTGGCGTGATTACATGCGACGAAGTCCTCCACAATATTTTCTGACAGTGGGATTTTTAAGATTCTCTCAGCATCTAGAGGAAGGAAGATGCTTCTTATAAGTGCCTCATCCCAACTAGCAGTTCCTGGAACCATTAGTTCGTCGACTGTCCGGAGCAAGGAATTACCCCTCCTTGTTATGACCATCCTAGTGTGGCTAGAAGGGATCCAGTGATCATCCCATATGTTAATTCTCTCACCAGAACCAATTCGCCAAATGTGACCTCTTCGGAAAGTCTGTAGCCCCGCCAAGATGCTTTGCCATGTATAAGATGACCCCTTTTTGCGTCCTGCTTTAAGAAGATTCCCATCAGGAAAATATTTAGACCGCAGAACTTTGGCACATAATGTTTCAGGATGTGTTAACAGCCTCCAGCTTTGTTTTGCCAACATCGCCAAGTTAAAAGCATGGAGATCCCTAAATCCCATACCTCCCCTGACTTTTGGTATGCACATTTTCCACCATGCTAGCCAGTGCATTTTCTCCTCCTCCTCTGTATCTCCCCACCAGAAAGCTGACATGGCATCTGTGATTTCCTTACAAACCTTCTTTGGGATCTTAAACACACCCATAGCAAAGACTGGAATTGATTGAATGATTGCTTTTAGTAAAATTTCCTTACCCCCCAGGGACAACAATTTCTCTTTCCAACCTTTCAGTCGATTAACCACCCTTTCCAACAGGTGGGTAAAACTATCACTTCTATCCAACCCAATCATGGAGGGGAGTCCAAGATATGTATCTGAAAGGGCTTCCGTCATAATGTTAAGCTCTGTGCAAATTTCAGCTCTGACATCTACATTCACATTAGGACTGAAAAATATGCTACTTTTCCGTTCACTCACCATCTGACCAGAACTTGCACAGTAGTCATACAGTACTTGTCTCAATGAGGTTGCATTATTCATAGCCGCCTTCATAAGGATTAGGGAATCATCAGCAAATAGTAAATGAGAGACTGATGGTGCATTCCTGCACACCCTTACCCCTTCAATGCCACGAACCTCCTCTGCTTGAGATAGAGTACTAGATAAACCCTCTGCACACAAAAGAAACAAATATGGTGACAGGGGGTCCCCTTGCCGGAGCCCCCTAGTAGGGATGAAACCTTCTGTTTCTTGATCATTGTACCGCACCTTATATTTCACTGAGGTAACGCATGCCATCAAAAGATCAACAATCTCTTTGTGGAACCCCTATCTCTCCATCATTTTCTCCAAGAATTTCCATTCTACTCGATCATAGGCCTTATGCATATCAAGTTTTACAGCACAATATCCTGTATTGCCCTTCTTCTTATTTTTTATTGTGTGAAGACATTCATAGGACAGGAGAATATTATCTGTAATGAGACGGCCGGGCACAAAAGCACTTTGCGCCGGAGAGATAATATCATCAAGACATGCTTTTAATCTGATCAATCAATGGCGGGCTGTGTCAATCGGGACTAGGGAAACATTTATTCGGTAAATTGAGGAGCAGGCCCAGTTCGGCAGAGCCATGGGCCTGTGCTAGTTGTGAAAACAGCCCAAAACGAAAATTATAGCAAACATTGGCCCAAAATCGGGGGCCCTGTGCGGTCGCACAGCCCGCACAGGCCTATGGACGGCCGTGCGTGCAGAAGCGATATGCTTCAGTCATCATTGCACCCTTGGTTGAAAAGATGGATTGTAACTATGAATTTCTTTCGTTTACACAAAGAAGATTCATAGTCATGGTTTATCTCTTTCACAAATGGAACACTGATGTTTGCACGACTTTTTTTGAATCACAATGTGTCGAAAAAATTCGATGAACAAAAAAAAAATCTCTATCAGTTGAGCAGCTTGTCGCCATTAGTTCAGGAAAGTGCTTCGCGTGGCTGCAGGTGGGACCATGGTGACTAGGAGCGGGGTGCCCGGTCGCGCCCGGTAGCGTCCGGGCGCCCTCATATCGTCCCTACATTTGGTACCGATATGAGGGCTGCCGGTCAGTCCGAGTGTATAGGGACTAAGTGAGGGGTCCGGTTGAGTCAACTTTTTTGTGACCGGGCGAACGTTACGTACGTTTAGGGAGGAAATAGGGGGTCCAGTTGTAGACGCTCTAACGAGGCAGAGTCGTAGCTAAAATATTTTTTATTAATTCATAATAAATTAGTTTTCTACGACAACTTGTCCATGAGTAGACGGTTTAATTCTATTATGTGAATAAGACTAATGTTTTAGATGGGGTTAGTGATAATGTTTGCTCAATGTGTGTATGATTAATGATTATTATTTTCACGTTGAATGTATTACTCTTCTGAGGTGTATCAACAGTGATCGATGTCATCATGCTGAAACGTCTGGTTGCGCTAGTTGAACCTGTCATGATTGTCGATGAAGTGGATCAAGTATGCCCAGGCTGGTTATAGTGCGAGTAACTTATTCCCTCTGTCTGATAAAAAGTCTACATATAGAGATTTTAGAACACATTGTGGAGTGGAATAAAAAATGCATTAAAAAGGTGCAAGCCACCAGCCACCATCTCTCTCCTCTTTAATCACCTAACTTCCAATGAGCTAATCGCATGTAGAAATTAAGGAGACCATGTATAGAATGTTATTGGTCTTGATTACCGTGTGATGAAAGAGAAACATTTTTTCTACTTTAAAGTGCATTGGGAAAATAGAAGTGCACTCTTTTGTGGACAAATTTTAAAGGCAAATGTACACTCTTCACCGATGGAGGGAGTAGCTAGTGACATAACACACCCCAAGACAACTCTACTTGTGTAACATGTAGTTAATGAGAAGAGAGGTGTTTGGGGTAACATAATACGTTATTATTGTAACATAATGCAAACTAAAGTAAAATTAGTCTACAATCTAATAGATGCAATCATTTTTTATACTCCCTCCGTGCTGGTGTATTACTCATCTTAGATTGTGCACCGCGAGTCTGTGACTAAGGCAGAGGGGAAAATGAGAAAAGTTAATGTTTATTTGCTTATTAATACCATTGCATATGTACTCCCTCGGATCCTATTTAGTCTGCGTATAACTCACATCACGCATACCAAGGAGTGCTACTCGAAATTTCTTTCGGACGGAGTTGCCCCTGCACTGGATGAATTGCAACGACGTGGAAAGCTGCAAAGCGGTAATCAGGCGAGCGAGTTAATTGGCCCGTCCGCCTCGTTTCCCCTGCGTATTTCTCTGCATGGCTGTTATTGGGCCATCCTCCTTTGCATACGCTGCATGCGTGGCCGGAATTAATGCACAAGAGGAGGCAGCCATGCATGCAGTGCTGAAAAGTAGGGATAGATTTGAAAGAAATCGCTACAAATCTGGATCGCCCAGAGTATTGCGGAAAAAATGAGAAAAACTTATGCGCACACTAAAAAGGAGAGGGAGTAATGAACCAACCACTACATGTCGTGCTAGGTAGTCTCAACTCATTGAAAGCATACCCGCCCCACATCATTTTTTGGTTGATTCCTTTATTTATGTCAAGAAATAAGATGGAAGTTAATGCATCGCGCCTAATCAGTTTGGGATCATTTGGTTTTTGTAATCTGACTAATGCACCAGTACGAAGAAAGTACTACTTCTATATTATTTTGCACTATAAAGATAGTAATATAGACTAGTGTCATATGCATGACACTTGTACTATAAGTTACTCCTCACTATGACCAGCTTTATGCCTCTTTGAGAACACATGGGTACAGCCATGCCAGAGGAAGGGCACCAACTCGGTCAGGTTGATTTGCCAGTGCTACGTCCACTTCTTAGTTGCCTCGCCAACCAGAACCAGGTTGATAGATTTTGTCTCCTGTTGCATGGCTATGTGTCATATCAAGCGGATTGAGCATGGCCCGATGCATTTGTTAGGAATTAACTAGTCTAATTAAGGACGCCGATATTCACCACACATGTGGTGCTAAGGGGCTTGGACCGAACGTCCCCATCATCACTCATTATGTCACGTCACCATATGCATGCATAAATGAAAAAATTGATGATGTCAGCAGGAATTTTTTGGGTTTTCAGTTTTTAAAATATTTTATCTCTTAAATGAAAAATCTGACTAAAAAACCGTTTTCACAATTAAATCCTTCGCCACGAGATCTTCGAAAATAAATCTCATATCAATATGTTTTGACGACTTTTTTGGGGTTAAAATTTACCATGTTTATTGCACATAAAGTGCCATGGTGTTTACACTGAAGTTCCCATGATATGTTTCAGCTACTTTTTTCTACGTTTAAAGTAAATTCTGATATGTTATAGAAAAGGGAGTTAAGAAACTAAGACTTGCCATAGTGAATTACTAAAATTTGCCATGATCCATGAAATAATTTTGACATGGTTCATAATTAAAAAGAAATCCGTCTTCAATTACTTTAAGGATGCATGGTCAATTACTCAAATTTGGCATGAACCATAAACTAAAATTGCCATGGTGAATTACTTAAAATTCCATGATCCATGCACTAAATTTACCATGGTTCATACAATAAAAATTATCATGGTCAGAATATTAAAATTGCCATGATATATAAACTAAAATTGCCATGATATATAATCTAAATTTGTCATGATGAATTACTAGAAATTGCATTGATCCATGAAGTAAATTTGCCTTGGTTAATTACTAAAACTTTCCATAGTCAATTAACAAAATTTGCCATGGTTAATTACTAAAGAATTTCCATGATCCATGAAGTAAATTTGCCATGGTTCATAAATAAAGCTCCAAAACTCGCGTGGCAACACATGTTTATTTGCCATGGCAAAGAACACATCTTAAATTGACATGAAACAAATATATAAGATTTTTCATGGTCACAAAAAGAAAAGAGTTTTCCATAGGTAGATAGAATTTTTTTGCCGTGGTATGTATAGTAGATTTGCCATGGACACAAAAAAGAGTTGCCGCCAGTGCACCACCACACTGCCGACATTCGCTCCACCCGACCGACAACCCCTTCCCTCCACCGTCATGCCATGCATCACCTCCCCCCCCCCCCCCCCCCCCCCCCCCCCCCCCCCCTCTCACCGTATATCTACTCCGGGTCCACGGCGCCGCAGCTCTCCGGGGGCCTCACTGATGAGTGAAAAGTAATTGAAAATACAATGGTAGCTTTAAATCTAGAAGAAAAAATAGATGAAATATATCATGGCAACTTTAGTGTAAACACTGTGGCTACTTCAGTGTAAACATCATGGCAACTTTTGAAAGAAAAAAATCGTCAAAACATATCAATATGGATCTAGTTTTGAAAATCTCGTCGAGACAGATTTAATGATGAAGGATTTTTAATCGGTTTTTTAAGAGGTAAAACATTTTAAAGTTCAAAAATAAAAAAGATTTTGGTGACATCATCTGATTCGTTGTGTGTGCACGCATGCGATGATGCGGCAAGATGAGTGGTAATGGGGGCGTTTGGGCAAGTGCCACACGCGTGTCACTTATTATGTTGGTTAATGAAAGGGTTAATCCCTGCTTATATTGGTTTCACTATTGGCAACCGCTTCTTTGTAACCGCCTTTGTACCAGGTATATATACCCGAAATTCATTAGTGAAACCAATGGTTCCATCATTCGCCACTTGCGTTACTCAATATACATATAGTTATATGAAGAGCAATATCAACACATTACTTGGAAATTACTTATCGTCACAAATTATAGAAAAGTGAGTAAAAAGTTTACAAATAAAATATTGTGAAAATTCAACAGATTATTTCAATATCATTACCAACTTTTAAATTTCATAACCATATCCATGGAATTGGTATAAGACAATCTTAGAATTTTCATAGTTTAGGGGAGTAAACTCGCAAATTATATCATGTGAACGATCATCGTATTGCATATATTGTACTCTTTTTTTCTTCATGAGTTTTTGTAGGGGATCGTAGCAGAATTTTAAAATTTTCTACGCATCACCAAGATCAATCTATGGAGTCATCTAGCAACGAGAGAGGGGAGTGCATCTACATACCCTTGTAGATCGCGAGCGGAAGCGTTCAAGAGAACGGGGTTGATGGAGTCGTACTCGTCGTGATCCAAATCACCGATGACCGAGCGCCGAACGGACGGCACCTCCGTGTTCAACACACGTACGGTTGGGAGAGACGTCTCCTCCTTCTTGATCCAGCAAGGGGGAAGGAGAGGTTGATGAGGATCCAGCAGCACGACGGCGTGGTGGTGGAAGCAGCGGGATCTCGGAAGGGCTTCACCAAGCACCAACGAGAGGGAGAGGTGTCACGGGAGGAGAGGGAGGCGCCAGGGGCTGGGGTGTGTCCTCCCTCCCACCCCTCCACTATTTATAGGGGGAAGGGGAGAGGGGGCCGGCCCCCTCAGATCCAATCTGAGGGGAGGGGCGGCGGCCAAGGGGGTGGCTTGCCCCCCAAGCCAGGTGGAGGCGCCCCCCCACCCCTAGGGTTCCCAACCCTAGGCGCAGGGGAGGCCCATAGGGGGGCGCACCAGCCCACCAGGGGCTGGTTCCCTTCCCACTTCAGCCCATGAGGCCCTCCGGGATAGGTGGCCCCACCCGGTGGACCCCCGGGACCCTTCCGGTGGTCCCGGTACAATACCGATTACCCCCGAAACCTTTCCGGTGGCCGAAACTGGACTTCCTATATACAATTCTTTACCTCCGGACCATTCCGGAACTCCTCGTGACGTCCGGGATCTCATCCGGGACTCCGAACAACTTTCGGGTTACCGCATACTAATATCTCTACAACCCTAGCGTCACCGAACCTTAAGTGTGTAGACCCTACGGGTTCGGGAGACACGCAGACATGACCGAGACGACTCTCCGGTCAATAACCAACAGCGGGATCTGGATACCCATGTTGGCTCCCACATGCTCCTCGATGATCTCATCGGATGAACCACGATGTCGAGGATTCAATCAATCCCGTACGCAATTCCCTTTGTCTATCGGTACGATACTTGCCCGAGATTCGATCGTCGGTATACCGATACCTTGTTCAATCTCGTTACCGGCAAGTCTCTTTACTCGATTCCGTAACACATCATCCTGTGAACAACTCCTTGATCACATTGAGCTCATTATGATGATGTCGTACCGAGTGGGCCCAGAGGTACCTCTCCGTCACACGGAGTGACAAATCCCAGTCTCGATTCGTGCCAACCCAACAGACACTTTCGGAGATACCCGTAGTGCACCTTTATAGCCACCCAGTTACGTTGTGACGTTTGGTACACCCAAAGCACTCCTACGGTATCCGGGAGTTGCACAATCTCATGGTCTAAGGAAAAGTTACTTGACATTGGAAAAGCTTTAGCAAACGAACTACACGATCTAGTGCTAGGCTTAGGATTGGGTCTTGTCCATCACATCATTCTCCTAATGATGTGATCCCGTTATCAATGACATCCAATGTCCATGGTCAGGAAACCGTAACCATCTATTGATCAACGAGCTAGTCAACTAGAGGCTTACTAGGGACATGTTGTGGTCTATGTATTCACACATGTATTACGATTTACGGATAACACAATTATAGCATGAATAACAGACAATTATCATGAACAAGGAAATATAATAATAACCATTTTATTATTGCCTCTAGGGCATATTTCCAACAGTCTCCCACTTGCACTAGAGTCAATAATCTAGTTACATTGTGATGAATCGAACACCCATAGAGTACTGGTGTTGATCATGTTTTGCTCGTGAAAGAGGTTTAGTCAACGGATCTGCTACATTCAAATCCGTGTGCACTTTACAAATATCTATGTCTCCATCTTGAACATGTTCACGTATAGAGTTGAAGCGACGCTTGATATGCCTGGTCCTTTTGTGAAACCTGGGCTCCTTGGCAAGGGCAATAGCTCCAGTGTTGTCACAGAAGAGAGCCATTGGACCCGACGCATTTGGAATGACTCCTAGGTCGGTGATGAACTCCTTCATCCATACTGCTTCGTGTGCTGCCTCCGAGGCTGCTATGTACTCCGCTTCGCATGTAGAACCCGCCACGACGCTTTGCTTGCAACTGCACCAGCTTACCGCTCCACCATTCAAAATATACACGTATCCGGTTTGTGACTTGGAGTCATCCGGATCTGTGTCGAAGCTAGCGTCGACGTAACCCTTTACGACGAGCTCTTCGTCACCTCCATATACGAGAAACATATCCTTAGTCCTTTTCAGGTACTTCAGGATGTTCTTGACCGCTGTCCAGTGTTCCTTGCCAGGATTACTTTGGTACCTACCTACCAAACTTACTGCAAGGTTTACATCAGGTCTGGTACCCAGCATGGCATACATAATAGACCCTATGGCTGAGGCATAGGGGATGACACTCATCTCTTCTACATCTTCTGCCATGGTCGGGCATTGAGCCGTGCTCAATCTCACACCTTGCAATACAGGCAAGAACCCCTTCTTGGACTGATCCATATTGAACTTCTTCAATATCTTATCAAGGTATGTGCTTTGCGAAAGACCTATGAGGCGTCTCGATCTATCCCTATAGATCTTGATGCCTAATATATAAGCAGCTTCTCCAAGGTCCTTCATTGAAAAACACTTATTCAAGTAGGCCTTTATACTTTCCAAGAATTCTATATCATTTCCCATCAGCAGTATGTCATCCACATATAATATGAGAAATGCTACAGAGCTCCCACTCACTTTCTTGTAAACACAGGCTTCTCCATAAGTCTGTGTGAACCCAAACGCTTTGATCATCTCATCAAAGCGAATGTTCCAACTCCGAGATGCTTGCACCAGCCCATAGATTGAGCGCTGGAGCTTGCATACCTTGTCAGCATTCTCAGGGTCGACAAAACCTTCCGGTTGCATCATATACAACTCTTCCTTAAGAAAACCATTAAGGAATGCCGTTTTGACGTCCATTTGCCATATCTCATAATCATAGTTTGCGGCAATTGCTAACATGATTCTGACGGATTTCAGCTTCGCTACGGGTGAGAAAGTCTCATCGTAGTCAACCCCTTGAACTTGTCGATAACCCTTAGCGACAAGCCGAGCCTTATAGATGGTCACATTACCATCCGCGTCAGTCTTCTTCTTAAAGATCCATTTATTTTCTATGGCTTGCCGATCATCGGGCAAGTCAGTCAAAGTCCATACTTCGTTTTCATACATGGATCCTATCTCGGATTTCATGGCTTCAAGCCATTTGTCGGAATCCGGGCCCGCCATCGCTTCTTCATAGTTCGAAGGTTCACTGTTGTCTAACAACATGATTTCCAGGACAGGATTGCCGTACCACTCTGGTGCGGAACGTGTCCTTGTGGACCTTCGAAGTTCAGTGGTAGCTTGATCATGATCATTATCATTAACTTCCTCTCTAGCTGGTGCAGGCTCCACAGAAACATTTTCCTGTGCTGCGCTACTCTCCGGTTCGAGGGCCATCTCATCAAGCTCCACTTTCCTCCCACTTACTTCTTTCGAGAGAAACTCTTTCTCTAGAAAGGATCCATTCCTGGCAACAAAGATCTTGCCCTCGGATCTTAGGTAGAAGGTATACCCAATAGTTTCCTTAGGGTATCCTATGAATACGCATTTTTCCGACTTGGGTTCGAGCTTCTCTGGTTGAAGTTTCTTCACATAAGCATCGCATCCCCAAACTTTCAGAAACGACAGCTTAGGTTTCTTCCCAAACCATAATTCATACGGTGTCGTCTCAACGGATTTTGACGGTGCCCTATTTAAAGTGAATGCGGCAGTCTCTAAAGCATAACCCCAAAAAGATAGCGGTAGATCAGTAAGAGACATCATAGATCGCACCATATCCAATAGAGTGCGATTACGACGTTCGGACACACCGTTACGCTGAGGTGTTCCCGGCGGCGTGAGTTGTGAAACAATTCCACATTTCCTTAAGTGCGTGCCAAATTCATGACTCAAATATTCTCCTCCACGATCTGATCGTAAGAACTTTATTTTCTTGTCACGTTGATTCTCAACCTCATTCTGAAATTCCTTGAACTTTTCAAAGGTCTCAGACTTGTGCTTCATCAAGTAGACATACCCATATCTACTCAAATCATCGGTGAGGGTGAGAACATAACGATAACCACCGCGAGCCTCAACACTCATTGGACCACACACATCAGTATGTATGATCTCCAATAAGTTGGTTGCTCGCTCCATTGTTCCGGAGAACGGAGTCTTGGTCATCTTGCCCAAGAGGCATGGTTCGCATCTGTCAAATGATTCATAATCAAGAGACTCCAAAAGTCCATCTGCATGGAGTTTCTTCATGCGTTTAACACCGATATGACAAAGGCGGCAGTGCCACAAGTATGTGGGACTATCGTTATCAACCTTGCATTTCTTGGCATTCACATTATAAACATGTGTAACATCACGTTCGAGATTCAATAAAAATAAACCATTCACCAGCGGGGCATGACCATAAAACATATCTCTCATATAAATAGAACAACCATTATTCTCAGATTTAAATGAGTAGCCATCTCGCATTAAGCGAGATCCAGATACAATGTTCATGCTCAAAGCTGGCACTAAATAACAATTATTGAGGTTTAAAACTAATCCCGTAGGTAGATGCAGAGGTAGCGTGCCGACGGCGATCACATCGACCTTGGAACCATTCCCGACGCGCATCGTCACCTCGTCCTTTGCCAGTCTACGCTGATTCCGCAGTTCCTGCTTTGAGTTACAAATATGAGCAACCGCACCGGTATCAAATACCCAGGAACTACTACGAGTGCTGGTAAGGTACACATCAATTACATATATATCACATATACCTTTGGTATTGCCGGCCTTCTTATCTGCTAAGTACTTGGGGCAATTCCGCTTCCAGTGACCGTTTCCCTTGCAATAAAAGCACTCAGTCTCAGGCTTGGGTCCATTCTTTGACTTCTTCCCGGCAGCTGGCTTACCGGGTGCGGCAACTCCCTTGCCGTCCTTCTTGAAGTTCTTCTTACCCTTGCCCTTCTTGAACTTAGTGGTTTTATTCACCATCAACACTTGATGTTCCTTTCTGATCTCTGCCTCCGCTGACTTCAGCATCGCATATACCTCGGGAATGGTCTTTTCCATCCCCTGCATGTTGAAGTTCATCACAAAGCTCTTGTAGCTAGGTGGAAGCGACTGGAGGATTCTGTCAATGACCGCGTCATCCGGGAGATTAATCCCCAGTTGAGACAAGCGGCTGTGCAACCCAGACATTTTGAGTATGTGCTCGCTGACAGAACTATTTTCCTCCATCTTACAGCTGTAGAACTTATCGGAGACTTCATATCTCTCGATCCGGGCATGAGCTTGGAAAACCATTTTCAGCTCTTCGAACATCTCATATGCTCCGTGATGCTCAAAACGCTTTTGGAGCCCCGGTTCTAAGCTGAAGAGCATGCCGCACTGAACGAAGGAGTAATCATCGGTGCGTGTCTGCCAAACGTTCAAATCGTCTGGCAGTGCTGGGAGAGCAGGTGGGCCACCTAACGGTGCTTCAAGGACATATGATTTCTTGGCAGCTATGAGGATAATCCTCAGGTTACGGACCCAGTCCGCATAGTTGCTACCATCGTCTTTCAGTTTGTTTTTCTCTAGGAACGCGTTGAAGTTGAGGGTAACATTAGCGTTGGCCATTTGATCTACAAGATAGATATGTAACATTTAGACTAAGTTCATGACAATTAAGTTCATCTAATCAAATTATGTAATGAACTCCCACTCAGATAGACATCCCTCTCGTCATCTAAGTGATACATGATCCGAATCGACTAGGCCGTGTCTGATCATCACGTGAGACGGACTAGTCATCAACGGTGAACATCTTCATGTTGATCGTATCTTCTATACGACTCATGTTCGACCTTTCGGTCTCTTGTGCTCCGAGGCCATGTTTGTACATGCTAGGCTCGTCAAGTCAACCTAAGTGTATTGCTGTGTAAATCTGGCTTACACCCGTTGTATTCGAACGTTAGAATCTATCACACCCGATCAACACGTAGTGCTTCGAAACAACGAACCTTCGCAACGGTGCACAGTTAGGGGGAACACTTTCTTGAAATTTTAGTAAGGGATCATCTTATATGCTACCGTCGTTCTAAGCAAATAAGATGCAAAAACATGATAAACATCTCATGCAATCAAAATAGTGATATGATATGGCCATTATCACTTCGCTCCTTTTGATCTCCATCTTCGGGGCTCCATGATCATCATCGTCACCGGCATGACACCATGATCTCCATCATCATGATCTCCATCATCGTGTCTTCATGAAGTTGTCTCGCCAACTATTACTTCTACTACTACGGCTAACGGTTAGCAATAAAGTAAAGTAATTACATGGCGAATTTCAATGACACGCAGGTCATATAATAAATTAAGACAACTCCTATGGCTCCTACCGGTTGTCATACTCATCGACATGCAAGTCGTGATTCCTATTACAAGAACATGATCATCTCATACATCACATATATCATTCATCACATCCTTTGGCCATATCACATCACAAAGCACTTGCTGCAAAAACAAGTTAGACGTCCTCTAATTGTTGTTGCAAGTTTTTATGTGGCTGCTATAGGTTTCTAGCAAGAACGTTTCTTACCTACGCCAAAACCACAACGTGATATGCCAATTTCTATTTACCCTTCATAAGGACCCTGTTCATCGAATCCGATCCGACTAAAGTGGGAGAGACAGACACCCGCTAGCCACCTTATGCAACTAGTGCATGTCAGTCGGTGGAACCTGTCTCACGTAAGCGTACGTGTAAGGTCGGTCCGGGCCGCTTCATCCCACAGTGCCGCCGAATCAAGATAAGACTAGTAACGGCAAGAAGATTGACAAATCGACGCCCACAACTACTTTGTGTTCTACTCGTGCAAGATACTACGCATAGACCTAGCTCATGATGCCACTGTAGGGGATCGTAGCAGAATTTTAAAATTTTCTACGCATCACCAAGATCAAACTATGGAGTCATCTAGCAACGAGAGAGGGGAGTGCATCTACATACCCTTGTAGATCGCGAGCGGAAGCGTTCAAGAGAACGGGGTTGATGGAGTCGTACTCGTCGTGATCCAAATCACCGATGACCGAGCGCCGAACGGACGGCACCTCCGTGTTCAACACACGTACGGTTGGGAGAGACGTCTCCTCCTTCTTGATCCAGCAAGGGGGAAGGAGAGGTTGATGAGGATCCAGCAGCACGACGGCGTGGTGGTGGAAGCAGCGGGATCTCGGAAGGGCTTCACCAAGCACCAACGAGAGGGAGAGGTGTCACGGGAGGAGAGGGAGGCGCCAGGGGCTGGGGTGTGTCCTCCCTCCCACCCCTCCACTATTTATAGGGGGAAGGGGAGAGGGGGCCGGCCCCCTCAGATCCAATCTGAGGGGAGGGGCGGCGGCCAAGGGGGTGGCTTGCCCCCCAAGCCATGTGGAGGCGCCCCCCCACCCCTAGGGTTCCCAACCCTAGGCGCAGGGGAGGCCCATAGGGGGGCGCACCAGCCCACCAGGGGCTGGTTCCCTTCCCACTTCAGCCCATGGGGCCCTCCGGGATAGGTGGCCCCACCCGGTGGACCCCCGGGACCCTTCCGGTGGTCCCGGTACAATACCGATTACCCCCGAAACCTTCCCGGTGGCCGAAACTGGACTTCCTATATACAATTCTTTACCTCCGGACCATTCCGGAACTCCTCGTGACGTCCGGGATCTCATCCGGGACTCCGAACAACTTTCGGGTTACCGCATACTAATATCTCTACAACCCTAGCGTCACCGAACCTTAAGTGTGTAGACCCTACGGGTTCGGGAGACACGCAGACATGACCGAGACGACTCTCCAGTCAATAACCAACAGCGGGATCTGGATACCCATGTTGGCTCCCACATGCTCCTCGATGATCTCATCGGATGAACCACGATGTCGAGGATTCAATCAATCCCGTACGCAATTCCCTTTGTCTATCGGTACGATACTTGCCCGAGATTCGATCGTCGGTATACCGATACCTTGTTCAATCTCGTTACCGGCAAGTCTCTTTACTCGATTCCGTAACACATCATCCTGTGAACAACTCCTTGATCACATTGAGCTCATTATGATGATGTCCTACCAAGTGGGCCCAGAGGTACCTCTCCGTCACACGGAGTGACAAATCCCAGTCTCGATTCGTGCCAACCCAACAGACACTTTCAGAGGTACCCGTAGTGCACCTTTATAGCCACCCAGTTACGTTGTGACGTTTGGTACACCCAAAGCACTCCTACGGTATCCGGGAGTTGCACAATCTCATGGTCTAAGGAAAAGTTACTTGACATTGGAAAAGCTTTAGCAAACGAACTACACGATCTAGTGCTAGGCTTAGGATTGGGTCTTGTCCATCACATCATTCTCCTAATGATGTGATCCCGTTATCAATGACATCCAATGTCCATGGTCAGGAAACCGTAACCATCTATTGATCAACGAGCTAGTCAACTAGAGGCTTACTAGGGACATGTTGTGGTCTATGTATTCACACATGTATTACGATTTCCGGATAACACAATTATAGCATGAATAACAGACAATTATCATGAACAAGGAAATATAATAATAACCATTTTATTATTGCCTCTAGGGCATATTTCCAACAGTTTTTCCCTGATGTTTCTCATAAACGTGACAATATAAAAAAAAGTATCCGTATGTGCCATATAACTTTCAGCTTATATTTTTTCTACTGGATTTTAGAGGAGTTTTCCATGCCATATCAGAATGCAATCTTTACCTATTATGAGTTTTATTTCAGAGTTTCTCTTAACTATTTTTAATGAGGAAATATCATTTTAAGATCATATGCATACTTTCAAGTTTTCCCTCATCGTTGTTTTTACTGGAAAGTATACAAATCATATTTTAAGCTCATAATCACAAGTCCTCAGGGATTTATATGTGCCACTTAGGCTAGTCATAGTGGGGAGTAACTTGAAATAAAACTTAGTCTATGTTACTACCTCCATAGTGGGTAGTGTCATATTTTAAGATCACTTAGTCTATGTTACTACCTCCATAGTGGGTAGTGTCATAGATGTGATAACATAGAGAGCTTCATTTATTACTTTCTAGACTCATTTTACATTGGAAACCGCTATGTGATGGTAACATATTATGTTACTCTATTTCTCTCTCTTCTTTAATTGCTTGACACATCATCTTTTCTGCTTATGTGGCATGCATGTTACTACCTATGTTACTCCCACTATGACTAGCCTTAGATGAATCAAAGGCTGACATTACCGAGTTTTGGTTGTTTGCGGAGTGCTTTTTGTAGGACACTACCGGATTTATATGTATGTATGTATGTATTGATATATATAATTCTAATATCGTTCGTGAAAAATGTAATTTCACTAAATTGTATAGCATATATCACAAGTAGTTTGATGTAGTCAATTCTTTTCGAGACACTGCCTCTTTTTTTGTTTAATCAAATTATTCTGTATCAAAGAAGAACACAATCGCAAGTCATCATGGATTTATATGTGCCACTTAAGGATGAATCAAAGCCTGACATGACCGAGTTTTGGTTGATTGCTGAGTGCTTTTTGTAGGAGTAGGACACTTGGCAAAGACGTTGGTTACCGGGCGCCCATTGAAATACACTTGGCAAACAACAAAATACCTGGCTTAAATAATTGTTCCTGTAGTATACTACTATACATCTATTCTAGTACCTATGTGTCTTTTAATTTCTCACACACACACACGCCAGCCAGTCTAAACAAACACACACGGCCGGTGCGTAATTGCAACTAAAACCCAGGAGTCGGCATGCACTCGCTAGAGACCTTGAGAACAGCAGCGGATACACGCGTGCTCTCCCATGCATGCACCAAACGTTGTGCATGAGGCAGGGGAGTGGCTTGTTGACTCTTGCCTGTTCCCTAGCACTAGGAGTATGCATTCATGGTGGTCGACGCAAGGCATGCGAGAGGTCGCGCGCGTGATATCGTAAACTGAGCGGCCACGTATACCAAGGTCGCCAGTTAATTATGTTTAATTAAACAGCGTGACGGTACGTAGTCGATCGACCGTACTATAAAAGAGGGTTCACGGCAGCAAGCCAAGTCGACACACAGTGACACCATCTCAAAAAGAAATGCACGCCGGATCGCTGACGATCGAGGTAAGGTTAGGCGGGCCAGCATGTCGACCTCAGCGACGCCGGCGGGGGATGAGGCCGACGTGAAGCCGGCGGCGCTCGAGCGGTGCCAGCTCGTCACCCCCGTGGTGACGGACGGGGAAGGGCGCAGGATCAGCCGCACCATGCGGAGGACCGACCAGCTGAAGGTCCTGATGGACTTGTACTACGCCATGGTGCCAGACGCCGAGGGGGGTTTCGTGGACAAGACCGACCGCACGCTGCACTCCAAGCGGATCAACGAGAGGGACACGCCGGCGGATCTCAGGATGGAGGACGGCCACGAGATCCACTTCATCCCGGAGATCAAGGTCGTCACCCTCGTGCTGCAGGACTTCAGAGGCCGCAGCTTCACCCGCACGATGCGGAAGACCGACAGGATGAAGGACCTCTTCGATTTCTACGCCGCCATTGTGCCCGCCGCTGCCGCGTCGCCCGGAATCTTCATGTACCGCGGCGAGCGTATCACAGGCAAGCAGACGCCGGCGGGCCTCGGGATGGAGGACTGGGACAGGATCTACTTCGTACCCAGGATGCGGGGCGAGGTGGCGGAGGAGAAGCCCGAGCATTACTTGACGCTCCGTGTGGTGACAACCGAACGACCACTATCACTGTCGAAACGAGCCGCCAATACGCCGTTGTCGCTGCTCCTCTATCTGAGCCGGCTTGACCTTGCCGATGACAGCTGGAAAGTCTTCATGCATGTGCACCCTTGCATAGATCTGATACACCTGACTTCAAATCTCGCCATGACGAGAAACCATAACTTCACCACCCCAAAGAGACGGCAGCAATCTACGTCAGAGCTCGGTCGACTACGTCCAAACGGAAAACTCTAGGAGGATCGGAGCCCAGAAGACAAACTCAAAGAAGACGCACCACCATCTTCCCGAGCATCGCACCTGCGAGGACTAAAACCCTAACCTAAACTTCTAACTGGAGCAAAGGCACCAGGATTCCCCTCCTCGTCAGTGGTCGCCGGAGCGGCAGGCAGAGGGAAGGCGAATCCACGGGCTCGCCGGTGAAGTCCGAAGGGGAGAGTTTGCCCCAGCCGCCTAGGGTTAGCGGAGGAAAACGAGAGGAAGTCTATCTTATCGTGGGGCACATACCAATGTTGAAACTAAAGTTAGGATTACTTAACATAATATTGTACTGATCTACACGCAGACCAGCAGGAAGCATATATAAGGCACTGGTAGCGGAAAAAAGTAGTGCTCATAAATCGTCTCTTGAGATTCAATTTTGTTTGTCTTATAAGATGAGCAGATGGTCTTTTCCCAGGCCAAATGAAAAAACTATTTTTAATTACTTCTGTGGTATATGTATTTGGTCAGCAGATACAAATTCATACATAAAGTTAAAAATAACTTAAATGAGCCGTACAACTTGTGTCGTACCTACAATAGAGTGTACTTCCGTCACTCGCTGTTAACGCTCTGTTAGTTCTAACTAACGTGGCACATAAGTGCGCAGGGCCCACACTCTCATTGTGTGTGGGTCCGACATGTCAGTGAGGCTGGTAAAGAATAGATATATAAAATGGTGTTTGGATTAACTTACCATAGTATTGTACTGATCTGCACGTAGACCAGGAACCACTAATGCACTAGTAGCAGAAGAAAGTAGTGCTCATAAATTGTATCTTGGGATTCAATTATGTTCATCTTATAAGATGAAGAAATGGTATTTTCACAGATCCAAATGAACAAAAAAAGGGGTTAATTACATCTACAGTACATAAACTTGCTCGGTGGATAACAAAAATATCTATACCTATTTTTATTAAAAAAGCAAGGTGTATTTCTTCGATATTTTTCATCCGTTCACCCATATTATTATTATTTTGGGGCCACGATTCTTCTTATTGGGCCATTGGGCCAACTTTCGGTTCTACCAAAAAAGTTTCTTTATTAATTAATAGTATCACCTAGCTAATTTACATAAGATCCCGGAATTGTGGCATCTAGCTATTTTCCGTTTCACAATCACACGCAGATTATCTATCTACTAGTAGAACGAGTGTGCTTTGCTACGGGCTAAAATAAAAATAAATGAAGAGAAAAATGTGACAGCTCTGGGTGCCCCTACACCCTCATGAACAGTAAATTCAAAAAATGAAAAAAAAACAAAAATGTCTGAAAGTTTGAAAGTCAAACATGAGCAAACTTTTGATGTTCTTGCAAATTTTTAGCCACAAATAACACTCGAGGAGCCCTCACAAAAAAAATACTACTCAAAAGTGCACATAAACTTTGACCACTGATTTTTTTAGGTCAGGTCTCCTCGAATGTTATTTGAGGTTGAAAATTTGCAAGAACGTCGAATGTTTGATGTTCCAAAGTTTCAGATTTTTTTGATTTTGTTTTTTTAATTTACTGTTCCTAGAGGGTGCAAGGGCCGCCTCCGTGCAAATTAACGTCAAAATTACTCTTCTTTACACTGTACTTCCCCATGGACCGCCAACAAGGAGTCCCTTGCCAATCGCCCGCTCCACGTCCTGATCCCATCTCCCCGTGTTCGTGTCGATCCGCCACCATCATCAAGGGGAAGGAGGCGTGCACCACCCATGACGCCCTCAAGCCAAGAATGCATATCCGATATCTCCTAAGCCATTGACATGTTATAACATATAGTTGAATGTCGCTCATTACCTCGAAAAAAATGTGATGGCCGTTATTGGGCATCCAACTAAGATGCCACCGTCTCCGTTATTAACTCTTGAAATAAGCAACAATGCATTGGCCCTTCTATCCTAACCAAAAAAAATGTACGAGAATGCCGTGCATTACTATGAAATGAAAATATGATGTCTGCTTGTTGGGCATTGCAACTGATACGCCACTGTGTCCATTATTAACTCTTGAAGCAACCAACCAATGCATTTACCCTTCTATCCTAAAAAAAAAATTGTATGACTTGACGAAAAAAATATGAACCGCTCGCTCATGCAATTTTCTGCAAAGCCATCTCTAATGAAATGCAATTTGCCACATTATCTAAAGTAAGGAAAGTATTCCACTCAGACAGAGGTAACTCAGACGAACCCCAACCCCCATCCACCGTTCTATCACTACTCAGGGTCACTAACGGAGGCGCCAATTCCTTCGAACAGGGGAAAGGGGAATCGAAGTTGCTCAGCACAAGAACTGGAAGGATGGGAGAAATGAAAACCTCAAACCCTACAATTTGAAGAGAAGAGGATATATATAGGCAATCACACAGATCGTCACCGGAGGTCGTGTACAGATACAAGTAGGTGGCGGCACCGTTGTCTCAGCTCGGTTGTCCAAGCAAGAAACAATTTACCGAACACTGCACACTTGCAATTGGAAGTGATTCCAACTTTGCACATTATACATATAGCAAAGGACTGAACATTGGTTTGTGGACTAAAAACTCAGAGAATTTGTTACCAAAATGGGTAATGAGTAATGCAGCAAACATGCACATTACTGAGAGAGAACACATGTCCAATGCATACAGTTATAAACAACAATACTTATATAATTTCCCTGTGAGAGAAGTATATTAGTTTATGAAAAGAAGCAATGTTGTTCGTGATTTTAATACACACGACTGATTTCATATCACAATGTTGCCTACTGGCATTCCCATGACACGGCTAGAGTCTGTCACCTCATCACCTCAGTCTATGTAATCTCGTCCACTTGGGTGATGCCACATCTTGCAATGATGTGAGTAGATGACAGAAAGGATATGGCTAGCGTATAATGTATGACTTCAAGCTACATCTGGAAACGTTCCCAGACTGTTCAATGGAATTAGGGGTGGATCGGCAACCTGACCTGACATGCGCAGAGGAGGTGCTACGCCACTTCCCATCCCTGGAGGGGGCGTGGATGTCTCCTCTCGGCGACCATCACCTTTACGCTCGACCGACGAGACATGCCATAGGTGGATCCTCGCCAGCTGCCACAGCCTAGGCCTCTCCTGCAAGTAAAATAGATGGCCCTGTGTGTAAACACAATCAACACAAAAAGCGCACCAAATCAAGCCGAGAAGCAAGAGTGTGAGGGATTCATCCTACCTTCCCAGTTGAGTTGTTTCATGCACCGTTAAAAACATTTAGAGAACAAGAATTATCATGTAACAAAAAACAGTTGATATAGAGTTGTTACCTTTGTTATTATTAGCCCTAATAATGATGTCTTAACATGTTAGTAGCTGCACAGGTATACAATAATAATGTAAGCCATGTGGTGCACGTGAGGTATGTTTCTCCTGTTGGAATGCACAGGCACATTTGCTATTTTAGACTAAACTTTTTAATTTATTCATAATTATTATTTATCCTTTCAAAATATGATTTAAACTATACCATTTTTTTACAATTAGCAACTATGTAATGATGATATCAGTTTTATTATAGAATTTGAACATAGGTCGTGAAAAATGTGATTTCACTAAATTTTAAAAAGCATATATTATAGGCAGTTTGATGTAATCTTTTATTTTTGAGACACTGCCTCTTTTTTTGTTTAACCAAATTATTCTAGATTAAAGAAGAACTGAATCTTAAGTCTCCACAGGCTTATTGTGTGCCACTTAGATGAATTACACATATATGTTGTTGTTTGTCGCTACTTTTTGTTTCCTTAAATATCATGACTAAGACCTATAAAGTTGATAGAGGTTTCTAGATTGCAAGCTTGCCTATTTTCTGTGCAAGTAGAAAAAAGATAGTTATCCTCACACCGAATAGAGAAGTATAGAATAAGGAAATATATGTGAGTCATTTTCCAGAACTTCTACACTGATGGTTTACTGGTTCTTCCATGGCTAAATGTGTCTCTTGTGTTGTGTTGTGTTCAAAAATTAATTGACATCCATGCATACTTTGCACTTGGTCTTGAATTAACATCATTTAACTTAACTTGCATAAAATGTGTCTACTTTTTTCTCTTGGTTTGATATGCAGTCTCTATATAATGCTTGCTTTATACTTGATAGAACTTTGCCAATTTTGTAATAGGTATGTAATATGCATGACCATCTATGCATTATGTTTTTTCTTGGTTTGATCCACGTCTACATAACAATACTCAAAAAAATCTCAACCCAAAAGTTTATAGTGACATGCACCTCATGGATTAGTTGTGCCAATCCATCCAACCAAAAAGAATGTACAAAAACAAAATAAATATGTAGCAGTAGTGCATGCATGCCCCATGTAAAAAAGATAATCGTACAGGTGAATTAAGGGCATCTCCAAAGTGGACCTGCAAACCGGCCGCATTCGTCCAGACCGCGGAAGTCATCCAACGCCGACCTGTATCGGTCCGCGGAGCGGTTCAGACGCGATTTCTCCCGCAAACCAGAGACAAACAGGGGGTGCTTTGTGGGAGTCCAGACTAATCCCACGCCCGCTTCTGACCACTCTGGCCCACCCAAACCCCTCCTACCGCGCCCGTGCGCGTTCCCGCCCCGCGCCAGCTGCCCGCATTCATGCCGCTGTAGAGCGGCCGCTCCCCATTGAACAGCAGATGCGACCTCTCACTGGCGCCGGCATTGAAGCGGCTCGTCGGCCGAGGGCGCCGTCCGCGACGCGTCGCCAGTGTCCGTGACTATTCAATGCCGGAGACGCGTGACTGGATGGGACGGGACAGATGTCTAACACACCCGTTCAATGCCCCGTCCGTCCATATGCCGCCATTAAGCAGGCTTGCTGGCTGGGAAACCCACTCTGGTGTCCCGCATTGACACCTGGCCTCACCGGAATCCGCTATTTAAGGGCGGCCACACCCGGCTATCTCCACAGCACAACACATCTGCTCCACATCCTCCTCCTTTCCTCCACATCCGCCATGACCGCCAACGGGAAAGCATTGTGCGACAGTCTGTCGCCGGAGATGAAGCACGTGGTGGCTGCCCTTGCCGCCGCCTGGTAGAGCCGCCATGCCAGGCGAATCGAGGTCGGCTTGCCAGCCAGCTCGCCCGAGGTCTCCGATGACGAGGACGACACCACGATGGAGACAGGCTCCGACGACTCCACCCCTGTTAACCTAGTGCCGAGTGCCTGTTGCTGTTTATTGCCTGTTTTTGGCTTTTCAGAAAATTAATATCAAACGGAGTCCAAATGGAGAAAAATCCTTGGATTAATTTTTTCTAGACCAGAAGGGACCCACGAAGGTTCGGGAGAAGACCAGAAAATTCACGAGGGAGCGACAAGCTCATAGGGCGCCACCAGGCGCTCCCCCTGAGCTTGTGGGCCCCTCGTGGCACCTCTTGACCTAATTCCGCTTCTATAAGTTTCCAAATATTCCAAGTATACCAGAAGCCACCGGAAACACTTTTTTCGCCGCCGTAAACTTCTGTTCTTCCGCGATCCCAACTGGAGGCCTTTTCTGGTACTCTGTCGAAGGGGGAATCGATCACGGAGGACTTCTACATCATCCTTGCTGCCCTACCAATGATGCATGAGTAGTTTACCACATACCTACTGGTTCATAGCTAGTAGCTAGATGGTTTCTTCTCTCTCTTTGATCTTCAATATAATGTTCTCCTTGATGTTCTTAGAGTTCTCTTTGATGTAATATTCTTTTGCGGTGTGTTTGTTGGGATCCGATGAATTGTGGATTTATGAGCTGAATATTTATGAGAAGTAGTGGAGTCTTTTCTGAACTTTATTATGTATGATTATTATAGCTTTGTATTTCTCTCTGATCTATCCGTTTGGTTTGGTCAGCTAGATTGATTTATCTTGCAATGGGAGAGGTGCTTTATGATGGGTTCAATCTTGATGTGCTTTATATCCCGTGACAAAGTAGGGGACAAGACACGTATTTGTGTTGTTTCCATTAAGGATAAAATGATGGTGTTTATTCATATTGCTTGGATTTACTTTGTCTACATCATGTCATTTTGTTTAAGGCATTACTCTATTTTACACTTAATACTCTAGATGCATGCTAGTTAGCGGTCGATGAGTGGAGTAATATTAGTATATGCAGGCTGGAGTCGGTCTACTTGTCTCGGACGTGATGCCTATATACATGATTATTGCCTTGAATGTCGTCATAACTATGCGCTTTTCTATCAATTGCACAACACTAATTTGTTCACCTACCGTATGTTATGTGCTCGAGAGAGAAGCCTCTAGTGAAAACTATTTCCCCCGGGTCTACCTTTATCATATATAAAAACACAAAAATACCTCGCTGCAATTTTATTTTTTTTATTTTTTTTTGCAATTTATATCTATCTACCACTACAAGATTTAATCCTTACAAGTAACCGCCAAGGTGATTGACAACCCTCTTGATCGCGTTGGGTGCAAGTATTTGATTTTGTGCGTGTAGGTGTTGTTCATGAGGTTCTGTGTGGTTCTCCTACTGGATTCATAACCTTGGTTCTTAACTGAGTGAAATACTTATCTCTACTGTACTACATCATCCTCTCCTCTTTAAGGAAATCCCAACGCAGCTCACAAGTAGCACGCGCGAGCGAGGAGGCCGTGGCGGCCATAGCCGCGGCGAACCCCAACTTCATCGCGGAGCAGCGTGCCATCTACGACGTTGTCCGCGCTCAAGCCACTGCTCGCCATGAAATGGCCGCCGTAGAGGCACAGCTGCAGGCGATCGCGGAGGAGAACAACGCCAGTTGTGCCTCCTACGCGCCGCCGACGAACCATCAGCCAGCCTGGTGGGACGAAGACAGTGCCGACGCCACCATTTCCATCGTGGACCTCACGTCCACCGGCAACGGACAGATCGCGGACTCCTCCGAGGATGAGTAGGCCACGGGAGGTGACGGTGCCTTGTGTCCCATGTGGGCCGGTCCGTCTCCCGTGTTCTACTCTTCCTCGCCGAAGACTGCACCTTCACTTCATCGGTCTTATCGCCAGTGCTCATGGAGACGGCGGATTGAGGATGATACGGGCTTGGACGCCTGGCGCCACCGCCGTAGGATAGGTTTAGGGGCAGGTCTTCTTTTTGTTCTAGATGTTTGAAATGTAATGAAATCCGTCGTGTTTGTGGTAAATCCGTTATGTTTTTATGAAATCCAGCCGTGTTCGCATGAATTTCATCCGGTTTATTGAAAAAGATTTTGAAATGTATGCGGCTAGCATTGGATGTCGTCTTCCCGCATCCGTGTCCATGGACTGCCCCCCCTTCCCCCCCCCCCAGCGCGGTCCGCGGACGGGTGCAGGAGGAAATTTGCGGGTAGCCATTGGAGAAGCCCTAAGCCTAGCTTAGATGGTTATGTTTCTTGTGGTGTAACCAGCCTATGCAGGCTCAAGCCTGGACTTGACACGTGTGCTCGCAAATTTTCCAGATTTTTTTGGGCTTTTTGACACTATTCTTTCAATTATTTTTTATGCCCGTCGACTATGAGGTGTTTGTGCTGACTTTGTCAATCTTATGATCCACCGGCTTAGTCTCTCATAGGTGCTTATAGGGGTATTTTTTTGTGTGTATATTGTGAGTGTCTGCGTTTTGTAAAAGAAAGGACAATCGTCTAAAACTGGTATGGTGGTTCGTTGTACATATGTTGATATGTACACATCAGATAACAATTAATATTGAACAGGTCCCAATCCAAGCACCTATCATTTTGGTCGTACGTACAAAGAATTCGATTTGCATTTGTTCAATTCTATCGTACTCGGTGCAGCTTTGGTTGTCGATCCTACCCAAAGGTGAAGACTGCATCATGGATAGTGGGTGATACGTAGTACATTTTTAAATTTATATGGGAACAAATACGTAAGTAAACGTGCATAATTAATTAAGGCCAGTTGAGAATACACTAGTAGAAAAACGATTTTACGTGAGCCCATTAGTCCCGGTTTGGAAACGGACCGGTACTACTGTGATCATTAGTCCCGGTTCCAACGGCTAGGGGGGCGGGCATCATTAGTCCCGGTTCGTGTTGAACCTCTAGTACCGGTTTGTGACATGAGCCGGGACTAAAGGGGTGGTGGCAGGCTAGTGTCAGGCTGGGGCCCCACGAGCACATTTAGTCCCGGTTCGTGTCACGAACCGGTACTAGAGGTGCACTGTCGATGTCAAAACCGGCAGACCTCGGAGTAGGGGGTCCCGAGCTGTGGATTTAGGATCGATGGGTAACAAGGGACGACGAACACAGTGTTTACCCAGGTTCGGGCCCTCTCGAAGAGGTAATACCCTACGTCCTGCTTGATTGTATTGATTGTATAACGTGGTTTACAGAGTAGATCTACCTCGAGATCAGTATGAGCTAAACCCTAGGCTACGGGGGGATGAAGATAGCTCTCCCCCTAATGACTACAACCCCCGGTTTATATAGACACCGATAGGGTTAGGGTTACAGAAGATAGATTACAACAAGAGGGAAAGAGATCTCGTCCACCCTTGACTTGGAGGGCACACCACGGCTTTACAGGTCTCCGGTCACCACATGGCTCCACCAGTCCGGCCCATGCACAATGGGCCGTCGCCCCGAGGACCCCTTAGTCCATGACTCCCTCAGTAGCCCCCGAACTTGCCTCCAACGCCGAGACTTGTATACGGTATCCATTCCGACCTGTATTCGGTTTGCGGGGCGAGTTCCTCAGCAAGTCTTCCCCCTATTCGGTACCAAGTGATGTTCGGAGTCTGAAACAGATGTTTTACTTAACACCAAAGGTAGTAATAAAAATATCGCTCAAGCGCAAATAGTGCCTTTAACTGACAACTTTTTCTCCTTCAACGAAGAGTCACTTCCAGCCATAATGCCAAGCTGTTACTATTTCTTGAAGCGCGGCTCGAGGCTGAAGCCACGCTTGACACGTCCCTTCAAGGTGGAGATCGTGTCCCGCTTTTCAGGGGATATGGTTAATAATTTCGATTCCCCTCCCCGCTCATAACGTTGCGGAGATATCGGGAAGTGGAGAGGCCAACGGCGTGAAAAAGGGATCTCTGGCCTACCCACAGTCTATAAAAAAGGGGGGGCTGCTACAGTCTGCATCCCACGCCTTCTTCTACCTTCCACACTCGCGATCCTTCAGAGCTCCAGTGCCCTTTCTCCCTGCTTCCATAGCCAATCCCACTTTACCTCCTTCGACCATGGCCGGATCCGGCGCCAATGGGAAGTGGGAGGCCTCCTTCGTCACCAACGAGGATATACTGAAGTTGAAGGAGGCCAGTTACTTGTCGGTTAACGTCGCCCATCGAGCCCCCGAAGAGGGCCAGATCATCCCTATGCCCGAGCCGGGCGAAAGGGTAGTTTTTCTCCCCCATTTCCTTAGGGGGCATGGATTTCCACTACACCCCTTTGTGCGGGGGCTAATGTTTTACTATGGGCTGGATTTCCATGATCTAGCCCCCAACTCCCTCCTCCACATTTCGACCTTCATCGTCGTCTGTGAAGCGCTCCTCCGAGTCCAGCCGCACTTCGGCTTATGGCTGAAGGTGTTCAATGTGAAGCCCAAGGTGGTCGGCGGCGAGCACGCGGACTGCGGAGGGGCCATGATCAGCAAGCTGACACGGGTCCAGTGGCCGGACGGCCACTTCGTCGACACCGTCCGGATATGGCAGAAGGAGTGGTTCTATGTCACCGAGCCGAGGGGGGCCGCATGGGGAGCGGCCCCCGCCTTCCGGTCCGGACCCCCCACCAGATTGGCCTCCTGGACCACCAAGAGTCCAGACTGGGGATGTGTTGCCGACGCCAAAGCGCTGCAGAAGCGCGTCGACAACGTAATAGAGACCGGCACGAAGCTGGTCGACATGCTCCAGATCATGCTCCACCGCGGGCTCCTCCCTTGCCAAGAGAGGGCCAAGCCCATGTGGGAACATGAGCCCGAGGATCCGGCCACTGTGCGGCACCTCTTCGGCACTACTCCTGACAAGATATGGGGCCAACTATTCCAGCCTAGAAGGAGTGGCCGGCCGAGGGGAAGGACATCGGTCT
Source organism: Thinopyrum elongatum (assembly GCA_011799875.1). Taxonomy (NCBI): domain Eukaryota; kingdom Viridiplantae; phylum Streptophyta; class Magnoliopsida; order Poales; family Poaceae; genus Thinopyrum; species Thinopyrum elongatum. The sequence continues at coordinate 62,553,292 of CM022302.1, read as the reverse complement.
TGACGCCGTGAATCCCCCAAGGGAGGTGAGTGGCATGTCTCTTCGAAGAGTATTCGGATATTCACATTACGTGAGATTCGATCTAACCTGGTTATGTGGATTCTGCAGGGCTGGCTCGTCAAGGCCAAGAAGATCAGCGGCCCGGCGCCGCTGCCGAAGGGGCCCCGATCCGAGCAGCTGGAGAAGATGCTGGTCATGGTGCCTTACAAGGCGCCCGCTAAGAAGGGAAAGAAGCAAGAGGCACCGGAGGCCAGGGAGGGCCTCCACCGCAGGATCCGTCCGAGCAACCGGTCCGGAGATGCTGCGGCCTCATCCGTATAGGATGGGGGCGAGGGGGAGGAGGACGAAAAGGAGAGTGCCTCTTCGCACTCCAAAAAGAGGCCGGCGTCCGAGGACGTCGAGGAGGTCCAACCTTCCCCGGCACCAAAGAGATGACACCGGCCTAAGCTGGTTATACCTGACAGCTTGGATGACGAGAAGTCTGAGGCGTCCGAGGAGCTCCCGAAGAAGGGATCCAGGGTCAAGCCCCCTGCTAGCAGGTAAGATGTCTGTATTTTCAGCTATTATGCTTTCAGTAGTTTGTTTTAGTTGAAGGTTAACCCCTCCGAATTGCAGCCCCCCGCATGAGCGCCCCACCAAGCAAATCTCGGAAGGGACGTCTCCGCCTGCCGAGCTGGTGGACAGTGGGTCTATGGCGCACTCCACGCCTCCTTTGGTCCCCGAAGAGGCTGAGGAGGTGCGGTCCCAAAGAACTCCTCCTCCTCCGAACACGGAGCGGGAGGTAGATGCCGTAATGGCCGAGGTCAACACCTTGGTCACCAAAGACCAGAAGGGAGCGTCCCTCCTGGCCAACGAGGGAAAAGAGTCCGAGCCACCCGGACCCCCTCCGTCGACCGCTCCCGAGCCTCCGAGGCCCTCGATAGCACAGATTCCTCCCAGCGGGGAGGGGGCCGGGGAGCCAACGCCAGCGCCTAACACCTCCGCACGGGCGGTGGTGGGCTGGCCAGACACGCTGGAGGAGTTGGTGAGCAACTCCATCATCGTTGAAGGGCACCGCACCCGTGCGGTTATGCAGAGTGTTCGGTCCGTCCAATCCAGACTGAACGATGCTGTCCAAGGCCTTCTAACTGGCTTTGAGGTAAGTCAAGTAATGATCCTTCCTCATAATGTGGTTATAGTTCCTAGTTTAAGTAGGCCGCATACATAGCAGCCCCCGAGACTCTGCCAGGATCTTCGAAGAGACCTACAGAGGATCAAATTCGGTAGGTCGGTTAACAATGTCGACATTTCTGATGCTAACGCAGGCATCTTCCGTGGCCCGCGGCTGCTAATGCCACGGTGTTAGAGGAGATGGATCGGAAGCTCAAGATTTCCGATCAAGAGCTGGACCTTGTCAACAAACGGCTTGACGAGGCACAAGGTAAGCTATATAAAAAGATGTGTATTTGCCAGATAGGGACTGTCCGAACCATTGACTGATCCTTTATCTTGATGATCTTGCAGCTGCTGTCGCCGAAGTCGAGGGCTTAAAGGAGGCCCTTAAGAGAGCTGAGGCCGAGGCGGCCGAGAAGAGGACAGCCGCTGAGAGGGCGGTGTCCGAGCTTGAGCAGTCCAAGCGTGCTGCTAAGCAGCATGAATCTCGAGTAACTGAGGTCCAAGGGGAGCTCCAGGATGCCGCTGAGAAGCTTGAGGCCCTTGAGAAGGGGCGGGAGGAGCAATCCTCCCGTCTGTCCAAGGCGGAGAAAGAGCTCCAGGAGGCAAGGAGTGACGCCCGAGGTGTCCGGGAGGAGCTTCGGCAAGCCGCACAAATTGCCAATGGTAAGAAATATTTATTGCAGAGTGTGTTCGAAGGCAACAGATTCGCCCTGCTAACGAGGGTCTGGCGCTCCGCATGCGTCTTTGCTGAACTCCCGAAGAATGCGGCGGCCGCGGCGAGGCACTATGCCACTCGTGAGGAGGATTCCACGCAGCGGCTCTTTTGGTCATAGTTTCCGGACTCCGAGCGTCGTCCTCTCCTCAGCGATCAAATGAAGCAGCTGATGGAGATGCATCGGATGTCCGAGCTGGCCTTGTGTGATGACCCCGGCTTAATCGTGCACTAATCATACACGCAAATGCGCACGATCAAGCCTAAGGACTCACTTGAAGATACCACAACACAACTCTAAAACATAAATAAAGTCATACAAGCTTTATATTACAAGCCAGGGCCTCGAGGGCTCGAATACATAGCTCGATGGCATACAAGCGTCAGCGGAAGCATCAGATATCTGAGTACAGATATATTACAGAGAGAGAGAGAGATAAGCCTTCACAGAGGCGGGGTAAAATAAAATACTACGATCGAAAGGCGTAGGCCTCCTGCCCTGGACGCTCCGATCCTACTCCTGGTCGTCGAACGGCTCCTCGTAGTAGTAGTACTCGCCAGGCGGGTAGTAGTACTGGTCGTCGGCTGGGGCGTCTGGCTCAGGGGCTCCGTCGTCTGGTAGCATCAATTGGATATGGGGGAAAAAGAAAATAAAGCAAACGTGAGTACTCATCCGAAGTACTCAGCAAGCAAGGATCTACACTACATATGCATCACTGTCAAAGGAATGGCTGTATATGTGGACTGGGCTGCAGAAATGCCAGAATAGAGGGGGAAGCCTAGTCCTATCGAAGACTAGCATCTTCAACAATCTTCGACAGTCTTGCAGCAATAGACGAGAACAGATGAACATAATGTAAAGTAGTAGTAGTAGTATCATCAACCTCGACCTGAGATCCTTTCTCGACTCCCTGCGAGAAAGCAATCCCAGAGCCGTACTATCCAGTTCTCATCACATGTTCTAGTTGTACCGATCGGGATACAACTCCGAGTGTCCGTTACCGTAGGACAGGCTATCGATAGAAGTTTCTTCCCTGCAGGGGTGCACCAACTTACCCACCACGCTCGCTTAACTCCGGCTGGACACACTTTTCTGGGTCATGCCCGGCCTCAGCCAAACAACACGCCGCAACCCGACCTAGGCTCTAAAGAGAGGTCAGCACGCCGGACTAACCTATGCCCCCGGGGGTCTTGGGCCTTCGCCCCGGGAACCCTGCACGTTGCGAGGACGTTTTGGAAGCAGACCTAGCAACCCCTTAATACAAGCGCAGTTGCGTTCCCAGTCCAATCCAAAACGGGCCGCTCCTCGCTGACGTCAATAGAGCTTTGGCTGATGTATACGACGCAGAACGCCCATACTATGCCCACGTGATGGTTAGTGCCATCGGGCCAGAGGCCCCTCGGATCAAATATCCAAACCGTAGTGGATTAGGAGCGCGCGGAAACGAGCAGAGACTCACGAACGATGTGACCCCGTCGCCCCGTCTCGAGGACTTGCGGCAAGGGCTAAGAATGCCCGGCCACGCCTCGTAGTTATCTCGCGGGCACCATCCAGGTCAACCCGACTCCACATCACTTCGCATTAAGCTCGCGCGGGTACCCCTCAGGGCCGACCCGTCTTTAGTATCATGGTTTAGTGCAAGTCCACTCATCAACAGTAACTGTGTGTCTGACACCCGGGGAGCCCTAAGGAACCACCCTCGATGGAACTCCACCTGATGTTATCATCAAGGTGAACGAAGGAGGAATCACCCTCGAGGTCCACACTTGAGGAGTTGCGCGACGACGTCGTTATCGGGGGTGGTGTAGGAGGAATCACCCTCGCTTACCACGACCGAGTAACTAACCTACAAGGTTAACATCAGAAGTGCTGACGAGGTATCACCCTCGGCACTCATTGTTAACCCAGCAGTGTCGGCAACTAAGGGGAAGTGATGTGCGGTGCCAGGGTCTGGTCTTCAATCCCGATGATCGGGTCCTCTGATGTCCAGCAGGGCAGTCGGGATCAAGTGGGTGTCTCTGTCGTGTCTCTACCCAGCCTATACTAATCAGTCTAGGATAACCAGAAAAGTAACAAGGCAGGGTACAATAATCAGGCTATGCAGCAGATATAGGAAAACAGTAGCAGTGGCAGTTCTAATGCAAGCATAAGAGAGAAAGGAATAGGCGATATAGGCATGCTCAAAATGGGGGTGCTTGCCTGTTTGCTCGGGGGCAAGGGCAAGGTCTTCAGTGGTATCGTCGGGGACGTAGTCGTACTCCTGAGCTGCGTCTGCCTCGGGAGCTACGTCAACGTCGGGGTCTACCGAGAGAGAAGAGGGGGAAGAAACAGGTAAACATAATGCAAACAAATGCAATACAGTGCGTGTGATGCTATGATGCAGTGCAGGGTTGCCTAAATATGCATCTAAGTCATTTTAGTTATTTTTAGAATTAATCTAGGATTTAATATCCGACGTGTGTGCACTATTCATCTGCCGGATTCGGGTCCGGAGTTACGAGTTCTTCTACGTAGGGGTTCCGATGGAGAAACAGACGGCACGATCAGACTCGGCTCGTCGTTCTGAGCAAGTTTCATGTTTTAACTTTTTCGATCCGAGCTACGGTTTAAAAGTTATTAATTTCTAAAGTTTATTTGAATTTCTGGAATTTATTTATTTATCAGAAAATGAATTATGACATCAGCATTGCGTCACAGTGACGTCAGCAGGTCAACTGCAGTTGACCAGGGTCAAACCTGACATGTGGGTCCAGTGGGACCCACATGTCAGCCTCTGTTTCTTTAACAGAGACTTAAACTAATCTATTTAGATTAATTAGGGTTGTGGGACCCACCTGTAATAGACCTATTAGTTAATCTAATTAGTTTTCAAATTTTAAAACGTTTTAGTTTGATTTAATTTGCAGGGGGGCCACATGTCATAGACTGGGGCTGCCCAGTCAGCAAAGTTGACTGGGTCAACCCAGTCAACAGGGCCCCCAGGGCCCACTGGCAGCGACTCTGGGGCAGGGCCCACCAGCGCCGCGTCGGCCGCGTCGCCGGAGTGACGCCGGCAACCATAGAACGCGGCGGCGACGCATGGACGTCATCGGAAATCGCCGTCCGTGGACCATTTGGCTTGGGGTTGGGTGCGTTCGAACGAGCGCTCGCCCGCGCGTCGAACGGAGGCGGTGGTCTCGCCGGAGTTGGCCGGGAATGGCGCCGGTGACGAGAGGTGGCGGAGGCCGAAGCTCGGCGATCTCGCGTGCGACGTTGCGGGGGCCGAAAAGGCCAGCGCTCTACAACTACGGCGCCTACGCGATGCGGTGGAGGTAGCGGTGGCACGCACTAGACCAATAGGTCACCGTGGCCACGCCGGCGACGAGCGCACGCGGCGGTGGGTTCGGGCTCGAGTGGAGCAGTGGCTACGGCCTACCAGCGGCGACGAGAAAGGGCACGGGAGAAGCAGCAGCTCACCTCGCGGCACGCACGTAAGGCCGGCGGGAGGTTTAGTAGCTGCAGCGCTCGAGGTCGCCGAAGATCCGCCGGAGACAGAGAAGAAGGGGGCGATGGCGTGTGGTGTCTGCAGAGCCTTCCCGCTCCTGCTCGAGGTCGAAGACGAAGGAGCCGAGGGTGACGGAGATCGCAGGCGTGCTTGCTGAGCTCGAGCACGACGGTGGCCACGTCTACGGCAAGGCCATGGCGACGGAGGTGCTCGGGCGGCGATGGATCTGAAGGAGGAACGCGAGGGCGGAGAGAGCGAGGGAGAGGACGGGGGAGTGGATAGAACGACCAGGGGGGAAGCACTGGGGCTTGCCCTTATCCTCCCGGGCGACCGCGGCGTCGCGCTGTCAGCGTCTCGCCGGCGAGCGCGCGCTCGTCCATAGAGAGGATGACACGGCGAGGGAGAGAGAAGGGGATGGGCCAGCTGGGCTGGGCCAGTGCACTGTGCACTTGGTCTAGTCCAGTTTTAGCCTTTTTCCTTTATTTCTTTTCCTTTTCTCTTTTCTTTTCTGTTGCAAAAATAGTTAGGCCACTTTAGCATTTCTGTAAAATATGGAACTTGGTCCAAATATTACAGTGCCATTTTAGCTCTCACCAAAAAGTGGTTTGGGCAGAATTGGAAGCCATTTGAACTTGTAATGATTTTAAATGGATTAATATTGCTGATTTGGGTGTTGTTTCACCTAATTAGAGTCACTTGTCCAACTCCAAATATTTTGATATTGATTTTAGAAATGTTCCTGAATTATTTGCCATCTAATGAACATTTTCCCAACAGTGTTTGATCAACTTTATAATTCACTTTTGGATTTGAGTTGATTTTCATATGTGAATTTAAATTGGATCATTAACCCATATGACTTGGCACTGCAAATGATCATGACTTGGCAGTTTTAACAGAGTGTCACAGAGCTTATTACAAGGGGGTGTTACACCTTGAAGGACCTCTGTGTCAGCCTGTGGCTGGCTGAGCCCATTCCGGACTCATACTTCGACCTCATGCAAAGGCTGCGGGAGGCGCCGCTCCGGATTGACGCCGTGAAGCGGTCGGCGTGCCTTGAGGGGGCGAGGCTTGCGTTTGCGAAGACCATGGTTCATTGGCCAAGGGTTAATCCAATGGAGATGGCCATTGGTCCTCCGCCCCAGGGGAAGGAGCATCGCCGCCCTGAGCAGTACTTCGCACAGGTGATGACCGGAGCGTGGGCGATAGAGGGCCAGTGTTCGAAAAATGTAATGCTTGAGTAGATGTAGCAAGTTTGTACCAAGTGGGATTTCTGCTTTATTATGCGCCCGGCGAACTTAGTGATTAAATTTTGACTCCTGCATGGTCGTATGTTTAGTTCTGAAAGCTACCAGTCGTCGGCTTCAGCCCCCAAGTGAATATCACGAAGGGTGTTTTGTTTCTGCACTGTTACCCTTAGCCAACGTCTTGGTGCCCGGAGGCGGTAGTGTGGGAACGAAACCAAGCGATCAGACTATTCGGTTTTACTGCTTTCACTTAGCCTTAGGAGCTTGACAGTGGGGACTAGGGACTAGCCCCCGGTGTATTTGTGATGTACTTGGGGGTCGAAGCCTGCCCTTTCCGATCACATGGTTTGTGTTAAGACAAACCCTTCATGTGACACGGCGAAATCGCCAACGATTTTTAGAGTCCAACCTCGTCATCGGATCACAGACCCGTTCGCGCTTACTATGACGATCAGTTTTCGGCTTTTTCCTCCTGAGGTACTTGACCGGGCGAACCAGTAGTACAATCGCAGGGGTTCTCCCTTTGCCCTCTTAGCCGAACAAGCGGAACATAAGGGGTAAACACAGGAGCCGGGCAACCCAACTATTGACCCAAGACATAGTTCGGAACAGATGCATATAGTGCAATATCCGAGACGCTGGACACCTAGCGGGAAGCGGTGCCAGACTTAAAGATATTGAGCTGATGTATAAATCGAACTCGTAACTGATTAATATATTTTCATGTCGGGCTGTTCGAAGAGCGAGGAGAGAATCGGAAAGGGACAGAAAAATTTCAAGATGCAGATATCCGAACACCATAAAGGGTATTTTTATTATTTCTCGTAAGCTCAGGACGTCTAACCATATAATTCGAACTGCGAAGGCAGTACTTGCAAGAGAGAAGGAAAAAAGAAAATTTATAGAGTAAAGGTTGACGCAGGGCCTTGATGCGTGAGTTGAGGCCTTCACTGTGCCCTGCTGCACGTCTGCGCCTTTGCTTCTGATAGGTGGGGGGTTGGGACCTTCGATGAGACCTTGATGGGCAAGGACCCTGCCGATGAAGCTTTAAACTTGGGGGTATCTGGAATTGGTCCCTGGGTCGTCCGAAGACGAGGTAATTCCGAAGTTCGATAATATTCGAGACGATGTATTCGAGATTATATTCGATGATGCATATTATCTGGATTATTCGAGATGTATATATTAGTGATATTATTCGAGATGCATATTATCTACTATGATTCAGTTTTTCCTTATTGATTGCATGCATTCTAATTTGAATACTAAATTGTTTTATCTTTCTTCTGAATTAGTTAAATAAAAGCTATGGACAATATCGGCAGAGAAGGAGAAGAGACTCTGTTCGACATCATACGCTCCTCGAGCCTAGATGAGAATGAACCTGAAGATGACGGCTCGCAATATCTGAACAATACTGGTGAGGGTATGATATTTGATGAAGACGAACGAATTGATGAAGGCCACAACAATGATGACGAAGGAAATGTTCTTCAAATAACAAAGACCGGCAAGGTATATTTATATAAGGCATCTGGTGATCATCACATGTTTTAATTGATTTGTATATATATTAACGAATCGATCTTTCTTCTTTTAGCCCTCCGGATCGAGCAAATCTTCTACAAGCAGCAGGGCAGTACGTGGCCCGGCCAAAAAGTTGCAGGATGGCGTAAAGTACAACATCGATGCCATCAAACTAAATGGCAAACCGCTTGAACCTAAGAAGAATGCGAACAAGTTCACTCGTCAATGCAGAGTTATTGTCAGGGACCAAATCCCGATCTCCGTTCAAGAATGGAAAAAGGCAGCAAAGGGAGATCCAGATGTTACTTTTGTCTCCGAAAGAGCAAAAGATCTGCTTTGGGAATCGCTCATGTCACATTTCACCCTACCAGATCATTTGACAGATGCAGATCTGGAGAAAGTCAAGAAGAGTGCTCTTAAGAAGATGGCGATAGCATTCAACAACCACAAGAAAAATATATGGGCCGGGTACGTCAAGGCAGGAAAGCAGACTCCCAAATTCAAGGGAGCACTGGTGAAGGCAAGAGATCACTGGGATGCTTTCAAGAAGTTCAAGGAATCGGAAATAGCTCAGGAACGGTCGAGAATAAACAAGATGAATGCTGCGAAAAGGAAGTGGCACCATATTCTGGGGCCAGGTGGCTACCAGGTGGCCCGGCCTAAGTGGGATATCGCTGAGCAAGAGATGATTGCTGCAGGGGTCACTCCAGTTACATTGAGCTGGCCTGAAAGGTGCAGGACTTGGTTTTATGCGCATGGGGGGAAGTTGGACCCAAAGACAGGGCTGGTTTTGGAGCGGGCAAGTCTTAAAGAAGCCTCCGACGGTTTACTTGCTGCAATAGAAGAGGCTCGAACGGGGGCGTTCACGCCCAACAGAGAGAACGACGAGCTTATGCGCGCCCTGAAGAATCCTGAACACCCGGGAAGAACACGAGACAAAGGCATTGTTCTGTGGTTTGAGGGGTTTGCGGATTGGAACGACACTTACAGAAGCCATGCGAGAAAGAGGCAGCAGGAGGAGGAGGAGAGGAAGCTGGAGGAGGAGAAGAGGAAGGAGGAAGAAGACCGCCTTCAACTGGTAGAATCAAAGCACGCGGAGTTGGAACACGCTTTCAGGCGGCAACAGGAGCAGATCGACTCACTTAGCCAGGAAAGGGCGTCTCAGCGGCAGCAGCAAGCAGATCCAGCATTGAATAGCACTGTCCCATCTATGCCGAGAAGCAGCGTGGGTTCCACCCCGGCCGATGATGCACTACTGGCTAGATACCCTGTGGATGATATCAAAGATAGGACTACTTGTGAGCTACACATGAAAGTGAAAAACATATCCATGAAGGTGGCGGACAGCTATGCTTTAACAAATCCCCCTGAAGCAACCTTCCATTGCAATCTGATTCCAGCTGGCTATACTCGTCTCGGGGTTGATGAAGTGATGTCAGGATATTACGAGCTAGAGCCTGACATTCCTGGAGGTGACGAGGAGAGCACACTGGGAGAGGCCATACATCGTATCAATCTATGGAAAAAGGATTGCATCGTCTTTCCAAGGCCACCGACTCCTGCTGCAACAAGTCCGCCACCGCGTCAGCCGACTCCTCCTCCTTCAAGTCTGGCACCGCGTCAGCTGACTCCTCCTCCTCCAAGTCCGGCACCGCGTCAGCCTCCTCCTCCTCCTCCAAGTCCGGCACCGTGTCAGTCATCTCCGCCGCCTCAGCAGCAGCGGAAGAGAGGCGCTGCAGCTACGGCGGCTAGCGATACAACAGGCAAGAAATTCAGATATGGTCCAAGCCTCAAGCCTCTTCCGAAGTTGCCTTACAACTTGACTGACGAGGAAAACAAGGCCGTAGTGGATGCCCAAGTGAAGGCCCATTTTGCACCGAACCCCCCCCCCCCCCCCCCCCGCCGCCGCCAAAGGAGAAAATACCTGAGAAAGTCGTATAACACTTTATTGATAATGCTCAACCGGCTGTGAAGAAAAGGGACTCAGACTATGAGCGCTCTATCAAGAAGTTATATCGTGAACAAAAAGAGAAGGAGTCGAGCTCGAGCTCGAGCCAAGCAGTTGGTAAAAAAAGCGGGAAAACTGTTCCCCAGCTGGGAGAACAGGCAGTGCAATCGATCCTCCCGCTCATTGTACAACCACATGTGAGTACTGCCGATCAGCTGGTAATAACCGACAATCATAGAAGGCAGGCTGAAGAGGCCGGTGTCACTGTTGAACAACTCCTAGGTGTGACGCCCCCGGCTTAATCGTGCACTAATCATACACGCAATTGCACACGATCAAGCCTAAGGACTCACTTGAAGATATCACAACACAACTCTAGACATAAATTAAAATAATACAAGCTTTATATTACAAGCCAGGGGCCTCGAGGGCTCGAATACATAAGCTTGCATACAAGCGTCAGCGGAAGCATCAGATATCTGAGTACAGACATAAGACAGAGAGATAAGCCTTTAACAAGGCGGGACAAAACAAAAGCTACGATCGAAAGGCGTAGGCCTCCTGCCTGGGACCCTCCGAACCTACTCCTGGTCGTCAGCCAGCTCATAGTAGTAACCACTCCCGAGGTGGTAGTAGTAGTCGTCGGCGGGGCAGCTGTCTCAGGGGCTCCGTCATCTGGTCACGACAAACTGATATGGGAAGAAAAAGAAAGCAAAGCAACCGTGAGTACTCCGAAGTACTCAGCAAGCAAGGATCTACACTACATATGCAACATTATCAAAGGAAGGCTGTATATGTGGACTAGGCTGCAGAAATGCCAGAATAGAGAGAAGGCCTAGTCCTATCGAAGACTAGCATCTTCAACAGTCTTGCAGCAATAGAAGAGAGTAGATCAGCACAGTATAATATAGTAGTGGTTGTGTCAAGCAACAGTCTCGCCCAGAGATCCTTCCTCGTCTCCCTGCGAGAAAGCGATCCCGGAGCCATCATATCCAGTTATCATCTCAAGTTCTAGTTGTATCGATCGGGATACAACTCCGAGTGTCCTTTCCCGTAGGACCAGCTATCGATAGTTTAGTTCTTCCCTGCAGGGGTGCACCAACTTACCCACCACGCTCGCTTAACTCCGGCCGGACACACTTTCCTGGGTCATGCCCGGCCTCGGCCAAACGATACACCACAACCCTACCTACAGCTCAGCAGAGAGGTCCCCGTCGGTCTACCTCCTAAGTGCTCAGGGGTCTTGGGCCATCACCCTGTGCACTCCGGGTCGTTGCGTGCAGGGTGAAGCCAGGCACCATCCCTCTCCTGGATGGCGCCAGTCCATCCCGGCCGCGAGGCTGAACTGGACGTCTGACAGAGCTTTCGGCTGGTGCTACGATGCAGAGTGCCCATAACTCTTCCCACGTGATGGTTAGTGCTATCCAGCCAAAGGCCGGCTCGGATCAAATATCCAAATCGTTAGTGGATTAGGGGCTTGCGGTAACGAGCAGAGACTCACAGTCGATGTGACCCCGTCGCCCCGTCTCGAGGACTTGTGGCAAGGGCTAAGAATTCCCGGCCACGCCTTGTATTCATCTCACGGGTAACCTCCAGGTCAACCCGACATCCCATCATTCGCGGGTACCCCTCAGGGTCGACCCGCCTTTCCAAGTATCAGTTGTAAAGTCATAGTAATCATAGTAACTGTGTGTCTAACACCAAGGGGAACCCTGAGGAATCACCCTCGATGGAATTCCACCTGATGTTATCGTCAAGGTGAACGAAAGAGGAATCACCCTCGAGGTCCACTCTTGAGGAGTTGCACGACAGTGTCGTTATCGGGAGTGGAGAAGGAGGAATCACCCTCGATGATCATAACCGATGAACTAACCTACAAGGTTAACATCAGAAGTGCTGACGAGGTATCACCCTCGGCACTCGATAGTAACCCAGTAGTGTCGTACAACTAAGGGGGTGAAGTGCGGTGCCGGGGCCTGGTCTTCGATCCCGTTGATCGGGTTTTCTGATAATCCAGCGGGGCAGTAGGGATAAGTGGGGGTCACTGATGGGTCTCTAACCAGCCTATATTAAGCAGTTTGAAATAGGCAGGTAAGGTAACAATAAGCAGGTTACAAAAGCAGGCTATGCATCAGAATAGGAGCAATCAATTACAGTAGCAAAATCTAATGCAAGCATGAGAAAATAGAATGGGCGATATCGGGATGATCAAAAGGGGGGACTTGCCTGGTTGCTTGGCGGCAAAGGCAGGGTCGTCAGTAGGGTAGCCAATCACCGGAGTTGCGTCTGTCTCAGAGACTGCGTCGGTACCGGCCTCTATCGAGAGAGAAGAGGGGGAGGAAACAGATAAATACACAACAAACATATGCAATACTAAGCAGGACAAGACGATAAGCGGTGCTAGGGGTGTTCTAACGCGGTGCTACACAATATAGGTGAAGGGGGAAAACATCCGGGAAAGTTTTCCTGGAGTTAGGCATTTTTCAGACAGATGAAAGAGAGGGGACGGTTGCATGTTCGCTGTTCTAGGGGCACGTGGCAGACGAACGGACAGCGCATTCAGATTCGTCTCGTCGTCCCGATCAACTTTCATGTAGAAAGTTTTTCGATCCGAGCTACGGTTTATTTTCTACGATTTTCCGAAGTTTTTAAACAATTTCTGGAATCTCTGAAAATTGGCTAAGTCCTCAATTTTAAACATCACTTAGTTGTTTTGCAGAGGCTATAGCTAGCGTTCTGTACATCCTTTGAATTAGGGCCTTATATCAATCTGGGCACTCTGCTGTGATCTACATGATTTCAAGTCCATCTACATTAGTGTCCATTTGCTTGTTCAAATCTTTTTTTGAAAAGTGCTACTGGATGTCAACTCCAGAATCTGTTTTTCAGTTCTTCCAGTTAACAGAACATAGACTTTTGTCATTTTCATAGGAATTAATCTGGGCAACTTTTTGATTTGGTCCAATGGAAATAATTGAACCCTGTCAAGTGTACTACCCGCACATATTTATTTTAGCTATGTTAAGCTTTGTTTAGTTGCTGTTTTGAGGCTGATCAGGGGCTATCCAGTGCTGTTTTATAAAAGCTAGCTGCTGCTACAGTGCATCTGCTACAGCTATCCAGGGCAGGGAGGCGCAGCAGCGGGCACGGCGATAGGGCGGTGAGCGCGGGCTCCGGTGGCTCCGGGCGCGGCGATGACGATGGCCTACGGGCTAGGCAGCAGGAGAAAATGAGGGGGTAGGAGGAGGGGAAGCACGCGGTGCTCACCACCGTCGCTGGGAAGGCCTGAGGCAGAGTCGAGGCGGCCGGAGACGATGGAGGCGGACGGCGCCGGGGAAGAACACGTTGACGTAGGCGACGCAGAGCAGCTCCACCGGTCGGCCGCGGTTGCGCAGAGGACGAGGGCGACTTGGGGAAGCCGTCGGGTAGCTCGAGGCGGCCGCTGGCCTCGACCACGGCGAGGCGGCAGCGGCGGCCGCGTTCGGCGAGGCGAGTTCAGAAGGGAGGTGGAGAGGGGAACAAGAGGATGAGGGGACCGCGAGTGGGTGAGAGTGAGGAGACCGAGGAGGCGGGGATGGGATCGAGGAGGCGAGGGGCGCCCTTATCCCCTCGCCGGGGCGTCGCCGGCGAGGCGGGTCCGGCGGGGACGGCGCCTGTAGCGACTCGGGTCGGTCAGTCCAGTTGGGCTGCCTTGGCCCTTTGGGCCAGGTAGCCCGGGGGTAGGGAGGCCTTTTCCTTTTATTTAACTTAGCTTTTGTTTTTCTTTTAAAAAAAACTTTCTGATTTCCAAAACTTTTCCAAACCAAAACAGTTTTATAAATTATAAAACTTACACATAAAATATCACTATGTTTTAGGCTACTGCCACAATTAGTTTAGCAATCAAATAAAACGGGTTAGCATTTTTATAAATTAAATAGCAATTAAAACATTATTTAACCACTGTTTTATTTAGCTTAGGGCATTTAAATACCATTTAAAAATGTTGGTTCACCACCAGCATTAACAGGTTATTATTTGCCACATGATGGACATTTTTGTTTTCATGTTTGAGCAATTTAGAATTTCACTTAGCATTTGAATTAGAATTTGACGGGAATTTCAAACGGGATATTGATAAAAGTAACTAAGCACTGTTATAGCAAAATGATTAGCTTGATCTCAGGGATTACTGTAGCATCATTACACAGGGGTGTTACACTAGGCATCGAGGAACTCCCCGGGTTTACAGAGGAGGAAATAAGATGGAAATTTCTCCCCGGGCAACTTCTGGTTAAGCCTGAGGAGATCCCGCTTCCATCAACGAGAATGTACACATTGCATGAGTGGTACCTGAGAGAAGTAAACAACGGGCGAGAGTCCCTCATGGTGAAAGTCAAGGAAGAGCATTACTTCCATGCAAAAGATTTATGGGTTGAGTTTTAAGAAATGTTTCAGTTATTCAATCAAGACGCACTCGACAAATCTATCGTCAGTTGCTATTGTCTGTAAGTGATTTCTTTCTGTAATTTAAGTCTCTAGCTAGCTGTGCTCGTTCATTACCTGTAATTATCCTCACTATATTCTTTTCTATGGTATTATGCAGAATGAAGATGTATGAAATGAAAAGAGATAGACGCTATGGCATTGGGTTCATTGACCCAAATACCATTAATCAAGAGACATGGTCAATTGAATGGCCGAGAAAAGACACAGAGAGAAGCTTGCTAGAGTTTATGAAGTGATTAAATACCCAACCAGAAATTCTACTTCCTTACAACTTCGGGTGAGTGACATTGTCTTGTACTACAAATTCTGTTTTTGCTTACTAGATGTTAATAAGTGTAGTTGATGAGTTATGCACATGCCCGCTTAATTATACAAACGTGTGCGCATGCAGTTTTCACTGGATCCTGCTAATCATTGAAGTTGACGAGGGAAAAGTTCAAGTACGGGACTCACTACTTAAAGACGTTAATGACTACGCAATCGTAAGGGGGGTGGTCGACAGGTAATTTTAATCATTATCGCACTATGTCGGCCTCTTTAGTTCATTTCCTGATATCAATTAATTAATAATTTATTTATTCATTTTCTTTGCCAGCAGGCAGGGCTTAGCAAAAGTTCATCAAATAGGTTGAAGGCGCATGGAAACAATAGCTGAAATGAGTGCGACCCAAAGTAATTAATTAAGTAGTACTAACTAGCTACGTCCGTGCATCTCTTTAATTCTAGTTTCAATACCATTATCATGCTTGATTAATTATTATCTGATTGAATTCTATTCTCATAAAGACCATGAGGCAGGCGCCGAGGAATAATTTATGTGTATACTACGTTTGCGAGAACATTTGCATGATGATGTCCGAAAGGACCAAAGATGATAGACAATTTTGGGTACGTTTGCCAGAATACTATTCATAATTTTTACATCATTATCTAATATATATATATATACACACAACTAATACATTCATATTGATCTCCTTCTTTAAAGATGATGCAGATGCGGGATAAGCTCCTACCAACGGATCGCGTACGAGCAATTCAAGGGGAAATAGCGGGATTTTTGCTCGACCAGGTCATACATACCAAAGGAGAATATCATTACACCTAATGCCTCCATTTATGATCTGCAAATTGTAGAAGAAATTGTATATACCAAATTGTATATATATATGTGTGTATGTGAATGGTCGTATGAGAAATTCGATGATATATATATGATCGGTTCTACGAGAAATTCTATTTATATATATGCATAACGTGTACAGTATGTAGTAGCGTAAAATATGTTTGAAATAAAAAAAAATTAAATGAAAAACACAAAATTAAAAGAAAAAATAAACAATAAATCCATAAACCCCTAAACCTTTTAGTCTCGGTTGGTGGGGACTAAAGGCCCCCAGCCCCCCGGCGCGGGCTCGTGCCACGTGATGGGCCTTTGATCTCGGGTCGTGACGAACCGGCACTAAGAGGGGGCGGGGGCCTTTAGTCCCCACCCTCTGTGCCAGTTGGTGAACCGGGACTAAAAGTCCTTACGAACCGGGACTAAAACCCGATTCTGCACTAGCGATAACTACGGATTCCAGCTGGAAACGAGAGCTATCTGCACGACACTAGCTGAGAAACGGACGAGCCTGCTGTCCATTCAGTCTCTAATCTCTGACCGGCCGGCCGGTGCGTGCTACGAGCCAATACCCTAGTCGACGGGGTGATGGAGAACGGGAGCAACAATACAACACAGTTGGGAGTAGGACACATTTGTAGCATCGATCTGGCCATAGCGCGCAAGTGGTGTGAACTTGGACAGCATCATATAAGGTCGGAGATTGTCCATCCAGACTACATGCATGCACGCTTGTTTTGGATCGGTACGCCTGAAAGTCTCAAGAACTATCACAGAGGTTTGTGCACATTTTGCATAGTACATGCATACATGCATGTCCGCAACAGCTCCATATGTCCAACCTGGAATGCATGCCGACGTTCGTCGGCAAACATCTAATTAAAACTAGCACGAATTTTAAAAACATGCTTAGCACGTTTTCAGCCGTGCGGACGGATGCGGATGGTGCGGACGTGTCCGCCTCCATCACTATGTCAAAGTCAAACTCAGCATTGTAATCCGGGGTGCTCATATCCCATCCTTGCCCCTTCCGGTGCTTCATCTTGTACATGTGCTAAGCCTGTCATGTAGGCGAAAAATCTAATGAGACAAATTAATTAGGAGGAGAGAGATGAGTGTGGTGACCCAAGAAGATACAATGCCAAGAACGGGAACCTAGGCAAAACATTTTAATGAAAGAAGCACACCAATGCATGGAGAACTTTAGTTGCTAAATCATTAAAGGAAGAAGTTTAGCTACAAGAAGCTAAGCGCCTATGCATTAGAAAGTATAGTTGCTAAGCTATTTAATGTGCTTAGCGCCTCAACTAAGCACAGTTGCATTGGCAGCAGTGGCCTAACTAGAAAAGTACAAGCTGTAAATTCAATGTGGTGTGCAGAAGGTTTTGATAGAAAACAATGCTCCCAGAAGTAGGTCCACATCGAAATTCAGTTTTACCATCGTATTTGTTTTGGCATATCTTCAAAACAATGCTCTTCAAATAGGCTTTCGACCCGCTTTATAGATAAAGCAAACATCTATACAGCCACGTCAACAGTACTGAAGCAACAACAACAGATGGGGCAACCACACAATCATGCCCAAAGAAAGCACAATAGAAATATGAAGAGAAAAATGCCTTCTAGTGGCGGCAGGCTCAGCGGTCCTGCGAGGAGGTGAGGCGGAGACCAGTAGCATCGGATCAACACAGATAGCAAACAAGTTGTGGAAACCCAAATGAAAACGCAGATAGCAAATAGGTTGGGGAAACCCAAATGAAGTGGCTCTCCCCTAGCCTATGGGTCAAGCCAAAATAAAGTTCCTTCTCCATTACCTACAGATAAGGACAGTCCAACGTGGATCTCACTTGATCCGCTAGATGTACTTCTAGAATTGGGAACCCTCCGAATGCGAGCACGCCAGAAGGGGCTCGCCCCTAAGATACTTAGCCTGAATAAGCTGCAGCCACAAGCCCCCTCCCCTCGCATGATCCGCCAAACCCAACGCAGGATGAGGGCCATGTTCATGCGACGAGATGCAAGGATGCCTAGCCGAGCAAGATCCGTGGGCCTACAAATATCGGCCCACTTGACCATATGGTATTTCCGACGGTCGTCTGCTGCCTGCCAGAAGAATATAGCTAGATCCCTATCAAACGAGGCATGTACCCCTTCCGGCAAGATATACAACATCATCATGTACATGGGGATACTAGAAAGGTTAGAGCCTATTAGCCTCTCAGTTGATGTGATTATACAACATAAGTTCAAAGGTTTTAACATATAAAACAGAATTTATTAGAGAGTATGTGATTCTTTCTGGAAGAAAATACCTCCTCCACCCCCCCCCCCCCCCCCCCCCCCCCCCCACCACAAAGTTGGTTGTTAAAGAAAAAAATCTTAGCACATCAACCATAGTGATCAGCATGCATCATGCAAATGGATCTGAGTTACAAACTTTCTCAGCGTGTCGAATAAGCAATTGATACGTCTCCAACGTCTCTATAATTTTTGATTATTCCATGCTGTTATATTATCATTCTTGGATGTTTTACAATCATTTTATAGCAACTTTATATCATTTTTTGGGACTAACCTATTGACATAGTGCCCAGTGCCAGTTGTTATTTTTTGCTTGTTTTTTACTTCGCAGAATATCAGTACCAAACGGAGTCCAAACAAAGCGAAACTTTTTGGAGAATTTTTCTGGGCCAGAAGACACAGGATGGGCCAAAGAAGTACCAGAGGGGGCTCCGAGGGGAGCACAACCCACCTGGGGGCCCAGGCGCGCCCTGGTGGGTTGTGCCCACCTCGGTCGCCTCCCGCACCGCCTCTTTGCTCTATAAATACCCCCAAAAATCCAGAAACCCTAGGAGAGTCATCGACACACAATTCCAGCAGCCGCAAGTTCCAGAAGCACGAGATCCAATCTAGACACCATCACGGAGGGGTTCATCATCCTCATTGATGCCTCTCCGATGATGCGTGAGTAGTTCATTATACACCTACGGGTCCGTAGGCAGTAGCTAGATGGCTTCTTCTCTCTTTTTGATTCTGAATACAATGGTCTCTTGAAGATCTATTTGATGTAACTCTTTTTGCGGTGTGTTTGTTGGGATCCGATGAATTTTGAGTTTATGATCAGATCTTTATATCCATGAAAATTATTTGAGTTTCTTTGATCTCTTATATGCATGATTACTTATAGCCTCGTATTTCTTCTTTGAATCTTTGGTTTAGTTAGGCCAACTAGATCGATTTTTCTTGCCATGGGAAGAGGTGCTTTGTGATGGATTCAACCGTGCGGTGTTCTTTCCCAGTGACAGAAGGGGCAGCAAGACACGCATGTATCGTTGCTATTAAGGATAAAAAGATGGGGGCTATTCCTACATGAATAGATCTCGTCTACATCATGTGTCATCGTTCTTATTGCATTACTCCGTTTTTCCATGAACTTAATACACTAGATGCATGCTGGATAGCGGTCGATGTGTGGAGTAATAGTAGTAGATGCAGGCAGGAGTCGGTCTAATAATCTTGGGCGTGATGCCTATATAATGATCATTGGCTGGATGTCGTCATAATTATTTGAGGTTCTATCAATTGCTCAACAGTAATTTGTTTACCCACCATGTGCTATTTTCTTGAGAGAAGCCACTAGTGAAATCTACGGCCCCCGAGTCTATTTTCCATCTTATATTTTCAGATCTGTGTTGCCATTTGCCTTTTCCTTTATTTGCCTCTTTTATTTTCAGATCTATATTATCAAAAACCCAAAAATACCTCGCTGAGTTTTATTTGCCGTTATTCTATTTGCATCTACCAATCTATCACTTTACCAATCTTTTACCCGGGAGGGATTGACAACCCCTCTTATGCGTTGGGTTCCAAGTATTTGTTCTTTGTGTGTAGGTACCGTTTACATAGTGTTGCTTGGTTCTCCTACTGGTTCGATAATCTTGGTTTCATAACTGAGGAAAATACTACCATTGCTGTACTGCATCATCCCTTGCTCTTGGGGGAACTACCGACGCAGTCGTAAGCGACATCATCAAGTAGAGTTTCTGGCGCCGTTGCCGGAGAGACATCATCAACATCTATCAGGTTCCTAATCACAAATCTCATCTCCTTGCAATTTACATTATTTTCCATTTGCCTCTCGTTTTCATCTCCCCCATTTCACAAAAAAATTGTTGTTTTATGCGCCCTCTCTTTTTCGTTTGCCGTTTTCTCGTCAGATCTATCTTTTTTGTGTGCAATCTTGTTTGCATGGTCACGATGTCTCAAGAAAACACCAAGTTGTGTGATTTTTCCAATAACAATAATAATGATTTTATTAGCACTCCGATTGCTCCTCCCGCCACTAGTGCGAAATCTTGTGATATTAATGCCATTTTGTTGAATCTTGTTATGAAAGATCAGTTTTCCGGTACTCCTAATGAGGATGTCGCGTCCCATCTAAACACATTCGTAGAATTATGTGATATGCAAAAGAAAAAAGATGTGGACAATGATATTGTGAAGTTGAAATTATTTCCTTTCTCTTTGAGGGATCGTGCAAAAATTTGGTTTTCTTCTTTGCCTCACAATAGTATCGATTCTTGGGATAAGTGCAAAGATGCTTTTATTACAAAGTATTTTCCACTCGTGAAAATTATTTCCCTTAGAACTCAGATCATGAAGTTTAAGCAACTTGAGCATGAACATGTTGCGCAATCTTGGAAAAGAATGAAATTAATGCTAAGAAATTGCCCTACTCATGGTTTCAATCTTTGGATGATCATACAAAAAAAATTATGCGGGATTGAATTTTGTTTCTAGAAATCTTTTAGATTCCGCCGCGGGTGGTACTTTTATGGAGATTACTTTGGGTGAAGCTACTAAATTAGTAGATAATATCATGGCAAATTATTCACAATGGCATACCGAAAGGGCACCTACTAGTAAAAAGGTTAATTCGGTTGAAAAAATTAGCATGTTGATGCTCTTATGAAGTTGGTTGCTAATAAAAATGCTCCTATTGATCTTAATGATATGCCTTTGTCTACTTTGATGGAGAAAAATAGTGATGCCATAGATGTGAATTTTATCTCACGAAACAATTTCAATAACAATGCTTATAGAGGTAATTTTAATCCTAGGCCTTTTCCAGGAAATTCCTCTAATAATTATGGTAATTCTTCCTACAATAATAATAAGAACCTCTCTGATCTTGAGAATAATATTAAAGAATTTATCAATGCTCAAAAATCTTTCAATGCTACGATAGAAGAAAAGTTGAATAAGATTGATGATATGTCCAGAAGCATTGATAGAATTTCTCATGATGTAGAAAATCTCAAGTTGAAAATTTTTGTGCCCAAGGTTGATGAATCAATTAAAGCTTTATATGTGTCTATGGATGAAAGTAAGAAAAGAACCGCTATGCTTAGAGCTAAAAGAGAATTCTTAGAAAGAGCGTTTTCTAGTGATTGCTTTCATAAAAATAATGAAGATCTGAAAGCAATTGGTGTTTTCTCTATTGATTCCTTGTTTAGTAAAATTAAAATTGATGATAAAGGGACTGAAGAAGAGTCAACTTTAGCTACAAGGCGTCTCGATGATTTGGAGGGTGAAAAACTTGGTGAAAATCTTGACAAAAAATTTGATAAAAGTGGGTTTGGACAGGTCAAAACTTTAACTAGTGATGTGCCCACTCTTTTGGATTACAAAGACTTTAATTATGATAGTTGCTCTTTGCTTGAATGCATCTCTTTGTTGCAATCCATGATAAATTCACCCAATGCTTATGAACAAAATAAAACTTTTCCTAAACATATTGTTGATGCCATGATGAAAGCTTTTGAAGAAAAGTTGGAATTAGAAGTTTCAATTCCTAGAAAATTACATGATGAATGGGAACCTACCATTAAAGACAAGATTAAAAATTATTAGTGCTTTGCTTTATGTGATTTGGGTGCTAGTGTTTTCACAATTCTGAAATCTTTATGTGATGTGCTTGGTCTTAACGATATTGAACAATGCTCTCTTAATTTACACTTGGCGGATTCTACTATTAAAATGCCTTTGGGAAGAATTAATGATGTTCTTATTCTTGCAAATAGGAACTATGTGCCCATAGATTTTATTGTTCTTGGTATTGATTGCAATCTGTCTTGTCCAATTATTCTTGGTAGACCGTTTTTACGCATGATAGGTGCCGTGATTGATATGTAAGAAGGCAATATTAAGTTTCAATTTCCACTAAGAAAGGGTATGGAACACTTCCCTAGAACAAGAATTAAGCCACCGTACGAATCAATCATGAGGGCATCCTATGAATCTAAAACCAAAGATGACAACACTTGAATCTATGCAATATGCCTAGCTAGGGGCGTAAAACGATAGAGCTTGTTGGGAGGCAACCCAATGAATAAAATTTATTTTTACCTTTTTATTTCTGTTTTTGAGTTTTTGCACAATTATGCTACTGTTTTAATTGTGTTTTCATGTTTTATTTAGTTTTTGTGCCAAGCCAAGCCTTTGGGATCATGTTGGGTGATAGTTGATTTGATCTTGTTAGAAAACAGAAACTTTTGCGTCCAGTAAAACAATTATCAAAATTCACATAAGTGACGAAAGATTCTGAATTTTTTTCAAAAGATTGATATACAAATTTTCCACGTTTTCTTAATTTTTCATAATTTTTTGAGTTCCATAAGTATCAGGTCAATTCGCGTCTTTACAGACTGTTCTGTTTTTGACAGATTCTGTTTTCGTTGCATTGTTTGCTTATTTTGATGAATCTATGGTTTGTATGTGGGGGGGGGGGGTATAAGCCATGGTAAAGTTAGAATACAGTAGGTATAATTCAATAACAAAATTGGAATGGGTTTGCAACAGTACTTAAAGTAAAGATTGGTTTTCTTATACTAACGGATCTCACGAAGGTTTTGTTAAGTTTTGTGTGATTGAAGTTTTCATGTTTTGAGTGAGATCGCGATGGATGAAGGAATAAGGAGTGGCAAGATCCTAAGCATGGGGATGCCCAAGGCACCCCAAGATGATATTCAAGGATGAACAAGGAGCTAAGCTTGGGGACGCCCCGAGTGGCATCCCCTCTTTCTTCTAACGACCATCGGTATTTTACTTGGAACTATATTTTTATTCGTCACATATCATGAGTTTTGCTTGGAGCGTCTTGTATTATATGAGTCTTTGCTTGTTTTTCTTTTTAGCTTGTCACAAGTATCCTTGCTGGACACACCTATTTGAGAGAGCCAAAATTATGCTATGATTGCTCTTTATGCTTCACTAAATTGTTTTTGAGCTATGGAATTGCTCTAGTGCTTCACTTATATCTTTTTGAGCACGGTGTGCTTTATTATGATTTGAAGAAATGCTCTCATGCTTCACTTAGATCTATTTGAGAGTTAGTAATTTTGAAGAAATCTTCTCATGCTTCACTTATATCGTTTTGAGAGATGAAATCTTTATTCTCATGTTCTTCACTTAGATTTATTTGAGCTTGTCAAAAAATTTTGCAACATATGAAACTAGTCCCAAAGTGATAGATATTCAAGAGGGATATAATAAAAACTTTCATGAAGATCATTGGACAAATTAAACTTGATTCTTTATAATAGTTTTGAGATATGATGATAGTGATATGTGAGTCATGTTGGTGAGTAATTATACTTTAATAAGAATATTGATGTTAAGATTTGTGATTCCCTATGCAAGCACGAAAGTCAATAGTTATGCAATGAAATTACATCCTACTTGTGGTGCATTATTCAGTGTTAGTTATGCTCAATGCTCGCTTATGAGATTTTTTGTTTCTTGGTTGGATGCTTCTCAATCTTTTTGCTAGCCTTCACTTGTACTAAGTAGAAATACTACTTGTGCATCCAAACACTTTAAACCCAGTTTTGCCATATGAGTCCACCATACCTACCTACACGCGGTATTTCAATGCCGTTCTAAGCAAATTTGTATGTGCCATCTCTAATTTTCAAAATAAACTTCTCTTTTGTGTGCTCGTACCGCTCATGAAGCGGCAGGGGGTGGCTAATATTTTCCATGCTAGATGTATTATTCTCAAGATGAGTGTTTATTCACTTGTCATTGCACGAGAGTACGGCGGTAATAGGGATGCCCAGTCCTGAAATGAAAAATGAATTTACTTTATGTTGTCAAATAATAAATTCCTTGGAAAGTGTTGGTATGGACGATACCCGTGGATATGGCTAACCGTGGAGTGTGAAAGCATGGTGAAAAAAGGAATAAACTTTATTTTCTGTTTGGGAACCGCCTATGATATATGTAGAATGGAAAGTGTTGGGAACTACTCAGTCATTTTCGTTGACGGGAAAAGTATGCCTCTCAAAATTTTTATCTCTCAATTTAAGCTTTGTGCTCTTGCACATCTACAAATCCCTACTTCCCTCTGCGAAGGGCCTTTCTATTTTCTTTATGCAATTTTTTTTTTGAGTCTCCATCTTCTCTTATAAGCACCAACTAAGGGGCACTATGATCGTACTTGAGCATTGGATGTAGCTAATATACGAGTGTGTTTCATGAATGGATCAATGATTGAGCATGATGGGCTAGGGATAACTTGCTTTAGTGTTGATATTTTGAAAGACATGGTTGCTTGTTGATATGCTTGAGTATTGAAATCTTCATGTCAAAACTAGACTATTGCTTTGAACCATATAAAAGTCCATATGTCCATGCTACAAAAGAAAAAAAAATGTGATAAATATGTTAGGCAGCATTCCACATCAAAAATTCTGTTTTTATCATTTACCTACTCAAGGACGAGCAGGAATTAAGCTTGGGGATGTTGATACGTCTCCAGCGTATCTATAATTTTTTATTGTTCCATGCTGTTATATTATCATTCTTGGATGTTTTACAATCATTTTATAGCAACATTATATCATTTTTGGGACTAACCTATTAACATAGTGCCCAGTGCCAGTTACTGTTTTTTGCTTGTTTTTTACTTCACAGAATATCAGTACCAAATGGAGTCCAAACACAGCGAAACTTTTTGGAGAATTTTTCTGGGCCAGAAGACACAGGATGGGCCAAAAAAGTACCAGAGGGGGGCTCCGAGGGGAGCACAACCCACCTGGGCGTGCCTGGGCCCCCAGGCGCGCCCTGGTGGGTTGTGCCCACCTCGATGGCCTCCCACACCGCCTCTTTGCTCTATAAATACCCCAACAATCCAGAAAACCTAGGAGAGTCGTCGAAACACAATTCCAGCCGCCGCAAGTTCCAGAACCATGAGATCCAATCTAGACACCATCACGGAGGGGTTCATCATCCTCATTGGTGCCTCTCCGATGATGCGTGAGTAGTTTATTGTAGACCTACGGATCCGTAGGCAGTAGCTAGATGGCTTCTTCTCTCTTTTTGATTCTCAATACAATGGTCTCTTGGAGATCTATTTGATGTAACTCTTTTTGCGGTATGTTTGTTGGGATCCGATGAACTTTGAGTTTATGATCAGATCTTTATATCCATGAAAGTTATTTGAGTTTCTTTGATCTCTTATATGCATGATTACTTATAACATCGTATTTCTTCTTCGAATCTTTGGTTTAGTTAGGCCAACTAGATCGATTTTTCTTGCCATGGGAAGAGGTGCTTTGTGATGGGTTCGATCGTGCGGTCTTCTTTCCCAGTGACAGAAGGGGCAGCAAGACACGCATGTATCGTTACTATTAAGGATAACAAGATGGGGACTATTCCTACATTAATAGATCTCATCTACATCATGTCATCGTTCTTATTGCATTACTCTGTTTTTCCATGAACTTAATACACTAGATGCATGCTGGATAGTGGTCGATGTGTGGAGTAATAGTAGTAGATGCAGGCAGGAGTCGGTCTACTAATCTTGGACGTGATGCCTATATAATGATCATTGCCTGGATATATCGTCATAAGTATTTGAGGTTCTATCAATTGCCCAACAGTAATTTGATTACCCACCGTGTGCTATTTTCTTGAGAGAAGCCACTAGTGAAATATACGGCCCCCGGGTCTATTTTCCATCTTATATTTTCAGATCTGTGTTGCCATTTGCCTTTTCCTTTATTTGCCTCTTTTATTTTCAGATATATATTATCAAAAACTCAAAAATACCTCACTGAGTTTTATTTGCCGTTATTCTATTTGCATCTACCAATCTATCACTTTACCAATCTTTTACCCGGGAGGGATTGACAACCCCTCTTACGCGTCGGGTTGCAAGTATTTGTTCTTTATGTGCAGGTACCGTTAACATAGTGTTGCTTGGTTCTAGTCCTGGCCATGGGCAGCCCGGCCCGAAAAAGCCTGACCCGGCCCGGCCCGACGCTGCTCCCGTGCCGGACCCCGATTTTGAGCCCGAAGGCCGGGCCGGGCCCGGGCCCCTCGTTTTCGTGATTTCCTGAAGGGGCCCGGCCCGAGGCCCGGCGGGCTTTTACGCGTGTGGGCCGGGCTTGGACCCAAAAACCAGGCCCGATGGCCGGGCCGGGCAGGGCCCGGGCCTGGGTTTTTTGCGTCGGGCTTGGCTAGGCCCGGCCCGGCCCGAGGTATGGCCAGGTATACTTGGTTCTCCTACTGGTTCGATAACCTTGGTTTCATAACTGAGGGAAATACTACCGTTGTTGTACTGTAGCATCCCTTGCTCTTGGGGGAACTACCGACGCAGTCGTAAGCGACATCATCAGCAATCAATGGAACGACACATCTTCACTTGTCTCATAGCCAGGTGCAACTTGAAGAACAAGGGAGTGACATGCCATGTCTTTTCTCTATCATTTGCACTTCGACCCAGTAGACACAATTGTTCCTATAAAGTGGTATAACAAGCACTTTAACCCTACAAATTAGATACTCCCTCCATCTACTAATATAAGGCCTCTTCGGTTTTTGTGTCAAATTTTGACTTATAATTTTTGTCAACAAAATATGGGGAATATGCCATAAAAATATATTATCGGGAAGTTCTTTGAAATGTGCGTCCAATGGCATAATTTTTTGGCATATAACTCACATTTTATTGATATAACTGGTGGTCAAAGTTAGAGATAAAAAATATGAAGTGGCCTTGTATTAGTAGATGGAGGGAGTATATCTAATCATGACTATTAAGACATTAGGGGACTACACCTAAAGGCACTACACACTTAACTTGTGTACTTACATTAGTTGGAAAACCAGCTAGAGGGGAAGTAACATCTTTATGCTATCCCCACTATCTTCCTCCAAACATTAGAACATATATAGATGTCGTCACACCAAGAGGGCCCTAAGAATATCTCTCCATAGTTGGAGGAGAAAATCCCACTTTTGAGCTATCTAGCCCTTGTCAAACTTTCGGATGAACCTTAAGTTGTCATTATAATGACGCCGTCCACCTAGGGTTTTCCTCTCGCTTTTCCCATACTAGTTCGGAACATCTAGTTTTTTTTGTGGCCTCATGGGGAGAAGTAGAGTCGCACCCGCTTAGTTGGTTGAACTGGACCTGTACTAGTCGCTTACACCTTCGCCAAAGAGCCCCACAAGTCGGTCATGTCTTCATCTTATCCCCTTTCTTCTCCAGCGACAACGACAGCTCTGTATCCTCTGCAACAAACATTCAAATCCATGCCGACTTGCACCGCATGATGTGGTCACCTATTACAGGTAGGGTCAAGGACCCATCATTTGGGACCCACATGGGGCCCATCATCATCATAGGTAGGTCCCTGGACCGTGCCAACATCCGGATGCGTACATCAAAAGGATCACTCGAACGGCTTTGCAGCACTCGGACAACCACACGTCACTCGGCGGACGATCAACCACTCGGACGTACAGGACAGAAGGCATCGTGGGAGCTGCAACGGTCGAGGAATCCACTAAACAGAGTTATAGCTACCGTTACCTGTAACTGCTGTAGTATAGGCTCATTACACTAGTAATTGCCTCATTCAATGGCATTAATTGCCCCGACGGCGTGGGAGACATGGGGCTACGGCGCACTCTATATAAGCCGTACCTCTCTCCATAGCCGGGCACGTTTAACCTTGTAATCCTATCCATCAAATCAAAGCAAGCCTCAGGGCACGAGATGTAGGGCTTTTACCTCCACCGAGTGAGGGGCCTGAACTCGTTAAACACCGTGTGTTACACCTACGCCGTAGCTAGTCTCTGCCCCTTATTCGTACCCCTAGTACTCATTGTCAGGATCATAACCCCGACACCGCATGTATAAGATTTGGGGGGCCTATTTTTTTTGGGGGGGGGGGGTGTTGTGGTGCCCCGCCCCGCACACCCCTGTCCTAGCAGCACCGATCAATGTCATTGTACTATTTTATTTGGTTGCATTGCCGGAACCCATGATGATAAAAAATTATGTGGATGAATATGGATAGTTCATGCCTCAAGAACATGAGTATAACCATGTCCGAGGAAGATAACCAAGCATGTCTGTCAGTTCATATACATTGCCTAATTGCATCGCCAGCCACTTGGGGATTTCACTGACAGTTTCATGACTCTTTGTCATTATAAGCAGATTGGTCATGGTCCGTTGATTTCTCTCAAGACTTCAAGACAAGAGAGACTTTCTTCTCCATTGGGCATGTCCATTGTGACCGAGTCGCGTGAGACAGTTAAAAGCGACTATAATTAGACTAAACTTTTTTAGTTATTCTTAATTATATATCCTTTCAACATATGATTTTAACCATTATAGTTGTTTTTGTTACAATTAGTAACTACGCAATGATGATATAATATTTTTCATTGTATAATTTTAACATAGGTCATGGAAAATGTTATTTCACTAACTTCTAAACGCATATATTGTAGGAAGTTTCACGTAATCTTTTATTTTCTAGACACCGCCTCTCCTTTTTTTATCAAATTATTCTAGATCAAAGAAGAACCAAATCGCAAATCTTTACTGACTTATTAGGTGCCACTTGATGAATTACACATATTTGTTTGTGTTTGTGTCTACTTTTAGTTTCTTTAAATATCATGACCGAGGGCTACAAAGTTGCTCGAGGTTTCTAGAATCCAGGCTTGTCTATTTTCTGTGCAAGTAAAAAAATAGAGAATTATCGTCACACTGAATAGACAAGTATAGAATATGGAAATATATGTGAGTCATTTCCCCAGAACTTCTACACTAATTTAGACATAAAAAAAATATGAAGTGGCCTTGTATTAGTAGATGGAGGGAGTATATCTAATCATTACTATTAAGACATTAGGGGAATACACCTAAAGGCACTACACACTTAACTAGTGTGCTTACATTAATTGGAAAACCAGCTAGAGAGAAAGCAACATATTTATGCTATCCCCACAATCTTCCTCCAATATTAGAACATACATAGACAAACATAATATCATGGCAAATATATAGATTATTCAGTAATGCAAATTTCATTCACACTAAGGAGCATCCCTATATGTCTCATCAATTAAGGTTCATGGTTCAAATTTGATTTCAGAAAAATGGAACAAATTTTACTGATTTCGTCTTTATATGTCTCAACCAACGTTGATGGTGGTGTTCTATGAATGTTTTTTTTTTCACAATATATCGATGGTTCAGTACTAAGTTCGTTCCAGTTAAGTTTGCATTAGTTTTTGTGTTTGCCTCCTTGAAGACTTCGATAGATGTTTAGTTGAGTTTCAACAACTCTATTAAGAGTTTGGAACCATGTGGGAGATTGTAAAATGTGTCATATATCCCCATTTTTAGTGAAGTTTCAAATATTTCAAACCAATTCAATACAAGACAATTATTAAATCTAGCTGATCTCGGCAACATTAATACATAACTCTTCCCGCGAAAGTATATTTAATTCGCTTGCCTTCACTATGAATACACATGGAACACAACCCGCAAAAAAAAAATACACATGGAACACTGCTCTTATGGTTCCTTAATTGTCTTTTCCTTCCGATTTTATCTTTGTGTGCCCTGGAATTGTTGCTATCACATGACTTGTGATTACGTATATTCATCACGGCATATACCCTTTTCCGCTCCCCCATCTTACATCGCCAATTTTATATTTACATAGGGTGGCTGAATATGATCTTTATCCATAAAGATCGATAACCACACTATTTTTAGATATAATTATTTATATCTACTGGAAATGCCATTTGCAAGCGACATATATGTCAATATGTGAGCAATATCTGTAAACATTGATCAGTTTTTGGCACCTACGTAGAGCGGTAGAGGAACGTTGCTCTTTGTCAACCATGGAAGAAACCTGGTGGAACTTGTCATACTTTTCCATGACCCTAGCGGCCTAACTTTGTCCATTCTACATGCTTCTCATGCAACTGAAAGAACAGTATACTCATTATAAATAGGTGGCTCGTGCCCGCCACAGTTAAGCCTACTATACTGAGCTAGCAATCTTACAGTGGAAAACACACTGAGCTTACACACGTAGCTAGGTAGATTTGTGAGCCATGGCTCTCAGCTCCAGCTGCAGGGCATGGCATTGCTTGCTTGCCCTCTTCCTCCTCTCCTCCACCGCGTACGGGCAGCTCTCGCCGTCGTTCTACGACACGAGCTGCCCGACGCTGCAGCGCACCGTGCGTGCCACGGTGACGAAGGCTCTCCGCGCCGAGCGCCGAATGGGCGCATCCCTCCTCAGGCTCCACTTCCATGACTGCTTTGTTCAGGTAACTATTTAAACCGTTAAGCAACATTCCTGTCAATTGATTTACAAACATATTTTTATCCAGTAGCTAGTGCTAGTGAGCAAGCGTAATTAGGCCACGATTAATGATGGAATTTTGCTATATAGGGCTGTGACGGATCCATTCTCTTGGATGACGTGGCCGGTAGCTTCGTCGGCGAGAAGACCGCCTTTCCCAACGTGAATTCGGTGCGGGGCTACGAGGTGATCGACCAAATCAAGACGAACGTGCAGCTGGTCTGCCCCGGCGTCGTCTCCTGCGCCGACATCGCCGCCCTCGCAGCACGGGACGGCACTTCTCTGGTACGTACAATCAACAGTTTTGATGCTGACAACACACACCTGGATCGGTCGTGCTTCAGCTAGGCGGCCCCAGCTGGGCGGTGCCGCTCGGCCGCCAGGACTCGACGACGGCCAACATGATGGAGGCGAACAGCGACCTCCCGGCGCCCAACTTAAACCTGGACGGGCTCATCGCCGCGTTCGCCAAGAAGCAGCTGAGCCCGCGGGACCTCACGGCGCTGTCCGGCGCGCACACCATCGGCTTCTCGCAGTGCCAGAACTTCCGCGGCCACATCTACAACGACACCAACATCGACCCGGCGTTCGCCACACTGCGCCAGCGCACCTGCCCCGCCGCGGCCCCTGCCGGCGACACCAACCTTGCGCCGTTCGACGTGCAGACGCCGCTCGCCTTCGACAACGCCTACTACCGCAACCTGGTCGCCAGGCGCGGCCTGCTGCACTCCGACCAGGAGCTCTTCAACGGCGCCTCCCAGGACGCGCTGGTGAGCCAGTACGCCGCCAACCGGGCGCTCTTCGCGTCCGACTTCGTGACTGCCATGATCAAGATGGGGAACCTCGCCCCGCCCACCGGAGCCGTCACACAGATCAGGCGCAACTGCAGGGTCGTCAACAGCTGATCTCATTCTCATCCACATCATCCATGACTCACATCTTGTAAATGTGTAAAGTTTGGTTGGCCACCAACCAGCATGCATGGTAGAATAAGAGCCGTTAATCTGATTCGGATAATGCCTGGGGCTGATATATGCTATGCATGCAGTACTATAATGGAGTTCAGTCTCGCTAAGTCTCAGTCGATGATATATCTGTGAGATCTTACATCGAGATTTGTGCAAAATTTTCTTTTTGGTTTTTTCTTTTTTTCTCTTGCATTTTAAGTCACTTGACTAAGACTGGTTAAATCTCGGTGACTGAGACCTAGCCACTGGCAGCCAGGCCAAATGGGCCGGAGCCCGCCCAGCTCATGGCTGAAACTGTGAAGAGTAGAAAATAAACTGGGCCTTCTGAGAGAGAAAAAAATGTGTTTCCTTCAGCTTGGCCTATCTTGGCCCGCCCAACCAGTTTTCTGTAGCTCCGCCACTGGACCTAGCCACACCCATTTTTCGTCCGATGAGTTATTTTTTTATTGTGCGCCATCGAATGAGTATTTGCGACAGAACTGAGAGAAAATATATATGGAGTGTGTCCCATTGCTAATTGTAATCAAGCCGACTCTTTTCTTCAATATTTTTCATAATCACATATAGAGGATAATTTCCTTTGATACATATTCATATATGATTCTAAAGAATAGAATTCTCTTTTCCTTTTAAGAAATGTCGGCATCTTTTGAGAAACATCGATTATAACCTAGGCACATACTCACCCACAATGTCTACTGAAGACCGGGTCTGAGTTGCGGAACTTCAAAATTGACGAAATCATCACAGAAGCCACGTTATCAATGGGAACGTCGGCTCCCATTATAAAAAATCTGCATTAAAAAGACACCAAAATGTTAAACCTGGGATCTGATGTGTGGCGGGCTGAGGTACCACCGTCCTCCTAAGCATTCAATTACTAGTTGGTTCTTAAATGCATGTAACTTTATTCAAACACGAGAACCATTACAGATACAATATCCCCTCTCCCTCCTCTTGCACGTTCGTCTTGTCCTCCACCCCTCTCGCCACCCCTCCCATATATCTTTCTCATCTCTCACATGATTAAGAAACTACAAAGTAACTTCTAAAACTAAGAATTGTAGTTAAGTCTCTCAGATACACCTCCATGGAATATTTTTTGGAAGACAGGATTCTCCCAAGGCTTCAACCAAGAAACTATAATTAGACTGGAGCAGCGACGCTACCACTCGTACACCTGCACGAACTCGATTACCCATAAAGGTTCTAGAGAGCCACTTGGTCCACCCATCCTAAAAGATGTGAAGTCGTGAGCGATGAACGAACTTGGCCCAGGGGTGGCCCCCTAAATGTGCATGCTATCGAGCCACAAAATCTTCACCATAGCATAAGGAAAGACTCCAGCTCCACAAAAATAAGGCAACAAAACCACCAAAAACACATTATCAAGAACTCAACATATCCAAAAGATCGGTCATGTGCAGACAAAAAACAAAACTCCGCAAAAAAAAATTGCACCGGACTTGCGGAGGAAACATAGCTCTCGCTCCATGGCATCACTCGGTAAAGTATCACTGCAGAGGCGGAAGAACCATATGACCTTTATTTTCAGTGACACCTCAGCTGCTGCCGATATGTTGTCGTCGAAGACCACAAAACTCATCCTAAAAAGACTCTTGATACATACGAGCACCCGAGACCCCGCTACCTCACACCTCAAGAAAATCTTGAAGGGAGTCCATGATCCTACGAGGTCTGGCAGTTTGGCCAACATCCCTGAGGTCATCAAACACCGTGAGGGCATTGAACTATGCTTCGCATGAATATGGCCATAAAGGGGGGAGGGATTCATTAAATTACTTAAGTATGACAATATTTTATATAAATAATAAATAATTTCCATGTTATATATTTTTTTCCTTGTTATCAAAATTTCCATATGATAATCGCTTGTTAAGTTGTGAGGCTCCATATCGACATTAATATGAAGGTATTTTATTACATGGAGCTCCAAGGCATATGTGAGATGTAGTTATGAAGGAATTTGAGAACCGGTTGCAGTAATGGGAGGGGGATTTTGGGTTGCAAAGGGAATGGGCCAAGTGGATATCATGATTGTAACATTTCTTTCATTCACCACTCCACAACGAGGAGCTAAAAATGAAATACTATCAATATTTTGCTTGATGACAGAAGAGTTTCGAAGGAAGGTACGAATAGTTTGAATAGTCAGATTACCAACTAGTCTTCTCCACTCTATTTCAGTCTGAAATTTTGGAACCAGATCCTTGGTGATTGAAAAAGTTAAGGTTGTAGTAACACTGACAATGAACTCTCTGTGTGGCTCTACAACTGTAAACGTTTAAATCCGTGAGGAGCTACCTCATGCACCCACTGCAATCGTTTAAATTCGTGTACAGGAACAATTCATGGTCCTGGATTAATTGGATGGTTACTTATACTGGAGCGACTATTTCTTAATAAATGAGAAAAAAATCTTAGTCGACATTCATAGCCGTCCGATGGAGATCTTTTTCTCTATCCATACTCGTGCTCGAGAATGATCAATTGGTCAAGAATCTCAACTATCATAGCAGAGCTCGATTCAAAAACATCCTATATAGCCGCCTTTTTACGAGGCACAATTTTGTGGACATTGCTCGTGGTTCTACCGATCTATCGTCTACTAATTATTATAATATGTATTGAAAACAACATAGCATGATTAATAATAAGCATTATAATACCATGAAGTTGACTGTTTTTATTCTTTTTATTTAGGTGCACACTCTTTTTAATTAGGTACACATTTTTTAGAACAGTTTTTTAAGCTAATAGCTTATTTATTTAGGTACACAAAAGTGTCATGACTATATCTCACTCAACGCGAGTTGTAACATAGTCTCGCCTGAACTTGTTCCCCACGTATTACTGGGCCAGCCCATTTCCGGCGAGCGTTCCCACTCGCTCCCATGTGATTTTTCTTTCATTTGCTAAAAAAAAAGGTGATTTTTCTTTCTTCTTATTTTTCTTCCAGGTTTGTTTTGTTTCTTAATGGGTTTCTTGGTTATTCTTTTTTTCTTTTTTCACTGTTTTCTTCTTTTTATTCCGGTTTTTACCTTTTTTTTCTTTTCTTTCTTTTTTCTTCAGTTTTTCTTTTGTGCCTTTCTCGGTTTTATTAGTTTTTTCTTTACCTTTCTTTTTTTATTTTTCTTCGGTTGTTTTTTATTTCTTTCTTAGTTTTCATAAGTTTTGTTCTTTTTTCATTGCTTCCTTTTTGTTTTGCTTTCTTTTTCTTGGTTTTTCATTGTTTCCTCATGGGTTTTCACGGTTTTCTTCAAGTTTTTCATTTTTCTTTGCTTCTGAGGTGTTTCTTTTGCTCGTTTCTTTGGTTTTCGCCACTTTTCTTTGTTTTTCCCTTTTTTCTTCAACACATATCTATATGTTTATACACATTTGTACATTTTGTGTATACATTAGTAAAAAAATGTACATGCTTAACATTTTTAAAATACATGATAAATTTTTTGATAAAATATATGTTTGATCAATACTTTTTCATAAAAATTGTACATGTTTGGTATATATCAAGATAAAATGTTTACATTTTTCAAATATACGATTAACATTTTTTATAAATTATCAACATTTAATAAATTTTCCTTTTATGTTCAAATTTTTCAATACATGTTTTACATTTTTCATATACATCATGAACATTTTTCGTACACGCTTGTCATTATTGAAATAGGTAATTAATATAATTTTTTTGAATATTTGTGTTTGATGACCACTTTTTCATACACATTGTATATTCTCGGTATATATCATGAACATTTTTCTATACATGGTTAACATTGTTGTAATATATAAATAACATTGTTTTGATACATTGTCAACATTGTTTATAATTTATGTTTTTATGTTTATTTTTAAAATACTTGTTCTGCATTTTTTGTATGCATTAGGAATATTTTTATATAGTTGTTTAGCATTTTTTTAAATTGGTGATTAATATATTTTGAAATGCTTGACTAATATTTTTTAAATAGATGATCAATTTTTTTCATACACATTGTATTTTCTTATTCATTTTTTGTAATATGAGAAAAAAATTCTTTGCACATTTAATATTATACAAATGCTAGAATAACATTTTTCAAATATTTTATGTAGTGTTTTATGTAACATATATAATATATTTGGAAGTATAAATAAAAGTAAAAAAAAGTAATGCAAAAAATGGAAACAAAAGGCATGAAAAAATAACTTGGTTGTGGTCTCCCGCGAGGGGCCGGCCCAGTCTAGCGCTCCCTCAGGCGAGGCTGCCCTACGTCTCGCGTCAAACGAGACATAGGTGTTCCCCACTGAAAACAGCAAAGTGCCTCAAATAAAAGTAGCATAGGTCTTGTCTTTTCATACATCAGCCCAGTCGCCTGGCCTGCCACCCCATTTCTTTTCTGGGCCGCACTTCCTAGGCTTCGATTGCATGGGCCGAGCAGTGTATTGCTACCACACACCACGTTTAACGAACGAAAAAAAAAGGCTCTTCTTCTCCTCCTCTTCTTTCGGTAGCCATGTCTGCTCTGCTCTGCTCAAACCGACCCCAGATCAGAGCCACGCTCGCCGGCCACCGGGATCCCCCACCGCCCAAATAATTCCTCCAAAGATCACCATTTACTGTTCTACTGCTAATTAATAGGAAACCTAGAAGTTGTAAATTCAATTTGCAGGGTAAGTAAATGTTCTATACCAGTTGAAAGAGAAGGACTAATCTTCTGGTGACAATTGTTCACCAAAGTTGAAACTAAACTAAAAATGTCAGCCATGCCATATATTTCTGCTTGCCGCTGGGATCATGATATTCACATGTGTGTGGGTCTGATCCTTTTGTAACATTTGTGAGTGTTGTCTACATCTTTCTGATCCATGTAAGGCTTATGTGGCAGAGTGAGGGCTTTTGGAGGGCGAGCTCCACGGAGCTCGTTTTTAAAATACGAATTTCTACTGCGTGAAAAAATTTGAAAATTTTTGTATACACTGTCACATATGCGTATTGCGTATGTGCAAAAATTCATAACCATATACTTTCACACGTGGCGTACAGAAAAAAGACAAAAATGTATTTCTAAAATGGGCCGATTTTTTTTGTTGTTGGGCCAAAATTTTGTCTTTTTTATACAGCCTACCAAATACAAAAATTTCAAATGATTTTTTCACACGTGCATACGGGAATCATATAAGTTTTCATGGAATTTTTTTTGAATTTATTTGAAACTTTAAAATATGACTTTTGATTTTTTTCAAAATACCGAGCTCCCTGGAGCTCGGCCTCCGTTGGCATTTTCTATTATGTGGCAATCCTATAAACTGAAGATCGAAGAAGTCAAGAGCCATGTGTGCCAATGAATGAATGAATTTTAGTGTGTTAAATGTTGCGCGAATTGCCTTTGAACATCTTGGTTCGCAGAAGCCCCCTGTTAACAATCTTTGCTGCGCCAGCACAGACGCCACAAAGCCCCAACTTGCTCTACCTGTGGCACCATCACAGCCTTCCTTCGGCATCGAAGTCACAGGTCCCAGCGATTTTCTTTTGGATTCGAATGATCTTTCAAGAGTTTTATCAGTGGTGTATATTTTGACTGATCCATCACAAAAGAATGTGGTATGGAATAGTAGAATAGATAGCAATTTGCTACTTATGTTAGCATGGAGAATTGATATACATGTTTTCAAACTTTATCCTTCAGGTCAACTGACATAAATTTTGGCTGATTCAAACTTTCAAGCTCTATGAAATCGATATACATGTTTCTATTTTCACATATGCCAGCACAGAATAGCAGAGATATATGGTGAGGCTAATTCATGTCAACTCCATTTTTTTACTTCTAACAGTCAAAAACAGTAGTAAATGATGAGACCAATTCATTGTTGATCATGCTTGGGTCCTAAATAGGTTTCCCAAGATCAAAAAGTTTCCCAGCGCAAGTAAAATGGAAATCAGCTTAAAGATAATCAATCTTATGAGGATAGGGGAAAGAAAAATCAAAAGGCATAAAAAGTACACAATAGATTCATATATTTGTCTAAGCATAATCGATTCATATTTTTCTAAGCATAACCTACACA
Source organism: Thinopyrum elongatum (assembly GCA_011799875.1). NCBI lineage: Eukaryota > Viridiplantae > Streptophyta > Magnoliopsida > Poales > Poaceae > Thinopyrum > Thinopyrum elongatum. The sequence goes on along the minus strand of CM022302.1, from coordinate 62,515,871 downwards.
TAAATAACTGAACTGCAAATTTAGCACTAAACCCACTGCAACGTTGCAACATCATCAGAGCATGATTTTGCAATTCCCAGTCCGTTATTGCACCACCAGAGCATTGCTATCCTATTCCCACTCCACTGTTGCCGGTGGCTTTGATGTTATGTCCAGGACAACACGGTTGACGCCTCGCACGTTATTGCAGATCTTCTTCACCACATCAACCAGGAACGGGCGCTCAAAATCATACCTGGCAGGATTAAAAGAAAAGTGACACAGCTGTCAAAATATGCAAGATAGCATCAACAAACTCCAAAAAATAAAGAGGAAGCCTAGATTTTTACTACATCATACAAACATAGGTACGCTTGCTAACAAAATGAGGAGAGAGAACACATTTCTGTACACAACAATACCTAAGGCACTAAGAAAATCATATATCATGACCACCTGTAAAGGCAATGCAATGCAGGAGAATGAATGCTGAATTGTCTGATTCAAACTACTAGTGTTCACAAACTAGTCTAGCAGGAACACTGGTCTAAAAGGCAAACATAACAGTATTTGCTGCAGACTTATTATCTGTACAACTGCAACAAAATGTCGCCATGTAGTGCAAGGGCCTTATGAAACCATTAGAGCACAATTGCATCATAGAGTTGCAAAGGGGTGACTATGATAGAGCTGTAGGTTCAATGCCGCATACCAATTTGCAGTCATGCCATCCTCACTGGTAATTGCCCTTAAAGCAACCACATGGGAGTGAGTTCTCTGGTCACCCTGGACCCCAACTGTTTGGACAGGCAAAAACACAGCGAAAGCTTGCCAAATTTCATCATAGAGGCCGGCATCTTTAATGGCTTGAACAAATATCTCATCCACCTAAAAGACAAACAGAGCAGTTCCCAATTAACACTGTATACTAAAGTAGAAACCAATGGTTCAAAAGGATCAAACCTGACGAAGAACCTCCAAAGCATTGCCTGCTGTAACGTCACCTATGACACGTACGGCAAGACCAGGCCCAGGAAATGGGTGTCGCTTTAAGAATGACTCTGGGACATTTAGGATACTTCCCAGCTTCCGAACCTTTTGCAGGACAAAAATTCAACAAATAAATAAGTAATAAGAATATTTTTCTTCAAAATCAAACAGGAATAATTTCCCAGTATGAGGTATCTTTCAGTATAGAATGCCAGATCAATAAATATATGAAATACATAGATGTATAGATGGAGATCAAGACCTCATCCTTAAATAGGAGCTTCAGTGGTTCAATGAGCTTCAACTTCATATCTTTTGGAAGACCACCTACATTGTGATGGCTTTTGATGGTGTGGGAATGTGTCCTCCCGCTCCCGGGGGGTGGGCATGATTCAATCACATCAGGGTATAATGTTCCTTGAACTAAATATTCAGGTCTTTTCCCTATCTTCTGTTCTAACATGTGAGCAAATTCATCAAATACAACAATGAATTCCCTGCCAATAATCTTTCTTTTCATCTCTGGGTCTTTGACTCCTTTTAACTCGGTAAGAAATTTCTCCGAGGCATCAATACATGTGACAGGAAGGTGCAAGTCACTGTTGAAGGTTGACATAACACGTTCCTTCTCCTTGTATCTGCAGATAAGGTCATATGTCAGTTTCGCTGCACACTGATTCCGAAACAGAACATGCTAAAGGAACAGTTACCTCAATAGCCCGTTGTCAACAAAAACACAGTGAAGCCTATCCCCTATCGCGTTATGAACAAGAGTGGCTGCAACTGTTGAATCAACTCCTCCTGATAACGCACAAATCACATGTTCATCAGGCCCAACCATACTTTTGATGGTCTTAATTTCCTCATCCAGCACATCTTGCATCTTCCAGTCGGCTTTAATCCCACAAACATCAAAAAGAAAGTGGCGCAGTGTTTCCATTCCTTGGGGCGAATGTGTCACCTTGCATAATCAGAAGATTGAAAAGTTTATGGCAACCATGCTAAGGTATAAACAATTTTATGAAGAAGCATGTGTACTTCTGTACAAACTACAGAGTAACCAAATGATATAATATAATAGCATAATAAGAACAAACAATCTAGTAAACATACAATCAGTAATATGCATATCCCCCAAAACATAAGATTTCTGTTAAAACATCAGCGCCCTACTCAACCACTGCATGATTCATTCATTCTGTACCCAAAAACAGAGAAGTTGTGGAGAACTAAAGTTCTGATTTCCCTGAACTTCTAAAGAAAGCAACTGCTAAACAAAAACACAAGCTAATCAGCAAACGCAACTGAACTTATTATATCTCCATATACCCAAAATGGCTGAGATAAAACAGTAAATGATAGCTACCTCAGGGTGGTACTGGAGTCCATAGAACCGCTTCTCCCGATGCTCGATGGCGGCGATTGCGCCCTGCACGCTGCGCGCCACAACCTCGAACCCCTCAGGCAGCCTGACCACCTCGTCGCCGTGGCTCATCCACACGGACTGCCGCTTCCCCTGCTCCCCGTACAGCGCGGAGGACGGCGCGGTGACCTCCACCTCCATGTCGCCGTACTCCTGCCGCACGCCGGGCTCGACGGCGCCGCCGAGGGTCTGGACGAGGAGCTGCATCCCGTAGCAGACGCCGAGGACGTGCGCGCCGGCGTCCGCGGCGAAGTCGAGGAAGCCCTCGGGGAAGGAGGGCGCCCCCTCGGCGTGGACCGAGTGGGGCCCGCCCGAGAGCACGACGGCGCGGGGGCGCAGGCCGGCGAGGGAGGAGAGCGGCGCGGTGCCGGAGACGCAGAGCGAGAGGACCCCCAGCTGGCGGACGCGGCGGGTGATGAGGTGGGTGTACTGCGAGCCGAAGTCGAGGATGAGGACCAGGTTCTCGCCGGCGCCGGCCGAGGTCGGGAGGGAGGCCGCGGAGGCGGAGCCCATGGCGGCGGCGGCGGCGCGGGGTGGGGGTGGGGGGAGGGGGGTAGGGTTTTGGGGTTTGGCTGCGAATGGGTGGTTTGGGGCCGAATGCCCCAGGAGCTGTTTGGTTTCTGTCGTATTTAAGAGTATCTCGAATAGATGGTTCAAATGTAAATGTAAAAGTACCTAACTTTTGAAGCGTCTGGGAAAAAAACGCTGCTCCAACAGACGGTTCATATGCAAAAAAAATTGGATCGCGGCCTTCTCGTAATATAAAATACAACACCTCGCGGTGTAAATTTACATCACGAGGTGCATCTGGTCCAAAACCAGCCGCCGCCCGCGAACGCCCAACCGCCACTTCCTTTCCTTTCCAGCCTGCGCCCGTCCGCCCGCCCGAAGACCAGCCGGCCGGAATCCGCCGCCGCGACCGCCCAAAACCTCGCCGTCGGCGCCGCCACCACCCCACATCCCCGCCGTCGCCCCCGTCGCCTCCCTCGCCGGTAGCCGGCTCGCAGCCGCCCGGACGCCGCCGAATCGGGAGGCAGCCGGCGCGGGATTCGGCGCCTCCGGCGGTCCGGCTGCCGCGGTAGGCCTCCGTCGGGTCTTAGGCTGCCGCCGACCTCCTCCCCGTCGGCCGTGAGCCTGTCCACGGCCGTTGCGCCGGCCGCACAACCGCCGCACCAAGCCCTCCGTCCGGCTGCCGAACTATTCTTCGCCGCCCGCCGAGCTCCTCTTGGCTGGCCTCCTAGCTCATTTCTTCTCACCGCCGCCGTCCGGAGCCGACCGCAGCCATCCGCAGCCGTCAGTAGCAGCCAATCCAACCGGCGGCCATCTTCTTCCACCGCGCGCACAAGGTGTTCGACGGAATTCCCCAAGGTAAAAAAATGACGAAACTTGATGATTTAACTTGGGATTGGATAGTATGTTTGACGGTGGTTGTGTGCATTGTAGATGAGCTCGGTTGACTCCTCTTTCGTGGATGATTCATCGTCGGACGAGGAATTTGATTTGTTTGTTCAAAACTATATTGTATTGTGCAAAACTATGTTGTATTTGTGTTGCATTTCATCTCCTGGATCTGAAGAACTATGTAATAATTTGATATTGTGGACATGAAATTTTTGTATGTTGTTTTAAAACATGTTTTATGCAATATGTGCGGCTGTATAGTGGCTGGACAGCGGCTCAACAGTAGCCGCGCGGCTGCTGGCCGGTTTTGGACCATCTATTGGAGTTGCTCTTTTGGACTATGAATTTGGATCATCTGTTGGAGTTGGCCTTTTTTCTGAGCTCCAAAACACACTTTTTGACGGTTCAAATTTTACCTCTCCGGTTTTGGACCGTCAAAATTTGTGTAAAATTTGGACCATCTATTATAGATGCTCTAACATAACATGGTACGAATCGGGGAGTCTGTTGCCCGTCTTCTCGATGGAAATTAGGGTAGCGCTGGGCGCGGTTGACCGGCGGGAAGGCCCGATCGGTCACCTTGCCAGCCGTTGGATTACAGCGTGCAGTTATTTGATTAGTTTTCTTGATATATTTTTTGATAAGGGAAGAGTCATTTGGTTACATGTCAGCTCAGCTCATCCCCTACAGAGTAAATAGCATAAAACTAATACTTTACAGGCTAGGGTTCTAAAAAACTACCGATTTTTAATTTTTCTCAGATAACTACCAAATGGGTGGTCGGCTGTTTCAAAAAACCCAAAATCTTCATTGTTAAAAAACTAAACAGGTTTATGACAGGTCGGGCCCACACCTAAACGATCCGTCTATTTGACCGTTTGTTTGACCGTTAACTGACATGTGGGTCCCCCATGTCAGTGCCTGCAAACTTTTCAAAAATGCCAGCGGGTCCCTGTAAACCTTTCAAAAACGCAATCGAGTCCCTGCAAACTTTTGAAAAAAGCAATCGGATCCCTCCCATGGCGCACTCCCGTGGCCGTGCTCCAGCAGCCGCCGTGAGGGTCGCCGGCCAGCAGCCCTCCGCCATCGCCGGCGAGGTCACCACCGACTGCCGCACTCCACCCGCCGCGCGAAGGAGATCTCGACACGCCTCGTGCCTCCGGCTGCAGCAATCCCCTGCCTCGAACTCGAGCAGAGTGGAGCTCTCGACGCCGAATGCCACGCCGCAGACGTTGTCGAAGTAGAAGCATCGGAGCACGTCCTGCAGGTCCAGGGCCACGCCGGAGCCCGCGGTGAAGTCGAAGAGCGGGAGGAGGCGCGGCCGCTCCTCCGGCCCGCCTACTTCTCTACGCCCGCCGCCCGCCGCGCGTAGACGGAGCAGCCCAATGGGGCGAGGATGAGACCCAAGCGGCGACCACCGGCGGGCGGCGACTGCAGGCGCGTCGGCGGCGGCGACTCCAGGCGTCACCGTGGCGGCGCGGCGGCGCGACGACGACCGCGGGCAGACCCCCATGGCACGCGCGGCGACCGCGGGCGGAGCCCCATGGCGCGCGGCGACGACCGCGAGCGAAGCCCCATGGCGCGCGGTGACCGCGGGCGGAACCCCATGGAGGCGGCGCGCGGTGGCGACCACCCATGGCGGCGTGCAGCGGCGACCACGGGCGGAGCCCCATGGAGGCGCAACGGCGACCACAGGCAGAGCCCTTTGGAGGCGCGGCGGCGACAGTCCAAGGACCCGATTGCTTTTTGAAATTGATTCCAGGGACCCGATTACTTTTTAAAAATATTTGTAGGGGCTAATCTGTAAAAAATCTGTGGATGAGGCGCTAACATGTGGCCCCCACAAGTCAGTTAACAGTCAAATAAACGGTCAACCAAACAATGCGTTTAGTGGCGGGCCCGACTTGTCGTAAACATGTTTAATTTTTTAACAAAGAGGATTTGGGGTTTTTTGAAACAGCCAACCCCTGATTTGATAGTTATCAGCGAAAAAAATAAATCCGGTAGTTTTTTGGAACCCTAACCCGTAAAGTAGTAGTTTTATGCTATTTACTCTCCCCTACAGCTATGTCTTCTCTCTCACGAAAAGCCATACTACCCCCGCACGCCACGCCACTAGCTCGGCACTCAGCACACTTGCCACACAGCTAGATCACTGTCACCGCGACCTCGCAGCATCCTCCATCCCCGTGGTCATCGTGGACTGAGTCTATTCTGTCACAGCAGCAGGTGTCGCTGGTTAGCACTCGCGCGCTACCAGCTGCAACATCATGGTTGTTGTAGTTGCGGTGCCGGTTTGCGGTCACCGTGGCCGGTTGCAGCTCCTCCATCAGCCAGTTCTAGCTACCCTGGTCGCAGCATCCGGCTGGCCGTCGTTTGCCATTTCTAGCTCCGACGTGGTCGTTTGCACCTCCTCCGAAAACTGGTTCCAACTCACATCACCAACGGTCGCAGCATCTCACAGGCCGTTGTGTGCCGTTTCTAGCTCATGACATGGCCAGTTGCAGCTCCTCTATCACCCAATTCCAGTTCCCATTGCCAACAGTCGCAGCATCTCCGCCGGCCGCCATGCGTCGTTTCCAGCTCCCGACGTGGCCGGTCACAGCTCCTCTGTCGCCAACGGTCGCAGCATCCCGCAGGCCGCCATGCGTCGTTCCCCGCTTCTGATGTTGCCGGTTGTAGCTCCTCTATTGGCCGGTGCCATCTACCGTCACCACCAATCGCAGCATCCCGCAGGCCATTGTGCATTATTTTCCAGCACCCAGCACGGTCGATTCGAGCTCATGTGCCAACAGTCGCAGCATCCCATCATAGATCCCCTCTCGCCAGGGCCCCGTGCGATACTGCCCACAAAAAAAGCATGCCCTTGCTACCTGCTTCAGCACCGACACCCGAGTTTGCACCATTGCAACACTAGCAGTTGCCCCCTTTCAGTAGCGGGCAATGATTGGTGGTTCCCCCCCTACTTTTTTTCAGCAAACAACAGCACAAGGTTACACGCAAGGTTGAGCAACAAAACTGAGTAGGGGAGAAGGAGACGAGCTTGCAGTAGTGGGCGGTGGCTACCACAATGTTGGTTTCCCCTCACCCCAACTTTTTTTCCGATGTGCAATGTTGAGCAGTGGTGCGTCCGGTAGCAACCTGAGCAGAGGGGGGAAAGGGAAATTAGAGATATGGAAGGATATGGAAGAAGGGACGGGATAATGTAGACTGACCCCCCCCCCCCCCCAACACACACACAAGACATGTGGTTAAATGTGTGGATAGAGTGTCGCTTCACGAAGGCGACCAATCTCGCACTCGTCGGTCGGCCAATTAGAAACACTTCTAATGAGGTTATCTCCCACCGGGTAGGCCCACGACGACATAAAAGCCCGTTAAGGGCCAAGCCCGCATTCTTTACGGCCCAAGGCAATGTCATTAACAGGGTGATTATCAATCATTGTGGGCACCCGTAGGGAGGATTCAATCCGGAGTGGTACATTCAAATCATTATCCATTCTTATTATTTTGTTAGTGACGACGAGATCTTTGAAACTTACATTTGTTTGTGTTCATAACAATTCATGTTTACACTTTTTCTTGGTTAGTTTTCATTTTTTTCCTCAGGTTAGTAGCAGCTATCGGGATATGCTTGCAGAGGAAGGAGTATGAACCACTTATACCAGGGCCACAGAAAATTACAGTCTAAAAGATGGTCAGTATCAGCGTCTCTCTCCTCCCTTAGAGCATCTCCAATAGAAGATGGAAATTTGGAGATGTAAAACAGGAGATGTAAAATTTTACATCTCCAAAAAGTGCTTTTTGCATCTTCAAAAAAGGGCCAACTACAATAGATAATGCAAAACGGAGATGTAAAAGTGCAACTCCAATAGAAGATGCCAATGGAGATGTAAAATTGTACTTCAACTAGTACTCAGGCGGCGGCGGGGTGGCGGCGGTGTGGGGCTGCGGGAGGGGCGGTGGGGCTGTGGGCGGCGGTGCGGTGCTGTGGCGACGGGAGTAGGGGGCCACGGCGGCGGTGCGGGGATGCGGCGGCGGGGCGGGGATGCGGCCGGTGAAGCGGGCGGGGGCGGCGGCGGTGCGGGGATGCGGCCGGTGATGCGGGCGGGGCGGCGGCGACGGTGGAATCGAGCGGCGACGATGGAATTGAGTGGCCGCGGTGGAATCGAGCGACGGCGGAAAAACACTCGATTCGCGACGTGCAGCGGCGCCGGCGGTCGAAACCGGCGGCAGGGTGCCGGAGGGGCGGGAGGGCGATGGCGGCGCGAATTTGAGCGAATTCGGCCCACGGCGGAGTTGGGAGGGCGGCGGCTGGTCGCGCAAAAGTGAAATGAACAACAGTAGGGCAGTTGGCGGGCGGTTGCGTTTTTACATCTCAATATGGTGGAGATGCAAATTTGCACCGCGAGATGTTGTAGTTTACATCTCCGAAAGGAGGAGATGTAATTTTTTTTTACGTCTACATCAACGGTTGGAGAAGGATTTTTGGGTTTCGAAGATGCAAAAGTTAATTATTTTTACATCTATATCTTCTATCGAAGATGCTCTTAAAGACTGATTACTAATGCTGCTACCTGCTAGTTCAACAAGCTTACCTGCAAACGTCGCACCCAAGAGCACAAAATTGCTTTTACAACCACCCTCCACATAATTCAATTCCTGGCGTTGTTGTCCTCTGCTAGAGACAAGAGAAGCAGGGAATTTCCTTTTGACCAATGGCAGTGGACACGGTCTTGCAGCACCAACAGTGCTGGCAAACTTAAAGAAATGGTAGAGATAATTCCCAGCGATTTAACAGAAAGACAGAATTATTGCACAACATTTGAATCCCTAAACAGATGCGGTGGATTCATGACTGAAAATCAGGCACGACTTTCTGGTCGACAAACAGGACAATCTGCCTTAACTTCATCGTCAACCACAACAAAACTTAGGACCAAGAAATTAATGTATCTTTGCTAAATATTTCTAGTATTTTAGAAGACCACGGGATAATCTTCAAAATAGTAGAAGACCTCGATAAAAAAAATGCCAAGTCAATTATTAAATTAAGAAGAAATAGAGAAATGAGGCATATCAATTGGCCAAACACTGACCAAAATGACTTACTAGTAATTTTAGCAACAACCTGCACGGTAGCCACTTCAGCCCAAAAGGATACTCAAAGGAATATGAATATCATACAATCATATAATAGTCAGGGCTTCTTTATCATAACAATTTTGCTTAAAATGGAACCAGATGGAGCATTATTTCCTTCAAATGGTTAGCAGCTGTAGTGAAATGATGAAGATATTTCCTTAAAATGGTTAGCAGCTAAAGTGAAATAATGGAGATAATTCTAAACAATGAACTAGAAAGAAAGAATTATAACATAACAATCGATCATTTCAATATAGAACCAGGTGGAATGAATTTATGGAGAAGAATGAATAACAAAAAAAACTATTCATTGATAAGTTGAGTACACAGTGCAATCATTCATTCATTTTACGAGTAGTGTTCTAGTGTTCCAAGTTGGTATAACAATCAGGTGAAACTCGCAAGTGAACAAATTAAGAGGGTAAACTTTCAAATCTATTCATCAACTAAAACGAACTTCGAAGCATGAAACACACGTATATTGCTAATAGTAAGTATTTAGCATAGAGAACAACACTAGATCACCCCTCAGAAAAAAGAAGACCTAGATAAAAAGACAGAGTCAGTTCTTCAGTTCAAAAAATAGAGACACAAGGCAGGTAGACTGCCAAGTACTAGCAAGACCACTAGATAAAAGAGCAAAATAATTCTTTGGTTCAAGATAATAGAAATATCACAGACTGGTTAACACATATTTCAAACAAACACCAAAATGACTTGATAATTTTACAATCAACATGCACAGTAGTCACTTCCTTCGACATGGAAGTGTGTCAAAACAAGCATAGATTGCACGCAACCACATCAAAAGTGAGAGCTTCTTAATCATAACTTTATGTGCATCAACAAAAAGACCAGTAGTTCAAAAACTAAGACATAAGACAGGTCGACTGCCAAGTACTATCAATACCACTAGATAAAAGAGCAAAATAATTCTTCATTTCAAGATAATAGAAATATCACACAGAATAGTTAACACATATTCCAAATGCACGTCAAAATCACTTGATAATTTTAGGATCACCATGCACAGTAGTCAATTCCTTCGACATGGAAGTGTGTCAAAACAAACATATATTGCACGCAACCACATCAAAAGTGAGAGCTACTTAATCATAACTTTATGTGCATCAACGCGAACTGAAAAAACTGGGATAAATGGAGCATGCATCTCCCGGAACGACTCGGCCGTGGTGTCAAACACCATTATCATGCTGCCTGGATTCTCATATTGCCCGTACCAGTGAAGGCAGCCATGAAACGGGACAGGCACCCCAGTTAAACTATCTTCGTGCCCCACCGGCAGCCCCCCGATGATCCTCGGCGGCTGGACGGAGCCCAGTGCGAAGACGTAGCAGGCTTGATGCCCGTCGGCTGCTGGATTTTCATTTTCCAGGTACATCAGTATTCTGTACTCGCCTGTAGGGCGGTGCCGATAGATTCCCAAGGTAACGAAGCCAGTAATCATGGGCAGGCGAGCGTACTGGCGAGTCGCCGGGTTGCAAATGGAGTACCAGGGGCCAGCCGTGCCAAGCTTGTAAAGGACGAAGAGGCCGTCGCAGGAAGCGCCCAGATAGAGGGTCTGGTCGGTCCGGGCGACGGGTTGGAGCTGAGCGGCAGCGGCCCGGTGGTCGAAGACGAAGAGGCTCTCGCGGTCGGTGCCGTCGAGGAGGGGGAGGGAGGGCTGGCGGGCGTGGTGGGCGAGGAGGAAGTCGCGGGCGGAGGTGGCGCGGCAGCGGAGGAGGGCCGTGGGGGGCAGGCGCACGAGGATCTCCCAGGTGGTGATCTCGTCCGGGAGGCCGCCGTGGAGAGGCGCTGCTCTTGCTGCCGCGGCCTCCGCCATGGTCGCCGGCTTGGCTGGGTGGGAACGGAGCGTGAGTGGTGGTGGCGGCGGCGGCGGAGGGTAGGTCTGGCTCTCTCGCGGAAATATCAGGAACGCGTTTGGGCTGGCCTTGGCCCATCTCAAACAGATGGAAAATACTGACCGGCTTAAACGGGCCGGGCTTGCCTCTATTTCTGTGTAGGCGACTTGGTATCTCTGAACTTCAGTATGTGCTGAAAAAAAAATCTGGATTCAGGCTATTCTCAAACAGACAAAAAAAAAATCTGAATTTCAGCCTATTCTCAGAAAATAAAAAATAAAATCTGAATTTCAGTCGTGTTTCATATCTTATCTCGATGCGTGCATCTATTTCTGTGAGGGCGACTTGGTCCTTGCGTGCTTCACATCTGAATTTCAGCCGTGTTTCCTATCCAACTTGGCACTGGATGGACGTCCACGAGAAGCAGATGATTCTGAATGTGTTTCGTACTAAGAAGTACCCGCTCTGTATACTTTTATAATACTTTTTAGGATACTATAACGTAGAAGCAAGTTTTAGTATCAATCCTGGAAACCTGAAACAAGGTAGAAAAAGATGTGATGATTCTGAAGAAATGATCGTGGCAAATTCAAGGAATGCAAGTTAATTTGGATGCTCTAAACAAAACAGCAGGATGATGCATTCTGTTGCACATCAGCGAGACGGTGTCACGGTGAAATTAGGTGCTAAAATCTACCAAGGAAAATAATATCACAAGGTAGGCACCGGCTGTTTTGCAAACTTGGCTAATACTCCCTCCGTCCGAAAAAATTTGTCTCAAACTTGTCCGTCAAATGGATGCATCTAGCACTGACTTGATGTTAGATACATTCATTTGAGGGACAAGTTTTTTCAGACGAAAGGAGTATTACTTTACATCAGGGTTCTGGCATTAATGATTGAGTCCTGGATTCAACAAGCATCGACAGCTAAATCTGACTAACACACTAGTCCAACTAAGCAGCTAATCTGGACACAGCTGATGATGCTAGGGTGCCAATAGTTACTGCATCCAGTAAAGCAAAGGTGAACACCTTTTCCTTCTCCTACTGATTCCCACTTGATTCTGACCGAGAACTAGACCCTGAATCGGAGCTTTCTCCTCCTGATTCCCACCCAGGTTCTCTGCAGGCTCTCTGTGATGTTTTCAAAGACCAATGGAGGTAAAGCGATCTAGGGAGAATTAGCGCTGGACCAAAAGCTCGTAGCTCGCGAGCTTAATGAGCGCTCGTGTGACGATCCCGGCTTAATCGTACACTAATCATACACGCAAATGCACACGATTAAGCCTAAGGACTCACTTGAAGATATCACAACACAACTCTAAATCATAAATAAATTCATACAAGCCTTATATTACAAGTCAGGACCTCGAGGGCTCGAATACATAGCTCGATGGCATACAATTGTCAGCGGAAGCATCAGATATCTGGGTACAGATATATTACAGAAAGAGAGATAAGCCTCCACAGAGGCGGGGCAAAATAAAATACTACGATCGAAAGGCGTGGGCCTCCTGCCCTGAACCCTCCGAATCCTACTCCTGGTCGTAGGTCGGCTCCTCGTAATAGTAGTACTCTCCGGGCTGGTAGTAGTAGTGGTCATCGACGGGGACAACTGGCTCCGAGGCTCCGTCGTCTGGATGCGACAAAGGAATAAAGGGGGAAAAGAAAAATAAAGCAAACGTGAGTACTTATCCGAAGTACTCAGCAAGCAAGGATCTACACTACATATGCAACATTTTCAAAGGAGGGCCGTATATGTGGACTGGGCTGCAGAAATGCCAGAATAGAGGGGGAAAGCCTAGTCCTATCGAAGATTAGCATCTTCAGCATCTTCAACAGCCTTGCAGCATTAGAAGAGAACAGAATAACATAATGTAAAGTATAACAGTGTCATCAACCTCGGCCAGAGATTCTTCCTCGACTCCCCGCGAGAAAGCAATCCCAGAGCCGTACTATCCAGTTCTCATCTCAAGTTCTAGTTGTACCGATCGGGATACAACTCCGAGTGTCCGTTACCGTAGGACAGGCTATCGATAGAAGTTTCTTCCCTGCAGGGGTGCACCAAGTTACCCACCACGTTCGCTTAACTCCGGTCGGACACACTTTTCTGGGTCATGACCGGCCTCGGCTAAGCAACACGCCGCAACCCGACCTGGGCTCTAAAGAGAGGTCAGCACGCCGGACTAACCTATGCCCCCAGGGGTCTTGGGCCTTCGCCCTGGGAACCCTGCACGTTGCGAGGACGTTTCGGAAGCAGACCTAGCAACCCCTTATACAAGCGCAGTTGTGTTCCCAGTCCAATCCAAAACGGGCCGCTCCTCGCTGACGTCAATAGAGCTTCGGCTGATGTATACGACGCAGAATGCCCATACTATGCCCACGTGATGGTTAGTGCTATCAGGCCAGAGGCCCCTCGGATCAAATATCCAAACCGTTTAGTGGTTTAGGAGCGCGCGGAAACGAGTAGAGACTCACGATCGATGTGACCCCGTCGCCCCGTCTCGAGGACTTGCGGCAAGGGCTAAGAATGCCCGGCCACGCCTCGTAGTTATCTCGCGGGCACCTCTCAGGTCAACCCGACTCCACATCACTTCGCATTCATGCTCGCGCGGGTACCCCTCAGGGCCGACCCCTTCTTTAGTGTCATGTTTTAGTATAAGTCACAGTAACAACAGTAACCGTGTGTCTAACACCAAGGGAACCATGAGGAATCACCCTCGATGGAGTCCCACCTGATGTTCTCGTCAAGGTGAACGAATGAGGTATCACCCTCGAGGTCCACACTTGAACAGTTGCACGACGATGTCGTTATCAGGGGTGATGTAGGAGGAATCATCCTCGCTTACCACGACCGAATAACTAACCTACAAGGTTATCATCAGAAGTGCTGACGAGGTATCACCCTCGGCACTCGATAGTAACCCAGTAGTGTCGCGCAATTTAAGGGGGAAGTGACGTGCGGTGTCAGGGTCTGATCTTCGATCCCGTTGCTCGGGTCTTCTGAGAGTCCAGCGGGGCAGTCGGGACAAGTGGGTCTCTGATAAGGCTCTACCCATCCTATACTAAACAGTTTAGGAGAACAGGCAGGTATCAAAAGTAGGCTACAATAAAACAGGCTATGCAGCAGATATAGGACAACAGTAGCAGCAGTACTTCTAATGCAAGCATAAGAGAGAAGAGAGTGGGCGATATCGGAATGCTCAAAATGGGGTGCTTGCCTGTCTGCTCGACGACAAGGGCAGGGTCGTCGGGGACGTAGTCGTACTCCGGAGCGGCGTCTGCCTCAGGAGCTACGGCAACGTCGGGGTCTACCGAAAGATAAGAGGGGGAAGAAACAAGTAAATATAATGCAAACAGATGCAACACAGTGCGTGCTATGCTATGATGCAGTGCAGGGTTGCCTGAAGTATGTCTAAGTCATTTTAGTTATCAGAAGATTAAGGTGGAATTTATTTACCGGTGTTTAGGCACTATTCATCTATCAGATACGGGTTCGGAGTTACGAGTTCTCCTATGTAGGGGGTTCCGATATGGAAACAGACGGCACGATCAAACTCTTCTCGTCGTTCTGAGCAACTTTCATGTTTTAAGTTTTTCGATCTGAGCTACGGTTTAAAAGTTATTAATTTTTGAAGTTTTAAATCAATTTCTGAAATTAAACTAAATTCGAAAATAACAGGAAAGAGCCAGGTGCACCCGGTGCAGTGCACCAGAGTGACTGACCAGTGGGTCCAGTCATCTGCTGACTCAGCAATTGACTGGTCCACGGTTGACCAGTCAACAGGTCCGGTGGGGCCCGCGTGTCAGCGTCTCAGAGTAAACTAACAATTTATTTCTTTTTAACTAACTGGTTTAATTAAACAGCGGGTCCCACTATCATTGGACTAGAGGGTGGTTAGGGGGCGTCATTAGCAGCTAATGACGGGCCACGTCAGCCCACCGGCTGTAGGGTAACGCAGTAGAAAACAAAAATTTTCCGACCGACGCACCAGCCCAGGACCACTATGGAGACTGCATACAAGGTTTGATCATTTTCGTTACCGACTCGTAGCGCAGCGGAAGTAGAGTCGATGACGATCGGCGGTGCAGATCCCCGCAGCTAGGATTTACAACCTCCCAACCGCGAGGATGTATACCCTCATCCGCGCCCCGGACAGCCCTCCGGGAGGCGGTCGAATAGTCCCCCGGACGGTGTCGCGGACAGCCCTTCGGGAGGACCTTCGAAACTCGGACGGTCACTCGGACAGCCCTTCGGGAGGACTCACAGAACTCGGACCGTCACTTGGACAGCCCTTCGGGAGGCACTCACGAACAGCCCCTCGGGCACTAAGATCGAAACTACGACCTCTCTACAGAGTTGCACACATACGGTGTCATCTATCCGGCAGAGCTTCGCCGTCCAGAACTAGTTCCCACCGGAACCTAGACAGCCTTTCGGCTCTACGAAACTATTTCGCGGGGAGGGAGAGAGAAGCCAGATCATTGCAATGGCACTTGTATGTGAGAAGGGATGGAGTTGTGGGCAGCCCACTCTCCTCTATTTATAGGAAAGCCAAGGGGTAAAGTTGGCATTCACAAATACCAAAAGTACCCCCACTTTATGTCATTTACATAAAGAATAAAGCAAAAAGGAGTGCCATGTGGAGCTCCATGGAGCTCCACCCTCCATGGCTGGCCACCCCTTGGGGGGGGCCCTAAGGGGGCTTCCTTAGTGCCTAAGGCTTCTAGAAGCCTTTTGGGAAATTTCCCAAAAGGTGCTTTCCATAAAATTCCCAAAAAGCACTTTCACTATTCACGACGACATTTTTCAGCGTCCGTTCGAACTGAAAATATTTATGTGGGCTTAGAACATTTCTAGTACCCACTAAAATAATTTTCAACGCGTTCTGGAACAATTCCAGTTTAGTGATTTCATCTGCGAAAAGCATCTGAAGCGGTTCCGGCAACCCCGGAACATTTCCGGTTTTTCTTCCAGAAAATTCCCAGAAGTTTCCAGAATGATTCTGGCATCCTCCAAGAATTATCAGGCATGTGCCGAAACCATTTTGACTTAATGGTATCCCTTGAAACAACTTTTCAGTTTCACCGGAACTCATCTGGTGACCTCTCTTTGCGGAACTTTTCCGTTGTACGAAACTTTTCGGTGTCCGAAACTTTTTCGGTGATTTTCTCTCAGACTCCCTGTCTAGTATTCAGCAGATAGATGACCCTTAAGCGTGTGACCCTATAGGTTCGGTGAAGTATAGACATGACATGGAAACCCCTTCCGATCAATGATCAACATCGGAGCCGTGGACACCCATATTGACCCCTATACCCACACGAATGAATATTCGAGTGAACCTCTAGTTGCCGTGTGCTATTCCTGTTGCTTCGCGATATGTTACAAATACCCTAGGTGAGACATGTTGGCATTCCCGTGGATCAACAACTTGTCCACTATGCTAGTCACCTCGTTACCGGTATTGTTCTCTTTTCTCGTTACCGTGTTCCGGCATCCCCGTGATCAAATCACAAAGTGTCTGGCCAGATGATGATGGATACCGTAACACCGAGAGGGCCCAGAGATATCTCTCCATCGTCGGAGGAGCAAATCCCAATCTTGAGCTATCAAGTTACTTGACATACTTTCCCATGAACCCGTAAGCCGCCGTAATAGCCTTCCAGTTACGGATGACGTTTAACAAACCCCAAAGTTCATGAATCAAGCATGAAGAAACTCGATACTCTCATGGTCTGAGGAATTATGCAAACGTTAACCATCTCTGTGTTATTAACCATAAACTTATGACGAATGTATCTCATAGCATAACATCAATTCAGGTCGATTCAACACAAATGTTCTGCTAACATTGTGCCCTCAAAGTTGCTGGCATAGACATGCCCATGATTGGGAAAACATAATCATCATGCAACACTTGAGCCAGTCTTAGAGGCACGACTAGGAATACATTTTACCGTTTATTATTCCACACGTGCACATGGGTTTTCCCCAGAGCCTTTATGGATATACGGGCTCGGGAACCACAGCAGTTATAGCATGGAACATAAACATAATAATGAACAGGGAGATAATAAATAACATTTATTATTGCCTCTAGGGCATATCTCCTACAGACTCCCACTTGCACTTGAGTCAATAATCTAGTTAATGCTAATGCACTTTACACCTGTGGCACACCGGTGTAAATATGCTTCGCTTGTGGTATAGCCTGATGTCCAACGGATCTGACGACTTCAGCTCCGTGTGTATCTTTGCATATCCTCGCGTTTTCACGCTTTCACAAAATTCATATTTTGTGTGGACTTGGCTTTGTATGTATGTGAATCACAGGTCGAACCTGGATTCCTCAGACTGAGTTATGGAGCAACTACTTGCAGTAGTGTCCCATTGACAAAAGCCATCTTGGAACCATACTAAGTTCATGAATGAACTATATGATTCAACATCTTCTTTGTCGCTTTAAAAGAGGCAACATACTTCGCCTCTGTTATAGAATTCGCCACAGTAACTTGTTTGGAACATTTTCCAACTAACTATGCCACCACATTGTTGTTTACACAAAAACCCTCAATTTAAATCGAAAATCGCATGGAGAAAAGATGAAGACTGTATCGATGTAACCTTTTACAACGAACTCTTCATGATTTCCGGTTGCGAGAAAACATGTCATCAGTGCTACTATAGTACTCAATGACCCTTTTTCACTGTTGTCCCATGATCAGTACTTTTGATCACTTTGGTATCTATACTCGCAACATCTTTGGAGTATTGGACATATCTGGTTGTTTTACATACCATGGAATACATGATTAATCCAAACACGAAGGTGTGTGGAATCTCCATCATGTATTTTGCTCATCAGTGTTTTTGGGACACCGAGTCTTGCAAAAACTCTTTCCATGTGACTTCGGCAAGAATCACTCCTTGGCGTTTTAAATGCTAAAAAGTTTTAGCATCTTGTCAATATATATTTATTGCTTAGCCCCATTAGGTAAATCTATCTCCATAGATCATCATGCCTAATATTAAGGCTATTTAGCCCAAGCACTTCATCGAAAAACTATTTTCAAATGAAGTCCTAATTCGTGTCAAGAAATTTATTTCCAATTAACAATGTGTCAAGCACACAAAGTTTTTAGAAAATATTATTATGCTCCCACTTACTTTCTTGAATTACAAGCATATTCGTTACCCATTGATGAAGTCAAACTCCTTTGACCATTTCATCAAAACACGAAGATTCCAACTCCACTTTGCTCTCTTCTGTCCATCGCTGGAACTCTGAAGTTTGCATACTTACTAGCATCCTTTGGACTGACAAAATACCTTGGACTGTAACACATGCAAGTCCTTGGTTTCATTTCCATCAGATGGAAATCCTATTGTCATCCATGTTTCATATCTCATGATTGAAATATGTATTAATTGCTAGTTCAACCCGAACTGACTTTAAGCATCGCTACGATGAAACAACCTCATCGTAGTCAACTCCTTGAACTTGTTATTTCAACAAGTCGAGCTTTATGGATAAAACATTTTTATCCGTATTAGTTTTAAGTTCCATAAATATTCGTTAGACTCTAAGTCTTCCGAAAGGTGTATCAAGGTTTTAATCTTGAATCACTTATATGGAAACTATCTCGGATTGTATTGGCATTTAGCCAATTCCGGAGTCAGGGCCCATCAACGCTTCCTTGTGTATCGTAGGTATACTGTTGTCTAACAACAATATCTCGTTGCGCACCTGAGAGGTTTTGCACGAGCCTTGCCTACGTGGTTCAGCTGCAAGTTCGACCGAAGTCCATATATTTTATTGTAGAGACTTCCGTATCAGTCGCAGTAGGAAACTCTGGAATTACTTCCAAGGTCTCTTTCCTTTGATCTGATGACGAAGATACTGTTTATCTCGTCGAGTTGCACTATTCTCCCACTCACCTTTTTGAAAGAACCATTTTCTTCAAAAAGCATACCGTCCTTTGTGGCAAACCTATTTGCCTTGGAATAGTGAGGGAGGAATACCCAATTGCTTGGGATAACCTACAAAGTAGCACTTGTCTGATTTGGAATAGGTTTGTAACCTTTTACACAAGCCCCATATTCCAAATGTTAAGAAAAGATATAACATGGTTGGGCGTACCATACCATGGCGTCATTTCAACAGACCCGATGGCGCTCTTTTCAGTGTAAAAGCCGCAGTCTCTAAAGCATCACTTTAAAAGGGATAATGGCAAATTTATTTATGTCATCTTTGATCTTACCATGTCTTGAATGGTTCGATTACATCTTCACGGACTTTCCACTTGCAGTGGTGTTCCGGGAGGTGCAAGTTTTGAAACCCCTTTCACAACTCATCAGACATTCGCTAAACTTGTAACTCAAATATTCCTTTCTGCAATCGAATTGTAGAAACATAATTTTCTTGTTACAATAACTTCTACTTCATTTTTGAAAACCTTTCGAATGATTTCAAAATATCCAGACTTACGTCTCATCAAGTAAATATCCATATATCTACTTGAGTCATTTCTGAAGATAGATAATTCCACTACTTGCAACATTTATCGGACTACACACATCAAATGTATGATCACCAATAAGTTTGTTATTCGTTCCTTATGGCCTGTGAACGGTATTTCAGTCACTTCACTTTTCGGAGAAAATTTGCAAGTGTCAGATGATTCAAAATCAAACGACTTCAAAATCCATCATAATGGAATTTTCCATGCGGATTTCTCCAATGTGACCAAATGTAGTGTCACACTTGTGTGGTATTCTTTTAGTCTTGCGACATTTAGCGTCAGTGTTATGGATGTATCATATTACCATCAATATTCATAACATACATCCCATCTTGGATGGAAGCATGGCCCTTCATGTTATTCATAATACTGAACAACAATTGTTGTTTTTATGAACAACTCTTTTGCAACAAACATTGTGCAATGGGCTAGAGTGTATGAAACTCTAAAATGAATTATGAAAGTAAACCCAGAGGTAATGTATTAATATCAATATTCATAACATATGTCTCATTCATAATGAAAGTATGGCCCTTATGTTATTCATAACACCGAACATCAAAAGTTCTCTTATGAACAACCTTCTTGCAAGATACCTTATGCAAAGGGCTAGAGTGTGAAACTCTAAAATGAATTATGAAAGTAAATACATAGGTAATACACCGATGGAAGATATAGTAACTATTACTATGTTTCCAGCGTGTATCAAAACCTCATTGCTGGCTAGTCTTTCAGGCCATAGTAGTTCTTACGTCGAGTTGCAACAGAATGCTATCGAGCGAGTATCTTTGTGATTTAACTCACAATACCCAAGAATCAGTGATTAACAATTTAATCATAATTCCCAAGGACTATATCTTTGACCAGCCTTCTATACATCAAAAACTTGTATGACATTCATACATGAGCTGGATATTCCAGTCTTCTTTCTTTCTGCCTTTATACTTCTAATAGTTTAACTTTTAGTATTTCTCCTACTCTCAGAAGAAGCACCCAACTTAAGAGTGGTGTTAGCCCCGGACTTCCTAGGCGTGAAAGTTTCACTAACACCCTTTGGACACTTCCTTTCTCTTTAAGTTGTTGTTTTATTCACCTTTCATCATATGACAGGCGTTCTCCTGGACCCCTTTCCTATCAGTCTAATGCATAGTAAACTCCTTTACTAATAGTTTGCAAACAAACATTGCTTTGGATATCTCATATCTTTTAGCCTTTGTCTGTCTCTGAAAATGATTTTCAGATTCCATGAATATCACATAACTATCCAAACTTTCGAAGTTTGGGTCTTATGGAAGCAAACATATTGCACGTGGCTGAAACGGAATTCTAGCTTTTGGATCGAAGGACGAGAGTCACATGATCCATAGCATAAGCGAGAGAATACCAAAGTATGCGATTGGACAAAGTCCTTCTCGGCACTCTTGAGGACAATCCTCACATTATGTTACCAACCGTAAAGATTTAACCAGATATTTAACAGCTATTCAAATTTAATAGGGAAGGTGGAATCGCGAGCCATTATTCTACAACTATTATGCAAATAACACTTAGACAGTGTTCAAAATTAATTGCACTGAGAATTAAAAGAATTAATTCTACAGTGCGCTCCCACTCAAATCAATATCTCTCATAATTGATTGTGAGTGATTCAAGATCCGCATTTCAATTCCACGCCATTGATGTGGACATCACTGATGACGAGAATTTCAATCGGTGGGCAAACATGCCGATCACATCTCTATGTGACTCCTGTTCATCTTTCGATGGGCGTGTTCCGAGCTCAGGACGATCAAGCCAGAACGTCAAGACAACCAAGTGATCTCGCTGTGAGGTCTGACCTCACCCGCCTCACACTTCCCAAATCGTTTGTACCCATGTGGACATGGCGCACCCCGAAAAGTTAGGTGCCGTGACGGTGCTACACTTGGGAGAACACTAACTACTTGATATTTTTGTGAGAGATCACCCTAATAAAAGCGACTACCGCGCAATCAAGAAGGGTGCATCATAAGGGATAAACATCTCAGGCAATTCATAATAGCATGATATGGTATAGCCCTTTCTGACGGAGAAGTCTTTCATTTCTTCGTCTTCGAAATTCGCGTCGGTGTTCACCTTCGCGAAGATTGCCACCACCTTGTCGATGCACCAGATAATATTGCTATCTCTATAGCTAATAAAATAATGCATTACACAAGGTTGACACGCAGGTCATTTAAAGTGCAATCATATGGCTCCAGCCATCATGCCAAATCATGACACGCAGGTCATGTTAATCAATTTACATCATATAGACATCTCATACATAATCAAATTATTACGAGCACTGCTATACCACATCATATGCACATGCAAACCCTCCTGCAAAACCAAGTTAGACGTCTCTAATCGGTTCATGCAAAAACTTGTTTTACGTGGCTTCTAAGGTTTCGAAACAAACCGAAGCTACCAACGTCCATCATCAAGTATGATAATCCAAGTCGCTAGATTAACAATGCGGGGTGTATGAAGCACGAGATAATAAAATCTCGAACCCCATACTAAACTTCATCATACGCATGACCCCCGTGCAGATCATATCTGCATTGCCCTTTCGTCTGCGAAATTTCATCTTTCTTTTTAACTACGGTGGAATTCAATGAACTGTTAGCACTTCGTTGATCAATCAGGATCGCGGATTGCCAGAACCTTGAAACTCCACCATACTGTTATCAAGATCAGAAATATGCAAATTCCAGGGAAGCAACAAGAACATCGGGTAACAGATTTCATCTGCTACCCGCACAATAATTTTCAGTAATAGAACTCATCTACTACCTAATTATATTGTGCAACACCCATACATCACTATGCATTCTAGATCGCAACCTGCATCTACGCATAGCACGGCTCATGATGCCACTGTAGGGTAACGCAGCAGAAAACAAAAAATTTCCGACCGACGCACCAGCCCAGGACCACTATGGAGACTGCATACAAGGTTTGATCATTTTCGTTACCGACTCGTAGCGCAGCGGAAGTAGAGTCGATGACGATCGGCGGTGCAGATCCCCGCAGCTAGGATTTACAACCTCCCAACCGCGAGGATGTATACCCTCATCCGCGCCCCGGACAGCCCTCCGGGAGGCGGTCGAATAGTCCCCCGGACGGTGTCGCGGACAGCCCTTCGGGAGGACCTTCGAAACTCGGACGGTCACTCGGACAGCCCTTCGGGAGGACTCACAGAACTCGGACCGTCACTTGGACAGCCCTTCGGGAGGCACTCACGAACAGCCCCTCGGGCACTAAGATCGAAACTACGACCTCTCTACAGAGTTGCACACATACGGTGTCATCTATCCGGCAGAGCTTCGCCGTCCAGAACTAGTTCCCACCGGAACCTAGACAGCCTTTCGGCTCTACGAAACTATTTCGCGGGGAGGGAGAGAGAAGCCAGATCATTGCAATGGCACTTGTATGTGAGAAGGGATGGAGTTGTGGGCAGCCCACTCTCCTCTATTTATAGGAAAGCCAAGGGGTAAAGTTGGCATTCACAAATACAAAAAGTACCCCCACTTTATGTCATTTACATAAAGAATAAAGCAAAAAGGAGTGCCATGTGGAGCTCCATGGAGCTCCACCCTCCATGGCTGGCCACCCCTTGGGGGGGGGGGGGCCCTAAGGGGGCTTCCTTAGTGCCTAAGGCTTCTAGAAGCCTTTTGGGAAATTTCCCAAAAGGTGCTTTCCATAAAATTCCCAAAAAGCACTTTCACTATTCACGACGACATTTTTCAGCGTCCGTTCGAACTGAAAATATTTATGTGGGCTTAGAACATTTCTAGTACCCACTAAAATAATTTTCAACGCGTTCTGGAACAATTCCAGTTTAGTGATTTCATCTGCGAAAAGCATCTGAAGCGGTTCCGGCAACCCCGGAACATTTCCGGTTTTTCTTCCAGAAAATTCCCAGAAGTTTCCAGAATGATTCTGGCATCCTCCAAGAATTATCAGGCATGTGCCGAAACCATTTTGACTTAATGGTATCCCCTGAAACAACTTTTCAGCTTCACCGGAACTCATCTGGTGACCTCTCTCTGCGGAACTTTTCCGTTGTACGAAACTTTTCGGTGTCCGAAACTTTTTCGGTGATTTTCTCTCAGACTCCCTGTCTAGTATTCAGCAGATAGATGACCCTTAAGCGTGTGACCCTATAGGTTCGGTGAAGTATAGACATGACACGGAAACCCCTTCCGATCAATGATCAACATCGGAGCCGTGGACACCCATATTGACCCCTATACCCACACGAATGAATATTCGAGTGAACCTCCAGTTGCCGTGTGCTATTCCTGTTGCTTCGCGATATTTTACAAATACCCTAGGTGAGACATGTTGGCATTCCCGTGGATCAACAACTTGTCCACTATGCTAGTCACCTCGTTACCGGTATTGTTCTCTTTTCTCGTTACCGTGTTCCGGCATCCCCGTGATCAAATCACAAAGTGTCTGGCCAGACGATGATGGATACCGTAACACCGAGAGGGCCCAGAGATATCTCTCCATCGTCGGAGGAGCAAATCCCAATCTTGAGCTATCAAGTTACTTGACATACTTTCCCATGAACCCGTAAGCCGCCGTAATAGCCATCCAGTTACGGATGACGTTTAACAAACCCCAAAGTTCATGAATCAAGCATGAAGAAACTCGATACTCTCATGGTCTGAGGAATTATGCAAACGTTAACCATCTCTGTGTTATTAACCATAAACTTATGACGAATGTATCTCATAGCATAACATCAATTCAGGTCGATTCAACACAAATGTTCTGCTAACATTGTGCCCTCAAAGTTGCTGGCATAGACATGCCCATGATTGGGAAAACATAATCATCATGCAACACTTGAGCCAGTCTTAGAGGCACGACTTGGAATACATTTTACCGTTTATTATTCCACATGTGCACATGGGTTTTCCCCAGAGCCTTTATGGATATACGGGCTCGGGAACCACAGCAGTTATAGCATGGAACATAAACATAATAATGAACAGGGAGATAATAAATAACATTTATTATTGCCTCTAGGGCATATCTCCTACACCGGCGACATGTCGCCGGCGACCATCGTACGCGGCGGCGCATCTCGGGAGGGCGTCGGATTCGCGCCTCCGACGTCCATTCGACACGGGGAAAGGCGGGATCGAACGCGGGCAGAGCCGCGCGTCGATCCGCGGTGCTGGTTCGAGCGGGGAAGGCCGGAGTTGGTCGGAGTAGCTATGGCGGACGGCGGCGGACTCGGACGAGCTTGGTGACGAGGCTACGGGGAGACGCGCGAAGACCATCAGAAGATAGCCCGCGCTCGTCCGCATCTAGGGAAGGCAACAGCAGGGCACGGGGTGGCCTGAGCTCACCGGAGATGAGCTCGCAGCGACGGCCGAGGTTTCGGCAATGGCGACGGCGGCGCGCACAGCTAGCCAGAAGGAAAATGGTGCTCGGTGAGGAAGACGGAGGGGGTGGTGCTCACCTAGCAGGCACATGGAGGCCTCTCGAGTGATCAGGAGCGCAGAGACGACGCGAATCGGCGGCGATGCAGGGGCGACTTCCGGTGAGGGGAGAAACGGCGATGGCGTCGGGTTGGGGGCGCTCCGGCTCGGTCCGAGGCTCAGGGAAGATGCGGAAGCCAGCGGCGGTGCTCCTGGTTGCTCTGGCTCGTCACGGGAGGGCCGGTGGCCGCGGCGAAGGGGCGAGTTGCGGCGGCGACCGCGTCGGGGTGGCTCTGACTTGAGCAGAGGGAGTGAGGGGAGAAGAAAGAGTGGCGGCTAGGGTTCCGGGGAAGGGAAAAGGAGCTCGAGGGAGTACTTAACGATGTCGCGGAGCCGCTCGATGGCCGGTAGCGAGGCAGGCGCCGCCGTGTCGGCGTCCGCGTGCGACAGCTCGGAAGGAGGGAGATGTCCGGCTGGTGGGCTGGCTCGGGTGGACTGGGCCAGTCACTGTAGTCGCAGCCCAGATGCCAGGTGAGTTTCTGATCCTTTCTCATTTTCTGTTTTTCTCTTTTATTCATTAATAGAGGTAGGAAATGATTTTTGTGGGCCACCTAACATTGTTGAAAAATGTGGGACTAAGCCCCAATATTTCCTGGTGATATTTGGCACTGCCAGCAAAAGTTTGAAGGCCAAAGAAATAGGTTGAATATTTTTAGAAATTGAAAAGGACTGATTAAGTGCTGCTGGACTACTGTCAAAATATCCAGGGGCATTTTGGGAATTCCAAAAATATTGGTTTTAATTTTATAATGGCCTTAAGAATATTTGCAACAGGATGAACTATTTTAATTGCATGACAAAAGAAATAAATATTTGACTTGCACTTTGAATTTGAATTGAGTTGGATTATTTCCTAGTTGCGATTTATTTAGATTGATCATGATGACATGGCAAGTTAAGTAGCTTAACTAGGATGAGGTAACCTGGGGATGTTACAAATCTCCTCCACTACAAGAAATCTCGTCCTGATATTTAAGTGGGGAAATAAGCAGTGACTTCGGAAGAACTGACCCTTATAGGGTTAATTATCTGATGAACAATTCAGGGAATGTGGTAGAAGTAGCTCTCGTGTTGATACTTAAGAGAACACCGAGAGCAAGTATGAAAGTACAATAAGAAGTTTCAAGCGAATGGACTTCCGATCGATACCTGAACAGAGGGTGAGAAGAGGGTTCAGAGCATCGGGGATAGATCATCTGTCGGAGTGTGACTCGTGATAACACACAAAGTCATAAGCAAAGAATATTTCGGAATCAAGGTTGTATAGGAGAGTCAGGTTCCGATCCTGTGGAACTGTGGGGGGGGGGGGGGGGTGTCGATTATAAGTAGGGTGAACGGTGACATCTAACCGGTCACAACAAAGAGACATGTCAGAGGGAAGTCTGTCAGTTATGTCGGTAACAACGTCGGTACCAAGGGCGAGGGACGAAGAGAACCATTTTCCTGCTCGTTGAACGAGGCGGACCAATAGGCAAAGTTCTCATCCATCGGTGGTTACCGGAATGTCATCAACAATAGTAACAGGGTCTTACTGACGGAGTTGTAGACCGAGGTGTTTTATAAGCAGGGAATTATTTCTTCTTATATCATATAGACCACAAGAAAGGTTAAACAAAACAATTAAAAGGAAAAAATGATTAAGTGATTATTCAAATTAACCAATGAGGAGGGAAATGTGTTTGCACACAAAATTTGGGAGTATATCCTGCTCAAGGAAAAGCGGAGCATGATATACACGATGGGACAGCAAGTTCAAAAGCATTTAGGTAAAGGGGGCGAGGGAAGAATCATGATATTACCCATGCAACGGTGTTTGGATAATTGATGAAGAGACATGCAGCATTGCGTTTTCACTGTTCTCAATGACATTCGGATTACCATAGTCATGCTTCGAGGTAGCGATAACATGGTGTTTCAAGTAAGGGTTGGATCGAGAGATCACAAGAGATACAAAGGAACACTTCCAAGATCAACTCAGAATGTAAGGATTAACCAAACACAACCAGGTCTGTGTTGGCAGGAATACAAGGATGTCATCGATGATATCACAAATTATCGAGGGGCAGAGATGGTATTTCTAGTCAAGAATTCATTTGATATCCTAAAAGAGTTCGGAATGTTGATGATGATCATGACACATTTGTCGAGGGGTTCTAAGAAGAGGGAATCAATCAGCAAGATGATCAAAGTAGCTGGAATGAAGTTCGAGGCCAATGAAACCACGGATAAGACTCAAGCTCGAAATCAAGCTTGTTGTTCGGGATGAAAAGATAGGATGCGAAAGATCGACGCAAGCTTTGCTCATCGTCAAAGATTGTGCTCCGGGAAGAAGGGCCAGGTAGCACAGTTAAAAGCTGGCACGATAAAGATAGCCGATCAGGCTAGGAATGATGAGATGGGGTATTAAACTTCCCAGTAACAAGTACTAGGGGTAATACCGGAAGGTAAATCGGAGTAGAGGTTGGACGGGGGAAATGATTTGCAGAGGATAAGTATTTTATCTTATCCGGGAAATGGAATCAAGGAGGAAATATGGTCGGAGCCACGATTGCAAAGGATCAATTCGTAGATTCAAGATGAACTTGTACCAAGGAAATAATTATTTTTACGAGCAGCTTCCATGATAAGTTCTACATCGGGTCCATGGGCATGAACACAAAGGTTCAAGGTCGACTCCCACTTCTTCAATGAACAACTTCTCATTCACTGCTCTTTGTTAAGAAGGTTTAGAGTTTGTATGTTTAAGTGGTGGAACAACAGAAGGTATGGCACATGAAGCCTTGTGGGTTCTCACAGCTAGCGAAGGCATAGACTCAACCCATAGGGGCATTTTACGGATCTATACCCCACGCTTATAGAAGCAACAAACAACATTTCATAATTGAATATGGACAAAAAGAATTACATGATACCGCATTGCCGAAGGCAATTGCAACAGGGAAAGAATTCTCACAGATAGAAGATGAAGGACATTGTCGGATAATAATCCAACAAAAGAGCAGGTGGTCAGCAAAGGATCTGACGTGAGTAGCGGTACTTAACCAGAAGAAGAAAGAATGTGACGACATCAGATTATAGAAACATCGGAACAATCCGACGTTTAAGTACAAAGGAGTTATGGTTCAGAAACGAAGGATCAGAAGCAAAAGCTTTGTCCAAATATGAGTAGGTTGAATAGAACTAGATGAACAACTTTAGCGTTCCGTTTTGCAGAGATCTCCAAACATGGTTACGTGACATGTCCTGGTCAGTAGTCAGTCCCAGGTCAATATGGAGAAGGAATGCACTACCTCTCCGTGCCATGCAAACTGGGCGGATCTACAGTCGGCAAGAAGCAGAGAATGCTTCAGTGCCAAAGGCAATGTCATCGGGGAAGGAACCGATAAGGTTCTTAGAATAGGGAAGAATCGGTCGAATAAGGGTCCGCAAAAGGAATCAAGTGATCCGTGAGAACTAACGGGTAAAGTTTTAACAACTAGTCCCACCTAAGAGTCCTCCTGAGGAAGGACGAGGGCAAGCACATCGAATTAAGGAAGCACTTGAACAACCCAAGTATAAAATTCAGAGGGTTCATGATTTCCAAGGCCAGGAGTGACAATTAGTTCACCTGGGCAGAGGGACGAGTGATTTGTACATGCTTAGTTGGACAATCAATCAATACTGGATTGATCGAGAACCAGCTCATGTTCGAAATGGTGATTGAGCCGGAAGGAAAATTTCTAAGAATCGACGGATGATAGGGACTATTCTCATTCATATTGAATCCAATAATTCGGAACGTCAATGACAAAGAATGCTAATGGATATTGCGAGACATATGGATTTAACCATAATGTAGACAGACAAGACCTTCGGGAGCACTAGGCTGCAGAGGATCTTCAGAAGATCGAGTTGCATTTCAAAGAATTTTGTGAGGCATATGAACAACTGGGGATGAACGAATCCCCGATAAGTGTGAGGGATTATTCGCAGTGCGAAAGAAGCTGCACGGCAGTAGGTTCAAATGATTCTCAGGTCAACGGAGTGTTTCCCGGGATATCTGGTAATAACTAGAGCAATTGGGGAAGAGGGTGCAACGAAAAGGATGTTATCCACGGAGATTTAACAGTGGTCAGGAATTGCAAAGATAGTGGGCACAAGGGTCTTGGGAACTTCGAGGAGTATCTTCGGAGTCTTCTGATGAAGCAGGCGACCATCTGTGGTGAAGGGGCTCTCCGGGAGGAAGGGGTTACGAGATCCTAATGCCAGAGTTAGCAAAATCATTTAACCCGAATAGAAGAGAGATCAGAGTCCCAGAGTATAGATGATGAATAAAAGATCCTAATACCACCCAGTTGGCGACGTGGGCCCGTAAGCCACACAACCAAGTTAGTAAAATAGTTTTGGACCACTAGACTCAACTTCGGCCAAGGAGTTGGAAAGGGGGGTTCCTAGAGGCAGTCGGCTCTGATACCAACCTGTGACGACCCCGGCTTAATCGTGCACTAATCATACACGCAAATGCACACGATTAAGCCTAAGGACTCACTTGAAGATATCACAACACAACTCTAAATCATAAATAAATTCATACAAGCCTTATATTACAAGCTAGAGCCTCGAGGGCTCGAATACATAGCTCGATGGCATACAAGTGTCAGCGGAAGCATTAGATATCTGGGTACAGATATATTACAGAAAGAGAGATAAGCCTCCACAGAGGCGGGGCAAAATAAAATACTACGATCGAAAGGCGTGGGCCTCCTGCCCTGGACCCTCCGAATCCTACTCCTGGTCGTAGGTCGGCTCCTCGTAATAGTAGTACTCTCCGGGCTGGTAGTAGTAGTGGTCGTCGACAAGGACAACTGGCTCCGGGGCTCCGGCGTCTGGATGCGACAAAGGAATAAAGGGGGAAAAGGGAAAATAAAGCAAACATGAGTACTCATCCGAAGTACTCAGCAAGCAAGGATCTACACTACATATGCAACATTTTCAAAGGAGGGCTGTATATATGGACTGGGCTGCAGAAATGCCAGAATAGAGGGGGAAAGCCTAGTCCTATCGAAGACTAGCATCTTCAGCATCTTCAACAGCCTTGCAGTATTAGAAGAGAACAGAATAACATAATGTAAAGTATAACAGTGTCATCAACCTCGGCCAGAGATTCTTCCTCGACTCCCCGCGAGAAAGCAATCCCAGAGCCGTACTATCCAGTTCTCATCTCAAGTTCTAGTTGTACCGATCGGGATACAACTCCGAGTGTCCGTTACCGTAGGACAGGCTATCAATAGAAGTTTCTTCCCTGCAGGGGTGCACCAAGTTACCCACCACGCTCGCTTAACTCCGGCCGGACACACTTTTCTGGGTCATGACCGGCCTCGGCTAAGCAACACGCCGCAACCCGACCTGGGCTCTAAAGAGAGGTCAGCATGCCGGACTAACCTATGCCCCCAGGGGTCTTGGGCCTTCGCCCTGGGAACCCTGCACGTTGCGAGGATGTTTCGGAAGCAGACCTAGCAACCCCTTATACAAGCGCAGTTGCGTTCCCAGTCCAATTCAAAACGGGCCGCTCCTCGCTGACGTCAATAGAGCTTCGGCTGATGTATACGAAGCAGAACGCCCATACTATGCCCACGTGATGGTTAGTGCTATCAGGCCAAGGGCCCCTCGAATCAAATATCCAAACCGTTTAGTGGTTTAGGAGCGCGCGGAAACGAGCAGAGACTCACGATCGATGTGACCCCATCGCCCCGTCTCGAGGACTTGCGGCAAGGGCTAAGAATGCCCGGCCATGCCTCGTAGTTTGTAGGAGATATGCCCTAGAGGCAATAATAAATGTTATTGATTATCTCCCTGTTCATAATTAGGTTTATGTTCCATGCTATAACTGCTATGGTTCTCGAGTCTACAATAACCACGAGGCTCGGAGGAAGACTCATATGCACGTGTGGAATAATAAACGGTAAAATGTATTCCTGGTCTGGCCTCTAAGACTAGCTCAAGTATTGCATGATGGTTCTGTTTTCCTGATCATGGGCATGTCTATGCCAGCAATTTTGAGGGCACAATGTTAGGAGAACACTTGTGTTGAATCGACCCGATTGATGTTATGCTATGAGATTCATTCGTCACAAGTTAATGGTAAATAACACAGAGATGGTTAACGTTTGCATGATTCCTTAGACCATGAGAGTGTCGAGTTTCTTCATGCTTGCTTCATGAACTTTGGGGTTTGTTAAACGTCATCCGTAAATGGGTGGCTATTACGGCGGCTTACGGGTTCATGGGAAAGTATGTCAAGTAACTTGATAGCTCGAGATTGGGATTTGCTCCTCCGATGATGGAGAGATATCTCTGGGCCCTCTCGGTGTTACGGTATCCATCATCGTCTGGCCAGACACAATGTGATTTGATCACAGGGATGCCGGAACACAGGAACGAGAAAAGAGAACAATACCGGTAACGAGGTAACTGGCTTAGTGTACAAGTTGTTGATCCACGGGAGTGCCAACATGTCTCACCTCGGGTATTTGTAACATATCGCGAAGCAACAGGAATAGCACACGGCAACTGGAGGTTCACTCGAATATTCATTCGTGTGGGTATAGGGGTCAATATGGGTGTCCACGGCTCCGATGTTGATCATTGATCGGAAGGGGTTCCGTGTCATGTCTATACTTCACCGAACCTATAGGGTCACACGCTTAAGGGTCATCTATCTGCTGAATACTAGACAGGGAGTCTAAGAGAAAATCACCGAAAAAGTTTCGGAGAAAACGGAAAAGTTCCGGAGAGAACACCGAAAAAGTTTTGGTAAAACCGAAAAGTTGTTTCGGATAAAACCATTGATCCAAAAAGGTTTCGGTAAGCACCGGGAATGTTTTGGAGGTTGCCAAATTGGTCTAGTAATTTCTGGAATTTTTCCGGAGAAAAAACCGAAAAAAAGTTTCGGAGCTGTCGGAGTTGTTTACCGGGTAAACAAAGATGGTTTTAAATTAAACCACCATACTGGAAATGTTCCAGAGCGTGTCCAGATAATTTTGGAGGGTGTAGGAAATGTTCTGGAACCTTCCAGAATTTTTCAGAAGTAATAGTCGCGGAAAACATCTTGTTCCAGTGTGAGGGGACAAGATCCCACGGATCGTGGGGGCTGTTTTGGGGGCGCCCCCCCTTGAGGGGGCAGCCCCTTGTGGCTGGACAAAGATGTTGGGGGGGCCCCCCATGGTGGGGGGCAGCCCCCACAAATGGTGGAGAGTGTTGGGAGGAAGGTGGGGCCCCATGGGGAAACACCATGGACAAGGGAACATGTTTTTCCCTTGTTTGGTGGGAACATGTTCTCCTTGTTTTGTGGGAACATGTTTTCCCCATGTTTAGTGGGCTGAAATTTCAGCCCCCTCCACCCCTTCCACCACTATATAAGGAGGAGGAGAGGTGCTCTCCAACTCCACTCCAACTCTCTCACACAAGCCATGCATGATCTGGCATTCTCTCTCCCTCCCACGAAATAGTTTCGTAGTGCCGAAAGGCTGTCTGGGTTCTGGTGGGAACTAGTTCTGGACGGTGAAGCCCTGCCGGATAGATGACACCGTATGTGTGCAACTCTGTAGAGAGGTCGTAGTTTCGATCTTAGTGCCCGAGGGGCTGTTCGAGAGTCCTCCCAAAGGGCTGTCCGAGTGACCGTCTGAGTTCAAAGGTCCTCCCGAAGGGCTGTCCGCGACACCGTCCGGGGGACTGTTCGACCGCCTCCCGGAGGGCTGTCCGGGGCGCGGATGAGGGTATACATCCTCGCGGTTGGGAGGTTGTAAATCCTAGCTGCGGGGATCTGCACCGACGATCGTCATCGACTCTACTTCCGCTGCGCTACGAGTCGGTAACGAACATGATCAAACCTTGTATGCAGTCTCCATAGTGGTCCTGGGCTGGTGCGTAGGTCGAATTTTTTTTATTTTCTGCTGCGTTACCCTTCAGTGGCATCATGAGCCGTGCTATGTGTAGATGCAGGTTGCGATCTAGAATACATGGAGATGTATGGGTGTTGCACAATATAATTAGGTAGTAGATGAGTTATATTACTGAAAATTATTTGTGCGGGTAGCAGATGAAATCTGTTACCTGATATTCTTGTTGCTTCCCTGAATTTGCGTAGTCCTGATCTTGACGGCATGGTGGAATCTCACAAAGTTCTGGCAATCCGCGATCCTTTCATGCTACTCCTGAGTATGCTGATTGACAGATCAACGAAGTGCTAACAGTTCTTTGGGTTCCACCATAGTTAAAGAAAGATGGATGTTTCGCAGACGAAATGGCAATGCAGATATGATCTGCACGGGGGTCATGCGTATGACGAAGTTCAGTATGGGGCTCGAGATTTTATTATCTCGTGTCTCATACACCCCGCGATGTTAATCTAGCGACTTGGATTATCATACTTGATGATGGACGTTGGTAGCTTCGGTTTGTTTCGAAACCTTAGAAGCCACGTAAAACAAGTTTTTGCTGAATCGATTAGAGACGTCTAACTTGGTTTTGCAGGAGGGTTTGCATGTGCATGTGATGTGGTATAGCAGTGCTCATAATAATTTGATTATGTATGAGATGACTATATGATGTAAATTAATTAACATGACCTGTGTGTCATGATTCGTCATGATGGCTGGAGCCATATGATTGCACTTTAATGACCTGTGTGTCAACCTTAAGTAATGCATTTATTTTATCTGCTATGGAGATAGCAATATTATCTGGTGCATCGACAAGGTGGTGGCAATCTTCGCGAAGGTGAACACCGACGAGAATGCCAAAGACGAAGAAATACAAGACTTCTCCGTCAGAAAGGGCTATACCATATCATGCTATTATGAATTGCCTGAGATGTTTATCCCTTATGTTGCACCCTTCTTGATTGCGCGGTAGTCGCTTTTTATTAGGGTGATCTCTCACAAAATTATCAAGTAGTTAGTGTTCTCCCAAGTGTAGCACCATCACGGCACCTAACTTTTCGGGGTGCGCCATGGATGCATGGGTACGAACGATTAGGGAAGTGTGAGGCGGGTGAGTTGAGACCTCGCAGCGTGATCACTTGGTTGTCTTGACGTTCAGGCATGAAAGTCATGAGCTCGGAACACACGCATCGAAAGATGAACAAGAGTCACATAGAGATGTGATCGGCAAGTTGGCCTACCGATTAAAATTCCCGTCATGAGATGATGATTCTATGGCGATGAATTGAAGTCTGGATCTTGTATCACTCAAAATCAATTATGAGAGATATTGTTTTGAGTGGGAGCGCACTGTTGAATTAACTTGTTTAATTCTCAGTGCAATTAATTTTGAACACTGTCTAAGTGTGTTTTGCATAATAGTTGTTGAATAATGGCTCGTGTTTCCACCTTCCCTATTAAAATTGAATAGCTGTTAAATATCTAGTTAAAAACCTTTACGGTTGGTAACGTAATGTGAGGATTGTCCTCTAGAGTGCCGAGAAGGATTTTGTCCTATCGCATACTTTCGGTATTCTCTCGCTTATGCTATGGATCATGTGACTCTCGTCCTTCGATCCAAAAGCCAGAATTCCGTTTCAGTCGAGTGCAATACTTTTGCTTCCATGAGACCCGAACTTCGAAAGTTTGGATAGTTATGTGATATTCATGGAATCTGAAAATCATTTTCAGAGACAGACAAAGGCTAAAAGATATGAGATATCCAAAGCAATGTTTGTTTGCAAACTATTAGTAAAGAAGTTCACTATGCATTAGACTGATAAAAGAGGTATCCAGAAGAACGCCTGTCATATGATGAAAGGTGAATAAAACAACAACTTAAAGAGAAAGGAAGTGTCCGAAGGGTGTTAGTGTGATAACACACCTAGGAAGTCCGGGGCTAACGCCACTCTTAAGTTGAGTGCTTCTTCTAAGAGTAGGAGAAATACTGAAAGTTAAACTGTTAGAAGTATAAAGGCAAAAGAAAGAAGACTGGAATATCCAGCTCATGTATGAATGTCATACAAGTTTTTGATGTATAGAAGACTGGTCAAAGATATAGTTCTTGGGAATTATGATTAAATTGTTAATCACTGATTCTTGGGTATTGTGAGTTAATCAAAAAGATACCCGCTCGATTGTATTCTGTTGCAACTCGATGTAAGAACTACTATGGCCTGAAAGACTAGCCAGGAATGAGGTTTAGGTATACACAGGGAACATAGTAAATGTTACTATACCTTCCATCGGTGTATTACCGTCTGTATTTATTTTCATAATTCATTTAGAGTTTTACAAACTCTAGCCCATTGCATAAGGTATCTTGCAAGAAGGTTGTTCATAAGAGAACTTTTGATGTTCGGTGTTATGAATAACATAAGGGCCATACTTTCATTATGAATGAGATGTATGTTATGAATGTTGATAATAATATATTACCTCTGGATTTACTTTCATAATTCATTTTAGAGTTTCATACACTCTAACCCATTGCACAATGTTTGTTGCAAAAGAGTTGTTCATAAAAACAACAATTGTTGTTCAGTATTATGAATAACATGAAGGGCCATGCTTCCATCCTAGATGGGACGTATGTTATGAATATTGATGGTAATATGATACATCCATAACACTGATGCTAAATGTCACAAGACTAAAAGAATACCACACAAGTGTGGCACTGCATTTGGTCACATTGGAGAAACCCGCATGGAAAATTCCATTATGATGGATTTTGAAGTCGTTTGATTTTGAACCATCTGACACTTGCAACTTTCCTCTAAAAAGTGAAGTGACTGAAATACCGTTCACAGGCCAAAAAGAACGAATAACAAACTTATTGGTGATCATACATTTTGATGTGTGTAGTCCGATAAATGTTGTTAGTAGTGGATTTATCTATCTTCAGAAATGACTCAAGTAGATATATGGATATTTACTTGATGAGACGTAAGTCTGGATCTTTTGAAATCATTCGAAAGGTTTTCAAGAATGAAGTAGAAGTTATTGTAACAAGAAAATTATGTTTCTACAATTGGATTGCAGAAAGGAATATTTGAGTTACAAGTTTAGCGAATGTCTGATGAGTTGTGAAAAGGGTTTCATAACTTGCACCTCCCGGAACACCACTGCAAGTGGAAAGTCCGTGAAGATGTAATCGAACCATTTATGACATGGTAAGATCAAAGATGACATAAATAAATTTGCCATTATCCTTTTTAAAGTGATGCTTTAGAGACTGCGGCTTTTACACTGAAAAGAGCTCCATCAGGTCTGTTGAAATGACACCATGGTATGGTACGCCCAACCATGTTATATCTTTTCTTAACATTTGGAATATGGGGCTTGTGTAAAAGGTTACAAACCTATTCCAAATCAGACAAGTGCTACTTTGTAGGTTATCCCAAGTCATTGGGTATTCCCTCACCACTATACCAAGGCAAAGGATTTTGCCACAAAACGGTATGCTTTTAAAGAGAATTGTTCTTTCAAAAAGGTGAGTGGGAGGACAGTGCAACTCAACGAGATAGTCAGTATCTTCGTCATCAGGTCAAAGGAACGGAACCTTGGAAGTAATTCCGGAGTTTCCTACTACGACTGATACGGAAGTCTCTACAATAAAATGTATGGACTTCGGTCGAACTTGCAGCTGAACCACGTAGACAAGGCTCGTGCAAACCTCTCAGGTGCGCAAACAAGATATTGTTGTTAGACAACAGTATATCTACGATACACAAGGAAGCGTTGATGGGCCCTGACTCCGGAATTGGCTAAATGCCAATACAACCCGAGTTAGCTTCCATATAAGTGATTCAAGATTAAAACCTTGATACACCTTTCGGAAGACTTAGAGTCTAACGAATATTTATGGAACTTAAAACTGATACGGATAAAAAAATGTTTTATCCATAAAGCTCGACTTGTTGCAATAACAAGTTCAAGGAGTTGACTACGATGAGGTTGTTTCATCGTAGTGATGCTTAAAGTCGGTTCGGGTTGAACTAGCAATTGATACATATTTCAATCATGAGATATGAAACATGGATGACAATAGGATTTCCATCTGATGGAAATGAAACCAAGGACTTGCATGTGTTACAGTCCAAGGTATTTTGTCAGTCCAGAGGATGCTAGTAAGTATGCAAACTTCAGAGTTCCAGCAATGGACAGAAGAGAGCAAAATGGAGTTGGAATCTTCGTGTTTTGATGAAATAGTCAAAGGGGTTTGACTTCATCAATGGGTAACGAAGATGCTTATGATTCAAGAAAGTAAGTGGGAGCATAATAAAATTTCTAGAAAACGTTGTGTGCTTGACACATTGTTAATTGGAAATAAATTTCTTGACACGAATTAGGACTTCATTTGAAAATAGTTTTTCGATGAAGTGCTTGGGCTAAATAGCCTTTATATTAGGCATGATGATCTATGGAGATAGATTTACCTAATGGGGCTGAGCAAAGATACATATTGACAAAATGCTAAAACCTTTTAGCATTAAAAACATCAAGGAGTGATTCTTGCCGAAGTCACATGGAAAGAGTTTTTGCAAGACTCGGTGTCCCAAAACACTGATGAGCAAAATACATGATGGAGATTCCACACACTCTTGTGTTTGGATTAATCATGTATTCCATGGTATGTGAAAACAACCAGATATGTCCAATACTCCCAAAGTTGTTGCGAGTATAGATACCAAAGTGATCAAAAGTTCTGATCATGGGACAACAGTGAAAAAGGGTCATTGAGTACTATAGTAGCACCGATGACATGTTTTCTCGCAAGCGGAGATCATAAAGAGTTCGTTGTAAAAGGTTACATCGATACAGTCTTCATCCATGCTCCAAGCGATTTTCAATTTAAATTGAGGGTTTTGTGTAACACACAATATGGTGGCACGGTAGTTGGAAATTGTTCCAAACAAGTTACTGTGGCGAATTCTATAACAGAGGCGAAGTATGTTGCCGCTTTTAAAAGCGACAAACAAGATGCTGAATCATATAGTTCTTTCATGAACTTAGTATGGTTCCAAGAAGGCTTTGGTCAATGGGACACTACTGCAGGTAGTTGCTCCATAACTCAGTCTGAGGAATCCAGGTTCGACCTGTGATTCACATACATACGAAGCCAAGTCCACACAAAATATGAATTTTGTGAAAGCGTGAAAACGCGAGGATACGCAAAGATACACATGGAGCTGAAGTCGTCAGATCCGTTGGACATCAGGCTATACCACATGCGAAGCATATTTACACCGGTGTGCCACAGGTGTAAAGTGCATTAGCATTAACTAGATTATTGACTCTAGTGCAAGTGGGAGTCTGTAGGAGATATGCCCTAGAGGCAATAATAAATGTTATTGATTATCTCCCTGTTCATAATTAGGTTTATGTTCCATGCTATAACTGCTATGGTTCTCGAGTCTACAATAACCACGAGGCTCGGAGGAAGACTCATATGCACGTGTGGAATAATAACCGGTAAAATGTATTCCTGGTCTGGCCTCTAAGACTAGCTCAAGTATTGCATGATGGTTCTATTTTCCTGATCATGGGCATGTCTATGCCAGCAATTTTGAGGGCACAATGTTAGGAGAACACTTGTGTTGAATCGACCCGATTGATGTTATGCTATGAGATTCATTCGTCACAAGTTAATGGTAAATAACACAGAGATGGTTAACGTTTGCATGATTCCTTAGACCATGAGAGTGTCAAGTTTCTTCATGCTTGCTTCATGAACTTTGGGGTTTGTTAAACGTCATCCGTAAATGGGTGGCTATTACGGCGGCTTACGGGTTCATGGGAAAGTATGTCAAGTTACTTGATAGCTCGAGATTGGGATTTGCTCCTCCGACGATGGAGAGATATCTCTGGGCCCTCTCGGTGTTATGGTATCCATCATCGTCTGGCCAGACACAATGTGATTTGATCACAGGGATGCCGGAACACAGGAACGAGAAAAGAGAACAATACCGGTAACGAGGTAACTGGCTTAGTGTACAAGTTGTTGATCCACGGGAGTGCCAACATGTCTCACCTCGGGTATTTGTAACATATCGCGAAGCAACAGGAATAGCACACGGCAACTGGAGGTTCACTCGAATATTCATTCGTGTGGGTATAGGGGTCAATATGGGTGTCCACGGCTCCGATGTTGATCATTGATCGGAAGGGGTTCCGTGTCATGTCTATACTTCACCGAACCTATAGGGTCACACGCTTAAGGGTCATCTATCTGCTGAATACTAGACAGGGAGTCTGAGAGAAAATCACCGAAAAAGTTTCGGAGAAAACGGAAAAGTTCCAGAGAGAACACCAAAAAAGTTTTGGTAAAACCAAAAAGTTGTTTTGGATAAAACCATTGATCCAAAAAGGTTTCGGTAAGCACCGGGAATGTTTTGGAGGTTGCCAGATTGGTCTGGTAATTTCAGGAAATTTTCCGGAGAAAAAACCGAAAAAAAGTTTCGGAGCTGCCGGAGTTGTTTACCGGGTAAACAAAGATAGTTTTAAATTAAACCACCATACTGGAAATGTTCCAGAGCGTGTCCAGATAATTTTGGAGGGTGTAGGAAATGTTCTGGAACCTTCCAGAATTTTTCAGAAGTAATAGTCGCGGAAAACATCTTGTCCCAGCGTGAGGGGACAAGATCCCAAGGATCGTGGGGGCTGTTTTGGGGGCGCCCCCCCTTGAGGGGGCAGCCCCTTGTGGCTGGACAAAGATGTTGGGGGGCCCCCCCATGGTGGGGGGCAGCCCCCACAAATGGTGGAGAGTGTTGGGAGGAAGGTGGGGCCCCATGGGGGAACACCATGGACAAGGAAACATGTTTTTTCCTTGTTTGGTGGGAACATGTTCTCCTTGTTTTGTGGGAACATGTTTTCCCCATGTTTAGTGGGCTGAAATTTCAGCCCCCTCCACCCCTTCCACCACTATATAAGGAGGAGGAGAGGTGCTCTCCAACTCCACTCCAACTCTCTCACACAAGCCATGCATGATCTGGCATTCTCTCTCCCTCCCACGAAATAGTTTCGTAGTGCCGAAAGGCTGTCTGGGTTCCGGTGGGAACTAGTTCTGGACGGCGAAGCCCTGCCGGATAGATGACACCGTATGTGTGCAACTCTGTAGAGAGGTCGTAGTTTCGATCTTAGTGCCTGAGGGGCTGTTCGAGAGTCCTCCCGAAGGGCTGTCCGAGTGACCGTCTGAGTTTCGAAGGTCCTCCCGAAGGGCTGTCCGCGACACCGTCCGGGGGACAGTTCGACCGCCTCCCGGAGGGCTGTCCGGGGTGCGGATGAGGGTATACATCCTCGCGGTTGGGAGGTTGTAAATCCTAGCTGCGGGGATCTGCACCGACTCTACTTCCGCTGCGCTACGAGTCGGTAACGAACATGATCAAACCTTGTATGCAGTCTCCATAGTGGTCCTGGGCTGGTGCGTAGGTTGATTTTTTTTTATTTTCTGCTGCGTTACCCTTCATAGTTATCTCGCGGGCACCTCTCAGGTCAACCCGACTCCACATCACTTTGCATTCATGCTCGCGCGGGTACCCCTCAGGGTCGACCCGTCTTTAGTGTCATGTTTCAGTATAAGTCACAGTAACAACAGTAACCGTGTGTCTAACACCAAGGGAACCCTGAGGAATCACCCTCGATGGAGTCCCACCTGATGTTCTCGTCAAGGTGAATGAAGGAGGTATCACCCTCGAGGTCCACACTTGAACAGTTGCACGACGATGTCGTTATCGGGGGTGGTGTAGGAGGAATCACCCTCGCTTACCACGACCGAATAACTAACCTACAAGGTTATCATCAGAAGTGCTGACGAAGTATCACCCTCGGCACTCGATAGTAACCCAGTAGTGTCGCGCAATTTAAGGGGGAAGTGACGTGCGGTGTCAGGGTCTGATCTTCAATCCCGTTGCTCGGGTCTTCTGAGAGTCCAGCGGGGCAGTCGGGACAAGTGGGTCTCTGATAAGGCTCTACCCATCCTATACTAAATAGTTTAGGAGAACAGGCAGGTATCAAAAGTAGGCTACAATAAAACAGGCTATGCAGCAGATATAGGACAACAGTAGCAGCAGTACTTCTAATGCAAGCATAAGAGAGAAGAGAGTGGGCGATATCGGAATGCTCAAAATGGGGTGCTTGCCTGTCTGCTCGACGGCAAGGGCAGGGTCGTCAGGGACGTAGTCGTACTCCGGAGCGGCGTCTGCCTCAGGAGCTACGGCAACGTCGGGGTCTACCGAAAGAGAAGAGGGGGAAGAAACAAGTAAATATAATGCAAACAGATGCAACACAGTGTGTGTTATGCTATGATGCAGTGCAGGGTTGCCTGAAGTATGTCTAAGTCATTTTAGTTATCAGAAGATTAAGGTGGAATTTATTTACCGGTGTTTAGGCACTATTCATCTATCAGATACGGGTTCGGAGTTACGAGTTCTCCTACGTAGGGGGTTCCGATATGGAAACAGACGGCACGATCAAACTCGTCTCGTCGTTCTGAGCAACTTTCATGTTTTAAGTTTTTCGATCTGAGCTACGGTTTAAAAGTTATTAATTTTTGAAGTTTTAAATCAATTTATGGAATTTCTGAAATTAAACTAAATTCGAAAATAACAGGAAAGAGCCAGGTGCACCCGGTGCAGTGCACCAGAGTGGCTGACCAGTGGGTCCAGTCATCTGCTGACTCAGCAGTTGACTGGTCCACGGTTGACCAGTCAACAGGTCCGGTGGGGCCCGCGTGTCAGCGTCTCAGACTAAACTAACAGTTTATTTCTTTTTAACTAAATGGTTTAATTAAACAGCGGGTCCCATTGTCATTGGACTAGAGGGTGGTTAGGGGGCGTCATTAGCAGCTAATGACGGGCCACGTCAGCCCACTGGCGACATGTCGCCGGCGACCGTCGTACGCGGCGGCGCATCTCGGGAGGGCGTCGGATTCGCGCCTCCGACGTCCATTCGACACGAGGAAAGGCGGGATCGAACGCGGGCAGAGCCGCGCGTCGATCCGCGGTGCTGGTTCGAGCGGGGAAGGCCGGAGTTGGTCGGAGTAGCTATGGCGGACGGCGGCGGACTCGGACGAGCTTGGTGACGAGGCTACGGGGAGACGCGCGAAGACCATCAGAAGATAGCCCGCGCTCGTCCGCATCTAGGGAAGGCAACAGCAGGGCACGGGGTGGCCTGAGCTCACCGGAGATGAGCTCGCAGCGACGGCCGGGGTTTCGGCAATGGCGACGGCGGCGCGCACAGCTAGCCAGAAGGAAAATGGTGCTCGGTGAGGAAGACGGAGGGGGTGGTGCTCACCTAGCAGGCACACGGAGGCCTCTCGAGTGATCGGGAGCGCAGAGACGACGCGAATTGGCAGCGAGGCAGGGGCGACTTCCGGTGAGGGGAGAAACGGCGATGGCGTCGGGTTGGGGGCGCTCCGGCTCGGTCCGAGGCTCAGGGAAGACGCGGAAGCCAGCGGCGGTGCTCCTGGTTGCTCTGGCTCGTCACGGGAGGGCCGGTGGCCGCGGCGGAGGGGCGAGTCGCGGCGGCGACCGCGTCGGGGTGGCTCTGACTTGAGCAGAGGGAGTGAGGGGAGAGGAAAGAGTGGCGGCTAGGGTTCCGGGGAAGGGAAAAGGAGCTCGAGGGAGTACTTAACGATGTCGCGGAGCCGCTCGATGGCCGGCAGCGAGGCAGGCGCCGCCGTGTCGGCGTCCGCGTGCGACAGCTCGGAAGGAGGGAGATGTCCGGCTGGTGGGCTGGCTCGGGTGGATTGGGCCGGTCACTGTAGCCGCGGCCCAGATGCCAGGTGAGTTTCTGATCCTTTCTCATTTTCTGTTTTTCTCTTTTATTCATTAACAGAGGCAGGAAATGATTTTTGTGGGCCACCTAACATTGTTGAAAAATGTGGGACTAAGCCCCAATATTTCCTGGTGATATTTGGCACTGCCATCAAAAGTTTGAAGGCCAAAGAAATAGGTTGAATATTTTTAGAAATTGAAAAGGACAGATTAAGTGCTGCTGGACTACTGTTAAAATGTCCAGGGGCATTTTGGGAATTCCAAAAATATTGGTTTTAATTTTATAATGGCCTTAAGAATATTTGCAACAGGATGAACTATTTTAATTGCATGACAGAAGAAATAAATATTTGACTTGCACTTTGAATTTGAATTGAGTTGGATTATTTCCTAGTTGCGATTTATTTAGATTGATCATGATGACATGGCAAGTTAAGTAGCTTAACTAGGATGAGGTAACCTGGGGATGTTACAGCTCGATAGTTCGGCTCGTTATGCTCGTGGCTCGCTTCTTAATGAACAAAGCCAATCATCAATTTCAGCTCGTAAAGCTTAATGAGCTTAACTAACAAGCTAACGAGTTTCACGAGTAGCTCGCTAAGCTCGTTAGTAACAACACAACGCATATTTCATCTTACGT
Source organism: Thinopyrum elongatum (assembly GCA_011799875.1). Lineage (NCBI taxonomy): Eukaryota > Viridiplantae > Streptophyta > Magnoliopsida > Poales > Poaceae > Thinopyrum > Thinopyrum elongatum. The sequence goes on along the minus strand of CM022302.1, from coordinate 62,472,644 downwards.
CATAAAATTGTTGTAGCACCTCAGCCCATCTATTCAATCTAATCTACTTAGGAGGCAACAAATTAATGCATTTTCTTTTATAGTCACCATATTCCTTCTTAAAAATCACATCTACACACTCATCATGTAGACTGTACCACATCAGAATCTGTTAACGAGCGCTCACGAGCTTAACGAGCTTCAAACGAACCGAGCCGAGCAGGTTTTTTTACTCGTTAATCTTACCGAGCTTAACGAGCTGAGCAGCTCGTTAATCCACCCCTAGGGAGAATCTAGTATTCATTGGATGATCTCTTAGGAAAACTGACTCGCGGGAATATTGCATGCGTTGATAGTTTAGTCTCTCGCTGAGTATCGCATACCAAGATGGTCTCACAATTCCTGCATATGGAACAACTAATTTCAATTGCCTCATATGATGAAGCACAAATTGCCATATAGCAGGGAAGTAGCATATTTATTTATTTAATTATAAAAATACCTAGAAAATGATCTTATAAAAACCCGAGAGGAAAATGTGGTGCCTTCCTCCTTCAACTAGATAGAAGCCAAGACATGCAAAGGGAGAGCGTCAGTGCCCAACAGATGCGCGAAGAACTCGGCAATACTCCTCAGCTTATTTGTTTTGAGACGATGGATTATCGAATGCTGTTGCGCAAATGGTTTTACAAAGTTTTCTTGATAAACTTTGTTAATTGAATGCAAAATCGTTGCCCTAATAAGCCATAATATCGAAGGCACACCCTCCCTTAACCGCAACACTTGAGAAGCATGATGTTTAGCTCGATCTGTCAAATGAAACTAAAGATATAAGCTTTAGTGCCAACATGATCTTGTGCAGATTTAGCATCAAGCTATCGATGAAGGATGAACACACAAGACAAAAAAAAAAGTGAAGCCATAAAATGGGCGAGCAGTTAAAATAAATTAGTGCAATGGAAAAATGCATAATTTGGGTTAGCTGCAAAAAAAAGCTCATGTCAGCACAGATATCAAGTACAAACTGCATGAAACTAACTCAAAAAACGAACTTTGTATGGAAAGAAACAAAAGACACCACACAAACAACAACAAGTAACAACTTTACCAAGCAAAGCTGAAATCAATATCAAATACCAAACCAGCAACATATATGCAGTGCTTACCTCTTGACTGGGCTCATGTTCAATTTTTAGAAGCCACATTAATTCTGTGTACAAAAAAATAATTTAAGTTAAGTGCATAGGTAATTCTTCACCAAGTAAATATCAGCAGAATCATAAGCCCCAACTCTAAACAACAGAAGATGCTTCATCTTATACTTGGAGAGTTGGGTCATGAATATCAAGTAAAAGGTTGCCTCCATACATCAAAGGCGTCATTAATTAAACATACAACAATCCTGAACGCAGAGTACAACTTTACCAACATGTAGTTATGGTAACAGTTTACATCTTAGGTTCATACGTCTAACTACATACTCCGTCCCAAAATAAGCGACTCAAGTTTGTACTAACTTTATACTAAACTTAGTATAAATTGAGTTACTTATTTTGGGACGGAGGGAGTAATGGGGAGTGCTACAAATCATCCGGATGATTTTATCCAAAATTAAGCCGCCTCCTAATCCGTTCGATTTGACATTTCACATCCGTAGGATCAGGAAGCTCTCCCGTGGCAGCACCAAGCAGCAGCTCTCATGGCAGTAGCTCCCATGCCAGCACCGACCACGCCCGACGGTGCTTCAATGCAACCCCTGCCGGAGCTCCGACGACCCCCCAACGCTTCACTGCAGCTCCGGCGGTGCTTCATTGCAACTCCGGCGGCGCTTCAACGACCCCCACGACGCTTCATTGCAACTCCGGCAGTGCTACATTGCAACCCCGGCGATGTTTCGTTGCAGCGCCAACATCGGCGCGGCGGTGCTCCACCGCAGCACCCTGACGCCGCCGGCGAAGCTTCACTGCAGCACCATCACCACGCGCCGGTGCTCCATCGTATCACCGGCTGCTCCGTCGAAACTCCACCGCAACGCCTGATGGCCGCCGGCGAAGCTTCAGTGCAGCGCAGCGCGACGGCGACGAGGTGCTGCGATGAAGCACGACGGCGACGGAGATGCTGCGACGCAGCAGGCGGGCGGTGACGGCGGATCTTGCAGCAGCAGTCGCACTGATGCACGCGGTGGTCGGAGGGGGCGCCGTCCTTCGCGGCCTTGCGGCTGGTTGCTGGAGAAAAGCGAATCGACGGGAAGGGGAAGAGAAGGTCGCTGGAGTTCTGGTTGAAGATAAGGATAAGGGAACGCTCGGGGAAGAAGAGAGAAAACTAGTGGGCGAGCTTTCTCTCGCGTGAAGAGCCAAGCGGTGGTGGTCCCTCACAGGGACGCGTGTCAAGCATTGGAGGCGGCTTGCGCTGCGATTAAATCATCCGGCTGTTTTTGATCGTTTTCCAGGAGTAATACACTTGGATCACTAACAAAAAAAATGTTTACTCCTTGTAGTTTTGTAGAAGGACAGCAAGCATTCGGCTGAAGGTTGTCCTTCATTGGTTTCGCTGAACCTGCTGTAACCAACATTGCGTACCTTTTCCAGACTAGTAAGGGCCAAGGAAACGGGCACCTCCGCATGTGTCCACGTGTCTCGTGTCGATGCCCCGTTGGGACGCGGATCGTCTCCTTCTTCCCTCCCGTCCATCCTAATTTTGGCAGACAACCAAAACAGCCCCAAAGAAAAACCCGGAGGCGACGCGGGGACTAGCCACCGATCCAACCCCATTCCCCCCATCTTCCCTTCCTTCCGGTCTTCGTCCGACGGACAACATCCATGAACGGAGGCAGTGGCGGCGGCGGGATCCTGTCGTATGAGAAGCTGGAGGGGTACGCGGTATGGGTGGGCGCGAGCGTGGCGGCGGCCTTCTTCATCTCCATGGAGCGGTGCTCCTGCATCCACCTCCACACCATGGACGACGACGATTGCGACGACCCCGAGGAGGCCAAGGACCGGCCCCTCATGCTCTCACGCCCCCAGGCCCTCCCCGAGTACTACTACGACCGGACAGGGTCCTCCGCCTCCTTCGCCAAGATGTGACGATCGAGGTCCATCATCTCGTGTGATCTGCTGTTTTTGTTTTGTTCTTTTAATTGTTGATTAGGTTTTTTTTCTTTTTGCGTTATCTCGTGGTTCGTCCGTGCTGTGATCTAACTGTGTTATTCGTGTGAGGCTTTCAAGGAATCCAGCCCCTCATTGTTCATGCACGATTCAGAGGGCAGATTAATCTGTGATTTTGTACCGTCTATTGGTGAATCTTCTAGAATTCGATTCGGAGACAGTACCAGAAATGGGCGCTGGTAGTTGTTTCCCTATCCCAAGTTCGTCTTCACCCTGCTTCGGCCACATCTTTTCCTTATTCTCTTAGTTCTACAGTACGAGAATAGTTCACAGACACGACAAAAACAAACATGTTTCGAGAGAGCCAACTTCCAGATGTACCAGATGATAATGCATATGTTGTCCTTAAAGGTCAGTTGTTCGATGTTTGCCTACATATAACAAGATTCATAACAAACATAAGAGGCTTTCAATATAAATTGTGGACACATAGAAAGGATCCAATATATCTTCATTTGCCTGGATATCTTCATTTTCGAATCAGGTCGACGATTAAGTGGATCCAATATAAATTCATCTGCCATGAAAGGATCCAATTCCCAGCTGGTGGAAGTGATGCTCTAAAGAAATGCAAATGAGCAAGATTGAACTTTGAACATGCAATTACGCAGCACAGCACTTCCCCTCATCCAATTCCGAGATTTCTGGATCCACTGATCTTTTTTTTTTAACAGAAACTGGGCCACGAAGGACCCAGATGCCTCTTTATTCATAACAGTGGAGAACAAGGCAACTTACACTAGGACCCCTAAGAAAAGTAAAATAACAAACCGGTCCCTGACCAATGCAAAGAGGACCTTGAAAGACAGATAGAAAATGCAATTGGGTCCATGACTGCTCCCGCACGAACACAACCTCGCCGTCGCCGGGGACGGCACCACTTGGGACGGCGAAGTCTCCGCAGAGCTCGTACTGAAGACAGGCTGCCTCCCATAAGGCATCATGGCCGGGAGGAAGTAGATCAGCCGCCCTTCGGCCAGAAAATCCAGACGGTCGACGGAGATTGCCGGCTGCCGTGAGCCACTGCAGGCGCCGTAGCTTGTCCGTGAAAGCCGCTGGTGATGAGCTCCAACCCAATCAGCAAGAAGAACTCCATCTCCTCTCTGCTGCTTGTCAACCACCACGGTGACTTTGCCTGCAGAGATCGAACCAGGCGCCCTCCTGCAGATCAGGTAACCGGGCGAGCTTATTCGTGGAGTTGTTGGCGACTCACTCCACAGCAACAGCTGACCAGCAGTCAACATCACCAGGAGCGCCACCACCAAAGGCCACCGGCCGCTGCTCGCCCGCGGCGGCGACAACCTCCACATCGGCATGACGCCAGTCACCGGCATATAGCCACAACTCCCCTAAGGAAACTACTAAGCTAGACCTACTATACACAGCGGAGCACCGAGCGCCTTCCCCATCTCTACCCCAACCGGCGTCGCCGGCGGCATAGATCCGAGGTCGGGCCGGGCCCGAGAACTGGAAACCACCGGACGCCTTCCTTTTCGCCTCCTCTCAAACAGTAACCAGAAGAGGGAAAAAAGAGACCGTCTCCGATCCACTGTTCCTCTGTTCCATCTTTATTACAGTTGTCGTCCGCGAGTAAGGACTAGTTCATTGTCTCATGGATCATTTGCTGAAGGGGAAGTTCGCAGAGCCGGTTTACCAAATGGAGCATAACAAAGCTTCCGGACCAGACAATTTCAGTTTTACCGAAGTTTTTTGGACGTCGTCAAGGGTGACCTGACAAAAATGTTTCATGATTTTCTTGCTGGCAAACCCCTCTATGTAGCCTCAACTTTGGAGAGATTACGCCCTTACTGAAGGTAAGGATGCTAGTAGAATTCAGCAGTACTGCCCTATATGCTTGTTAAATGTAAGTTATAGTTTTTTTTTTACTAAGGTGGTTAACAATCTAGTGGCCAAGAATTTGTTTCTTTAAGAATAAACTAAACAAGTTAAGAAATCAAAATGCATTTTTTCATCAACAGCTGCTTGTAAGTTGCCAGATAGGCTTCTGGGCTGTGGAAGTAAAAAAGAGGAGCCATAAGATTCACTGCAATATTAGAGTCGCATGCATTGCACTTGTACTCAGCACATAATCACCAAAAATGCTGAGGAGAATTTCCCCCTCAGAACTCAGATCAGATGGCACAGTTGCAGCACAGGCAATGTCCACACTGCATGACTATAACATTGGTGTGCGCGCTTCTTTCTGTAATTTCAGTTGCATCACCAGCTCAGGATTCATGGACACTCTGTTTTCAAGGGACTATATGAACATTCTTTGGCCAATGTATCTCCATTTGCCAGTCAGACTGGCGTTTCGGCGTCGAACCAGCAGCTGCCTCTCAAGTTCGCCACGCGGGCGATTTCTCCTGATCAAAATTCTCTTCCCACCAAGTAGCATTCTGCATGAAAGGATCTCATTTTTCAGCTGGTAAAAGTGATGCCCCGAAGAAATTCAGATGTGAAGGATTGCAAAAAATGCAATCAATCAACACAGCACAACATTACAAGCTTGCTGGATTGATGGTTCTGTAAGTAGGTTTAGATTTTCCCGGACTTCACAGAATATGTGATCATGTCAAATAAATTGCTTGAGACCACTGCTCCTGATATAGGGTTTTATTTTTTATTGCACTGAAATTTAGGAAATGCACTTAATCATATCAACGAGTAAGTGAGATGAGATTGCATACCTTGTATCCTCTTCTGAGGAATTCAAGCTGGCTGCCTACCTCTTCTTGCAAACCGAGAACTCTCAATAGTTCATCCTTGGCCTAAATGAATGACATGGCACGTCATACTCCAAAACTTCTGTCAAAATAATAACCATAATTCATGCAAATGATATACTGTAATGACCTGCCCCAATGTGAAGCGAGATGCACTCTCTGCAACACATGCATAGGAACCATCACCCTGCTTAAGCATGACTTGCCAGGGCCCTGAACAGACAGAAATTAATAGATCAGTAGCTGATGGTGATGCGGTATCAACCAATTGTATGTTACAACATGATGAATTGGAGGATGCAAATACATATATGAATATTAATATATTATCACCTTTTAAGGTGAAGAAAGACATGGAAAAAACAACTTAGTACTGCTAGTGGCCAAGACTACAACCATGTGCTACCTGGGTACTGACGGAAGACAGCGCCACTGTAGTTCACTATGTATGGAGTGACCGCAATTGTCTATATTGTAAAGTGGAAAATGTTAGTTACAGACAGAAACACAAATGATGGTTAGTCACACAAAAGACAAATAGATGATACCTTCGAGTAGTCACGCTGTCTGATATAAAATACTGGGGTAAACTGAGAAAGAAACCGGTAATGCAAATCTTTTGGGGGGAATCCCAGAAGCCCCAGGTCAGAACTGGACGTTAAAGTTCGTATGTTATCGCTTAAGGCACCCAAAACGCTTATAAGGAACAGAGTATCAAATAGAATACAGAAGACATACCGTAAGGTATCTAGTTCAAGGTTAAAGAGAACAGCAGGTACAGAGGCAGCAAATTGGTCCTGGTAAAGAAGGAATGCACATAGGACGAATCAGCAAAACATGCAAACAAACACCAGAACTTTTATAAACAAAGTTGAAGTTAAACATTTTTTGCTCCTGAGCTACAATAGTAGAGAATCACTGAAAATTACGGATTCATGTTCTCTTGCAAATGCTTAGAATACAAAAGCAGTTTTTTTAGAGGGGAGACACAAAAGCATTATTCTAGACATACCACATACTTCTCTATAGATGAAAGGTCACCCGTGCTGCTGTTGATAAAGATATATAGTGATGGTGGTTCGTCAGACTTCCATTGATCTGTAAGCACACTAGCACATCAGTTACAAGCAATACCTGATATCTCCAGGGATGTTTATGTGAGGATTTTCTGAGAGTAATAGGGCTCAAATTTACTGATGGCTGGCTATTACGGAATTTCTGCTCACATTAATAATAGTATCATAATGAATAGTTAACTACCCATGGTAAACCTGCCTACGCTTGATTCACACACACATCCTGCTCATGTTCAGTTATCCTTTTCTTTCCACTCTTTGAAGTGATGATAAATTAACATGAAAATATTTTGCCAACCAGGCAACTACACAAAAAGATGCTAGCATATCAATGTTATTCGGCATGCTACATGTACTCTGAACCGGTAGCTTTTGGCACAAAGCGCTCGGCAAGATTTAGTCAGGTCCTGTATAGAACAAAACATCAATGCAGAGAAGTGGCATAAAAATGCAATTTTGAGTATTTCATCTTAGACTCAGCAGATTCATTAGCACCAGCAGCTCGTCGGAGTGAATGAAATTGGTGCTTTCGGTGTCACCATATTAGACAGAGCTGCCTAAGATCTTACCTTCGTTGTCGTCAGCAAAATCGAAATCAAGGGTACTTCTTATCGATTTGAAGAAGGTATCGACAGGCCCGGTGGGCAGGTCGTCCAACGAACTGATGGATATACCCTCGATCTAAAAGAAGTGCCAAGAGAAAACCAACCCATCACTTTAGTCACCCATGAAGCCACTGGGAGAATGCAATGTTTCGAGGTGCAATTTACCTGATCTATAGCTGTTTTGAATATCTGCGAGGCCCTTCGCTTCTCCGGTTGATCAGGAAACACCTGGAATGGACTAGAAGGGAACGGATGAGCACGGTTCCGCACTCGTGGAACAAACCTGGAGGGCAAAGGGTGAAGCGTGGAGCCTGAACTTACTATGCAGGACCGAGTCCCCTTGAGCTTTTTGAGGTCCCTTACGACGGCGAGAGCGAGCTGGACGTTGGCATCGATGAACTCATCCGAAGACCCCTAGAGAAAAAGAGGTGAATTGACTTGATCATAACTTCAGAAGCAAGAGGAAGACTCCAAACATCAGTCTAACAACGACCCCTTCGTAATGGGAAAAATTTATTAATGCGTCAAATGTGATGCAAATAAACAAACTCAGACTCTCCGACAACACGATGACGACGAAGCATTGATGCACATTATAGAATTGATTCCTAATTTATCCTCAGATTTTAGAGGTGGGTAATAAAGCTCCTATTTTCCAAAAGAGAAAAAGAACATTTTTTTTGCGGGGGTAATAGAGGTTTTATTCCAAAAATATAGAGTTATAATCTAGGGGCAAAATGTCCTCGAGACATGGGGGCCCTCTGTTGAGCTAGACAAAAGTGCTACATTCAGTACGGCTGTACTTTGCCAAACAATCTCCAACTATATTTTGATGAGGTGGGTGCATCTACATTACAGAATTTATTTATCTATGTGCATCAATCACTAGTCAATTCGTATCCATTGATGACCACAATGTTGTTGCAGCAGGAAACTTTGGGTTCAACCAATTTGTATCCAGTGTCCCATAACAAGATTCTTATGTTCGTTTCAAAAAAAGCAAACAAGATTCTTATGTATGGATTGAATTTTTGTGCATCTGTCACTAGAATCAAACTGTATCCAGTAATATATGGCGACATTCCACAGCAGGAAATTTGAGCAGGGTTTGGAGAAGAAGGGCAGTCAGTACCTTGTAAGAAGAGATGCTGCTGGGCAGAGGCCTTGTCATCGATTACCAGTGGAGGTTCATGGAAGAAACATGAAGGGGATGTGAGAACAATAGTGGGATTGCATTAGATTGGAACGAGACGAATGTAATAGTGGAGCCTGCAGCGGAGGGGATGCTTACGGGAACTCGATCTCGAGGCGGGTCCTGCCGTCGTCGATGGCGGCGGTGAGGGAGCGGGCGGCGTCGGAGACGAGCACCTCGTAGGAGCGCGGCTTGTAGACGGACACCCCGGCCCTGAGCTCCCCCACCTCCGCCTCCTTGGCCGCCTCCGCGCGCACCGACCGGAGCCGGCGGCGGCACCGTAAGCGCGCTGGCGCCCCGGCAAAGCGGGCGGGCGGAGAAGGGACAGCGCGCGGAGCCGCGGGGGAGCGCAGGAGGCGGACGGCGGTGGAGAGAGGCGCCATGGCCGGGCGCGGAGGAGGAGGAGGAGGAGGAAGAGGCGAGGCGGTGCTCTGCTCTGGTGGCTGACGTCCCGCCGCGAGGAGGGAAGGAGAAGCGAGTCCGCACCACACACTCCCCAGTGATCCTCCACGTCGGTCGAGACCTCGGCCACTGCCAGTGGGGCCCACATAGAGATTCCTGGATTTTCTTTCCTGCGATTAATGTAGCTGGCCCTTTTTTTTCTCTCACACAAACATAGTCGTTTTTTTAATTTCTTTATAAAAGATGAAGGTATATAATCAGCCCTCATACAAGAATAAGAAATTACAAGCTTGTTGAAGAAGTCATCACCGTCTTCCTTCTACATTCACTGGCAGCCGGCTTGTCATGAGGAAAGCTCATTGCCGCCTCTATGCCTCCGGCTTATAGGAGCAACCTTGTTGAAACTCAGTAGTTTGTAGAAGCAACAGACAACAAGTTGTTGATGGATACTAGAAGAGGCTGAAAAGTAGATCGCCGTTCCAAAGAAGCAACGTCAAGAAGGACCATATGACAATCCCAACTCCAACACGAGAAGGGAAGGGACACAAAGCTCACAAGTTTCCCTGCTGAAGCCATATCTAGTTGAGCATCATGGGATGGAGAGGGAACTCGAGAATATAATCACGTCGCAAAGCCACCCCCTCCAAAGGTGGCCGCCGCCATGGACAAACAATATCATGCCAGACCGAGTACCCTACTCGACAACATCCTCCAACTCATCAACGCCACTTCGAAGAAGGAAATCGACATTGGGAAATCCAATGAACCATTATTCCCATCGCCCCTGCTGCCCCAACTTCCCCGGCGACGAAGACCCTACGAGACACATATTGGGACACTCAGATTCGGGGTTTACCCATCCCCCAACCACGCATTGGCCGGTGGAGGCCACGGGAACCCGCGAAGGCACCTACGAGTCGAGGTCGCCTCCACTCTAGCAAACCCTAGAAAATATTGTCTATTTTTTTATTCCTTGTGTCCAATTTCAACTTTGGTTAAACAATCTCTCATCCCCTTGATCTGATTTGGTCGCGACCATCATGTCTCGGAAGTGTTGTCGTCAGATAAATAGTTCTATCCAAACCAACCGGAAGCGGCTAACGTTGTGGAAGCGCTGGATCATTCGCACATTGTTGAGGGGTTCGCGTCCTCGTGGCCTGGAGGTGGTGGTGGTCTCGTGATATGTCTCCGTCGTATCTATTTTTTCTAATGCTTTTACTCTTGTTTTGGACTCTAATTTGCATGATTTGAGTGAAACTAACCTGGACTGACGCTGTTTTCAGCAGAACTATCATGGTATTGTTTTTGTGCAGAAATAAAAGTTCTCGGAATGGAACGAAACTTTTTGGAGAATTTTTATACAATAAAAGAAAAATACTGAAGCCAAGAACCACCAGAGGGGGGAGGGTCCCTGGGGGAGCACAACCCACCAGGGCGCCCCCTCCTGGCGCGCCCAGGTGGGTGCTGCCCACCTGGTGGCCCCGCTGACCCTATCTCCGACGCTATAAAATCACAATTTCGAAGAAAAAAATCAAAGAGGAAGAATTATCATGTTTCACGAGATGGAGTCGCCGCCACCTCCTGTTCTTCATCGGGAGGCCAGATCTGGAGTCCGTTTGGGACTCCGGAGAGGGGGGTCTTCGATCTTCGTCATCACCAACCCTTCTCCATCACCAATTCCATGATGCTCCCCACTCGGAGTGAGTAATTCCTTCGTAGGCTCGCTGGTCGGTGAGGAGTTGGATGAGATTCATCATGTAATCGAGTTAGTTTTGTTAGGGCTTGATCCCTAGTATCCATTATGTTCTGAGATTGATGTTGCTATGACTTTGCCATGCTTAATGCTTGTCACTTTGGGCCCGGGTCTCATGATTTCAGATCTGAACCGTTTATATTATCATCATTATATCTATGTTCTAGATCCGATCTTGCAAGTTATAGTCACCTATTACGTGTTATGATCCGTAAACCCAGGAATGACAGTATTCGGGATACTTTTCGGTGATGACCGTAGTTTGAGGTGTTCATGTATTCAGTATGTGTTAATTCTTTATTCCGGTTCTCTTTTAAAAGGAGGCCTTAATATCCCTTAGTTTCCTTATGGACCCCGCTACCACGGGAGGGTAGGACCAAAGATGTCATGCAAGTTCTTTCCATAAGCACGTATGACTATTTACGGAATACATGCCTACATTATATTTATGAACAAGAGCTAGTTTTGTATCGCCCTAAGTTATGTCTGTTATATGATGAATATCATCCAATGAATTCACTGATCCAATGCCTATGAATTTTCCATATATTGTTCTTGCTAAGTTACTACTATTACTGCTATTGTTGTACTTGCTACAAAATCTTTGCTATCACTGTTACCGTTACTGCTACTGTTACCATTACTATCAAAATTATCATATTACTGTGCTACTGATCACTTTGCTGCAGATAATTAATCTCCAGGTGTGGTTGAATTGACAACTCAGCTGCTAATACTTACAAATATTCTTTGGCTCCCCTTGTGTCGAATCTATAAATTTGGGTTGAATACTCTACCCTCGAAAACTGTTGCGATCCCCTATACTTGTGGGTTATCAAGACCTTTTTTTGGCGCCGTTGCCGTGGAGCATAGCTATATTTGTTGAGTCACTTGGGATTATTATCAATTTATCATTATGAAGAATCCAAAAGATCCAAGAACCAAGATTTTCCCCTCTACTACGAGGGGAGGTAAGGAACTGCCATCACACTCTGCACTTGATTCATCTTCTGTTTTGAGTAGACTTGCAACACCACCACATGCTATTAATCCTATTCAATGTTGAGGATATCGCTTATCGTTAGCGTCTCGGTCAGTCCAGGATTAGAGATTAATCGGAAATCGGCCGATTAATCAATTTTATCGGTCGACTATTAATCGGTCATTTTTCTGTAAATCTCAGGTTCCCAACACTAAAATATGCTATATTCAACATCAAACATATATTGGACATAAGTGTTACCTTGATTCCTAGCCTCTGAATCCCCATATAATGACAAACAAAATAGGACAATAGTACATATTGCTTAACAAGGTCCACAAAACACAAATAAACATAGTTTTTGCAAAAATAGTGCTAGGAATAGGCTCGATTTATCAGTAGATTCTCGATAAATCGCTTGTCAGAGTGATACATCTGCCCAAACGATAAACGGTGAAGATAAGACATAATCTTATCGGTCACCCTAGGATTAGCGATAAATCGGACGATAAGTCGCTGAATCGGAAGATTTTTTGAACAGTGATCCTATTATGTCGCAAGTAATTGATGATGCTATTTCTGCTATGAATGCTACTCATGATGATGCTAGTACCTTGTTTGATGATAATGTGCCACTAGGTGAATTTCTTGATGAACAACTTGCTAGAGCTAAAGATATTGAGAATGCTGAAACTAATGAAATTGTTGAAACTGATGAAATACTTAAAACTGAAAATCTTGAAACACCTATTAGACCTACCTCTCCTAGATATGAATTGCCTAAGATACCTGAAGGTTATGTTATGGATGAGGAGACAGCTAGAGTTTTTCTTGCTTGCAATGATAGAGATGATCTTAAGAAATTATTATGCAAACTGAAAGAGAAATCTTTGAATGCTAGAATGAAATGTGATCCTAAGTTTGCTACTTCACCTATCTTTGTTGATGATAAGGATTATGAATTCTCTGTCGACCCAGAGTTAATTACTTTGGTTGAATCTGATAATTTCCATGGTTATGAAACTGAAACTGTAGTGGCACATCTTACTAAATTAAATGATATAGCTACCCTTTTTGCTCATGATGAGAAGATTCGCTATTATTATATTCATAAATTATTTCCATTCTCATTAAAGGGTGATGCTAAGATATGGTACAATACTCTTGCTCCTGGTTGTGTGCATAATCCCCAGGATATGATATATTACTTCTCTGAAAAATATTTTCCTGCTCATAAGAAACAAGCTGCTTTACAGGAAATATTTAACTTTGCGCAAATTGAAGAAGAGAGTCTCCCACAAGCTTGGGGGAGGCTTCTCCATTTGCTTAATTCTTTGCCTGATCATCCTCTTAAGAAAAATGAAATACTTGATATCTTCTATAATGGACTAACCGATGCTTCTAGGGACTTTCTAGATAGTTGTGCTGGTTGTGTTTTCAGGGAACGACCTATTGGACAAGCTGAGGAATTATTGAATAATATATTGAAAAATTATGATGATTGGACTCTTCCTGAACCACCGCCTAAACCCACTCCGAAGAAGAGGGGTATCCTATATCTCAGTCCTGAAGATATGCAAGAGGCAAAGAAATCTATGAAGGAAAAAGGTATTAAAGCAGAGGATGTTAAAAATTTACCTCCTATTGAAGAAATACATGGACTTGACACACCATCACCAAAGGTGGTAGAGGTAAATTCTTTAATGAAGTTTGATGAAAGTGACATCCCTTACAATAAACATCCTAGTCAATGCCTTTATGAGTTTGACAATTACATTAGAAAGTAAGATCACTTCAATGAAAATGTTATGAAACAATTGAAATATAATTCTGATATGATTGCTCACTTGAGTGACTTGTTATTTAGAATCTCCAATGATGTTAGAGGTGTAGGAAAACATGCCTCTATGGTTCAAACTCAACTAGAACAAGTTGCTAAATCTCAAAGAGAATTGCTTGATGAAATGAATAATAACATAAATGACTTTGCTGTTAGAGTAGCAACTAGAGGAGGTAAAATGACTCAGGAACCACTTTATCTTGAAGGACACCCTAAAAGAATTGAACAAGACTCCCAAAGAATTAATACTGATGCACCTAGTCCTTCTAAAAAGAAAAAGAAGAAGAAAAATGATAGGACTTTGCATACCTCTAGTGAACCTGAGAAAGAAAAAACTCCTCAAGATAATAATGATGTTTCTATTTCTGATGCTGAAAATTAATCTGGTAATGAACATCCACCTAGTGATAATGAAAAAGATAATGATGATGTTCATGATGACACTCAACTAGACAATGATAAACAACCAGATAATGATGTTGAAATAGAACCAGCTATTGATCTTGATAACCCACAACCTAAAAATAAAAGATATGGCAAAAGAGACTTTGTTGCTAGAAAACATGGTAAAGAAAAAGAATCATGGGTTCAAAAACCCATGCCCTTTCCACCTAAACCAACTAAGAAAAAAGATGATGAAGAATTTGAACGCTTTGCTGAAATGCTTAGGCCATTCTTTTTGCGCACTCGCCTGACTGATATTTTGAAAATGGCTCCTTATGCAAAATATATGAAAGACATCATCACCAATAAGAGAAAAAATACCTGAAGCTGAAATCTCCACCATGCTTGCTAATTATTCTTTTAAGGATGGAGTACCTAAAAAACTTGGAGACCCAGGAATACCAACTATACCGTGCTCCATCAAAAGAAATTATGTTAAAACTGCTTTGTGTGATCTGGGAGCTGGTGTTAGTGTTATGCCTTTCTCCTTATATAAAAGACTTGATTTGAATAAACTCACACCTACTGAAATATTTTTGCAAATGGCTGACAAATCAACTGCCATACCTATCGGTATTTGTGAGGATGTGCCCGTTGTTGTTGCAAATGTCACTATCTTAACTGACTTTGTTATACTTGAGATGCCCGACGACGATAACATGTCGATTATCCTTGGTAGACCCTTCTTGAATACTGCAGGGGCTATTATTGATTGCAATAAAAGCAAGGTCACTTTTCATATCAATGGTAATGAGCATACGGTGCACTTTCCGAAGAAACAATTCCAAGTGAATGGTATTAATGTTATTGAAAAATCTCCGACACTCACTATTGGAAGTTTTTAACTACCTCTACCTTCTGCCAAAAAGAAATATGAAATGCTTATTGTTGGGGACATGCATATCCCCGTTGAGGCAACTTAATGTTTTACGAAAGTTCTTCGGTTTCATGCTAATCGAAGGTGGTTGTTAATAAGACTTGATCAACCTTATTAATTGATCATTTTTGAGAGGTATGGAGTTGATGAATTTAGTAGGCACAACCTTACGTTTCCAAGTTTTGTTTTCTATTTTTCTTAGTTAAATAAAATAAAATGCCATGCTTTGTCTGTTTTTTTATTTTCCTGTGCAACAAAAAAATTACCCAAAAATAAAAGTTCTCATAATGCCATGAAAATTTAATACGATTTTTTTTCTGAATATTTATGAATTTTTGATGCAAATAACATTAGAGGGGGGTGCACCAGGTGGGCACAACCCACCTGGGCACGCCAGCAACCCCAGGCGCCCCCTGGTGGGTTGTGGTCCCCATGTGGGCCCCCCTCACTTATCTCTTTAGTCCACACCATCACCTACCTCGAGAAAAAATTCACCATTGCTCTCTCTCTCTCGTGTTCTTGCTCTCAAACCCGCGGATTTCAATCTCTTTGCCCGAAGCTCCGTTTTCGAAACTGTTTCGGGAAATTGCTACCTGGTATGTGACTCCTCCGTTTCTCCAATTAGTTTTTGCTTTAGTGGTTTATATTTTGAATAATTAGCTACTCTTGGTGCTGCTGTAGATGAGCTTGCATGTTGAATTCTTAGAGTTCTAAGTAGTTTGAATGCTTAATATGGCCTCTATGCATCCCTATGAGTAGTTGCTATCAATCTTGTAAAGTTTTGTTGACAAAAATTTTGTGGACTAAAATTTTCAGAATTTTGTTCATAGGAATAAGATGAGTTTCTTCAGGAAGTTTGCTTCCAAGAAGAGCTCTAAGAGAGTTATGGGGGAGTCATCAGACAATGTTCTCCATACTCGGAGAAGGCGGAGGTGCGGCCGTGCGAATGGCCGCATAACCCTTTCATGGATGGAGCCGGGATCCGTCAAGAGTTAGCACAATTTGCTGCAAATGCTGGGCTCACCGACTTCATCGCAGCTGAGTGTGAACAATACCATCTCCTCACAAATTCCTTTGTGCAAAGTTTCCATTTTCTGAGTAGGAATAATCCCCCTGAGGTGCAGTTTAATTTATATACTGAAACCCGTCAGATGCCACTCACTGATTTTTGCGATATATGCTTGATCCCTTCTAACTGGGAAATAAGAGAGCCTAGGCCTGCGGACTTTGAGGGCTTTTATCGTACTCTTTCAGTGGGAGATGAGAGAGGTGTGTCGGGTGTCACTACCACTAGTTTGCAGTTTCCTTCGGTGCATTACTTTGCTCTTTTCATTGCTAAGTGTTTAATTGCTAGAGAGAAGGTCAGTGCACATTGTGCTCCGGACCTCACCATCCTACGCCGAGCAAAATTCATGGCGGTATTTATGCGACTCGTTTAGTGAGTCATTTTAACATTCAGATTCGCCATGATGATTATCGTTTAACCAAGGTTTATTTAGACCACCAGGCCAAGGTTTATTTAGACCACCAGGCGATGAGGGATCACCATTTTACTGATACTGATGATTCTATTAATCATATTTCCTACAACCTGGTTTTCAGTGAGAACACTTGTGATATTATTCCATTGCCTGCACCTGCTTTGTTTGATTCTATTGCCAAGAGAGGATACATGATCATGCCTGAGGACATTATTGCCTATCGGAACAACCTGGCAGCGGCTGAGGAGGAGTCTCAGGAGTGGGACGCTCAGGTACCTGCACCGCAACACTTCAACGTGGGTCCTGATGGCTACTACGAGTGGTGATTACCAAGCTAGGCCAAAAGCCTAAGCTTGGGGGAGTACATATTTCCACCGACATTACATTCATGTTCACACATTTCATTCCAGTTTTCGGTGTTCACATTTTTTTCATTGTATTATCCATGCTAGATTTATTTTCTTGCTTTCTTCTTGTGTGTTTGAAAACTTTGAGAAAATCCAAAAAAAAATGTTTCTTGCTTCTTTTCGGTTATTCTTTTTAGTTTAATTAGTTGTAGTATTAAAAGAAAACCCAAAAAGATTTTCTTGTTCTTCTTTTGCTTGTTGGGAGCTCTCCTGTGTAAATAGTTTTTCTCATTTTTGTTTTTATTTCTCTTTAATTTGCTTTCTTCAAGAAAAACAAAAAACTGCAAAAAATATTTCAGTGTGTTTCTCTGAATTTCTTTTCTTTTTATTGAGTCATACCAAGGAGAAGACCACGATGAAAATGTTGAGTGGCTCTCATATGCATTGATATTGATCTAACAAAGAGCCCATATAACCTTGTCTTCTCCTCTTGAATAAAATGTTTGCAGATTCCATCTTAGTCCACAACACTCTTGCACTATTATTATTTTCATATCATTTGGTCGTGCAAGTGAAAGGCAATAATGACGATATTTGATGAACCGGCTGTGGCAGAGAGAAACGGGTATGAACTCAACTTGTTCTGTTTTTGTAAATATGTTTAACCTAGTATCCATGATTCAGCCTATTAAGATCAAACATGTTTGCAATGACAATTAGAGATTATAGTTTCTCATGCCATGTTTAAGTAGCTAGGAGTGGATAATGATTTATCTTGGATGTCAACATGCATTAAAATGATTGTGATGTAGTATGATGATATGGTATCCTCCTCCGAATGTTTCGAGTTGCTTGACTTGGCACATGTTCACGCATGTAGTTGAATCAAAACCAGCATAGCCTATATGATATTTATGTTCATGGTGTTCATATCATACTCATGCTAGTATTCAATGTTTATTATGCATAATGCATGTTGATGACCGTTTTCGCTCTCTAGCTGGCCACTTCTCAACCTATTTGCTAGCCTTCGCCTGTACTAAGCGGAAATGCCGCTTGTGCATCAAAATCCTAAAACCCAAGTTATTCCAGATGAGTCCACCATACCTACCTATATGCGGTATTACCCTGCCGTTCTAAGTAAATTTGCATGTGCCACCTCTGAAAACTTCAAATAAACATCCGTTTTTGTGCGCCTGGATTGTTCATAGAGCGACATGAGGTAGTCGGTATCTTTCATGCTAAGCGGGTTATTCTCATAAGGAGTGTTGATTCACTCGTCCTTGCACGAGAGGGGCAGTAATAGGGATTCCCAGTCCCGAAATAAAAAAAATGCAAATAATTAAACAAAACTCCCCCAGGACTGATGTTGGTATGGACGGTACCCGTGGATTCGGCTAGCCGTGGAGTGTGTTTGTTGGTGGAGGGGGAGTAAACCTTTACTTTTATCGCTTGGGAACCGCCACTAATGTGTTTAGCATGGAGGATACCGATAACTAATGGTCGCGAAGTAAACAGGAAGGGTGCATTTCTCAAAATTTCATTTATCTCTATTTTAAAAAAACCTGAGCTCTGGCACCGCTGCAAATCACTGCTTCCCTCCGCGAAGGGACTATCTATTTACTTTTATGTTGAGTCATCACCTTCTCAAATAAGCGCCAGACCTGGGAGCACTATTGTCATCCTCATGCATTGTGTATAGTTAATGTTGGGTGCATCATGACTGGATCTTTTCTACCATGAATTACAATGTTTAGTCACTGCTTGAACTTTGGAGGTGCTCTGCATTTATGTTTTGCGGTCTCAGAAAGGGCTAGCGAGATACCACTGTTGTCATATTATATCATAGTTGTTTTGACAAAGCGTTGTCATTTGAGATATCTTATTATTGCTCGCTAGTTGCTTATGCTATTGATATGAGTTAATATAATTTTTAAGAGTTATTGTCGACATGGTTAGTTATAATCTTTGCTGAAAACCTGGGTGCTACTTAAATTATTTATGTAAACAAGAGCAAACGAGTTCGTAAATTTTTTTCTTTTTCACTTTCAGTTTATCAATTGAATTGCTTGAGGACAAGCAAATGTTTAAGCTTGAGGGAGTTGATACGTCTCCGTCGTATCTACTTTTCCTAACGCTTTTACTTTTGTTTTGGACTCTAATTTGCATGATTTGAATGAAACTAACCCGGACTGACGCTGTTTTCAGCAGAACTACCATGGTGTTATTTTTGTGCAGAAATAAAAGTTCTCGGAATGGAACGTAACTTTTTGGAGAATTTTTATATCTATACCTACTATTAAAGGGAATATGTATTCTTGGTTTGGTTTAGTCCTTTTCGTTTGGTTTACACACGCTAAGTGATCTGGGCCAGGTACTTGTATGTTGATGGGCCTTCTATGGGCTTTCAAAGAGACCGCGAAAAATAATTGGGTCAAAATAAATCAACATTGTGGGAATTGAACATAGGACCTCCTATCTAGCTCTTCGATGTAACAACCAACGACCTATGCGCCTTTCACATTTACTAATCCCAACTCGCTCTAAATATACGAGTGGCAGTCATCATGTTTAGGGCGAGCTAATTAAGTGAATGAGCTAATAAAGGAAGGATTGTGGGCTTAAATTCTATACCTACTATTAAAGGGAATAGGTATTCTTGGTTTGGTTTAGTCCTTTTCGTTTGGTTTACACACGCTAAGCGATCTGGCCAGGAACTTGTATGTTGATGGGCCTTTTACGGGCTTTCATAGAGACCGCGAAAAATAATTGGGTCAAAATAAATCAACATTGTGGGAATTGAACATAGGACCTCCTGTCTAGCTCTTTGATGTAACAACCAACGACCTATGCGCCTTTCACATTTACTAATCCCAACTCGCTCTAAATATATGAGTGGCACTCATCATGTTTAGGGCGAGCTAATTAAGCGAATGAGCTAATAAAGGAAGGATTGTGGGCTTAAATAGAATATTTAAATGTATGTGGCTAATTAAAGAAAGGATTATGGGTAAACCGATGGAATAACTAAAAGAAAGATTGTGGTCTTAATAAATTCTACATGAAGGATTTGAGGTAAAAAGGTAGGATAATTAAAAGGAAGGATTTGTAGGCTTCAATGTGTTGGGGCTACTAAATTAGAAAATGAAGGATTTGATTCCCAACTAAAATGGGTGAGGATGTCATGGTAATTAACGAAAGGATTATACTTAAATGCCATTAAATATACTTAAATGGAATCAGTGGGAGATTATGCCGGGCAAAGAAAATATGAACACGGCTAAATTGCAACGTATTTTTTTATGTTCATTTTGTAGAAGGATGTTGCGTTGCAGCATGTTCTTCATAGTGAATCCGGTGCTGTGGGACATTATGCTTGCACAAAACATCAATTTTTTCCGTTGCAACGCACGGGCATATGTGCTAGTACAATAAAAGAAAAATACTGGAGCCAAGAACCACCGGAGGGGGGGGGGTCCCTGGGGGAGCACAACCCACCAAGGTGCGCCCCCCTCCTGGAGCGCCCAGGTGGGTGCTGCCCACCTGGTGGCCCCGCTGACCCTATCTCCGACGCTATAAAATCACAATTTCGGAGAAAAAAAATAAGAGAGGAAGAATTATCGCGTTTCACGAGACGGAGCCGCCGCCACCTCCTGTTCTTCATCGGGAGGCCAGATCTGGAGTCTGTTTGGGACTCCAGAGAGGGGGATCTTCGATCTTTGTCATCACCAACCCTTGTCCATCGCCAATTCCATGATGCTCCCCACCAGGAGTGAGTAATTCCTTCGTAGGCTCGCTGGTCGGTGAGGAGTTGGATGAGATTCATCATGTAATTGACTTAGTTTTGTTAGGGCTTGATCACTAGTATCCATTATGGTCTGAGAATGATGTTATTATGACTTTGCTATGCTTAATGCTTGTCACTTTGGGCCCGGTGATAGGTGGGAACCCGATGAACGAGTTCACGCCCAAGGCTGGCCCGATCTTCACATCGTAGGATCGAATCGGGAGGGATAACTAGCTGCAAGTAGCCGGGATAACTAGATTTATACCTGCCAAGGTTAGATGCAACCCGTACGTTGGGGATGGCTGATCAAAGCTACAAGAACTCCAACCCGCTGTCCGAACAATCGCAGAACCACAAACCGGGACTAATCCACACAAAACGGCCGGAACCGTAGAGCACGAACTAGGGGGAACCAGAGGCTCCTTCTCACGAATCCGAATGAACCCAGAAGAACAAAGGTAGCAAGGATCTCTCGGATCTCTCGGATCTCTGTAGCAGTCTTGCTGCATAAGCTTGTAGCTGAATGGTTTTATAAAAGGTTCTCAATGTTGGGTAACGTTGCATGGGAAATAAAAAATGTCCTACGCTCACCAAGATCAATCTAGGAGATGAACATCTACGAGAGGAGAGATTGCATCTACATACCCTTGTAGATCGCTAAGCGAAAGCGTTAAGAAACGCGGTTGATGTAGTCGAACGTCTTCGTGATCCAATCACGATCCGTCTCACGAACTCCGATCTAGCGCCGAACGGACTGCACCTCCGCGTTCAACACACGTACGGCTTGATGACGCCTTCACCTCCTTGATCCAGCGAGTGATGGTGAAGTAGTAGCTCGAGTCCTCCGGCAGCACGACGGCGTGGTGGCGGCGGTGGTGGAGAAATCTCGGTAGAGCTTCGCTAAGCACTACGGAGAAGAAGATGGCTACGAGGGAGAGGGAGGGCAGCGCTGTGGCATAGATGGGTGTGGCTGCCCTCCCTCTACCCCTCTATATATAGGGGGAAGGGAGGAGGAGGGGTGCCCTAGGGTTCCCTAGGGGGGCCGGCGGCCACCAGGGGAAAATCCTAGATGGGTTTTGGTGCGCCTCCACCCCGAGAGCCTTGGCCCCCAAGGCAAAGGGGGTGGCTGCCCTAGGGGAGCGCCCCACCCCTTCTGGTTATGTGGGAAAGGGTGAGGGGGGCGCACAACCCCTTAGTGGGCTGGTTTGCCCCCTCCCCTTGGCCCATGGGGCCCCCCAACACTTGCTGGGGCCCCCCGAAACCCCTTTCGGTGATGCTAGTCATCACCCGGTACCCCCGGAATAATTCCGGACTCTAATACCCTTCATCCAATATATCAATCTTCACCTACGGACCATTCCGGAGTTCCTCGTCATGTCCGGATCTCATCCGGGACTCCAAACAACCTTCGGTAACCACCATAATGACTGAACTATGCGTACATCATCACCAAACGTTAATTGTGTAGACCCTGCGGGTTCGAGAACTATGCAGACATGGCCGTGACACCTCTACGGTCAATAACCAATAGCGGGACCTAGATGCCCATATTGGTTCCTACATATTCTACGAAGATCTTATCAGTCGAACCTCAATGTCAAGGATTCTGCTAATCCCGTATGTAGTTCCCTTTGTCTATCGGTATGTTACTTGCCCGAGATTCGATTGTCGGTATCCCCATACCTAGTTCAATCTCATTACCAGCAAGTCTCTTTACTCGTTCTGTAATACAAGATCCCGTGGCTAACTCATTAGTCACATTGCTTGTAAGCTTACTGTGATGTTGTATTACCGAGTGGGCCCTGAGATACCTCTCCGTCATACGGAGTGACAAATCCCAGTCTTGATCTATGCCAACTCAACAGACACCCTCAGAGATACCTGTAGAGCAGCTTTATAGTCACCCAGTTACGTTGCGACGTTTGGTACACACAAGGCATTCCTCCGGTGTCAGTGAGTTGCATGATCTCATGGTCATAGGAACATATACTTGACATGCAGAAAACGATAGCAATAAACTTGACACGATCATATGCTATCTTTATAGTTTGGGTCTTGTCCATCACATCATTCTCCTAATGATGTGATCCCGTTATCAAATGACAACTCATGTCTATGGCTAGGAAACCATAGCCATCTTTGATCAACGAGCTAGTCCGGTAGAGGCTTACTAGGGACACGTTGTTGTCTATGTATCCACACATGTATTTGATTTTCCGGTCAATACAATTATAGCATGGATAATAAATGATTATCATGAACAAGGAAATATAATAATAACCACTTTATTATTGCATCTAGGGCATATTTCCATCAGTCTCCCACTTGCACTAGAGTCAATAATCTAGCATTACATGGTAATGAATCTAACACCCATAGAGTTCTGGTGTTGATCATGCTTTGCCCGCGGAAGAGGTTTAGTCAACAGATCTGCAACATTCAGATCCATATGTATCTTGCAAATGTTTATGTCTTCCTCCTTGATGTAATCGCGGATAGAATTGAAGTGTCACTTTATGTGTCTGGTCCTCTTGTGAAACCTTGGTTCCTTGGCTAGAGCAATGCATGGCACCAGTGTTGTCACAGAACAGAGTCATTGGGTCCAGTGCACTGGGCACAACTCCAAGATCTATCATGAACTGCTTCATCCAGACACCTTCCTTCGCCGCCTCTGAGGCAGCTATGTACTCCGCTTCGCATGTAGAATCTGTTGGGAAACGTTGCATGGAAAACAATTTTTTTTTCTACACACACGCAAGATCTACCAAGGAGATGCATAGCAACGAGAGGGGAGAGTGTGTCTACGTACCCTCGTAGACCGTAAGCGGAAGCATTTCACAACGCGGTTGATGTAGTCGAACTTTCTTTGCGACCCAACCGATCTAGTACCGAACGTACGGCACCTCCGCGTTCAGCACACGTTCAACTCGGTGACGTCCTCCGCCTTCTTGATCCAGCAAGATGGCAAGGTAGTAGATGAGTTCCGTCAGCATGACGGCGTGGTGACGGTGATGGTGAAGTGATCTCTGCAGGGCTTCGCCTAAGCACTACGAAAATATGACCGGGGGTGTAAACGGTGGAGGGGGGCGCCGCACACGGCTAACAATTGATCTGGTTTGTGCTAGGTGCCCCCCTCCCACATATATATAGGCAGGAGGGAGGGAGGAGCAGCCAAAGGAGGCGCCCAAGTAGGAGGAATCCTACTTGGAGTCCCTCCCAAGCCGCTCCCCCCTTTCCTTATTTGGAGCGCGGGGAAAGGCAGGGGAGGGTGGCGCCCCCCCTTTCCTTTCTCCCACGAGAGGGAAAGGCAGGAGGGGCTAGCCCTCCACCTTTTACTTCCCTAGGGCTGGCCAAACAAGGGAGGAGGTGCACCAGCCCCCTTGTGGGTTGGTCTGTCCCCTCCTTTGGCCCATAAGGCCCATAACTTGCCGGGGGGTGCCCGGAACCCCTTCCGGTGACCCGATTCCTTCCCGGTACGTCCCGAAACACTTCCGGTGTCCAAATACCATCGTCCTATATATCAATCTTTACCTCTCAACCATTTTGAGACTCCTCGTCATGTCTGTGATCTCATTCGAGACTCCGAACAACATTCGATCACCAAAACATATAACTCATATAACACTATATCGTCAACGAACGTTAAGCGTGCGGACCCTACGGGTTTGAGAACTATGTAGACATGACCGAGACACCTCTCCGGTCAATAACCAATAGCGGAACCTGGATGCCCATATTGGATCCTACATATTCTACGAAGATCTTTATCGGTCGAACCATTATGACAACATACGTAATTCCCTTTGTCCATCGGTATGTTACTTGCCCGAGATTCAATCGTCGGTATCTCTATACCTAGTTCAATCTCGTTACCGGCAAGTCTCTTTTCTCGTTCCGTAATACATCACCTTTGTAACTAACTCCTTAGTCATTTGCTTGCAAGCTTATGATGTGTATTACTGAGAGGGCCCAGAGATACCTCTCCAAAACTTGGAGTGACAAATCCTAATCTTGATCTATGCCAACTCAACAAACACCTTTGGAGATACCTGTAGAGCATCTTTATGATCACCCAGTTACGTTGTGACGTTTGATAGCACACAAGGTATTCCTCCGGTATCCGGGAGTTGCATAATCTCATAGTCGAAGGAATAAGTATTTGACATGAAGAAAGCAATAGCAATAAACTGAACGATCATTATGCTAAGCTAACGGGTGGGTCTTGTCCATCACATCATTCTCCTAATGATGTGATCCCGTTATCAAATGACAACACATGTCCATGGTTAGGAAACCTTAACCATCTTTGATCAACGAGCTAGTCTAGTAGAGGCTTACTAGGGACATGATGTTTGTTTATGTATTCACACATGTATTTAAGTTTTCGATTAATACAATTCTAGCATGAATAATAAACCTTTATCATGAATAAGGAAATATAAAATAACAACTTTATTATTGCCTCTAGGGCATATTTCCTTCAGAATCAGCTACCACGCTCTGCTTGGAACTGCACCAGCTTACCGCTCCCTCATTCAGAACATATACATATCCGGTTTGAGACTTAGAGTCATCTGGATCAGTGTTAAAGCTTGCATCGACGTAACCCTTTACGACGAGCTCTTGATCACCTCCATAAACAAGAAACATTTCCTTAGTCCTTTTCAGGTACTTAAGGATATTCTTGACCGTTGTCTAGTGTTCCACTCCTGGATCACTTTGAAACCTTCCGGCCATACTTATGGAAGGCAGACATCTGGTCTTGTGCACAACATCGCATACATGATAGAGCCTATGGCAAAAGCATAGGGGACGACACTCATCTTTTCTCTATCCTCTACAGTCGTTGGGCATTGAGTCTTACTCAACTTCACACCTTGCAAAACAGGCAAGAACGCCTTCTTGGACTGATCCATTTTGAACTTCTTCAAAATCTTATCAAGGTATGTGCTTTGTGAAAGTCCTATCAAGCGTCTTGATCTATCTCTATAGATCTTGATGCCTAATATGAAAGCAGCTTCTCCTAGGTCCTTCATTGAAAAACACTTGTTCAAATATTCCTTCACGTTTTCCAAAAGTTCTATATTGTTTCCAATCAGTAATATGTCATCCACATATAATACTAGAAACGCTATAGAGCTCCCATTCACTTTCATGTAAATACAAGCTTCTCCATAAATTTGTATAAACCCAAACGCTTTGATCACCTCATCAAAGCGAATATTCCAACTCCGAGATGCTTGCACCAGCCCATAAATGGATAGCTGGAGCTTGCACACCTTGTCAGCATTCTCTGGATCGACAAAACCTTCTGGTTGCATCATATACAACTCTTCCTTAAGGAAACCGTTAAGGAACGCTGTTTTGACATCCATCTGCCAGATTTCATAATCGAAAAATGCAGCTATTGCCAACATAATTCTGACGGACTTAAGCATCGCTACGGGTGAGAAAGTGTCATCGTAGTCAACTCCTTGAACTTGTGAAAACCCCTTTGCCACAAGTCGAGCTTTATAGACGGTGACATTGCCGTCTGCGTCCGTCTTCTTCTTGAAGATCCATTTATTCTGAATGGCCTTTCGCCCTTCAGGTAATACTTCCAAAGTCCATACTTTGTTTTCATACATGGATCCTGTCTCAAATTTCGTGGCATCTAACCATTTGTTGGAATCCGGGCCCACCATCGCTTCTCCATAGCTCATAGGTTCATCGTTGTCCAACAACATGACCTCTAAGACAGGGTTACCTACGAAGTTCGATAGTAACTTGATCCGAAGCTTCATGATCAGCATCATTAGCTTCCTCTTCAACTGACGTAGGTGCCACAGAAACATCTTTCTGTGCTGTGCTACTCTCTAGTTGAAGTAAAGGTTCAACAACCTCCTCAAGTTCTATCTTCCTCCCACTCAATTCTTTCGAGAGAAACTCTTTCTCGAGAAAGGACCCGTTCTTAGCGACAAACACTTTGCCTTCGGATCTGAGATAGAAGGTATACCCAACCATCTCTTTTGGGTGTCCTATGAAGACGCATTTGTCTGCTTTGGGTTCGAGCTTTTCCTGCTAAAGCCGTTTGACGTAAGCATCGCAACCCCAAATCTTAAGAAACGACAACTTAGGTTTCTTGCCAAACTACAGTTCATATGGTGTCGTCTCCACCGACTTAGATGGTGCCCTATTTAAAGTGAATGCAGCTGTCTCTAACGCATAACCCCAAAATGATAGTGGCAGATCGGGAAGAGACATCATAGAACGCACCATATCCAATAAGGTACGATTACGATGTTCAGACACACCATTACGCTGTGGTGTTCCAGGTGGCGTCAACTGTGAAACAATTCCACATTGTCTTAAGTGATTGCCAAACTCATAACTCAGATATTCTCCCCCTCGATCAGATCGTAGGAATTTAATCTTCTTGTTACGATGATTCTCAACTTCACTCTGAAATTGCTTGAACTTTTCAAACGTTTCAGACTTATGCTTCATTAAGTAAATATACCCATATCTACTCAAGTCATTGGTGAAGGTGAGAAAGTAACGATATCCACCGTGCGTGTCAGCACTCATCGGACCACACACATCAGTATGTATGATTTCCAACAAGTCACTTGCCCGTTCCATTGTTCCGGAAAACGGGGCTTTGGTCATCTTGCCCATGAGGCATGGCTCGCATGTGTCTAGTGATTCAAAATCAAGTGACTCCAAAAGCCCATCAGCATGGAGTTTCTTCATGCGCTTAACACCAATATGACCTAAGCGGTAGTGCCAAAAAAAAGTGGTACTATCATTATCAACTCTACATCTTTTGGTATCAATGTTATGAACATGTGTATCATCTCTATCGAGATTCAATAAGAATAAACCCCTCACAATGGGTGCATGACCATAAAAGATATTACCCATATAAACAGAACAACCATTATTCTCTGATTTAAATGAGTAACTGTCTCGCATTAAACAAGATCCAGATATAATGTTCATGCTCAATGCAGGCACTAAATAACAATTATGCAGGTTCATCACTAATCCCGATGGTAATCGAAGAGCGAGCGGGCCGAGGGCGATCACATCAACCTTGGAACCATTTCCCACGCGCATCGTCACTTTGTCCTTCGCCAACCTCCGTCTATTCCGTAGTTCCTTCTTTGAGTTGCAAATGTGAGCAACCGAACCGGTATCAAATACCCAGTCACTACAACGAGAGTTGGTAAGGTACACATCAATAACATGTATATCATATATACCTTTGTTGACATTGGCCCCCTTCTTGTTGGCCAGATACTTGGGGTAGTTCCGCTTCCAGTGGCTAGTTCCCTTGCAATAGAAGCACTCAGTCTCCGGCTTGGGTCCAGCCTTGGGTTTCTTCACGGGAGGAGCAACTGCTTTGCCACCTTTCTTGAAGTTTCCCTTCTTTCCCTTGCATTTCTTGAAACTAGTGGTTTTATTCACCATCAACACTTGATGCTCCTTTTGGATGTCTGACTCAGCGACTTTTAGCATCGTGAACAGCTCGGCGACTGACTTGTTCATCCCTTGCATATTATAGTTCAACACAAAGCTCTTGTAGCTAGGTGGTAGCGATTGAAGAACTCTGTCAGTGGCAGCCTCTGGCGGGAGCTCAACTCCCAACTCAGCCAGACAGTTGTAGTACCCAGACATTCTGAGTATGTGCTCACTGACAGACCCGTTCTCCTCCATCATGCATGCATAGAACTTATCGGAGGTCTCATACCTCTCGATCCGGGCATTCTTCTCAAAGATAAACTTCAACTCCTAGAACATCTCATATGATCCATGACGTTCAAAACGCCTTTGAAGTCCCGGCTCTAAGCCATACAACATGGCGCACTGAACTATTGAGTAGTCATCAACACGCGACTGCCAGGCGTTCACAACGTCCACAGTCGCTGGAGGGGGTGGCGCACCAAGCGGTGCATCAAGGACATAATACTTATGGGAAGCCATGAGGATAATCCTTAGATTACGGGCCCAGTCCATAAAGTTACTTCCATCATCTTTCAGCTTAACTTTCTCTAGGAACGCATTGAAATTCAGGGGAGCTACTGCGTGAGCCATTGATCTACAACATAAATTTGCAAAGATAACTTAGACTATTGTTCATGATAATGAGTTCAATTAATCATATTACCTAAGAACTCCCACTCAAATCAACATCCCTCCGGTTGTCCGAGTGCAACATGATCCAAATTCACCAACCCAAGTCCGATCATCACGTGAGATGAGGTGGTTTCAATGGTGAACATCTCCATGTTGATCATATGTACTATATGACTCATGTTCGACCTTTCGGTCTCTTGTGTTCCGAGGCCATGTCTATACATGCTAGGCTCGTCAAGTGTTACCCAAGTGTTCCGCATGTGCAAAACTGGCTTGCACCCGTTGTATGTGAACATAGAGTCTATCAGACCCGATCATCACGTGGTGCTTCGAAACGACGAACTTTCGCAACGGTGCACACTTGGGGAGAACACAATTTTATCTTGAAATTTTAGTGAGGGATCACCTTATAATGCTACCGTCGTCCTAAGCAAAATAAGATGCATAAAAGGATTAACATCACATGCAAATCATAAGTGACATGATATGGCCATCAACTTGTGCTTTTGATCTCCATGTCCAAAGCACCGGCATGATCTCCATCGTCACCGGCATGATACCATGATCTCCATCATCGTGTCGCCATCGGGGTTGTCATGCCAACCATGCTTCTACTACTATTGCTACCGCTTAGCGATAAAGTAAAGCATTACATAGCGCTTAATGATTGACACACAGGTCATACAATAATTAAAGACAACCCTGTGGCTCCTGCCGGTTGCCGTATGCATTGACATGCAAGTCGATATAAACTATTACAAACATGATCATCTCATACATCAAATATATCTCATCATGTCTTTGGCCATATCATATCACAACATACCCTGCAAAAAGAAGTTAGACGTCCTCTAATTGTTGTTGCATGTTTTACGTGGCTGCTATGGGTATCTAACAAGAACGATTCTTACCTACGCAAAGCCACAACGGTGATATGCAAGTTGCTATTTAACCTTCTACAAGGACCGCCTTTGTCGAATCCGATTCAACTAAGGTGGGAGAGACAGACACCCGCCAACTATGTTTATTCAACAAAGTCACATGTCTGTCGATGGAACCGGTCTCATGTACGTGGACATGTAAAGTTGGTCCGGGCCGCTTCATCCCACAATACCGCTGAATCAAGAAAAGACCAAGGAAGTAAGCAATCTGAATATCAATGCCCACAAACTCCTTTGTGTTCTACTCATAATGTCATCTACGCATAGACCTAGCTCATGATGCCACTGTTGGGGAACGTTGCATGGGAAACAAAAATTTTCCTACGCTCACCAAGATCAATCTAGGAGATGAACATCTACAAGAGGAGAGATTGCATCTACATACCCTTGTAGATCACTAAGCGGAAGCGTTAAGAAACGCGGTTGATGTAGCCGAACGTCTTCGCGATCCAATCACGATCCGTCCCGCGAACTCCGATCTAGCGCCGAACGGACGGCACCTCTACGTTCAACACACGTACGGCTTAATGACGCCTTCATCTCCTCGATCCAGTGAGCGATGGTGAAGTAGTAGCTCGAGTCCTCCGACAGCACGACGGCGTGGTGGCGGTGGTGGTGGAGAAATCTCGGCAGAGCTTCGCTAAGCACTACGGAGAAGAAGATGGCTACGAGGGAGAGGGAGGGCAGCGCCGTGGCATAGATGGGTGCGGCTGCCCTCCCTCTACCCCTCTATATATAGGGGGAAGGGAGGAGGAGGGGCGCCATATGGTTCCCTAGGGGGGCCGGCGGCCACCAGGGGAAAACCCTAGATGGGTTTTGGTGCGCCTCCCCCCCGGGAGCCTTGGCCCCCAAGGCAAATGGGGTGGCTGCCCTAGGGGAGCGCCCCCACCCCTTCTGGTTACGTGGGAGAGGGTGAGGGGGGCGCACAGCCCCTTAGTGGGCTGGTTTGCCCCTCCCCTTGGCCCATGGGCCCCCCAACACTTGCCGGGGCCCCGCGAAACCCCTTTCGGTGATGGTGGTCATCACCCGGTACCCCCGGAACAATTTCGGTCTCCAATACCCTTCATCCAATATATCAATCTTCACCTCCGGACCATTCTGGAGTTACTCGTCATGTCCAGGATCTCATCCGGGACTCCGAACAACCTTCGGTAACAACCATAATGACTGAACTATACTTACATCGTCACCAAACGTTAAGTGTGTAGACCACGCGGGTTCGAGAACTATGCAGACATGGCCGAGACACCTCTACGGTCAATAACCAATAGCGGGACCTGGATGCCCATATTGGTTCCTACATATTCTACGAAGATCTTATTGGTCGAACCTCAATGTCAAGGATTCTGCTAATCCCGTATGTAGTTCCCTTTGTCTATCGGTATGTTACTTGCCCGAGATTCGATCGTCGGTATCCCCACACCTAGTTCAATCTCGTTACCGGCAAGTCTCGTTACTCATTCCGTAATACAAGATCCCGTGGCTAACTCATTAGTCACATTGCTTGCAAGCTTACTGTGATGTTGTATTACCGAGTGGGCCCTGAGATACCTCTCCATCATATGGAGTGACAAATCTCAGTCTTGATCCATGCCAACTCAACAAACATCCTCGGAGATACCTGTAGAGCACCTTTATAGTCACCAAGTTACGTTGCGATGTTTGGTACACACAAGGTATTCCTCCGGTGTCATTGAGTTGCATGGTCTCATGGTCATAGGAACATATACTTGACATGCAGAAAACGATAGCAATAAACTTCACACGATCATATGCTACGTTTATAGTTTGGGTCTTGTCCATCACATCATTCTCCTAATGATGTGATCCCGTTATCAAATGACAACTCATGACTATGGCTAGGAAACCATAGCCATCTTTGATCAATGAGCTAGTCCAGTAGAGGCTTACTAGGGACACGTTGTTGTCTATGTATCCACACATGTATTTGAGTTTTCGGTCAATACAATTATAGCTTAGATAATAAATGATTATCATGAACAAGGAAATATAATAATAACCACTTTATTATTGCCTCTAGGGCATATTTCCATCACTCAAGAGGATGGGGGAGATAGGGTTTTATAGCAGGGACAACCTCGCTTAGCTAGGTGTGAAAATGGTTTCAAAAATCAGCAGGTTTGCATGGCTTCCTTGGGGAAATAAGCAGTCAACTTTGGGAGTTGGTGGAGAGCTCCTCGGAAATTCGTGAAGCCTTGACAGCCTGGACACCTTCCACGAGAATGACTAGAGCTTTTGACTCACAACTCCAAATGATGTGAGGTTTTTTGCATTGGAAAGATAATTTGGTGGAGCTTCTTGTTATGTACACCTATGGCCCCGTCTCTCCACCACATGGGTGTGACACAATGAAACATCAGAGGTAAAAACTGACAGCGTCAACTTCACTTGAAACTTGTTTTCTCCAAACTTGTTCCTCCAAACCGGTTGCTTCAAGAGCTCATATGTTGTTGGATTTCTTCCATGTGATACCTAAGTTCAACCAAAAACAATGGGGATAAAAGCATAGTTTTGTCATCAAGGTTAGAAGGTAAACTTAAGTTAGCGTTCACCTGGTCACTTATAAGTTTGGCGCGACTTGTTGTGATTGGACCTATGATTGTTGGAGACTTGTCGATGGTGTTGGTGTCCTCATCATCCTCCCCTTCTTGAAAAGGAGTCGTCTTCGACTCTGATGGTCCAAAGTATGGAGAGAGGTCGGACACATTTAAAGTTGGAATAACACCATAATCCATCGGAAGGTCAATCTTGTAGGCATTGTCATTGATTTTCGCAAGCACTTTGAATGGACCATCTCCACGTGGCTGCAACTTGCATTTGCGTTGATCCGGGAAACGATCCTTCCACAGGTGCACCCACACAAGATCACCTTCTTCAAACAACACCTTCTTTCTTCCCTTGTTTGCTCGTTTTGAATATTGTTCAGTCATCTTCTCAATATTTTCCTTGGTCTTCTCATGAATTTTCTCCATGAAGTCAGCACGCTTACTTGCATCAAGATTTTTTCGCTCCTGCAATGGTAAAGGCAAAAGATCTATGGGAGCAGCAGGTTTGAAACCATAAACAATTTGAGAAGGACAAAATTTAGTAGTCGAATGTACCGCCCTGTTGTATGCAAACTCCACGGATGGACAAACTGAAGTTGTCAACCGCACACTATCCATGATGCTAAGAGCAGTTTTAAAGAAAATTTTGAAGAT
The DNA here is from genome assembly GCA_011799875.1 of Thinopyrum elongatum. Classification (NCBI taxonomy): domain Eukaryota; kingdom Viridiplantae; phylum Streptophyta; class Magnoliopsida; order Poales; family Poaceae; genus Thinopyrum; species Thinopyrum elongatum. Next base: position 62,439,709 of record CM022302.1, on the reverse strand, counting down.
GTGGGAAGAGCTTTGCCCACAATGTTTTCCAAAAATAGCTCAGAAACTTGGTGTCACGATCCGAAACAATAGTGCGTGGTACTCCATGTAGCCGCATGACTTCCCTGAAAAAAAAATTAGCAATGTGTGAAGCATCATCGCTCTTATGACACGGAATAAAATGAGCTATCTTGCTAAACCTATCAACCACCACAAAAACTGAATCACTCCCTCTCTTAGTGCGTGGTAATCCAAGAACAAAATCCATAGAAATATCTTCCCAAGGTGTACTAGGAATTGATAAAGGCGTATAAAGTCCATGAGGGTTTAAACGCGACTTAGCTTTGCAACAGATCTCACAACGCATCACGTAGCGCTCAACATCACGCCTCATCCTTGGCCAAAAGAAATGGTCAATCAGCACACTGTCGGTTTTCTTTGCTCCAAAATGTCCTTTGAGACCACCAACATGAGCCTCCTGCAAAAGCAACAAACGAACAGAGCAATCTGGGATGCACAATTTGTTAGCTCAAAACAAAAATCCATCATGCAAGTGAAAATTTTCCCAACCTTTTCCCTCACTACACTTTGAGTGTGGTTCAGCAAAATATGGGTCATTGGCATACAATTCTTTGATGCTTTGCAACCCAAGAATGTTAGTATCAAGTTGTGAGAGTAAAGTATGGCGTCTAGACAAAGCATCTGCAACAACATTATCTTTTCCTTTCTTGTACTTGACAATGTAGGGAAAAGATTCTATGAATTCACTCCATTTTGCATGTCTACAGTTTAGTTTTTGTTGACCCCTAAGGTGCTTTAAAGATTCATGGTCGGAATGTATCACAAATTCTTTAGGCCACAAATAATGTTGCCATGTTTCCAAAGATCTCACAAGTGCATATAATTCTTTGTCATAAACTGAGTAATTTAGAGTTGGACCACTTAGCTTCTCACTAAAATATGCAATAGGCCTACCTTCTTGCATTAGTACACCTCCAATACCAACACCACTTGCATCACATTCAATTTCAAAAGTCTTACCAAAGTTGGGTAGTGCAAGCAATGTTACAGATGTCAAAATTTCTTTCAGCTCTTGGAAGGCCTTCTCTTGTGCGTTTGCCCACTTGAAGGGAACATCTTTCTTGGTTAGCTCATTCATTGGGGCAGCAATGGTGCTGAAGTCCTCCACAAACCGATGGTAGAAACCAGCAAGGCCCAGAAAGCTTCGTACTTGGCTTATATTTTGTGGAGGCATCCACTCACGGATGGCCTTGACCTTCTCTTCATCTACCTCCACACCTTGACCTGAAACAACAAAGCCAAGAAACACAACTTTGTCTGTGCAAAATGTGCACTTTTCCTTGTTAGCATATAATTTCTCCTCTCTTAGGACAGCAAGCACACACCGGATGTGTTCAACATGTTCATCCAAATTTTTGCTATAAATCAGGATGTCATCAAAGTAAACAACCACAAACTTGCCAATGAACATTCTAAGCACATGATTCATTAATCTCATGAAGGTACTAGGTGCATTTGTCAATCCAAATGGCATAACTAACCACTCATACAAACCAAATTTTGTTTTGAAAGCAGTCTTCCACTCATCACCCTCTCTCATTCTAATTTGGTGGTAGCCACTTCGCAAGTCAATTTTAGAAAAGATGGTGGCACCACTAAGTTCATCAAGCATATCATCAAGCCTAGGTATGGGGTGCCTATACCTCACAGTGATGTTGTTAATAGGCCTACAATCACAACACATTCGGGAAGATCCATCTTTTTTTGGTACTAAAAGAACGGGTACAACACAAGGAGAGAGACTTTCCCTTACATAACCTTTGTTTAGTAGGCCTTCAACTTGTCACTGAATCTCCTTGGTTTCCTCCGGGTTTGTGCGGTATGGTGGTTGGTTCGGCAATGGGGCTCCTGGGACCAAACCAGTTTGGTGCTCAATGCCTCTTTGTGGTGGCAGCCCTGGTGGTATCTCCTCGGGGAACACATATTCATACCCCTGCAAAATTTCAGCAACAACACTAGGAGTGGTAGAGGGTAATTCGTTAGTAGAAAGAAAGTTGTCCTTGTACAAAAGTACAAAGAACACGGAATTGGGTTCTCTCAACTCTCTCATATCCCTTTTCCTAGCCATCATAACTAATCCCTGTTTTTCCCATGTCTTGGTCAATTTAAGTTGTGGGGTTTTATTTGGCTTTGGATTCTCTCGCTCACTATGTTGGTGGATGTCACTCAAGTGTTTCTCGCTCACTCTCTCTTTCCTTTTTAGATCATCCATCAATATTTCTTCGAGTGTCAAAGGGAGCAAAGATATGCGCTCTCCCTCGTATTGGAACGAGAGACGATTAGCACGGCCGTTGATTTGCACATCACGATCATACAACCAAGGTCTTCCCAACAACAATTGGCATGCTTACATTGGCACCACGTCACATTCCACTTGATCTCGGTACTTCCCGATGGAAAACTGAACTGACTATGTTGCTTACTCGAAGTGTACCACAATCATTGAGCCATTGCATCTTATATGGACTTGGGTGCCTTCTTTGTTTTAGTCCCAATTTCTCTACTAAATCTGAACTTGCAATGTTGTTGCAGCTGCCATTGTCAACAATAATTCTGCAAACCTTGTCCTTGATGGTGCCACGGGTTTGAAAAATATTATGTCGCTGCCCTTTCTCTTCTCTAGCTGCATTGACACTAAGCACATGACGGGAAACAAAGCAATCTCCCATGTCAGCCTGAATATCACAACCACTCTTCTCGCCCTCTTCATCCTCATGATCATCCAGTGCTCCACTATCTTCATGTTCACTTTCAGATTCCCATTCACCTTGTTCATTGATGAATAGAACTCTCTTGTTTCGACATTCAGAAGAAATGTGACCATGCCCTTTGCACTTCCAACACTCAATATCTCGGCTTCGAGATGATGGTACAGCAGTGGGGTTAGAAATACTTCCAGCAGCAGAGGAAGCATGCTTGTCAACATTCCTAGGAGCCGGTGATGATGCCGATGAAGCTGCTGTTCGCCGGGTGGTAGTAGGATGTGAAGTATGCTGAAACTGAGAACCACCATGAGAGGCACTCGGCTGCGACTTTTGCCATGGTGTGGTGGTGCGGTTGTGAGATATCCGTCCATGACCACTCCGCTGCACCTTCCTCTCCATGCGCTTTGCTTGCTCCAAAATATCTTGTAGAGTGTTATAGGGAAACATCTCCACAAAACCTGAAATTTCATTGTTGAGAACATGCAGAAATCTTGCCATCTTTGACTCCTCATCTTCATGAATACGAGCACGAACCAGCAACAATTCAATCTCTTTATAGTACTCATCCACCGTGCGCGTACCTTGGCTGAGGCGCTGCAATCTATTTCAGAGATCTCTTTGATATTGTGAAGGAACAAACCTTCGCCTGATGGCTTGTTTCATCTCTTCCCAAGTGTCAATGTGATCACGGCCTAGTAGCAGCTGCTTTTCTTGTAGTTGGTTCCACCAAGTGAGTGCATAACCAGAGAACTCAATACAAGCAAGGTTGACTCTCTTGGGATCGGCGAGATTATGGATACGAAAAATCTGATCACACTGTTCTTCCCAATCAAAATATGCATCGGGGTCTTCCTTTCCTGTGAACTTGGGGACTTGCAACTTGATTCTTGCTATGTCATCTCGTCCATCTCGATCACGATGTTCTGCACGGCGCCCATCATCAGCAGCACGATGGTATGGAACACCATCATAATCATCAAAATCATCTCCATGACCACGAGCAACACGCTCATGAGGGTCATAGTAGTGCCCACGAGGACCATGGCCTCGCCCTCTAAGTTATCCTCCTCACTGCCCTCCATGAGCAGCAGCACCACGCCCACGAGCAGCAGCCACATGTCCAGCAGAGCTGTTGCTATCATCCTCCAAGGCACCATTCACAGCAGCACGCACGAAATTCTCATCCCCAACTTCCTCAAGTGGGTCAATAGGGTGTTGTCGGTGTCGAACCCTATCGCCACCTGCTGGAGGTCACTCGTGAAACATCCTTCCAAGGTCTCGAACCATGTTCGGTAATTCCTGAAACTCAGCACATGTGATCGGGGCAACTTCTTCCCCTTGATCCTCTCCATGAACACTCGATGCGGTTCCTGCCATGTTAGTGGGGCTAAAAAGTGGAATAGGATAATTTTTGTGGAATCACACAACCTCACCTCTTACTCACCAAAGTTCTTATGAGTTCACGTCAGATTGTGCTTCTCCCGGATGTGTTAAAGCGATTGAAAGATAGGGATCAAAGAACTAGCTTCGGTTTTTGGTGGAGCTCGGTGGGGTAAACAAAAAGGGGCTTGTGCTGAAATCAAGTTGATGCAAACCAAGAAAATATGGGAATAGATCTGCTGCACCTTTGCACCAAGATTGAAAAACACACAACACACAAGCTTCTGAATTTTTTTTCTACCAAGCTAAAACTTTTCGATCTTACACAACACTTTCTTTTTCTCTCTTGACTTTTTTTTCTGCCACTCTTTTCTTTCTCTCTTTGATATTTTTTTGCCACTCTTTTTTTCAAAGCACAATAACCAAATCTGAAAGCAACTATGAAGATGAACTTGGTGCAGACCTAAAAGATGAAGAACATGCAAGGTATGAAACAACAAGATCTCAGCACCAACAAGGCTTGGATTTATTTTTTGGTGGGGCTTTGGACTTCTAGGACAGAAAATATAGCATGAAAACACTCGATCTAAAGGGATGATAGCAAGATAAACTTGGATAACAGATCCTACCGTGTCAACGAAGGCTCTGATGCCAGATGATAGGTGGGAACCCGATGAACGAGTTCACGCCCAAGGGTGGCCCGATCTTCACGTCGTAGGATCGAATCGGGAGGGATAACTAGCTTTATACCTGCCAAGGTTGGATGCAACCCGTATGTTGGGGATGGCTGATCGAAGCTACAAGAACTCCAACTCGTTGTCCGAACAATCGCAGAACCACAAACCGGGACTAATCCACACAAAATGGCCGAAACTGTAGAGCATGAACTAGGGGGAACCAGAGGCTCCTTCTCGCGAATCCGAATGAACTCACAAGAACAAAGGTAGCAAGGATCTATCGGATCTCTCTAGCAGTCTTGCTGCATAGGCTTATAGCTGAATGGTTTTACAAAAGGTTCTCAAGAGGACGGGGGAGATAGGGTTTTATAGCAGGGACAACCGCTCTTAGCTAGGTGTGAAAATGGTTTCAAAAGTAAGCATGTTTGCATGGCTTCCTTGGGGGAATAAGCAGTCAACTTTGGGAGTTGTTGGAGAGCTCCTCGAAAATTCGCGAAGCCTTGACAGCCTGGACACCTTCCACGAGAATGACTAGAGCTTTTGACTCACAACTCCAAATGATGTGAGGTTTTTTGCATTGGAAAGATAATTTGATGTAGCTTCTGTTGATGTACCCCTATGGCCCTGTCTCTCTACCACATGGGTGTGACACAATGAAACATCAGAGGTAAAAACTGACAGCATCAGCTTCACTTGAAACTTGTTCCTCCAAACCGGTTGCTTCAAGAGCTCATATGTTGTTGGATTTCTTCCATGTGATACCTAAGTTCAACCAACAACAATGGGGATGAAAGCATAGTTGTGTCATCAAGGTTACAAGGTAAACTTAAGTTAGCGTTCACCTGGTCACTTATAAGTTTGGCGCGACTTCTTGTGATTGGACCTATGATTGTTGGAGACTTGTCGATGGTGTTGGTGTCCTCATCACCCGGGTGCCATGATTTCAGATCTGAACCGTTTATGTTATCACCATTATATCTATGTTCTAGATCTGATCTTGCAAGTTATAGTCACCTATTATGTGTTATGATCCGTAAACACCGGAGTGACAGTATTCGGGATACTTTCCGGTGATGACCGTAGTTTGAGGAGTTCATGTATTCACTATGTGCTAATGCTTTGTTCCGGTTCTCTATTAAAAGGAGGCCTTAATATCCCTTAGTTTCCTTATGGACCCCGCTGCCACGGGAGGGTAGGACAAAAGATGTCATGCAAGTTCTTTCCATAAGCACGTATGACTATTTACGGAATACATGCCTACATTATATTTATGAACTGGAGCTAGTTTTGTATCACCCTAGGTTATGACTGTTATATGATGAATATCATCCAATGAATTCACCGATCCAATGCCTACGAATTTTTCATATATTGTTCTTGCTAAGTTAATACTGTTACTGCTATTGTTGCACTTGCTACAAAATCATTGCTATCACTGTTACCGTTACTGTTACTGTTACCACTACTATCAAAATTATCATATTACTGTGCTACTAATCACTTTGCTGCACATAATTAATCTCCAGGTGTGGTTGAATTGACAACTCAGCTGCTAATACTTGCAAATATTCTTTGGCTCCCCTTGTGTCGAATCTATAAATTTGGGTTGAATACTCTACCCTCGAAAACTGTTGCGATCCCCTATACTTGTGGGTTATCATCTCGCTAGCACACGTTGCAGCGGCAGAGTTCAGATGGCGTTGTGTTGGAGTTGTGGCACATCCCTAGGTCCGATGGAAATGGCGTGCATCGAGGGGCACATGCGTGTAGTCCACGCATCTCACAAAATAGAGCACGACTTGCAAAGAAGGGAGCAAGGAGTGCTCTAGGCGGACGGTTGTGTCGAGTTGGGCAGTTACAAAGGCTCGATGACTCATTCATATTTCCGGGTACTTCAGCAAAAATACAAACAATTAAACATCAAATTTTTTGCGTTTATAGAAACAAATAAGAGCACATAAAACCAAAGTTGGTTGACAATGAATTTTTATGAACAAATTATTTTTTCTCTGGTGCACTGTTCTGTACGTATTCATTCACCATCTAGTCTACTTATGATACAATATACCTATCAACTGCATCGGTCTTCTTTACTCATGCCTATGCATTCATAATGCTGACACAGCAGACACAAGTTTTTCTACACCCACACTAATCTTAAGGTGCCATGGGCGGATACAGTGTAAGGTCCATTGCAATTTGAAAAAGGAAATACCAATTTATCTAAATATTACATACTTAATTTAGTCTCCTCTAATATGTCTACCAGTATATCATGTTTATCATCTTGGACTAATGACTTTTTGGATAACATGACTTCATGTTATGGTCGTGAAAAATGACTCAAAAATAGTGGCGCTCATATAAATGTTATATTTTTATAACCCATACAAACATCACACGTTCTATCATCTTATTCAAATGATTTTCAAATATGCACTTGGTGAAGATTATTTTTAACTTGATAACATTAGCGATGACATGAAAATAGATGATGGGTTAAAAAATCTAGAAAAAGAAGTATGTTGAGATTTTGGTTAAGCTTAATAAAACAAAACAAAAATTATCCTATCTTTACAACTTAATGCACTTTCTTCCCAAACTAAACTAGGGTTCCTTTAGTGGCTCTGACAGAGAGTATCGAAAAGGTTTTATTTTGATATGAACATATGGTGAAGAACATATATAAGTTGAAAAGATGTATGACCAGTGGATGTGACACAGATGTTTAATTGCATTTATTGAGCAAGATATTTTAAGTGATGACAATTTACTCAAGATATTTATCGGAAGGGAATATGTAAATTAAAGTAAGTTGAGTTTGACAACACATTTGAACTATTTTGCAAGATTAAAATCCGTCATCCCTTAACTTGCACGATCCAGTCAATTTAGTACGTGACTCCAAACGAATATGTATATCCCCTAAACTCTGTGAACAACTATATGTTTCTAAACAATTCAATCATGAATCGTGACCCTCACATAAGTAAAATTCTAGATACGCCACTACGGGCTTCCCTTGCAGAGGGTGTAACCATGACAGTGAAGGAGGTTTCCAATGCTGCCAAGTGAGGTAGAATGCTCCCTCTGGTCCATCAATGTGGTGCATGACGTGGCGCGTCTTGCCACTGTCAATGATGTGGTGCGCGTTGTAATGAAAGAAATGAAAGAAATCATTCATATGTATACGTCTTGTGTACGAAGTCTGATTCTCATCCATTTTCATGCTCCCCGTTTGGGTCCAACACCACCGAATCCTCCTCCTCCTCCTCCTCTGCCTCGCGCACCCCCTCCCAAGCACTATCATTATCGCCGTTAACTATGCCTTTCACCCAACACCAACATCATGTGTAGTGATAGGCTCTTGCTCTGGCATGTTGCTTTTGCCGAACCAGTGTGTGCTCTTTGCTCTGCTGCGCATGCAAGCTGTTCAGCGGAGTGCTTGTGAATCGGCCTCCGACTCGCCCTTGACTTCTTGTCCACCTCTGCCAGCGCCAAGTATCCATATGTCGTTGCCCTTCAAAGCTCGTTGTTCCTTACTTACGTACAACTAGCACAAGCCTTTCCGTTCAACTCGTCGAGACCATCATTATACTCCTTTAGTCTAATGTCTCTCATATAATCCCAGAAGTAGGAGTAGGGATGTTACCAAAATCAAGGGGGTCGAACCTAGGAACAACATGTGTCTCACTTTCATTCGGTAACCCGAGGTTATTTCCCACTACCATCTACCTGCAAGTTGTGGGAAACATTTAGGGACATTACCAAAACACCCTCAGACCTAGTGCTCAAATCCCAGCAAGCCTTTGCAGGAGAAGAAAGGGAAGGCCCCGACCCCGATCAACGTTTCTACCGAACCAAATATGAATCCTCCTTCAGTTCAATGTGTTGCTTGTTGCTCTTGGGTATTCGGGAATCCCTAGCAGAAAGGTGTTGCCCACAAGACTCCAAGTCGTGGTATTTGTGCTATGGGATTGTTTATGAGGGTTTGGAGGCCACATCAAGTTCTACCTCTAGTGATTGAGTTCAGGATTTGTTGGCTGAGGCTCAAGGAGAAGGGCGAGACATTGGTTATAATTGGGATATGTTTGCATTTCCCACGCCTATCTGACGAAGATTAGCAACCCCCCGTACAAACACACAATTGGTGTGAACTATGGCATAAATGTTCCCCTCTGACTTCGTGTGATTATTTCTAGCCTTTACTTTCAGATAGGGTTGTGCTAGCTTGTTATCTTGTATTTGTTGTTGCTAGGTATCTTATCATGCATATATGGTATTCTACTCAGTTGGATTTCAAGAACACTGCAACCCCTTAACTCAACCAAGAAAATGTTAAAATCTGTAGTCACCTATTCACCCTCTCTCTAATCAATATTTTTGATACTTCAAAAAGTGAAACATGTGATCTGGCTTACTCATTGAATCAACGAATTTCGATGTACGTACATGTTACCCTTGTTGAAAAAAGGTGTTGGCTTGAAGTTCCGCTTCTTGGGTGATAGCCCCATGTTTGACCACTTGGTGCATGTGTGTGTGCGCGCGCACGCCACGCTTATTGTTAGGTTCCACGTTGTTTTGCTGTGGATTTAGTCAATGGTGATAGGTTTTGAAGATGTTGGCGCTCGTCAGATCGTAGTGGCCCTCAAGTTTACCTTTCTTTTTTCCTTATTTTGTAAGCCAAATGCTTTGGCACTGATACTCGAAAGTCGAAACCATTCAACAAGATATGATTGTGACCATTGCAATACGTAGAGATTGGAAAGGTTGCCTTCCTTCTAGGAAAATACGCCCAAAATTTCAAAATTTTGTTCCTTAGATAAAATAAGATTACTAAGTAGCAAAAATTTCATGGAAAACACAGGAATAATATTATTGGATTATCCTTTGATTCTTGAAAGTCCTTTAGAGACTCCTGCTTCGGGGGTGCCACCCTGAGAACTCATTTATCTTTTCTAGAATTTTTTCAGAAACAATAAATTTGTTTTTTTAGGGAAGCGGACTGATCCGAGCTAGCTATCTAGGGTTCGTCGCCGACGGGAGAAGAGATTGGTGCAGAGAAACAATAAATTTGGCTACTGCGCATAACCCAACCAAGAGAAATTTCCGGGATGAACTGATAAAAATCTAACAAACTACGCTGATGCGCGCGCGAGCACTAGCTAACCTATTTCCAAAATGTAGATGAAGGTAATGCATCCAAGTCCAACATCATCACGAAAATATAGATGAAGGTGCGCATGCACAAGGTGGGAAAACTAGCTAAACAAGCAACAAACATGATGTCTCTGCACTGTTGTCTCATCAGTTCTTGTTGGAGAAAGCGCCAGTTATTTCTCTCGGCTAGTGTCCATGCCATATGGGCTCGATCAGTTCGCTCAGAGGAGCCAGCTCTGACCTATCAATTAACTGAAATTCCTGCCAAAAAATTAGTGCCGGCAATAAGTATTGTGATGATCGAACCGCACAAGGCATTACAACAAAATTTGATCGAGACGAGAGATGTAGGAAGTGGTGAATAAACGCTATGGAATAATAGTTCTACTAATCATGATGAGGCAATCTCAACTGACAAATTCTAGTCGATAGGGTGATCAACAAAACCATCATAATTTGTCGTTAATGTTTGTAGTGTGCTTCCTAAGAATAGGCAGGATGTGTTTGTGTGCGTAATGATTGATCACAGCTTCCAAAGCAGTAATCAAAATCAAAATATTGAATGCCGAAAAAATATTAGGATTCAGAATCATGGAACCAAACTACCAAGGAAACTAACTCCCTTCTTTTGCATTATATGATAATGTAGATAGGAGAGGTTGGCACTAAAGGCATGAAGTTGGGTGGTTACCGATGTGAAGAGCACGAAGTGCTTGAAGCAGGTGTTGAGATGTGCTTCTTCCTGGAGTTTGAGAATCATCTGGAAATGTGAGTGGTATATGTGGGCATACACTCTGAACAGACGCTTGAAGATGGTCTTGGCGACGTCCCGGAAGTTTGGAGGGAAGAGAGCCCCTGTTGACACCACAGGTTTTCCACCAGAGTACATGATTACACCGGATCATTTTTTTAGCACTCTTCATCGGTACACTAACAAACAAGCAAAATACTTACCAAGCTTTTGAGGGAAGATGGATTCTTCGTCGAGCTGGGCTTCGATCCAGTCCATCAGGTACTCGACATACTTCGGTGCAGATACTTCAATAGGCCTCTTGATCTTGACTCCATCGGCCCACCTGTACTCATACCTGTTTGAAGAAGAATTCTTCTCATTAAGTTCAGAGTGTGACACACGCAGCATATGAGATATATACTTTGAAGATTTGAAGGATTGTACTTTGGACCGGCTGACATGGTGGGGCAGGTAGCTGGCGTGCAGAACTCCATGAGGGTGCCGTACAGGAGGCTCACTTGGTTGAAAAAGTCGACAGCTGGAGATGGAGGTCATCAGAAACTAGCAAAACTTTCAGCTCATCAACTAAAAGTCTAAAACGGCAAGCAACAACTGTTTCAGTAAGAGAAAAAGTGCAAGAGCTCACTGTTGACAGCGAGCCACTCACTGAGATCCTCTCCGATAGGCAGGCGGACCACCTCTCGCAGGTTACCGCTACCGAGGGTGGCGTCGATGTGCCTCTTCAGCTTCATGCCCTGTGTACGTACAGTCCAAATATTTATGGTGATCGGATTGGTAACTGAACTTCTTTTTCTGTGTTGAGCATGTGGATAATGACAACATGCATGCAGTTATACATATAGCTGGTTGTTTGCATCAGAATGATGCAGAGCGGGAAAAATGAAAGAAAATACTAATATATAGCTGGCACCTGGCAGTCCAAATCATTAATTCTTCCTCATCATAGCAGGCAGTCCTCCAACTGAATCGAGTCCATGTTATTTAGTTGGAGGTAGAGCTAGATAATCTAAGAGATTCAAAATCCTTTTGATGAACTCTTACAAAAATTGACCAACGTTTGTCAAATTTGCTAAAATAAATGTTTGATCCTGCAACTTGCCACGTACCTTGTCCCCCGCTGGAGCACTCTTCTTGGGCCTGAACGTCCTCTGGTTCCTGCGAGCCAACCGAAACACCAAATCAAATATTTAGGATCCTCAGACAAGTAGAGAATTAACCAAGAGCCAGAAAAGCAAACGAGGCATGAGAAGAAGAACACCAAAGAAACGAGAAACTAAAATAGCAACCGTAGAGAAGAAGGAATTTGATTTGTTCTCGCGTCTTCACCTGCTGCTGCGGCCAAAGAGGCTCTGCATGGTTCGACGCCGCAGACCGCCGCCAGATAAATGTCAGGGACTCAGTGAGCGCGAGAGGAAGCGAAAGGCGATGGCGATGGCGACGGCGGAACACTCTTCTTTGGGTGACAAGGACCGAGGCTTGATCCACGGTGATCCGAGGGAGGGAGCTTTCCGAGCTCTGACGTCTACCTGAACTCCATATATATATTTTCGCACTGACGACGTACGCCGAGAGAGAGAGAGACAAAGTGCTAGGCTGGCGGTGGCAGATACATACACAGAGAGAAACGGGTAGGTGGGTGGGTGGCATCGTGAGTGCGTGCGTTGCATCCGTTACCGTTTTGGGCTGTGCGTTGGCTGTTATCCACTGATTACGTCCTGCTAGCTGTGCGCTTATCTGCCGCCTTTGATGGTTTTCCGCTTACTCCAATCCTGCCTTGTTGGTACTCATTCAGCGACAGCTAGCTGTACCCGGCCTTTCCATACAAGTGACCTGATCAGTCCCTCCTCCATCCGTTATGCGCTAGTTTTTTTTTTTTCAAAAACACAGTACAAACACAAACGCGTTAAATACTTGTACAAAACAATGAGCGAAATGCATATAGCCCGTTTCTTTCCTAAAACCCTGATACAGATCACGACTCCACCGGTTTCGGCCAATCAGCTACCTACTGCCCTCAGGGGCGTAGACAAGCCCCGGCCTGCCCAAGTCAGTGTTAAATCCAGCAACAGTATCGTACCGTAGCTACAGTGCCCACTGTAGCTCAAAGGCTGGCCCAGGGTGTGAAATATTCCTGGCTATGGCACTGACTGCCCTGATTACCCTTGAGGATTCTCTCTCTCTCTCTCTCTCTCTCTCTCTCTCTCTCTGTGGGTGACTATGGGAGTACCATCTCATCTGCGGCGGCGGGTTTCTCCTCTCTCGCCTTAGCCGGTGTTGCGGACTTTCTTTCTCTCGTCTTTGTGTGATAGGTGGACTGTGCAGCGGTAGCAAGGGACCCGAGATGGTGTGACGTTCTTGGATTGTGTGGTAGGCTGACAGCCGATGAGTGCAAATCCAGTGATATGGTGCAAGATATGATCCCCTAATCCCCGACTCTGTGGAGTGTCGGATCTGGATTATTTGTGAAATTCAGCATCCCATTAAACTGGTGTCAAATTATACGACGAAACCGTGAAAACACACAAAACTTAGCGGCCTCGCTAGTGACATGGTGAAGGGTGACGAGTTCATGTTGGTGACCAAGACTGGCGACTTCGATAAAGACGCGAACACGGACACATTTTTGGCGGCTTCGCTGGCGACATGGTGAAGGGTGACGAATTAGTGTTGATGGCCAAGGCCGGTGATTTCGATAAATACTCGAATACAAACACATTTTTGGCAGCTTCGCTGGCGATGTGATGAAGGGTGACATGTTCATGTTAACGAACATGACCGGCGACTTCAATAAAGGCGTGAACATTGATAATTTTTTGGGGGATTCGTTGAATACATGGTGAAGGATGACAAGTTCGTGTTGATAACCGGATTTGACGCACGATTGGAAGACAAGAAAGAGGGAAAATGAAACTCACGTGTATGGAATGAGATTATATGGTCAAATCGGATAGTCGGGTGTTTAGACTAGGATTCCTACTCTCCTACGACAAGACCAACCGCCCTATAAATATGTGAAGGGTGGTGGCTAATTTACAACACACACAATCAAACAAAATCAATCTACTACTTTTATTTTCATCTACTTCTTTTTTACCATAGTTTTTTTTGCTTATTGTTCTTCATTGTAGATTGCAGTAGACTACAAGGCTTTAGGCGCAGCCAGGCCAACCTAGGACAATCAATAGCGGCCGCATGCCCTAACAGGGTCCCTCTCAGGTGTGGGGGTTTTGGGTCAAGAAGCCTCGTCGGCATGTCTTGCCTATCGTGCTCCCAACAAGGCTTCTCTGGTGATGTGTCCTATGTATCGCCCTCGACGGTGGGAGGACATGTGATGTGTTCATTTGCAAACACACTTTTGGTGCCTAAGAGAAAAAGATCAAGGGATAATGTTGTTCATCATGTGATGCGGAGCATCCTACGGACATCACCATGTCAAGAGTCCGTTCGGCAAGTGACGCGCGCGACATCTATTTCACATACATAAAGGTTAATCATCTCCTTTACACGTGTTCACTTGACCCCTTCGAGGATGGTATACTACTTGACATCCCTCTCGTGTGCATGCATAGGTATTACCGGAGCTTCATCGACGAAGAGGAGGAGTTCAAGCGGAAGAGAACATCTACACCATCCAAGAAGGGAGAAGGAGGAGGAAGGACCCCAAGACGTGAAGCACCGGAGGCCTTGGACAACCCCAGGTGCCCAGCCTCCTACGCCCCGGGCGCGGCCCCTGACCACCCCAGGTGCTAGGGCCCTCAACCCCCGGGTGCCCGGTCCGGCGGCCCCAAAGGGCGTGGCCCCTCTGTCCACCCCGGGTGCCTGGGCTTTCACCACCGGGTGCCCGCGCCCCGACCCCCGGGTGCCAGCACCCCTGGGTGCCCACACCCCTAACCCCCGGGTGCCCAGCCCCCCTTCCCATGCGCCACCCCGGGTGCCTGGTCCCTTTACCCCGGGTGCCCGGACCACTCCGGCTGTGCCTGCGTGCACTTAGGGTCAAATGACCCATGTACCCTCATCTCCTCCCCAAATCCTCCTAGACTATAAATAGACTTTCCCCTTCCTCTAGTGAGAGTTAGCAAAGTACACATGATATGATCTTGAGAGCTTTGCTCCTATCTACCCTCTCCCATGGAGACCAAGGCCTCCTAGGAGAAGATCCCTAGTGGATTCAAGACCCCATCTAGGGAAGGATCCCTATCATAGGATCATCAAGACCTCATCTCCCTTTGGGATTTGGGATGAACTTTACCTTGTGCTATTTTCCCTTTGTTGTTCATGTATCTTGTGGATCCATGTGTTGCTAGTCTAGTGGATGTGTAATTGGGCTTGTTCTTAAGTGTTTTTCTTGTGATTTCCCCTCTTGTTCTCCGTGTTCTTCATGGATCCCCCTCCAATTCGTGAAAGATCTCCACTTAGGGTCTCCACCCTACAACATCTTGGTATCTAGAGCCACGTTGATCACGAATTTGGAGTCTCCCCCCACCGTTTTCTAGCCTAATTTTGTGTGTTTTTATCCCAATTCGAAAATTCCCCACAAAAAGAGCCCCAAAAAATTTCTTGCATTTTGGTGATTCTAGTGAGTTTTTGTTGATTTTGATCTGTGGATCTAGTGTTTGGCAAGTGGATCTACCTCCCTTGGTGTTCCCTAGCCCCAATTTTTGTTTTTCCCCATCCAATTTGGAGCTTGCAATCAAGTTCTTTCCCACCTAGTTCGAGATTTGAAAATTTCTCCCAATATCGAGTCTTCTCGGCCTACCCCGGGTACCCGGACCCCTTTACCCCGGGCACCCGGACCCCGGGCAAAGTCTCTGACCACCCCGGGCACCCGGACCTCTAAGGACATTTCCGTCAAACTCCCTGACCACCCCGGGCATCCGCACCTCTTACCCCCCGGGCACCCGGACCCCCCGGGCCACTTTTCCGCCCAACTCCCTGACCACCCCGGGCACCCGCACCCTCCCACCCCCGGGTGCCCGCACCCCCCAGTTTCAGCCCACCTCCAAAAACTGTTTTGTCCATAACTATTTCATCTGGAGTCCGATTTTCGCGTTCTTTAGCTCGTTTTGTAGCTATTGACATCCTCTATCCCACAAAAATACTAACACCACCATTTGACTCCATCAATTTTTTTGAATTTTGGCATCTTTGCCTAGGCCCTCCACCATATCTTCCACACCACCACCCCAAACTTCCGCAACCTAACTCATTTTATTTCCCATTGCATTTGTGGTTGTTTGAGTTGTGATTTGAGTCTCCTAAGGTGTTTCGGCTACTTAGGGACGGTTACATCTTCATCCACCACCAGACACTTGTATCGTTCCATCGACTACATCCACCACGAGCTTCCACAATCGACGACGACCATCCATCCTTTGAGTCCATCTTCAACCGGAAGCAAGGCCGGTTACCCCCCGACTCCGTGAAAGGTTAAGTGTGAGGAAGGTATCCATTCCATCATATACTTTTCCTTCCTTGCCATTACATCTTGATAGCCCCACCATCTTTGCGCATACCTCCATACCTATCGAGACTAGCTATCCGAGTATTGTCGGGCTTCGCGAAAACTTGTGCACCATAGTGATACACTATCATATTGTTACATCATTTGTCATATCATATAGTGCAATTGCTTGCTCCCGTGCATATCTTGTGGTACTTATCTCATGTGATTGGTTGAGGCTCAATAAGAAAAGTGGAAAGGAAGAGAAGAGGGAAAAAAAGACAAAATAGCTTTTAAGCAAGAAAAGAAAGATCATAAGCTTATAAGCAAAAGAGAGTTGACCATGAAAAGAGATACTTGTGCATGAGGATACATGGAATATGAAACATTATGCTCGCATACATATAGGTTGGTGCCAAGTGGTGAATCGTGCCCAGTGTGCAATCAAGCTAGTGCTCTCCTAGTGTTTGTGCAACACGAGCTTAGTCTTCATTAGGCCATTTTGTCTTGCTCATCCCTAGAGTTGCACAAGCCCCATTATCCCACCGTGTGTGTTTCTTTATTGCACTCCTCTATATTTGTGGTCACTTGCTTTGCATTTTGAGTCCTTTGGATTTATTTCAACATTTACAATATCTTGGATTTCAATTTGCATGAATTTGTGCCACTTGTCCTAACCAAGCCACTCGATTAGCTTTACTTTGTAGGTGTGAGTGAACAAGTCCGGTACCAATTCCACTATTCTCTCAATTCACATTGAGTGAAATGGGATACATCCTCAGCTTTGCGAAAAGGTATCTCGGTATTGTTTATCTCATTTCCTACTCACATCTACTCAAGTCTTGTGATGGATAGGCAAAGCACAACATCTTCGGTCCTCAACCGCATCGAGCGACTCGCCATCGACATACGACACTCAGAAGCAAGGAAAAGGGACTACCTCGACGACAAGTTGGATGCACACATGGATGGCATCCGACACGTGTTGGCCAACTACAAGTCTTCTTCCCCTTCGTCATCTTCAAGGCGGAGATGCTCAAGTCGCAAATCTTCAGAGCGGCCACACGATGCAAGTACAACGCGACACCGTCATCACCTTCGAGACGACCGCCAAGGAACCCACAAGCCACATGTGCATGACGACGAAGAGCGCCATCGACTACAAGTTCAAGCACGACAACGTCACCACCAAGAGGAAGCTACGGCTACCACCACCACTTCGGCATCTTCGCAAAGTGTTCTCAAGGCATCTTCTCCTTTGGACGTACGGCAGCTTCGCCTACTTCCCACAAGTACACCTACTTCGACATCATCAAGTCCAAGGCGACCACCTACAAGCAAGGGCGACACTTCCATCTTCAGTCATGGAGACGAGCTACGAGGTGCCACATCATATGGGCCTCATACAAGACGGCGACAAGACGGTCGAGCAAGGGCCACCCCCTTCGACCACGGCGAGGAGTACAAACCTCTCCAACAACATGAAGACGGCGCCCCAATGGGACTCTTACTCCGAGTCAAGCTACGACATCGCACATGAGACCTTATCTTTGGTCTTGGAGGAGAGCGATGATTTACCACATCCGACGGCATTCATCTTTGGAGGCGTTATGGATAAGGAGGTTGAGCATGGGACTATCCAATGTTGGGGATATCGTTTATCGGGAACTTATCGGTCGACCCAAGATAAGGGGTAAATCGGCCAGTTTATCGACATATCGGCCGATTTATCACCATATCGGCCGATTTATCGGTCGATTTATCTTATCGGTCAGACAACGATAAGCGATAAATCGGCCGATTTATCGGCATATCGGAAGATATCTTGAACAGTGGGACTATCCCTTCAACCAAGGAGGCGATAGGAGTTGAGCATGGAGACATTTGCACCTACATCTCTCCGACACCCACATATGAAGAGATGCCCCAATTGCCATGTGAGGAGAGCCACCACCCAATGAGTGAGTTGAGTGACTCCACCATATATGACATTGAGTGCATTTCGTATGAGAGGATGAGTGTGCTCATGATGACCCACAAGTATAGGGGATCAATCGTAGTCCTTTCGATAAGTAAGAGTGTCGAACCCAACAAGGAGTAGAAGGAAATGACAAGCGGTTTTCAGCAAGGTAATGTCTGCAAGCACTGAAATTATAAGTAACGAGTAGTTTGGTAGCAAGATAATTTGTAATGAGCAAGTAACGGTAACGGTAACAAAAATGCAGCAAGGTAGCCCAATCCTTTTGAGGCAAAGGACAGGCAAAAACGATCTCTTATGATAAGCAAAGCATTCTTGAGGGTACACGGGAATTTCATCCAGTCACTTTCATCATGTTGGTTTGATTTGTGTTCGCTACTTTGATAATTTGATATGTGGGTGGACCGGTGCTTAGGTGCTGGTCTTACTTGAACAAACCTCCTACTTATGATTAACCCCGTCGCAAGCATCCGCAACTACGAGAAAAGTATTAAGAATAAATCTAACCATAGCATTAAACTTTTGGATCCAAATCAGTCCCTTACGGAATAGCGCATAAACTAGGGTTTAAGCTTCTGTCACTCTAGCAACCCATCATCTAATAACTACTCCACAATGCATTCCCTTAGGCCCTAATAAGGTGAAGTGCCATGTAGTCGACGTTCACATGACACCACTAAGGGAATCACAACATACATACCATCAAAATATCGAACACATATCAAGTTCACATGATTACTTGCAACAAGATTTCTCCTCTGACCTCAAGAACAGAAGTAACTACTCACTAATGATAATCATGCTCAAGATCAGAGGGGGTATTAAATAGCATAATGGATCTGAACATATAATCTTCCACCAAATAAACCATATAGTAATCAACTACAAGATGTAATCAACACTACTAGTCACCCACAAGTACCAATCTATAGTTCCGATACAAAGATTGAACACAAGAGATGAACTAGGGTTTGAGAGGAGATGGTGTTGTTGAAGATGTTGATGGAGATTGCCCTCCCCAAGATGGGAGAGTTGTTGGTGATGATGATGACGATGATTTCCCCCTCCGGGAGGGAAGTTCCCCCGGCGGAATCGCTCTGCCGGAGGGCAAAAGTGCTCCTGCCCAAGTTCCGCCTCGAGACGGCGGCGCTTCATCCCGAAAGTCCTCTCCTCATTTTTTTCTAGGTCAAAACTACTTATATACCAGAAGAGGGGCACCGGAGGTGGGCCGAGGAGGGCACAACCCACCAGGGCGCGCCTGGGCTCCCTGGCGTGCCCAGGTGGGTTGTGCCCACCTGGTGGGCCCCCTCTGGTACTTATTGGCTCCAATAATTCTTATATATTCCATAAAAATTCCTTGTGAAGTTTCAGCTCATTTGGAGTTGTGCAGAATAGGTAGCCTGACGTAGCTTTTTCAGGTCCAGATTTCCAGCTGCCGGAATTCTCCCTCTTTGTGTGAACCTTGCATATTATGAGAGAAAAGGCATTAGAATTACTCCAAAAAGCATTGTTATGCATAAAAACATCATAAATAACAGTAGGAAAACATGATGCAAAATGGACGTATCAACTCCCCCAAGCTTAGACCTCGCTTGTCCTCAAGCGAAAACCGAAATCGAAAAACATGTCCACATGCTTAGAGAGAGAGGTGTCGATAAAAACAAAATACAGACATAGAAGCATCCTGTATATTATTATAACAGTAACAAACTTTAATATAAAACGTTATCATAGAACTTTTATCATATAACTTCTCATGAACAAGTAACAACTCATCATAACATCGAAGTATAAAGCATAAACTCTATTGAAAACCAACAAACTATGTTTTCAGTCAACTTTGCAACTACAATTCATCATCTTTTCAGGAAGGGTCACGTATCGGAGCCTTTTTGGCAAGTCCACATACTCAACCATCATATAGTCTTCTATGATTGCTAACACTCACCGCATACACATGAGCAAAACGTTTCAACCAGACACATAGAAAGATAGGGGCTTATAGATTCGCCTCCCAACATACTCACCTCGAGGGTGTTGTCAACAATAATAACTCATGCTACTCATATCCAACTGGATATATGTGCCTAGATCTTTCCTCACCACATGATGCTTGCCAAAAGAGAAAATAAAAAGGAATAGAGGGAAGAACTTTGACTCTTGCATAAAAGTAAATACATAAAAGTAAAAGATAGGCCCTTCGCAGAGGAAAGCAGAGGTTGCCATGCACTTATTTGTTTGTATGCTCAATCTCTTAATCCAAAAGAACGTCACATTATATTTCCCCTTGTGATAGCAACCTTTATTATGCAGTCTGTCGCTTTAATTCTTTGCCATCACAAGTTCGTACAGCGCTCAATTTTCTCTTACACTAAATGATCCAACACTTTTAGAAGCAATTTTTATTGCCCTTTTTGCACCGATGACAACTTACTTGAAGGATCTTACTCAATCCATAGGTAGGTATGGTGGACTCTCAAAATAAGATTTGGGTTTAAAGGTTTTTGGATGCACAAGTAGTATCTCTACTTAGTACGGAATTTTTGGCTAGCAAAGATAGGGGCAAGCACCACATGTTAAAGGATCTATGACAATATAACTTCTATGTGAATATGAACAAACATAAATAATTACATTGTCTTCCTTGTCCAACGTCAACAATTTTGGCATATAATATTTTGATGGGGGCTCACAATCACAAAAGATGTCCAAGATAGTATATTTGTATGTGAATCTTCTCTTCCCTTATTAATTCTTTCATAAATTGCATCATTGACCAATGCTAAGTTTGTCAATCTACAATAAAATTTCCTACTTATACTCTTCCTTATGTGATGTCATTACTTACCATAAAATTAGCATATGATCTTTTTAATTTATTTCCTTTCTTTTTATTGAACATGAAAGTAAAGAAAACAAAACTCAAACTAAACTTTATTATATAGATCTTGCACACGATTACAAAGATAGATCACTAAGCAAACACTCGAAAAGAAAGGATCGAACTAAACTTTTATTCATCTAAAGCAAAAGATAACTATGGATCGAACTAAGATAAGTAAAGGCAAAAGATAGTGGAGGTGATACGATACCGGGGCACCTCCCCCAAGCTTGGCACAAGCCAAGGGGAGTGCCCATACCCGATACTCGATTTTCCTTTGGTGATGAAGAAGGAGGTGGTGGTGATGAAGTAGAGGGTTTGTCTGCCTTTTTCACCAACTTATTTCGAAGGTAAAAATTATCTATCCTTAACTCCTCATTCTCCATCTCAAGCTTTATTATCCTCTTGCATAACGCTTCCATGCTTTCATGCTTGAAATGAGGAGGGACTGGTTCATCTTCATCTTCTTCATTGGAGAACCATATATAGGGATAGGTATCCTTGAAGATATTTTTATCTAAAGGCTGATAAGAAACTGGGCACTCCTCCTCGGAATCTTGAGACAACATATTTTCAGATCTGTCAAGAAAACAGCAAGAAAAGAAGACAGAAGATTTCTGCGCGATACGGTGGTCAAGAGGTTCGGGGGGTATATAAAGATTTTTTATCTTGGGAAACAAGCAAGCTGAAGAAAAACGAAGTCCGGAAGGTACCCGAGGTGGGCACAACCCACCTGGGCGCGTCTAGCAAGGCAGGCATGCCCTGGTGTCTTGTGCCCACCAGGGTTGCCTTCCTTGTTGTTTCTTATTTTCCTAATTTTTGTTATATTCCAAAATGGACAGAAAATATTTTTGCGGATTTTTCGGAGTCCGTTTACTTACCATATCACGTACCTCCCCTTTTTCATGATTCTGGAGTGTTCCGGAAGGTTTCCTTTATGTGTTCTTCCGGTGTCATAGTTTGAATAATATTGCTTTCAACATTAATGGGCGTACCTGAGATATAATGTTTTATTCGTTGCCCATTAACAACCTTCGGGTTAGTACCTTCGGCATTATTTATCTTGATGGCTCCGGATCGATAAACCTCCTCGATAACATAGGGTCCTTCCCATTTGGAGAGGAGTTTTCCTGCAAAGAATCTGAAACGAGAGTTGTACAAAAGAACGTATTCTCCAACTTTGAACTCACGCTTTTGGATTCTTTGTCATGCCATCTTTTAACTTTTTCTTTAAATAACTTGGCATTTTCATAGGCTTGGGTTCTCCATTCATCTAGTGAGCTAATATCAAATAACATCTTTTCGCCGGCAAGTTTGAAATCATAGTTGAGTTCTTTAATTGCCCAATATGCTTTATATTCTAACTCAAGAGGCAAATGACAAGCTTTTCCATAAACCATTTTATACGGAGACATACCCATAGGATTTTTATATGCTGTTCTATAAGCCCAAAGTGCATCATCTAACTTCTTAGACCAATTCTTTCGGGATCTATTGACAGTTTTTTGTAATATTAATTTTATTTCTCTATTGCTAAGTTCAACTTGACCACTAGACTGGGGATGATAAGGTGATGCAATTATATGGTTAACATCATATTTAGCAAGCATTTTGCGGAAAGCACCATGAATAAAATGTGAACCACCATCAGTCATTAAATATCTAGGGACTCCAAACCTTGGGAAAATGACTTCCTTAAGCATTTTAATAGAGCTGTTGTGATCAGCACTACTAGTTGGAATAGCTTCTACCCACTTAGTAACATAATCAACAGCAACCAAAATATGTGTATACCCATTAGAGGAAGGAAAATGCCCCATGTAATCAAATCCCCAAACATCAAATGGTTCAACAGCAAGAGAATAATTCATAGGCATTTTCTGACGCTTACCAATATTACCAATTCTTTGACATTCATCACAAGATAAAACAAACTTACGGGCATCCTTGAAGAGAGTAGGCCAATAAAAACCAGATTGCAATACCTTGTGAGCAGTTCTATCTCCCGCATGATGTCCTCCATAAGCTTCAGAGTGACATTTTCGTAGGATTTGTCCCTGTTCTTGCTCAGGTACATAACGTCTAATAATACTATCTACTCCTTCTTTATAAAGATGTGGGTCATCCCAAAAGTAATGTCTTAAATCATAGAAGAATTTTTTCTTTTGTTGGTATATGAAGCTAGGTGGTATATATTTAGCAACAATATAATTGGCATAGTCAGCATACCAAGGAGTGTTATGAGAAACATTTATTGCAGCTAATTATTCATCAGGAAAATTATCATTAATAGGTTGTGGGTCATCAAGAGTATTTTCTAACCTAGACAAGTTATCAGCCACGGGGTTCTCAGCTCCCTTTCAATCAGTGATATGTAAATCAAACTCTTGTAACAAAAGAACCCACCTAATGAGTCTAGGTTTAGCGTCCTTCTTTTCCATAAGATATTTTATAGCATCATGATCGGTGTGAACGGTCACTTTAGAATCAACAATGTAAGATCTAAATTTATCACAAGCAAACACAACTTCTAAAAATTCTTTTTCAGTAGTAGCATAATTTCGTTGAGCACTGTCTATAGTTTTACTAGCATAATGAATAACATTTACTTTCTTATCGACTCTTTGTCCTAGAACAGCACCAACATCATAATCACTAGCATCACACATAATTTCAAAAGGCAAGTTCCAATCAGGTGGTTGAACAATAGGTGCAGAAATCAAGGCTTTCTTAAGTGTTTCAAAGGCTTCTACACAATCATCATCAAAAACAAATGGAACATCCTTTTGTAAAAGATTTGTAAGAGGCCTAGAAATTTTAGAGAAGTCTTTAATAAAGCTCCTATAGAAACCAGCATGACCGAGGAAACTACGGATACCTTTGATATCTTTAGGGCATGGCATTTTCTCAATTGAATCAACTTTAGCTTTATCCACCTCAATACCTCATTCAGAAATTTTATGTCCCAAGACAATACCTTCATTAACCATAAAGTGGCACTTCTCCCAATTCAAGACGAGATTAGTTTGCTCGCATCTCTGCAAAACTCGATCAAGGTTGCTCAAGCAATCATCAAAAGAAGTTCCGTAAACGGAGAAATCATCCATGAAAACCTCAACAATCTTTTCACAAAAATCAGAGAATATAGCAGTCATACATCTTTAAAAAGTAGTAGGTGCATTGCATAATCCAAAAGGCATACGTCTATAAGCATAAGTTCCAAAAGGGCAAGTAAAGGTGGTTTTCTCTTGATCAGGTTGTGAGACAGGTATTTGAGAAAAACCAGAATATCCATCAAGAAAGCAAAAATGTGTGTGCTTTGATAGTCTTTCTAACATTTGATCAATATAGGCAGAGGGAAATGATCTTTTCTAGTAGCTTTATTTAGTTTTCTAAAATCAATTACCATTCTGTATCCAGTAACAATTCTTTGTGGAATAAGTTCATTCTTATCATTAGGAACAACGGTAATACCTCCTTTTTAGGGACACAATGAATGGCACTTACCCATCTACTATCAGCTATGGGATAGATTATACCTACTTCCAGAAGCTTCAGTATTTCTGTTCTTATCACTTCTTTCATTTTAGGATTTAAATGTCGTTGGTGATCAACAACAGGTTTAGCATCAGGCTCCATATTAATTTTATGCTGATAGAGAGTGGGACTAATGCCCTTTAAATCATCAAGAGTATATCCAATGGCAGCTCGGTGCTTCTTCAGAACCTTCAATAATCTTTCTTCTTCATGTTCTGAAAGGTTAGCACTAATAATAACAGGATAAACCTTTTTCTCATCAAGATAAGCATATTTCAAAGTGCCCGGCAATTGTTTTAATTAAAACACAAGATCACCTTTAGGTGGAGGAGGACCTCCTAGAGTTTCAATAGGCAAATTGTGTTTAAGCAGAGGACGTTGTTCAAAGAAAATCTTATCTATTTCATTTCTTTCATGCAGATGCATATCATTTTCATGGTCTAGCAAATATTGTTCTAGTGGATCGGTAGGAGGCACAGCAATAGAAGCAAGACCAATTATTTCATCCTTACTAGACAACTCTTTATTATGATGTTTTCTACTAAACTTGGAAAAATTAAACTCATGAGATTCATTACCAAAACTAACACCGACGGTTTGTTTCTCACAATCTATTTTAGCATTGACGGTGTTCAAGAAAGGTCTACCAAAGATAATGGGACAAAAGTCATCTAGTGGGGAACCAAGAACAAGAAAATCAGTAGGGTATTTTGTTTTCCCACACAAGACTTCAACATCTCTAACAATCCCAAGTGGTGTGATGGTGTCCCTATTAGCAAGTTTAATAGTAACATCTATGTCTTCTATTTCAGCGGGTGCTATATCATCCATAATTTCTTGATATAAGGTAAAAGGAATGGCACTCACGCTAGCACATATGTCGCATAAACCATGATAACAGTGATCTCCTATTTTAACTGAGACAACAGGCATGCCAACAACGGGTCTATGTTTATCTTTTTCATCGGGTTTGGCAATTCTAGCAGCTTCATCACAGAAGTAAATAACATGCCCATCTATA
This sequence comes from Thinopyrum elongatum, assembly GCA_011799875.1. Classification (NCBI taxonomy): domain Eukaryota; kingdom Viridiplantae; phylum Streptophyta; class Magnoliopsida; order Poales; family Poaceae; genus Thinopyrum; species Thinopyrum elongatum. The sequence goes on along the minus strand of CM022302.1, from coordinate 62,414,116 downwards.
TTTTCAACCAAGAGATCTTTAACCATAGCAACACTAGGTTCTACTTTGATTTGTTCAGCAGGTTTGGAAGTTCTAATATATCTTTTGTTGACCACAGTTGAGACTTTAGCATGTTCCTTTATCCTAACAGGGAAAGGTGGTTTTTCAATATAAGCAGTAGGCACAACTGGATCAACATTGTAAATAATAGTTTCATCTTTAGCTACTACTGGTTTTTTAATTTCTTCTTTGATAGGTGGGTGATATTTAAACCACTTCTCCTTAGGGAGGTCAACATGAGTAGCAAATGATTCACAAAAGGAGGCTACTATCTCAGAGTCAAGTCCATATTTAGTGCTAAACTTTTGAAAAGCATCGATATTCATAAAAGATTTAACACAATCATACTTGAGCTTAATACCTGACTCTTTACCTTCGTCGAGTTCCCAATCTTCAGAGTTGCATTTAATTCTTTCTAAAAGATCCCACCGGAAATCAATAGTCTTCTTCATAAAGGAACCAGTACAAGAAGTATCAAGCGTGGATCGATCATCATGAGAAAGCCGAGCATAAAAATTCTGAATGATAATTTCTCTTGAGAGATCATGATTGGGGCATGAATATAACATTGACTTAAGCCTCCCCCAAGCTAGAGCGATACTTTCTCCTTTACGAGGCCAAAAATTATATATGTAATTCCGATCACGATGAACTAGATGCATAGGATAAATTTTTTGGTGAAATTCCAATTTCAATCGATTCCAATTCCAAGATCCAATATCATCACATAGCCTATACCATGCCAATGCTTTTCCCTTCAAAGATAAAGGGAAAACCTTCTTCTTAGCTTCATCTCCGGGTAAACCTGCAAACTTAAATAATCCACAAATTTCATCCACATATATCAAGTGCATATCAGGATGTTCGGTTCCATCTCCTGCATAAGGATTAGCTAGCAGTTGTTCTATCATACCCGAAGGAATTTCATAACCAATATTTTTAGTAGGTGCAATAGGTTGAGGGGTAACTAATTGTGGTTTCGGTCGAGGTGAAGATACCCCGAACAAACCCCTCAAAGGATCATAGTAGCAAGTGACAATAAATTTCAGCACATAGTAATAATTTTTCCTTACGGATTTCCACTTACCAAGAGCGTTTCACTCCCTGGCAACGGTGCCAGAAAAGAACCTTGATGACCGACAAGTATAGGGGATCAATCGTAGTCCTTTCGATAAGTAAGAGTGTCGAACCCAACGAGGAGCAGAAGGAAATGACAAGCGGTTTTCAGCAAGGTAATGTCTGCAAGCATTGAAATTATAAGTAACGAGTAGTTTGGTAGCAAGATAATCTGTAATGAGCAAGTAACGGTAAAGGTAAAAAAAGTGCAGCAAGGTAGCCCAATCCTTTTGAGGCAAAGGACAGGCCAAAACAATCTCTTATGATAAGCAAAGCGTTCTTGAGGGTACACGGGAATTTCATCCAGTCACTTTCATCATGTTGGTTTGATTTGTGTTTGCTACTTTGATAATTTGATATGTGGGTGGACCGGTGCTTAGGTGCTATTCTTACTTGAACAAACCTCCTACTTATGATTAACCCCCTTGCAAGCATCCGCAACTACGAGAAAAGTATTAAGAATAAATCTAACCATAGCATTAAACTTTTGGATCCAAATCAGTCCCTTACGGAATAGCGCATAAACTAGGGTTTAAGCTTCTGTCACTCTAGCAACCCATCATCTAATAACTACTCCACAATGCCTTCTCTTAGGCCCTAATAAGGTGAAGTGCCATGTAGTCGACGTTCACATGACACCACTAAGGGAATCACAACATACATACCATCAAAATATCGAACACATATCAAGTTCACATGATTACTTGCAACAAGATTTCTCCCGTGACCCCAAGAACAGAAGTAACTACTCACTAATGATAATCATGCTCAAAATCAGAGGGGTATTAAATAGCATAATGGATCTGAACATATAATCTTCCACCAAATAAACCATATAGCAATCAACTACAAGATGTAATCAACACTACTAGTCACCCACAAGTACCAATCTATAGTTCCGATACAAAGATTGAACACAAGAGATGAACTAGGGTTTGAGAGGAGATGGTGCTGTTGAAGATGTTGATGGATATTGCCCTCCCCAAGATGGGAGAGTTGTTGGTGATAATGATGACGATGATTTCCCCCTCCGGGAGGGAAGTTCCCCCAGCGGAATCGCTCCGCCGGAGGGCAAAAGTGCTCCTGCCCAAGTTCCGCCTCGAGACGGCGGCGCTTCATCCCGAAAGTCCTCTCCTTATTTTTTCTAGGTCAAAATGACTTATATACCAGAAGAGGGGCACCGGAGGTGGGTCGAGGAGGGCACAACCCACCAGGGCGCGCCTGGGCTCCCTGGCATGCCCAGGTTGGTTGTGCCCACCTGGTGAGCCCCCTCTGGTACTTATTGGCTCCAATAATTCTTATATATTCCATAAAAATTCCTCGTGAAGTTTCAGCTCATTTGGAGTTGTGCAGAATAGGTAGCCTGACATAGCTTTTTCAGGTCCAGATTTCCAACTGCCGGAATTCTCCCTCTTTGTGTGAACCTTGCATATTATGAGAGAAAAGGCATTAGAATTACTCCAAAAACCATTGTTATGCATAAAAACATCATAAATAACAGTAGGAAAACATGATGCAAAATGGACGTATCAGCTCACCACTAGCCCCACACATGAGAGCATGCCACGCATCCTATGTGAGTTTGAGAGCCATTTGAGTGACTCCACCAACCATAGGAGTGAGAGCATCCTAGCGGGAGTTAGTGAAACACAACACTTAGTGAGTGAGGTAGATGAGAGGGCACGTGAGGCCACTATCATTTCTAACAACTTAACCTCTACTCCGAGGGTGTTTTCTTTGGTGCTAGATCTCCTACATGACGAAGCACCAATCATCGACGAGACCATACCTCCAATGGAGACGACGATGGCCATGGTGGAATATGATGCACCCCCCCCCCCCCACATGGTTCCATCACGATGAAGATGACCACAATTTGGTCTTTGCCACCTCACCTACACCACATGAGTGGAATGAGGAAGGTAACATAGGTGAAGGTGATGCCCTTGTCCCACTAGTGGACATTCTTGATATTGATTGCTTGCATGATGTTGATCCACCTATTGCCATGCTTCATGCTAGTATGATTTCCCCATATGATGATTTATTGCCCATTTATGATGAGTATGAGGATTCTCATGTGGAGTCTATTAGTTGTGATGCCATGTTGCATAGGATTTCTACGATAATTCTCTCGGTCCTATCATGTTTGATAATCTGCTTGACTTGTCATATGCTATGAATGAGATCAACCATATGTCACATTTGCAATCTCATCATAGTAACTATGCACATGCCATTAAAATAAACCCAATTTGCACCTACGACATAGATGACAAGCCCATGGTTATTGACATTTGTTTTTCTTGTGATGACATTGATATACTTCCTTTGCATCATATGCCATGCCATGACCACCTAGCTTCGGACATGCATGGTTTTCCATGTTGTCAATTTTCTCCATATTATGCTTCCGCTATTACTCTTAAGGAGACCCCCACAGTTCCCTCAAACATATTAGGAGATTTTGATCCATCCTAAAACTTGCATGATTCCCATGATTGTATGCACCATATGCATCTCATGAATAAAAATGCTATTATTGTGCCACATACTTGCTATAGTTTTCGTCCTAATCATGTTGAACACAATAACTATCATTGCATGATGGATGACATATTTCTCTACCATGCCTCAAATTTCTTTGAGCATTGCTTATCTTGTGCTAACTCTCACGTGCACATACACACCATGATGGATGATGTGTACATTTACCATGCACACACTTTGTTTCGTTTGTCTACTTGTTTTGTAGGTACACATGCTTCCTCGTCAACCTCGCAATCCCATCAGTTGATGAGACGAGCTCTAGAGAGCAATGATGATTTGGGATCCCGTGGTTTGTCCTTACCACCGCTCCCTTCACGCAAAGACTTTGCGCATTTCTTCTACATGGCCCTCACATGGTTATGGGTTATATACCAATTCTCACTTTATGCCCATATTACCATGTACACTTTGCATGATATACTCATTTTTATTCCTTTTGCCATGCATTTGTGACCCATGCTTTGCATTACACATGATGATCGATTCTAGTACTTGTATGTGTATTTGCAAGCTTGGTGGAGATATTGCTTGTTATTGCCATGTTCCATTTATGAACCATTCCTATGATGATACATTGATCTTGATTTGTGTTCGTGCTTGTGGTATGTCATGCGCATTGTCTATGCCTATTATTTGCTCACATGACATGATTGCCATGATTTCTTCTAGTATGTTGCATCTTCGCACTACTAGCTTGCACGACTTGATTTCTATGCTTGTCTATGTTTCGTCACCCATGATTCATACTTGGTCGTTTCATGCGGTTGATGGCATCCATTTCCATACTTGTCACATGATTGACTTGATTGCCTCACACATGATGAACAATTGTTCTTTCTATTATGTTGAGTGCCACACTATCTTCACTACACCCTATGCACATTATGCTTGGATTATCTTGCACTTGATCCATGTGTTTAGACACTTCATTTTATTTGGTATTGTGAATGATTCATATGCATACCATAGACCATTTGTTGAGCGCTTAATGCATGTTTGCTATGAACTTGAGGTAGATGCTTATTCTCTTGTCACACGTATTTGCATCACTACCTCACATTTACATGCTTGTTTCCATGATGACCTTAATTGTGCTCAATTTATGTGCTTTCATGCCATGTCACAATCCTTTGTTACACCAAAAGCTATGCATGATGACGACACTTGTTCGGTGAATCACCACTTGAATGCTTGGTTTTGCACTAATGCTAACCACATTTGTTTTTCCAGGTGACTGTTGTTCTTGCTTGTAACACCCCCTGTATTAAGCTACAGTGATCACCCTTTTGATGAGGCCATGTCATCATGATTAATAGTGCATAATCATCATTAGCATCATATTGCATTTCAACTCCTAAGCCTAATTCAAATTTAAATGGAAGTGGAATATAAAAGTTGTCCAACATAGAAACTAAGATGTCAGATAAGTAGCAAATATTCCAGAGGCTATTCTAAAATTGAAACCAACATCATTGGAATTGGATAAGTGACTCGAACAACCTCAAACAGTGGATAAAGATAATATTTAATAACCATTTATTAAATCTGAAATAAGTATGGAATTATGTTTTGTCCAAACTAATTTTAGGTGTTAGGGAATAATGCACTGGTATTTATGAAATAGGTCTACACAAAAACAACCTTTTACAAAAACCATTTGGGGCCTAGTCATTTAACAGTAAGAAAAGAGAATAAGAAAAGGAAAAGAAACAGAAAAGATAAAGGAACCCCCCCCCCCCCCCCGACTGGCCTCGCCCAGCAAGCCACCGGCGCCAGCCGGCCCAGCCGGCGCCTACATGCCGGCGCACCCCCCACCCCACCCTAGCCAACCCCCCCCGACCCCCCCCTCGCTTCCTCCCCCCCCCCCCCCATCTGGATCGGATCACCCGATCCCGTCCGCCCCGATCGCCGACAGCCGCTCGCCGACGCCGCCCGACCCGTCGCCGCCTCCCCCTCGTCAGGCACGCCGCACCCAACCGCCGCCTCCCCGTCTTCCTCCCGGAGCCCCGCCTCCCGCCGGCCTGCACCTCGTCTCCTCGCCGTCGTCGCCGACGACCTCGTCCCCGACGTGCCCTCGCTCGGCCCGAGCCCCGCCGCGCTCCGTCCCCGACGCGCCCGACCGCGCCCCCGTCTCCGCGGCCTCGTCTCACGCCCCGTCGCGAACCGCCTCGCCCTTGGACCTCGCCGCCTCGCCGGACTCCACCGACGCCGGCCTCCCCGTACGACCGTTCCTTCGTCTCCGGCCTCCACCCGGCCCCTCCTCGCGCTCGACGCCGCCCCCGCCTCGACCCCGCGACCGACCCCTCCTCCACGTAGCTCGAGCCCGGGCCCTGACCCTGCACCCGCGGTGAGGGCCACGCCCTCGCCTCTCTCTCTGTCGCCGTCGTCGCCCCGCACTTGGCCCGCTCCAGCCGCGCGCGACTCCGCCCCTGCCTCCCTCCTCGCGCACCCCACCCTCTCCCGCACGCCCTTTTCCCTCGCTCACCACCCTCCCCCTCGCCTCCTCCGGCTCCCCTCCTCGTCGCTATAACCTCGCGCAACACTCGCCTCTCTCGCCCTGCCGCTTCTCATGCCTCCCTCCCTCGGTCTTGTTCTCTTCCCTCCACCCACTGCGCTCTTTCGCTCTCGGCGCTCTGACCCCTCCCCCCCAGCGCGACGCGTCCGGCTCTGACGGGCACAGCGCGTACGATCCGGCGTGCCCGTCCAGTGGTCCCCCCCCAGAACGTTTTAATAAAAGAAAAGAAGAAATAAAAAGAATAAAAATAAATAATAATAAATAAATAATTAGTTAATTAATAGTTATTAATCCTGATTAGGTAATCTATTAACTTTAGTGTTAATTAACAGTAATTAGTAATTAACTTATTACCTGCTGACGTCAGCATGCTGTCATGCTGACGTCATCAATCACTGTTTCGGATAATGTTGAAAAATTCAATAATTAATAAATTTCAGAAATTAATAACACTTTAGAAAATCATATCTTTTAAACGTAACTCCGATGAAATATTTTTATACATGAAACTTGCTCAGAACGACGATACGAACCCGAATACATCCTCCGTATTCCGTCAATGCCCGCAGCTATGAGACGTTGAACAATTAGAACCGATTTCGATAAATGAATAGTGTCCAACCCTAATTAAATACTCTCCGAATAAATTCCTAAATTACTAAATCGCTTGTTTTAGGCTGTATTTCACCCTGGCCCTGCGTTTAGACATGTCATGCATCCCTGTTGCATCATTGCCGTGTGTTTACTGTTTCTTCCCCCTCTTCTCTTCGGTAAGACTACGAGACCGACGCAGCTGCTGGTGCCCCCGACCGACTACGTTGTTGACGACCCCTCCTTGCAGAGCAACCAGGCAAGCCCCCCCCTTGATCACCAGATATCGCCTATTCTTCTCTATACTGCTTGCTTATAGTAGTGTAGCCTGTTACTACTGCTTTCGTTTATCCCTTCTGCTGCATATCTGTCATTGTTGCTACTGTTGTTGATACCTTACCTGCAATCCTAAATGCCTAGTGTAGGATGCTAGTTTGTCATTAGTGGCCCTACATTCTCGTCTGTCTGCTATGCTACATATTGGGCCGTGCTCGCCACGGGTGGCGATTGCGGATATGTATACTACTTATTACATGTGACATCAAGATGGATACTAAGTCGGTGTGGCTCGAGGAGCACCCGCAGGTGATCACGAATGGGGGCTTGAAAGGATTGGCCTCCTGCGACGGCCCCCTAATGTGACTCTTTGTTGTGGAGCGGCAGGGCAGGTTGTGACCACCTAGGAAGAGAGGGGGCCTGTCTCCTGGTCGTCTTCCGCGGTGATCTCATAAGAACACGTTTAACGAGATTGGATTTTGATCTGAGTCTGGCCACTGGCCTATACGCACTACCACTACAGCGGGAGTAGTTTTGGAGTCCCGGCGTCGTGGTATCAGCTGAAGCCTTTTGAACGTAGCGACTGAGCGGCGCGCGCCGTGTTTGGACCCCGATAACGTAACCGCCGTGATCGTGTGGGTTGCCTAGGTCTGCTCGCGGCCGCGAAAGACGCAACGTGCAGGAGCGCACTGGGCGATGGGCCCAGCCCCCAGAGTGCCTAGATTAGTCCGCGTGCTGACCTCTCTCTGTTGAGCCTAGGTGGGGCTGCGACGTGTGGATCTTCCGAGGCGGGCATGACCCAGGAAAGTGTGTCCGGCCAAAGGGGATCGAGCGTGTTTTGGGGATATGTGGTGCACCCCTGCGAGGAAGTTTATCTATTCGAATAGCGTGTCCCTCGGTAAAAGGACACCCGGGTGTTTATCCCGACTCATGACAACTAGAATGGATACTTAATAAAACACACCCTTACAAGTGACAGATATACCCGGTGGTCGCTCTCCTCGCATGGGGGCGACGAGAGGATCAGACGGGTAGATTATGCTATACGTTGTTGCTTGGTTAACTTCCAACTAATCTACTTCTATTGCTTCAAGATGGAGGTTGCCAGAAGCTTAATCTTCGACAGGACTAGCTATCCCCCTCTTATTCTGGCTTCTGCAGTTCAGTCCACCGATATTGCTCTTTACACTATACCATGCATATGTAGTATAGATCCTTTGCTTGTCGAGTACTTTGTATGAGTACTCACGGTTGCGTTTCCCCCTCCTTTCCCCTTTCCTTCTTGCTGGTTTGTCGCAACCAGATGCTGGAGCCCAGGAGCCAGAGCCACCTTCGACGACTACTACCACCAGGGCAAGCCTACTACTACGTCCAGACGCCGACGACCAGAGTATTTAGGAGGATCCCAGGCAGGAGGCCCCTGCGCCTGTTCGATCTGTGTATCCCTGTTTGTGCTAGCCATCTATGCACTTGTTTAACTTATGTCTGTACTCAGATATTGTTGCTTCCGCTGACTCGTCTATGATCGAGCATTTGTATTCGAGCCCTCGTGGCCCCTGGCTTGTATTATGATGCTTGTATGACTTATTTATGTTTTAGAGTTGTGTTGTGATATCTTCCCGTGAGTCCCTGATCTTGATCGTACACGTTTGCGTGCATGATTAGTGTACGATCGAGCCGGGGGCGCCACAAGTTGGTATCAGAGCCGACTGCCTGTAGGAATCCCCCTTTCCCATTCCTTGGCCGAAGTTGAGTCTAGACAAAGAAAACCGTTTTACTAACTTGGCTGTGTGGCTTACGGGCCCACATTGCCAACTGGGTGGTATTAGGATCTTTTATTCCTCGTCTATACTCTGGGGCTCTGATCTCTCTTCTACTCGGGTTAAATGAATTTTACTAACGCCGACACTTAGGGTCTCGTGATCACATCCACCGGAGTTCTGAAAATTTCCCCCCTTGCTTCGAGATTGTGGGCCAGGTTCTGCTTACAGGATCCTTTTATCGAGGGCACCCTGTGTTGTCACTTGCAGATTCCTTGCCCCACCAGTTTTCCCCGACGTTGATGTAGCCTTTGTTATGTCTCGTTGTGTACTTCCTTGCCGCGTGCCTGCGCGCCGCCTAGCTTGTCCAGTTTATGAAATTGCGCCGTTATGCTGTCCGCATGTACCTGACTTTGTGTAAGGATATGTATGTCTTAATTGACTACTTTTATGTATTTGATGCACTGCTTAAACTATTGTCGAGTTACATCATGCTTGTCGCTAAGCACTCGCGCTTGCTTTTACTAAACTACCCCCTGTTGTAATTTAGCAGGATGGTTAGACCCCCTGGTCGTGGTCGTGGCCGTGGTGCCAACGATCCACCACCGCCGAACTATATGGCTGGAATGATGCAGCAATTTGAACTGCAACGTCAGTTCATGCAAGGGATCATGGATCAGTTTCCTCGTCCCAATATGAACCAGTATCCAGGCCCAGGGACCCTGCAGGACTTTATGCGCCTCAACCCAACCGTCTACCGCGGCTCAACTCAGCCCCTGGATGCGGATGACTGGCTTCGCGACATCACCTATGAGTTGGAATCTGGTGGCGTTGCCCCTGCAAACTATGTCACCTTCGCCTCCTTCTTTCTCAAGGGCCCCGCTGCTCAATGGTGGGACAGCCACAGGCGCACTCAACCAGCTAGCACAGTCATCACTTGGCCGGATTTCCAAGCTGCCTTCCGTGCCCGTTTCATTCCTCAGGGAATCATGGACCGGAAGAAGCAGGAGTTCTGCAACCTCACCCAGGGCAACAAGACAGTGGAAGCTTATCAGCGGGAGTTTCTGGAATTATCCCGCTATGCTGAAGAAGACATTCCCACTGATGCTCGCCGCCAGGAAAGGTTTCGCGAAGGACTTCAAGCTGACATCAAGCTAGCGCTCCTTGTGCATGAATTCGATAATTTCTCCATCTTGGTGAACAAGGCTATCCAGGTCGAGACTGGTCTGCAGGCACACCAGGGATCTCTTAGGCGCAACCGTGACACCGGTTCATCTTCGAGCCAGCCTGCACAGAAGCGTCGGATCTGGATTCCAAACAGCGTGTACCGTCCAGCTGCACCTGCTCCAAGACGGTCCTATACTGCACCGCGTCTGCCTCCACCACCTAGGCAGCCAGGACTTCCAGCTCCACCACCCCGAGCTCCTGCTCCCAATCCCAATGATAGTCTGTGCTACAAGTGTGGGCAGCCAGGTCATTTTTCCAGGAACTGCATTCAGAACCAGAACCAACTGGCACTTCCTGCAACTGACCGTAGGAACAATCAGCCTCGCAACAACAATGCCAAGTCTTATGGGCGTATTCAGGCCAACCACACCGATTTCAATGAAGCTCAGGACCAGCCTGCCACCGTGATGGGTACTCTCCTTGTAAATTCAGTACCAGCTTCTGTTTTATTTGATTCGGGAGCATCGCATTCATTCATGTCCGAAGAATTTGCATACAAACACGACATTAAATGTGAGGTCATGAACACTGCAATAGTAATACACACCCCCGCGGGTCAATGTCAAACCTCCATGGGTAGCAACGACGTCACCGTTGAAATTGAAGGGCTGGAGTTTCACGCCTCCCCTTTCATACTAAAGTCTTGTAGTATCGACCTCATTCTCGGAATGGATTGGTTGAAAGCGCATACTGCTTCTATAGTTTGCGCCACGAAGATCGTCCATCTTCTACACCCTTCTGATGAAATAATAAGCTACCAGGCTCAAATCATCCAAAATGCCGAGGCGAGGCTTTATGCCTTGAATGCGTTAAACGCATCACCACTTGAAGGCATCGAGAACATTCCAGTTGTTCGCGAATTCCAAGGTGTTTTCCCAGAAGAACTCCCAGGGATACCCCCTGCTCGAGCTGTCGAATTTGTCATCGACTTGAAACCAGGCACCACTCCTATCGCCAAGCGACCCTACAAGATGCCGCCGCATGAACTCCTTGAACTTAAGGAGGAAATCGACGCTTCACTTCGTAAGGGTTTCATTTGCCCAAGTTCCTCTGCTTGGGGAGCACCTTCTCTCTTTGTCAGGAAGAAGGATGGATCAAACCGATTGGTCCAAGATTACCGTCCTATCAACCAAGCAACTATCCAGAACAATTATCCCCTTCCTCGGATAAACGATCTGTATGATCAACTGGCGGGTTCATCAGTGTTCTCTAAACTCGACTTAAGGTTGGGTTACCACCAGATCCGTGTTCGTGAAGAGGATATCCCAAAGACCGCCTTCGTTACTCGATATGGCTCATACGAGTACACTGTCATGTCATTCGGCTTAACCAATGCTCCCGCCACATTCTCCCGCCTGATGAATTATATATTCATGGAATACCTTGACAAGTTCGTCGTGGTTTACCTGGATGATATCCTAGTATACTCCAAGAACAAAGAGGAACATGCTGAACATCTTCGACTTGTTCTGGAAAAACTTCGAGAGCATCAACTATATGCTAAGTTTTCCAAGTGTGAATTCTGGCTTCCCGAAGTAACATACCTTGGGCATGTCATCTCCAAGGATGGTATTGCCGTCAACCCCGAGCGAGTTCAGGCTATTCTTGATTGGGCTCCTCCAAAGAACGTCAGGCAAGTTCGAAGTTTTCTCGGACTCGCCAGCTATTGTCGCCGATTCGTCGAGAACTTCTCCAAGATCGCCAAGCCCCTGACTAATCTGCTCCACAAAGGCGTTAAGTTTGAGTGGACAGACAAGTGTCAGGAAAGTTTCCAGACGCTCAAAGACAAGCTGACTTCTGCCCCAGTGCTTGCCCCTCCTGATTCCCAGAAGGATTTTGTCATCTATTGTGATGCATCCCGTCAAGGATTAGGCGGTGTCCTAATGCAAGACCGCAGAGTAATTGCTTATGCTTCGCGTCAATTGCGTCCGCACGAAGAGAATTACCCAGTACATGACCTCGAGCTTGCTGCCGTCATCCATGCACTAAAACAGTGGCGACATTACCTTCTCGGTAATCGTTGCGAGATCTACACCGATCATCAAAGTCTGAAGTATCTGTTCACTCAGCCAGACCTGAACCTCCGTCAACAGAGATGGATGGAGACCGTAGCGGATTTTAACTTGGGTATTTCTTATACCCCTGGCAAGGCTAATGTAATGGCCGATGCCTTGAGCCGCAAGTCTTATTGCAGTCACCTCCAGTTTCACGAAGTTCAACCTTCGCTTATTGAAGAATTCAGAAAGCTGAATCTCCACATTGTTCCTCCTGGAGCACTCGCTCCCCCTCCTGAAGGTTCCTACAAAATGAACCTCCACGTTGTTTCCCAGGGTTTTCTTAATACCCTGGTTGTTAAACCAGATCTCGTGGACAGCATCAAGACGCTGCAGGGTTATGACTCTCAAGCCCACAAGATTAAGCGCTATCTCGCTGAAGGAAGGCCTTCGTTCTTCACTATTGATGATACTGGCACCTTGTTCTTTAAAAGTCGTCTAGTGGTCCCCTCTAAAGGTAACCTGGGTATGACTCAGGAGGTCATGCAAGAAGCTCACGACACTCCGTTGTCTATTCATCCCGGCAGTACCAAGATGTACCAAGACATCCGTCAAAGATTCTGGTGGTCAAACATGAAGCAAGACATTGCTCGCTATGTTGTTGAATGTGATGTTTGCCGTCGCGTCAAAGCAGAACATCAAAGGCCCACCGGAACTCTGCAACCAATTGCTGTTCCTGAATGGAAATGGGACCATGTTGAAATGGACTTTATCACTGGATTTCCCAAATCACAGAAAGGTAATGACGCTATTCTTGTCATCATTGACCGACTTTCCAAAGTTGCACATTTTCTAGCCGTCAAAGAGACGATCACTGCTAGTCAGCTCGCAACTCTCTACTTGTCCAGAATTGTTTCACTTCACGGTATTCCACTGGTTATCAGTTCAGACCGTGGCAGCTTATTCACTTCTAGATTCTGGGCAAGTTTCCAAGAAGCTATGGGAACTCATCTGTCTTTCAGCACCGCTTTTCACCCTCAGTCTCAAGGACAAGTTGAACGAGTGAACCAAGTTCTCGAAGATATGCTTCGAGCTTGTGTCATATCCTTCGGAAGGAAATGGGAAGAATCTCTCCCATATGCCGAATTCTCTTACAATAAGAGCTATCAAGCCAGTCTGAAGATGGCCCCCTTCGAAGTATTGTACGGACGAAAGTGCCGAACCCCTCTGAATTGGTCAGAAACTGGGGAACGTCCACTCTTCGGTCCGGATATTATCCAACTTGCCGAAGATCAAGTTCGCGTTGTCCGCGAGCATTTGAAGACTGCTCAGTCACGTCAAAAGAGTCAGTATGACCGCAAACACAAAGATATGGTCTATCAACCTGGCGAAAAGGCTTATCTTCGAGTCACACCGATGAAAGGTACCCACCGATTCGGGATCAAGGGCAAGCTAGCTCCTCGCTATATTGGTCCTTTCACTGTTCTTGAAAGGCGTGGTAGAGTGGCATATCAGTTGGAACTTCCACCGAACCTTTCTCAGGTTCACGATGTGTTCCACGTATCACAACTCCGCCGCTGCTTCAAAGCCCCTATCCGCGGAGTAGATCACGAATTGCTTGAACTGCAACAAGACCTCTCTTATAAAGAGCATCCGGTCCGCATTCTTGATCAAGCCGAGCGTCGCACACGCCAGAAGGTTATCAAGTTCCTCAAGGTTCAGTGGTCAAACCATTCTGAGGATGAAGCCACTTGGGAACGCGAGGATCGTCTTCGCGATGAATACCCCGCTTTGTTTCTTTCTCCCTCCTAAATCTCGGGACGAGATTTCTTGTAGTGGAGGAGATTTGTAACACCCCCTGTATTAAGCTACAGTGATCACCCTTTTGATGAGGCCATGTCATCATGATTAATAGTGCATAATCATCATTAGCATCATATTGCATTTCAACTCCTAAGCCTAATTCAAATTTAAATGGAAGTGGAATATAAAAGTTGTCCAACATAGAAACTAAGATGTCAGATAAGTAGCAAATATTCCAGAGGCTATTCTAAAATTGAAACCAACATCATTGGAATTGGATAAGTGACTCGAACAACCTCAAACAGTGGATAAAGATAATATTTAATAACCATTTATTAAATCTGAAATAAGTAT